>JAHLJS010000003.1:60626245-61826245 GCA_038502445.1 Eremochloa ophiuroides | reverse complement strand
TAATTTAGCCCCGATTCAAAATTTCAAAAACTAGATAGAATCTAAAAATAGTTTAAAAAGCAAAGTTGTAGAGCATAAAATTTGGAACAACTTTTATTTTGGGACCTTTTCAAGTTATTACACAAATTTGGGAGAAATTTGGAGAAAACAAAAATGTGACGTCACTTCTACGGTATAAATGGACTGCCGGTGAACTACATGCAAAGGTTAGGAATCTAAAACTGGACTTTCAAAGGTGATGAACCTAGATGACACACAGAGTAAAGGTTAGGGACCTAAAACTACATTTTCAAAAATGATGGACCTAAATGACACATCGGTCAAAGGTGAGGGGCATGTGGTATATTTTACTCTATATAAATTTGGTCAAAGTTAAGATACTTTAACTCTTCAAGATTTTCGGAATGACTCACAATTTAGGATTGAGAGAGTAGTGGAAACTCTGTACCATCATCACTGGCTACACTATATATCGTACGTAACGCAAGGGACGCATGATCTGTGTGAACTATGACAATATTTGTCTATCTTCTACTACGGTGGTATGGTTTTATACAACTATGGAAGATATGTCAGTTAAAGTAGCTCAAGTTAATCTCACTAAGTTTACAGTAAATAATATTATAATATTAGTGCTTATATTTTTCAAATAAATTTATTATAAAAATATATATTATAATCAGATTTATTTATACAAATTTAGTTAACGTTCAAATAATTGAATTTCTTGAAAAACGAGAATTGTATATATATATTTTTTTACGGAGGGAGTACATTTACACTGGTATAGCTACCGAGACGCGCGCATCTGTAGCGCTCTTATATATTGCATCCCAATGCAACCCACCCGTTACATACGTACGACGCTCCTACCTGATGCTATACATGATGCTATACATTTGAGATGGCAGCATTTCTATATTATGACAGTCGAGTGAATAGTAGTGTAGGTGTGCCACCCGTACAAAACACAAGTCAGGTTGTTCAGTTGTTGTAGGCCTGCACAGTTGTATAGTCGGTCTGATATTAACATGGTCACTAGGACTGCTGCTTGAATATGTAGGCCCTGTTTAGGCCTTGTTTGGGTACCACTTAGATTTTAAAAGTTAGCTTTTAAAAGCTGAATTATTATAAACTAGATTTAAAAAGTTGGACTTGTAGACTGTTTGGATTCATAGTTGTGGTGTACAATGTATTATGGAGAGAGATGGGTAAAAATGTCTTTTAACATCTAGAAGCAGTAAGAAGCTGGATAGGTTCAGTTTCCCCGATTGTATAAGCTAGAGGCATCTGAATTCTATAAGCTGGTTAAAAGCTGAAGCTGTTTGGATCCCCCAGTAGATTCTGGAAGCTAGCTTCCACAATCCAAAGGAATCCAAACAGGTCCAAGCAGGTGGGTCTTCGCAGTTGTGCAACGCTGCTTGTTTGTTTAATTTGCTTGGTCTCAGTACTTCCTCCGTCCCATTAAAAATGTCATTTTAAACTTTTAAACTTCTTGTTTGATCATTCATTTTATTTAAATTTTTTATGCAACCAATAAAATTATTAAAGTATTATTAAAGTATCTTAATGATAAAATAAGTCATAATAAAATAAATGATATTTTTTAAAAAAGTTTAATAAGACAAATGATTAAATAAGACGGCACGAAATCTAAAGTGACACTTTTAATGGGACGGAGGGGTACTCCTCTTCGTCCCTAAAAGAGTGTCGTTTTAGGATTTTAGAAGCATGTTATTTGAACATCTTTCTTATTCAAAAAATTTTAATAAATATTATTTATCTCATTATAACTTATTTTATCATTAGAGATATTTTAATAATAATTTATTTATTTTATAAATTATATAAATTTTTTAATAAAACGAATAGTCAAACACGATATCTTACAATTTTAAAATGATACTCTTACTAGGGCGGAGTGACTACGTTGTGAACCCCGTCCGACTTGGCCCTCGGGCTTCCTCTTCCGGGGGGGGGGGGGGAGGGGCCAGGCCTGCACGTACGCACGCTAGCACACACGGTCTACCGACCTACCCGTTACGTACGTACGACGCTCCTACATGATGCTATACATTTGAGATATGGTAACATTTCTATATCGCAGACCAGATGACAGTTGACAAGTGATCATGTAGATGGGCTCACGATCGAGCTCGAAGAAGAGAGTACGTAATTAAGGAGAGAAGTGTAGGGCGAAAAAGAACTCGAGTGTAGGCGTGCCACACTTACGCCACCAGTAGTAAAAAACACAAGTCAGGTTGTTGTAGGCCTCTCCGTTTTG
Source organism: Eremochloa ophiuroides (assembly GCA_038502445.1). Taxonomy (NCBI): domain Eukaryota; kingdom Viridiplantae; phylum Streptophyta; class Magnoliopsida; order Poales; family Poaceae; genus Eremochloa; species Eremochloa ophiuroides. The sequence continues at coordinate 61,823,961 of JAHLJS010000003.1, read as the reverse complement.
TCATCTCGGCGATGGAACGCATACTAGCACACACACGTACGGTGCCCAACGCCACGCCAGGGGCAACAAGAACCTCAGGCGAGCGGGCGGGTGCATCAAACCGCATCCTCGTTCATTTGGCTGGATCACCGCAACCCCTGTTCTTTGTTTTTTTTACTATACAACCGTAGTAATCAGTACTTTATATACTCTCTCCGTCTTAAAATAGATATTGTAATGAGATATGTGTTGGACAAACTTTCTTAATTTTAACTGAGTTTATAGAAAATAACGTATCTCCAAATAAATATATTATAAAAGTATATTCAAAGATCTATTTATTGATACTAGTTATATATTATAAATATTAATATTTTTATATATATTTGATCAAAGGTAATAAGTCTTTAACTTCTTTGAAAGTGAGAATAACATCTATTTTTAGACGGAGAGAGTATACCCAGGGGCTGTGTAGTTAGGGAAAAATTTTGGATTCTAGTACTATAGCACTTTCGTTTATATTTGACAACTTTTATCCGATCATAGACTAACTAGACTTAAAAGATTTGCCTCGATATATACGGACAAACTGTACAATTAGTTATTTTTTATTTATATTTAATGTTTCATGTATATGTCTAAAGATTTGATGTGACGAAAAATTTAAAAAAAAAATTGGAAACTAAACGGGGCTCCATAGTGCGTAAGAAATAAAATCTTCGAAAAAGTTGGTTTGGTTGGTCCCTTGCGAAGCGATCGAGAGGAGTTGCTGCTAGCCAGCTTGCTCGCTGCCGACCTCCGAATCTGCACACCAGCGCTGCAGGCGCAGCTTTCCCGTACGGGTACGGCGTTTTCTCGCCCCTGTTGCTGGGCTGCTGCCCCGCAAAGGGCGCCGGGCGCCGGGCGCCAAAACGACAAAACGGCCAGTGCACTGCTCTCTGCTCTGTGCTCCAGCGACTTTCACCTATCCTGGGCCGCTGGGTGCCGGCCGGCGGCCGGGGTCCCAGGCAGAAGGCAGCCTAGTGAGGATTCAGTTTAACAAAAGATTATTGGAAGGGCCCAAAAACTATTTTTCAGCCCTTCTACGGTATTTTTCTCTTCACAAGAAATCAGCATCAGCGCTTGTTTTCAGCGGTTTTTAGCTTCAGCGAACAGAGTAGTCAGGCAAGGACTCCATATCAGCAATGATCTGTGTGATAATGCTCCCGTGTATATAACTAAAAGCAAGGACTCCTCACACGCTTGTTGCGAGAATTGTGCAAATGAATTAGAATAAATTAGATAAAATTACTTATATGAAGGAACACACTACTATAATGATGGACAATGCATGTGATAGTGAAATGTTGAGGTGGATTGCTTGCATGTGATAGTGGAATGTTGAAGTAGACTGCTTACATGTAGTAATAACTAGAAGATCCCCGCGCGTTGCGGTGAAAATTACAAAAAAAAAAGATCTAAATTGAGTGAAAATGATGTGTATGGATATCCTATAATGCAATTAAGGGGACAATGGCTATTATGGGAGATGATGTGGATAGTTAGTGGGAAATGATGTGGATTTCTTACATATTTAGATAGGTTTCTAATGGGGTTTAACTTTATAAGAGATATAGATCATAGCAAGAGGGCTCATCTCTAGCTTCCTTTGCCTTGAAAGAGGCACACCCTCCCATAATTACTAAAATCTAATACGAAGAGAGCTCATCTCTAGTTTTGTAATTAGCCATGTTATATGCTTTAAATTAGTATCCAAACATTTGATGTGATAGAGACCAAACTTTAAGAGGTGGGAACCAAACCTCCACGTACGTGAGCCTAAGAGAATCTTGCCACATCATCCTCCATTAACGTTATGTGATTATGTCGTTCCCCAACGCGAATGGTCTAGTTTTTTTTCTTCACTGGGACAATGGCCCTTTTGAATTAGTGGATGGCATTCAGGCAAACTATTCATGCATCAATCCGGCAACGTGCTTTTGATTCATTGTTCCTATTGGTTTCTTGGATGCTATTGAGTGGAGGACCATAATGATCAGATGTTATAGTGGAGCTACATGTTACCTAGCTCTAACGCTTATTTGAAGGACTATCCACAAAGCCAAGCAGTGGATGTCTGTTTGGATATAATAACCATCTCTAGTTGTTGTTCCCTTAAGGGATCCCAACGTAACACCGTGGAGTGTTGCCAATCCTTCGCATTTGCATTGAGTTTCCAAGTCATGTAGAGTAGTGGCCTTGCAGATAGGTGTAGAGTGGCACAGACGGACCTCAGGGACCAACGAACCCTTGGTCCCTTGCTCGGGCTCCCTTCCTGTTAATCTCTTGGGGCCTAGTAGACAGCCCATTCGTTGAGCACTTTTATTTAATTTGAGGTTGGGGGCAGTGTACTATGATATCATATAATAGTTACTTCACTAGGGCTCCTCTGTCTTCTTAGGTCTGCTACTGCAGAGTGGAATAATGCAGAAGTGTCAGTGTCTCACACAAAGGCGAAGTAGTTTTTGGAGAGCGCCTTTGTGTATAGGGAGTGTTTGCTTGGGAGCAAAGAGAAGGAAAAAAGCTATATGCAGGAGTAATGTGCAACCCTAGGTGAGGGATTAAACCATTTATATAGGGTATTGGGTTCCAATTCACCTGTTGCATCGGTGGAACATTGCCTTTTTTATGGGGCTAATAACCGTGTATATATGTTTGGGGAAGACCTTGGATTCATACCGACACTTTTTATCGGCAGCCTTGGCTTCCAATTCTATTGGCAGCCTTGTACTGTTGGGCTGAGCTAGATTTGGCTGCGGGCTGCGGTTAAATTCTATGGCTGAATTGTTATGAGAGGAAAATACCGTTCTGTGGCTGAAAATAAGCTGAACCTAGCTCAAGTGAATAGAAACAAAATGAGCAGATAGCACCATGGCAAAAGAAAAAGAGAGTATGTTCTTTATGGAATACTATGTTCTTAGTGTATTCATTTTAATTAACTTGCAGATCTTGATATATTTTTTTATTTTTCCTAAAAAATTGGTGAAAGTATATATTAAACTAGACTTAAAATTTGAATCGTGATTGAAAGGGCCTATTTCACCGGGCGTGCAAAAAAAAAAAAATACTCGCAGTTCACGTACGGCTACGGCAACCATGCACGCGCCTCTCTTTTTGCTCGGGGAGAAGCCGGAGAGGAGGTGATCAGATGTGGGAACTGGAAACGAATCAAATGGGTAGGACGATTTGATTCGTACGACTACGAAGAGAATTAGAGAAGGACGACGTGCGTGGGCGAGAGGAGAGCATCCGTGCCCGCCTGCCGTTGGCCCCCTGTGTCCTCCTGACACGGGGCGTGTGTGTGCTGGCACTGCAACGCCCGGGCGCAGCTTTTGTCTCCCCGGCGGCATGCACGCCAACGCCCCGGCCGTTACGACGGAACGGAGCCGGATTGCATGTTGATCTCCAGATCTCCACTGCGCCAGCACCATGCACGTCCACGTACGTACGTCCCAAGTTTAGACCCACCTCTAGAGCAACACGGACGGCCTCTGATCGACTGCTTTTGGTGATCATCCGAACTAAACTGTCCTTTTTTATAATTCTGTTTCGATTTTAAAGCGTGTCAGAACAAAGTTGCCTTCTCTAGCTAGTTCTCTTGGTACTACTATCTGTGATCGATCAGTTCGGGCGTCCCAGCGTGCGCCTTCTCTAAAATCTCCTTTATTTAAAGAATGCACCCGTGTGTCACACGGCCTTTTACTGAATAGACCGATTTGATTCGTTGTGGATGCATGTTACAAAACTTTAGCGCACAACTTTTTTCTATTTAATTTGCCGCCATGCCTAACATGCATGCTTTTATTATAAGGCCATGACCTTCCCCATGGTATGTACTACGCCGAGGCGTGAAGCAATTTTGAGGCTCTGATCTATAGTAGGCGCTATCTAGGGGATGCATTTGATTAGGGGTAGTGTAGCCCTACTGCCCTAAATGATTTTTTTTTTTTTGAGGAACAATGTGTAAACAGGATCTAAATCCACAATTGTATATACTATAGTTCTGTACGTGTCTTAATCCATTCCAGATAGGGGCGATGGCGATGGTAACCCTCCAACACCACATCTTTTTTAATTATTACTGTCGGCTTAATTATATTCATTCACCCTCATGATCACCGTCTTCCCCGGCCAAGAAAACAAAAAAGGGCACACTTTAATTACAGATTGACACGTACCAAGTGAGTGCACATACAGTAATCAAAGTGTTGTTACACAAACAAGGCGTGTAATTACTGACAAGAAGTCGCAAAATGGGCACGGCCCTAATTCATTTATTTCACGGGACACAAAGAACAAACAGAAATCTAGAACAGAGGAGGCTGCCTACACCTGGAAGCTGCTCCTTCAACCGCCTATCCCTGTGACGTCATCACCAACCCACAGGCCTCCCCGCTCGGCTGCCAAGGGAGATACGCGGGTCCCACTCCCAATCCCCCGTCCGGCCTTCCTACGCTTTTCCAGGCGGCAGCAGCTCCGCTTGCATTGCAATTGCATGCACGCTCGTACGATCCAGGCCCTAGACGGCTGGCTACACGGCTACGGGCTACCACGCGGGCACCACCGGCCACTGACACAGCGGGCCTAGCGCTCCGTTCCTGGTACCCAGCCCCCACCAGCCAGCGTCCCTACGCCCCCCGCCGGGCAGCGGCAACGGAGGAGCACCGGAACGCGACGAAAGGAAACGGCGAGGACGTTCTGTTCTGCAGCCCACCCCCGCGAAGTATCCGTCTTCTTCTTCGACGGTTCGACCCCGCGCGTCCTCCTCCGGAGACCGGAATCCCTCTCAACGGCACCGGCACCTTCCCGGCAGCTTCTCCTCGCCTGGGGGTTTCCGTGGCGCGGCCAGACGGTCGCAGTCGTCGCAGCGTCCCGGTTGCCCGAAACGGCAAAAGACCGAACGGGGGGTGACCGCCTAGCCGTGCGCAATGCGCAAGGCGACGAGGTGGTTTTAAAGCGGGGAGAGAGAGGGGGGCAAAAGCTGTGACGGGTACGGGGAGTGGGTAGAGCGTGAGCCTGCCACTGCCAGCGGGCCAGCCAGAGATAAGACAGAGAGAGGGCAGGGAGACAGCGGCAGCAGAGCGGAGACGCTGCTGCCCCCGTGGTGAGTGAGTACTACAGTACTACTGCACTAGACAGACACAGAGAGAGACGATCGTGAATTCGTGATTCGTGAAGTGGTTTGTTTCTGGAGGAGGGAGGGAGGGCTTGCCATAAAGCGGCGAGGGGGCGCGATCAGGGGTGGGGGTGCACAAGGAGGAGGAGGACGACGATCCTTCTTCTGGGACGGAGGCGAGAGCGCAGCGCCCGTGCGGTGCGAGGACGGAAGAGCCGCGCCGAGCACGCATGGGAGAGGTGAGCTCCGATCCTCCTCGTTGCGCCGGTGCTACCTCTCGCCAGTCACGTACGAGAGCTAGCTACACCAATGGCGCGTCGTCCGCGCGCGCTCGGTTGTGTCCTCTCCTTGTTCGTCGCCGGCCGCACGCGTGCGTGCGCCATGCTGCTCGCGTGTGATTTCGTCGTGGGCTTCTGTGCGTCGTGTGCGTGCCCGCCTGATTTCGACTCCGGGCGTGCGGTTTTTGCGGTGGGTTTTCCTTCGCGATCGAATGTGGGTGCGCGCTTCGGTTTGCCTGACGCCGCCGATGATGGGTTCACCGAGGCGGCCGGCGAGCGGCCGTGGATCAGCTGTGATTTCGCCCTCCTTTTTTTTTTTTTTGTTTTGTTTTGGAGTTGCGATCGCTGCCGACGATCGAGTGCGTGCGCGTACCCTTTGTGTTTAGTCTGCGACTCCGCGGAGGCTCAGCGGGATTTGGGGTTTTCTGGGCCGCTCTCGTGCGATTCTGCTCGGCTCAATCGCTCGCGGGTTTCGCTGCCGCCGTGTATTTCCCAGCTCGCAGCAAGCTGCGCGACGTGGCGCCGGCGGCTTTGGCTACGAATTCCGGCCATTTCGCCGAGTTTTCTCTGCTGCTCCTCTCAAACTTGTGCTTATTCCCCCCCTCCGTCGCCGGCGGATTCTGCCGGTTGTGGTTTTGTGGTTCGTTGATCTAAGGTTTTTTTTCCTTTTTCCTGTGACGGGGTTTGGTTTCGATCGAAAACTGGTCGCCATTGATCTGGTTGTTTGCCTTTTCCTGTGCCGCGGTTTTACTTTTACTCGGATCGATCTCGGTGGTGCTTTGTTGCTTTTGCAGCCGTGTTGACGGAGTGGATGGAATTCCTGCGCAATAATGTGGGAGCCTCGGGAGCACCGAGCAGATGAAAATGAAATTGCTAGTACTCTCTGATCGCCCTCTCCATCACTCCATGTGCAGCCCATTCCATCAGCTTCTATTTCTAGCTTTGCTTTTGGGTTTGGGGTTTGCGGGGGTTTCCATGGCTTGTTGAGTTTTACTTGGCAGATTCACGCGCTAATGACGTTTCGGTGCGGTTCGATGCGATCCCACCATCATCCATTGCTATTTTTGGTATTCCGTCGGGGGTTGGGACGTTTCGTATGCTTCCCCCGTTCTGAGGTGGGGGGTGCGGATTCAGAAGAAATCTTTGGCACAAATCTCTTGCGTGGCTGGGTAGCTTCGTATCTGCTATCAGTCCGTGTCATGGAGTAGACATGTCCAGTGGCCATCTATTGCTGATGTGACCGAGCTATGTGGTGTCCTTGTGATTTGACCATTGGTCTGAACAGGCACAGGCTTCAGGCTTGGTGTGGATTCTTTTGTCTCTTCTGCCTGATCTAGTGATCTTGCATGGAGTCTCCAAATGAATTCCTAGCATTCCGTTTTTGTGTAGTATATGGAGCAGCTAGACTGGCTGCATTTTTGTTTTCTTTCGGGGATTTCGGATTCTTTTTTTCCGTTCCGTGCTGTGCTTGAAGTTGAGTAATTTTGGAAGTTCGTGTTTAACCTTTCTCGTCAGTTGTTTGGGTAGTGCATAGCAGTAGCAAATTTTCTCATTTTCCGCAAGGTGACTGACGCATTTATCGGATTCCATTCTGACTTGTCTTAATAGTGGCAACCCAAGGATAGCATGCAATCTTGAATTTTTGTTGACAGATTCCACTCCGGACAATCTTTTTTTAGCCTGCTGTTTCCAGACCTCTAATGCTTTTTATTGCCACTGTTCGTAGAATGCTGTGATACTTGAATTTTCGAACGTGAGTTGCTTGGGGTACTGCAATAAGAGTTCGCTTATTATGCTTGTTCAAGCTCCAATTAAAACAAGTCGGTCGATTTGGTCACTGTTTGTTCTAACAGAGCTTGTTAAATGAATTGTCCTTTGAATTCGCAGAACTCAAGTAAAGAAACCAGCGGGGCAGGAACCAGGATCAGCATGGAGCGTGTGAAGCACGAGAACTTTTGCCGCGCCGTCGCGGAGGACAACACAACGCTCCTCCTCGCAGCGGTGGGAACCTTCAGGAAGGAGGCCCTGTGCCGCATCCGCAAGGGCTCCGACGCCTCGAGGGTGCTGGACCAGGAGATGTCCGCGAGGCTGCTCCACCTCGCTTGCAAGCACGACGCGGTGGAGTGCGCGAGGCTGCTCCTCGAGGGCGGCGGCGGGATCACGGCGGCCCCCATTGACGCAAGGGACCAGCTCACGCGGACGCCGCTCCACGTCGCGGCTGAGACCCACTCGGCCAGGTGCATAGAGCTGCTACTCTCCAAGAACGCCCGCACTGATCTCAGGGTGCTTGACGGTAGATCACTTCTCCCGCTTGAGATCGCGCTAATGAGCAGGAGGTATGTGAATGTACTATTCCATTGCTTGACTTTGACTGACTTCAGTCCCCAAATTTGCTAAAATAACTGTACTGTACGGTGTGTTTATTCATTTTTGCAGAGTTCAAACTAACTGGTCTGTCGACAACCCAATTGAGGATCTTCTGTCCTTTCTTAAACAAAGGGTTCGTATCCTCATTATTATACTTGTGTATTGGCAGAATTGTTCCACAGCTAGTATGATTGAATGCATCTTTTTAACCAAGCTTGATACCTCTCTCTATGTGTAGGATCTTAATGCAGTAAGGCTCCTGGCAGAGAAAACTAGAGTGGTTGGGGAGCTTGCTTACAGATACGCCATGGAAGGATGTGTCCCTGCATTGGCAATGCTGCTTCTGGTGGTTGAAGAGAAGATATCGTCACAACTCAGTGTGGTGGTAGAGGGTGTCAGAACTAAGCGCTCAATCTACAATTCAATTGTGGATGAGGCTTTATCAATAGGAGATACTTCAGCTCGTGATGGAAATGAAAGGAGAAAAGCCCTGCTTTGTGAGATTCAGCTGCTTAACCAATTTGGATCGGCATCATGGAGGGACCACAATGACAGGAGAACATTACCACCTCTACTTAGAGCTGCTAAGGTACCACTCACCAGCGTTCATTTAGTAACAACGAATGCCTTTCTCAGTAGGATAGCCATTTCCAAATTCTACATGCGATGATCTTCTATATGTCGTTTTTTCATGATATCTGACTGAACTAAGTGTTTCTGTAAAATGTAAATATGCTCTTAGTTACAACTATAACTAGAATCTGAATTGTGTATTCAATATCTGTTTCGGGTCTAAAGTGATTTTCATGAAAAAGGAAACTGAGTTTTAAGTTATGTTGATTCTATGGTATGCTAATTGTGCTATGCATCAAATGCTGAACTTTTTAAGGCTACAGTTGTATTTATACAGAGACTTCTGCTGATCAGCCTTTGTTCTTTGTTGTATAGGTTGGAGATATGAATGTAATAAAGATGCTCCTGATGGGGAATGTTGATGTCAATGAAGCTGACTCTGAAGGAAACACAGCACTTCACTGGTGCCTTAGTGGTGCCTCATGTACCAATGAGCCAAGGTGCACATCTTAGAAATTACATTTTCCTATCCATTGAATCATAAGATAGTTGTTTTCTTACAGCTTAGTTTTGTCTGTTATTGTGCAGGATTGTGTGGCTTCTGCTCAAGAATGGTGCAAAAGTTTTCCAGGGAAACAAATTAGGGCTCACACCAGTACACAGCGCTGCAACTAAGGGCAATTACAAAGCTCTTCAGGTATCCTCTTGCTACATACTTTTCTAATTACTCTGTTGTGAGTTATGAGAATGACTAATTAGTTTTATTTTTCTTTGCTTGGAAAGTCACTTCTGCTTCATGCCCAAGATTGTGTTGATATACCTACCAAGACCAAAGAAACCCCATTATTCTTTGCAGTGAAGAATGGTTCACTGGATTGTGCAAAACTTCTTTTGCGATTCGGTGCTGATACCAAAGCCCGGAACCTGAGGTGCGTAAAATCTTTGGAGGACAGTCAAGTAATCTAGTTACAAAGAATGAGTTGCAAAACGAAAATAGAAAGAATGATTTATTTTATAGTCTGATGCACTTAACATTCTGCAATTATTTGACATGAACAGAAAGCAAAGACCAATTGATGTGGCAACATCCCAGGATATGCGTAACATTCTCAGTTCTGCAAATGTGTTACCATGTAAGTTGACATCTGCTTCCATTTTTTTTCTTGTAGTTTATTATCTCTGAAGCTGTAATGGACAAGCCAAGAGTTCAATTTGATGGAAGCAATTATTAATTAAATTGCATATAGATTGATTACATTTCTGTTGGTCTTACTGAATAACTGTGGACATCTAGAAATTTCTGTAGTTAACAGAAATGTGTTTTAGCTTCAGGGAACCATAACTCACCTCAAAAGAATCGTGTGATGAGAAAGGAAATCTACAAAGAGCTTCTTGGTGATGAATTTGACGATTTTGATAAGGATTACTGTGATCAAAGGTATGTCTGGTATACGCTGCATGATATTACTTTGTAACAGCTACTCTACATGATTACTTTATAACAGCTATGAACAGCTACTTTACTATCTACTCACCTGTAGTTGCTTTGAATTTTTCTGCAGCTACACTGGGCTTAAGACATCAGTAGGCCAATGTGATTTACGGTCCAGTAATCGTTCTGCACAAGGGCCTAAGAGTAAGAACCATGATGTTCCAAAACAAGCACAAGGTTCAAAGTTTGTGCCTCGGGTAAGTTAAGCATACATCCCTGTATCTGTCGATACTTACTTTTTTGTTTCAGTCTACTTCTTACATTACATTCTTTTTTAGAATAATCATTGGCCGAAGCATGACTACACTCGCAAAATTTTTGTTGGGGGCCTGCCACCTTCAGTAGACTCTGGTAAAACTTCATAAATGCTGCACTGCTTGGTGGCTAACAAATTTAAACCAATACACACTTCTAACTTCCTTTGTTGTTTGTTTATGGCAGAGTACCTTGTTGAATTCTTCAGTGCTGAATTTGGTCCTGTGGAGGAAGCAGTAGTCATCGGAATACCAATTGGCAACCGAGTTCAGTCCCGAGGTTTTGGCTTTGTAAAATTTGAGAGAGAGGAGGATATGATAAGTGCAAAGGAAGCTCATCATGTTTACATGCTTGGGAAGAGAGTGGAGGTAAAGGATGCTGTTGCTAAAGCATACTTGCCTGTAGAAGACCAAAGATATACTTCTTTGAGGCAAGTCATCAAGGAGCGCCCAAAGGTCCACAGGGTGCTGGATGGTGAACTGACTGAGGAACACAATCTCCAGAAGCGGCGACCATTGCCAGAAAAGTGTCTTCCATCTTGGTTCTTTATATTCAGGAAGTGGTTGCCAGGATTTCTTGAGGATGAAACGGCACGCCTTGGAGGAGAAAGGTATCCGTTGAGCTCTCTGAAGGGTGATTTCCGAGCAACTTGCAGGATGGAGCTTGATCACACCACTCTTGGTTATCCTAAGCTAAGTGACTTTATGCGCTCCCTCCCTGGCATCTGCAGAATGTGTGTAGTTCCTGTTGGAAGTGGACCTGCAACGCACATGGTCCTCCTTCCACCACTCTCACGACCGAAGTATGTACCCTTGCTAGAGCCTTGCTCCTTTGATCATGATGAGCTAGCAGAATCAGTATCAGATCACCACTCCCCAAGATCACCGCTTAACGCCAACATCGCTGATGACTCCCCACATAACACTGACAGCCAGCAGGGTGATGATGCATGCAGTGAAACCAATGTTCAGATCCAGCAAGTTGATGATGCATGCAGTGAGACTTGTGTTCAGAGTCAGCATGGCGATGACAGCAGCAGGAGCAGTGCTGAGAGCCAGCAATATGGAAGTTCCTCTGACAATGGTAGCTTACCGGACGATATTCCTGTCAGTACTCCAAAGCTTAATCTGATTGAATCTGTAACTTCAGTAAAGCCTGCTCTGATTGAATCTGTACCTCCAAGAAAGCCTGATCTAATTGAATCTGTACCTCCAAGAAAGCCTGATTTGGTCGAGTGTGCACCTGCAAGGCCCAATTTGATTGAATCTGGGCTTCTTCCTCGAATGAATGAATCCGGACCTATCCTGAAGCCTAATTTGCTTGAGTTTGGACCTTCAAGGAAGCCTGAGTTGATTGAGTCCAGGCCTTCAGCATGCTTCATTGATAATCCTTTTGAAAGGCCAGCAGTTACTCCCAGCAGCTGCGAGGGTGAAATGAAATTCTCTTTCTTCCAGTCTCAGTGGGACAAGTACCTGGTAAGGACTGTCTGCTTGCAAACTTACAATGATTATGGTTAAGCTCAGAATAATGCTGTACTAATATTGTTGTTTGTACTACAGACTCCATATCCCAGGAGTGACTCCTGCATCATATGTCGATCTTGTGAAGCTGGGATGCAGCTTGTCCCTTGCCATCATAAGATCTGTGTTGCCTGCATGATGAGGTGCAATGTCAGAGCATGTATGGTTTGTGGCACTTCTGTAAGTGGAGTCAAGTCATCCCCTCCAGTGGATACGACATACAGATACATGGTAATGAATATTCTTCAAACATTTAGAATTGCCTTGACGCCCTCTTGTCAAGAAATAGTTATATCATTTGTAGACTGTTTGGAATTTTGTTTCTACATGAGTTGGATTGGTCTGACCAGTCTACGAATTTGCAGGGACTCACGGAGAACGCTTTAGATCGAAGGTGCCAGTTGATGGTTGTCTGCCGTGGAGCTGAGGCAATCGTCAGATGCTCACCATGTATGCACACCATTGCTTGCCGGGGATGCTTCCTTGCCTCAGTTACACTACTGAAGACCTGCAGCACCTGTGGTTGCATGGTTGAGCACTTCAAGATCGTTTGACAACACTTACCTCCCAAATACACAGTCGTATTACTAAGCAAAGTAAAGTATAGAATAAAGCAAGCAGTCCTACAACCTGAAGGAGAGATCCTCTCGTTCGGTTTTGCCACACTTGTGGGATGCGCTAACAGGCTATTTTGGTAGTGGTATAGGCACCCTCGCTCTTGTGAGCCTGAGGTGCTCTCTTTTGCTCCCTTCTGTTCTTCCTTAGAAACACCTTCAGACTTGCTTGATTTGTATGCTATTGCTAGTTCTGCCTCTGTGAGCTTGTTATGGTCTGACACTGGCAAGCTCTCGGCAATATACCATGTAAAGCCCCTCGTTTCTGTTATGGCACTTTTCTCAGTAAACCTGTGCAAGTACTGGTATGTAAGATGGATCTTTTAAGTTTAACCTCTGGGTTACGGTGCTTACAATACCCTCGTTATACTATGTTCCTGGTGTCTAAATTTGATCATTTTGCCTCTTCCTGCTTCAATTCTGGGGTTTCGGTGCTTACAGTTCCCTCCTTTTACTATGTCCCTGATGTCTAAATTTGGTATGTTTGACTCTTCTTTTTCTTATGGTTGTTAAATCAAAGTTTGTTGCTGGATGATATTTATAGTATGTTGTATTTTCAAAAGAGCAAAATGTACCACAGGCCCCTCATCTTTGGCCGGTGTGTCATTTAGGTCCATCACCTTTGAAAGTGCAATTTCAGGTTTTTAACCTTTGCTCTGTGTGTCATTTAGGTCCATCACCTTTAAAAGCGCAGTTTTAAATCCCTAATCTTTGCATGCAGTTCACCGGCAATCCATTTCTATTGTAGCAGTGACGTCACCTTTTTGTTTTCTCCAAATTTCTCCCAAATTTGTGTAATAACTTGAAAAGGTCCCAAAATAAAAGTTGTTCCAAATTTTATGCTCTATAACTTTGCTTTTTAAACTATTTTCAGATTCTATCTAGTTTTTGAAATTTTGAATTAGGGCTAAATTGGTCATTTGTATTGAGGTTTGCAATTCAATTTTTTATTTAACAACTTCAAAATCTCTAAATATAAAAGTTTCTCAAAATAATGAGATCTACAACTTTCATTTAAGACTTATCACTAAATTCTTAATATTTTTAAAAATAGGGTTTTAATTTGAAGGCGATAAGTCTTAAATGAAAGTTGTAGATCTCATTATTTTGAAAAACTTTTATATTTGGAGATTTTGAAGTTGTTAAATAAAAAATTGAATTGGAATTGGAAACCTCAATTCAAATGACAATTTAGCCCTAATTTAGAATTTTAAAAACTAGATAGAATCTGAAAATAGTTAAAAAAGCAAAGTTGTAGAGCATAAAATTTAGAACAACTTTTATTTTGGGACTTTTTCAAGTTATTACACAAATTTAGGAGAAATTTAGAGAAAACAAAAAGGTGACATCACTGCTACAATAGAAATGGACTGCCGGTGAACTGCATGCAAAGGTTAGGAACCTAAAACTGCACTTTCAAAGATGATGGACCTAAATGACACACAGAGCAAAGGTTAGCGACCTAAAACTGCATTTTCAGAGGTGATGGACCTAAATGACACACCGGCTAAAGGTGAGGGGCCTGTGGTGCATTTTGCTCTTTTCAAAATGCACCTAACTAGTTCCAGTTATCCAGCGATTTAAAATCTGCATTTTGATGATTATTCAGAATCATAGTTGTTTATATGGTTCACTCGTTTGTGCAACCATTTTTCATTTTCATCAACTGGTTATGATGCTATAACCTTTGAAGCTACGAAGGTACTGTATATTTGAATGACTTGGATTTTCACTTTTGTGAACATTGCCAGAATGTGATGTGGACTCTTTGGGAAGAAGAGTTTCAACATGTTACCTAAAATTTCCTGACGGAAGTTGCAAAGAGAGACATCTACTGATCTGCATATGAAAAGTTGAAGGCTCTGTTCGGCTGGCTAGTCCAGCCAGCACCAGCCAGCCACTCAGCAGTGTTTTTCTCTCAAAACAATCAGGCAGTCAGCTGTACCGTACCAGCCAGCCAAACAGAATAGAAAACTTTTTTTTTCAATTTATGTTGAAATCAGAGAAGCTTAATTTGTCTATGGATAAAAGGAAGTGATGGTTCTGTTTCTCTCTATGAGCTAAAACGAAAATGGTGACGGTCAACAGTAACATGATGATGGTCCTCTAAACGGTATACAGCGGGCCAAAGTAACTTCATTTCTTTGCCTACTAGGGATTCCCCAAAAGCAAAAGCAAGAACAGCGTGCATACAAGATCACGCCGTGTCGAAGTAGCCATCCCACCGGCGCCGGTCATCGTCGTCCTGCCATGGAGGCAGCCCCTGCTTGATCCTTTTGACCCTCCCGATTAAGCCATCGATGGCCACATCAAAGGCGTCCCTGAACTCCACACCCGCCGTGGCGGGAGCCCTCCTCGGGTCCCTGTACACGATGCCGGGTATCATCTGGATCACCTGCTCCCTCATCGCCGCCACCTCTGCCCGGCCGAACCGCCGGAGCGCGTCCTCCACGCGCACGGTGCCGTTGCGCACGCTGTCCCCCGGCACGAACACCGAGTACCTGGTGTGGTCCGCCGGCAGGTGCCACCTGTACTGCGTGTAGGCTGAGCCCGGGTGGAAGAACACCGGCACGCAGCCGGCGAGCATGGCGTCGAACGCCGACCGCCGCGTGTACGAGTCCCCCGGCGGCTGCAGGCAGAAGGCCGCGCTCTTGAGGCGCCGCATCACGTTGCCGGGGGCGTAGCAGTCCCTGCGCCGCCCGCGGCCGCACTGCAGCAGCGCGCACCGCCGGGACCGCGCGCACTGGTCGATCACGCTGTCGCGCAGGGTGCCGCCGCCCTCGCCGCCGGGCCGCCGTGCTCCGACGAACGCGAACAGCCAGGGCCGCCGCGCGCGCCGGAGCGCCCGCTGCCACGAGGCCACCTCGGCGGCGCGCGACGGGTGGAAGTAGGTCGGGTACGGCACGCCCACGTCGCCGGCGTGCCACGGGCCGGACTCGAGCACGAGCGCCGTCATGTTGCTCGCCCCCGGGAGGAAGAGCAGGCGGCTACCCCAGTCGCCGCCGTCCTCGCGCCGCAGGTCCCACGCGATGCGGCCGCCGACGAGGAAGTGGTCCCGCCCGCCGTGCGCCGCCCACGCGGGCGACGAGCGGAGCCACCCGACGAGGTCCTCGGCGAGGGCGTCGCGCGCGCGGTTGCTGGACCCCCACAGGTGCCGCCCGACGTCGAGCCCCGCGTAGTAGGGCACGTAGACGGCGGCGGCGCGGGAGGGGTCGGTGGTGACGCAGCCGTACTGCCGCATCCGGTTGTGGAAGATGACCTCGAGCGTGAACTGGTTCGTGTCGTACCAGCCCGTCGGCGGGAGCACGCCGCCTGTGCGCGTCAGCCGCGGGCCCATGCCGGCGTTGCCGAGGTGCCTGCACATGTCCGTCCACTCCGAGAGTGACCGGCAGTCGCGGAGCAGGTCGGCGTTGAACCGGCTTGGCAGGTCCTGGACGTAGATGTACCGGCCGGCGCACCGGTCGGCCACGGCTGCCGGCTTATTCTTCTGCGGCGGCGGCGTCGAAGCTGGAACCTCTGTTCTTGATTGCCGCTTCTTCTGCGGCGGCGGCTGTTTGGGCCGCTGAGCTCTTGGTCCGCGTTCCGGAGGCGGCGTGGACGTGTCAATGGTCTCCTCGCTCTCCGGCGCCGGTGGCGTTTCTGTTCTTACAAGACGTTCCGGCGACGGCGGCGCCGCGTGTACGACATCGCCGCGTTCGGGCACCGGCGGCGTGCCCCGTGGGTCCATCGCGCCAACGGTCTCCCCAACGCTCACGTGGAAACTCCCGCGGTGGGCCGCGTCGAGCTCGGGCGGCGGAGGCGAGAAGACGAGGAGCATCCACACGACGCAGCACGCTGGGATGGTGAGCGGCAGGAGCCACCTGCCGGCCCGCAGCACCGCCGATGCTTGCACGCCCGCCATCGCGCGTGACCTCGCCGCCGTCGAGCCGCCAGAGAAGGTGCAGTCTGGATCGGCGAATGTGGATCCGGGGCGGCCGCTCCAACTTCAATCCATGGCGCCGCTGGCTGCCGATCGCCACCAGCGCATCGCGCGATCGCCGCTGATACTGGATCGGCGACGCGGATACGCCTCGATTCGTTTGCATTCTTGATTGTGATTCTGCCAAGGATGTTTCCATCCACAGACGCTTAATTTGCCACGGCGGTTAATTAGGCGCGTGGCCGGCACTGCTAATTATGGAATCGAATTGAATCTGGTGCATGCAATACAACCGGTGCTGTTTTCTCCGCAAGATTATGCCGGGCTGTGGTTTTGGTTGTTTCGGAATCTGTTCGTCATTCTGAATTTCAGAATCTGTCAAAAGCGTGCAAGTTTATGGGAGTAACATACAGAAAGCAAGCAGACCGAACAAAGGATAAAGAGATGTTCAGAGAACCGAAACATAGTCCTAATAGGAAGCGTGGAAGCTTATGGGAGTAACATATAGGTCATAGTCAGTTAGTCATAAACCATAATTCCTTATAGATAGTCCTATAAAAGTCCTTGCTATGCTACAGCCTACACTATGTACATAATCCAAAGGAGCTTGTGGCTTCCTGTGTCGTCTCAGATTTTTGAGAGTTGGAAGGCAGTCTCATGCCCTGCCGCTGGACCTGCATGACAAGAAGGGGCAAGCATGAGTTCCATGTAGAAAAACAGTTGGGCATTTGTCGAAGAGAAATGCAGCAACTTGAAAAGAAACGTCAGCTGAGGTAATCCCAGAATGTCAATTATTCACAATGCAACTTTGAAACATGAATGGATGGTTCTGCATTTTGTGCCAGAACAGAAAAAGAAGATGGGTCTGCAGCTGTTACTACTTGTCCATAATACTGTATCACATAACATTAACATGTGGTGGTCAAATCATATAATTCCATTTCTACCGCTTCATTCGTAAAAAGTTGGCATTTCTACCATCATATGGCATATGAATGTAATCCAAATGGTTTCATTAGCAAACCAAAGTCACAGAAAACTGCTGTTTCGTGTAGAGAATTGAAAATCAAACATATTTTACAATGAACCGGAAATCAAACGTTTCAGTTCACTAAATGAAAGAGCAGTTTAGCAGCTTTCTGAGCAAATGCTTCACAAATGTGTCAAAACAAGACAGAGAAGGCCCGAACCTTGGCAATCAAGGACGCTTAGCAGTTTTTGTTAATCTTAGATCCTCATCCTTTTTTACACTCTGTTGGTCCTTTTTTTTTACGCCTCTCATCTTAGTACAACTGTAGTATCTGTTCATGTACATACTCACACCAACCCTACACACACACTACACTCACACCACATGTACACAAACAAACCTACAACTACACTCGGATCATCAAATCGCGTCCTTCTTGAGATCACCGGGTCCATCCATGGCTCCGTAGGCGCCGGGCGCGTCGCATTCCCTTTGTGGCTCCACGCGTGAGAGGCAACGAAATTTATTTGGGAACAAATGTTCCCGGTGGGAAATCACGAGTCGAGCAGCGCTCGAACTCATGACCGGCGCTTCCACGACGGGAAGACGTACCGATAGAGCTACGGCTCGTTCCCACACTCTGTTGGTCCTAAGTGATTGTAACTCCGTTCTCTCAGTTTTTGTTAATATAACTTAGATCCTCATCCTTTTTTTTGCACGCTTGTTAGTCCTAAGGGATTGCTCAATCAATGAAATAAGCAATGTGTTGTGCTTGTTCGTTCAACAAAAGAAAGGTGATTGAACAGTTTCTATGTGACTTTGGTTTGTCAACAAAACATTTCAGTTAGCTGTATATGTATTAGCAAATGAAATGATATCTACAAAATTTTAGCTAAAAACAATGGAACATGTGTTCTGTGCACTAGCTTCAATTCAACATCTACTAAAACCTTGAAGGCATGAAGTGCTTATACCAAAAGGACGCCTAACAAGTTCATTGTTTTTGACTATCCACATGGCCTGTCGTTTTGTAGTTTAGGTCAATGCAGGGCAGCTCATTGCGTCCGTTGACATGGCAAAAGTAATAAGATCGTGCATAAGTGTTTTTTTTTGTTTTGTAGTATAGGTCAAAAATATATCCTCAGGTAGCAATTTCACAACAGTACATCAGTCAAATACAATGTAAAGTACCTGAGAGTGTTCCTGCGCTTGGCCGCCGAATGTACCTTCACCTGATTGAACAGATATTGAACACAATCCCTCATAGTGGCCTTCCTCCCCTCCTTGTAGTTCCATAGCTCATAGACAATGGATCTGTCGCTCAGGCAGTCATATTCTTTCATTTCCACTAGTGCAGTAATGACAGCATCGTGGGCACCCTGTCCCCACACCCTTTTAAGTTCTTGCAGCTTATCATCATCCAAATTCACAATCTCCTGATAATGTAAAGAAAACAGTCCATTATTATCCTTGAGAATGGATCAAAGGAACAAGTGAGATACTACTAAGCTTTAGAGTTAACATGCCTCACAATTCCCATCAATCGTGACACTCTTGAAGGGATACCAATTTAGGTCACCAAGATGCTGCTGCCATGATGAGTACAACTGATCAAATGCCGCACTAACTTCTTCAGGAGGTACCTTGGCACGACAGGCAGTCTTGAATGCCTTCTCACTCAGCTCACCCATTTCCTTTATCCCAAGTTTCCGTCTACCATAATCAATTTCTAGGAATCCCTGAAACACCAAATTCCAGATAACATAAGGCTCAAGTATATTTGATAAGAATACAAGCTGGAGCTAAGTACATTGAGCAAAAATTGAGGGACTAGATCGAACCTTGATCAGCTCGTCTCTGATTGCCTCTAGGTCATCTTCATCGCACAACTGAACACCTGAAGTTTGCCCGACAGTTGGGTTTTGGGCCACCTCTGGCCTGGGGCCCTCTTTTATTAACTCAAGATTGTCAGCATCATTACCCAGAGTTCTTTCAGATGGCCTTCTCTTCTTCCCCATTGATCTTGTCTTCACCTGCATTCACATTTGAACTTATATAGGCAAGAGTGCTCAATGGACAAAGAATGAACAGAAATTAAATCTACAGGTATACATTATTATTCTTAGAAGTTAGGTGGTCATATATTGTAATGTTAAAAGATTGAGAAAAACCAGCATGTCCTCAAGGTCCCATACATTAGGATTTTCCGGTGATTCCAAAGAAGACAGAGATCGGTCATCCAATTGGCTTGTAGGCTCATTTGTGTCAGAATCATAGTCCAAAGGTACTTTAGATGTCCTTTTCCTCTTCTGCAATGACCTTGTCTGCACCTATTTTCACAGTTAACATTTACTGACCTTAATACAATCCAATGTGTGAAATACTCAACATAAATGAAGTTATGAGCATACGGAGTAGATAATATTTTCATCAAAAAGGCAGCAGGAGTTATGCTATTTATTGAAGGAAAAGATATGAAATATATAGTTATCTAGAAATGTGTAATCTCAATATCTCATTGAAAAAAAAAAACAAAAAGGACAAACTTATGTAAGTTTCTTTGCAGAGGATCTAAGTGTCAAGTGTATTACACGTAAGGAGAAATTGGTTGTAAAGTTAATGGTAAAAAAATGCGAAGTAAAACTATCTATAAGTAGTGGATGTGTTAAATTTAATCACGATTATATAACTCTTATAGTCGCAAGCAAGACTGATTTGGCTAGAGACTAAACCCAACAAGGTATGAAAAAAAATAAAAAACCGAATATAAAGAGTATGAGTGGCCGATGGAATTGAGAAATAATTTATGTTGGAGGTCAAGTCTATAGGTCATCATTATTACTCCTGGTTCGGCAGGCTTAGTACCACCCTGTTGCCCAGCTTGATTATTCTTGGCTTCACTCTCCTGAAGCTTTTTCTTTACATAATTGTTCTTTTGAGAAATTAACTCCTTTGATGACACAAGCGCATCCCTTGCTTCCACCAATGCCTTCTTGGATGATAAAATATCCTCCTTCATTCTTGCTAAAGCCTCTTTATTTGCTGCCAAGGAAAAAAATAGAAGCAGTATTTTGACTGACTAGAAATGTTTGAAGATTTCTAAAAAAAAAAAAGTTTGAAGAATGCAATAAGCTCATCATTTTGGCCAATATTATACTTAGAGAATGAGGGCATGTAAATAAATTTGATATCACACATCATGGTCCAAACAAATTATTTCTTGAAATAGATTTCAGCATGCATACAGAACTGACCAAGATACTCATGCAGGAGCCTCTCCTTATCTTGCTGAAGCCTCTTTTTCTCCTCAAGATGCTCATGCAAGACCCTCTCCTTCTCTTGCTGGAGCCTATCCTTCTCTTGCTGGAGCCTCTCCTTCTCCTCAAGATGCTCATGCAGGAGACTCTCCTTCTCTTGTTGGAGCTTATCCTTCTCTTGTTGTAGCCACCCCTTCTCTTGTTGGAAACTCTCCTTTTCTTTCATGACCCCACTGATTAGTTGTTTTATCTCTCTGTGCTCAGCCATAACATCGTTGAATAAATTCATCTTGAAGTCAATTTTTGAAGTCAATGCTTCTAGGGGGTCACTCTCTCCTCGGTCTTCTGCCATTCAGTCTGAACAGTAATTAGAATGTCAGAACGAAGTTATTTGTATTATGTTTACTTTATGACAGTTTCATCCGGAGCTTATACATTGTGGAAACAGATTCTGTAAGCCAAGTTTCAGGTGATTTTGTAGTTTAGATAATCAAATGTCACTAAATGAACCAAGAGTATGCCAGTAAGTTGAGCAAACAATAGTCATATGGTACACCTTCACTTTAGACCTTTCAGAATTTCATCAGAGCAAGATATAGATAATCTAATTAGGTTGGCATGTTCATTAGATTATTTCATGATTTTTTTTTTTAAGATTTGAGCAGGTACGTCTCGTTGTAGAAAACAGATAGGGACAAGACATTGTATGTTTTCTATCTTAAACCCCTTGTGGAAATGTAGGGGGAAACCAAGTTCACATGATGTTCAGAGAAGGTATCACTGACATTTCTGAAACGAAACGGAACTATGACATGAACAGTGGCCTGAACAGCTGACTTTTCCGCAGTTGATTTACCTAGTGATTACAAAGGCAATCAACACCAAGATTCTAGCACAAACAAAACGTGATTCTGCAAAAATGCCAAAACAATCTGGGCATGGCTCTGTAGAAAAAAAAAACTCACCTTAGCAAAGGGACAGCTAGAACTAAGAACCACTAATTCGTTGCGCCTGAACACCCCTCCCCCCCACTATCAGCAGCCCTCAAGTCAACCTGCAGAGGAAATAATCGGGTAGGTAAGTGAGGGCATTTAGCATCACATTAGCCAATCTGTATTTGAAATCTGCAAGAGATGAGTAGACCATAAAGAGCTTGCAAAGAGCGAATATCTCAGACCCTCACTGAACATAAAGCAAAAAAATGAAGGGCATTCAGAATGGCTGAGGCTCCAATGAACAGAATGCACAAAAGAAATTGAAGGTGTTCTTATTTTTTGGCAATACAAAGTAATAAGATCAGATCAATCATGTGCGGAAGATGAGAGAGAGAGAGAGCAGCAATGAAAGGGGGAGACAAGCTTTTTTTTTTCACCAAAAACGAACTGTAGAAAGTAAATCAACTGCGGAAAAGTTTGAATCACAAACACACGATTTGTCCGTGTAAAATGCTTACCTTTGACGGATTGAACCGAAAACATGCAAGAACCACATGAATGCATGCGCTCTCATTCTCTCAAGAAATGGCCACCCACCTAGTGTGAGAGGTGAGAACCTTCCAGCTCCGGCTGCAGCCAAAAATGGCGCCCCTTTTAACCGACCACAACCAATGTGGGTCCAAATTGTCATAGAGCCTAGGGATATAGGAAGCTGTTGGGGGTAGCAAAAGTTGTGAGTAACTAGAGGTGGAATTATCGAGGGAGGATGCTGTCAGAGAACTTCTGGCCCACCAAGCAGCGGGAGAGGGATGGGAAGGGGCTGGTTTTGTGATGTCACAGGCTTGGTGGGTACTGGTTGGGTGAGGCCGTGAGGGATGGGAACTACTCCTACCTGTACAGTTGTACTCGTAGGTGGCCGGAGCAACATGGTACGCCGGAGCCACCCCTCGCCACGCGCTCAGTTCGCCGCCAGGGCCACCTTGCGCCTTGGACGAGGCTGCCATGGCCGGATCCTAGCTCGCGTCGCCCGTCGGATCCCAGCTCACGTCGGACGAGGCTGCCATGGCCGCTGCTCACCTAGCTCCGTCAGACGAGGGCGCTTAGCCGCTGCTGACCTCCTTTCCGAGCTGGAGCCACCCTCACTTCGCGCCGTCGCTCGCGGCTCTACGATTTGCTTCTGTCGGATGGGCTGTGTGTCCGGAATTTAGACCATTTTCAAGTCATTTTAATCTAGAAATAAAACAATAAATTTATGACGATATATATAACTAAAATACAATAAGGTGTATTTGTTACAGCAAATGCACAGGCCACCTCTCGTCCACCCATCTGTCCCCGCATGTATAGAATCTTTTTTTTTTCAGATCGAAAAAATATAATATCTCCTAAACCGTAGCTCCTATTTTAAATCCGTTTGTATCATGTTGTTAAAAAAATATGTTTAACAAAACGAGATCCAACGAGACTATATTTAATGATTTTTTTTTAAAGTATGTAATTGCAACTTTAATGTACTATGAGTTACCATCATGATTACAACACAATTGTAACTTGACTGTAGCGTAGTTAGCGCTTGTTGCAACCACTTAGAATGTAATTTTTACCCAATTTACTACTACATGCAACTAGTTATAACCTAGTTGACTAGTTGCAAGGCTAGTTAGTGAAGAACGTGCATTTTACATACCAAATGTGTATTCTCTACCAATTGCAACCGCGAGACTAGACCAATCACAACTATAACATTATACTAATTGCAACTTGACGAAAGTAATTACAACAGATCTGATCTAGTGCAACTGAACCTGATGTAGTTGCAACCTAACTCGATCCAATTACAACTAAATTCGGGCCAGTTGCAACTAGGCAAGAACCAGTTGCAAACCTAACGCGATCCAATTACAACTAGAGTTGGGCCAGTTGCAACTGAGCAAGAACCGGTTACAATCTGACGCGATCCAATTACAACTAAAGTTGGGCCAGTCGCAACTGGGCAAGAACCAGTTGCAACCTGACGCGATCTAATTACAACTAGAGTTGGGCCAGTTACAACTGAGTAAGAACCAGTTGCAATCAGGGTGGGTGCATTCAATATAGAGAATGCACTCAGGTGTAGTGTGTGTATATATAATTCCAAAAAACTATAGCATGTAAGAACAACATACTGAACGTAACAGTAAATACACGAATTACTGTAGATAGAAATATATACCCAGCGGAGGGTTTAATGCCGAGAGCATCGGAGGCTACATTCGCACTAGTCGACATACTGCGTTGCTCGAAGTCGTGGACCACAGTCGGTGCAGGTAGAGGATCGCAGTGCAGTCCCACGACGGTCACCAGGAAGTAGCCGATGAAGACAGTCGATCCGCGCCCGCCAGGAACAGCCGATCGCCTCCCACTAGGAAAATCCGATCGCGATGACGTGATCCGTCGATGAAGCGAAGAGCCGATCAAGACGAGCAGTCGCGAAGTCGCTCTCAAAAAAACCTAATCATCGCGCACCCCGTACAATGATCTCACGTGGACGAGGGTTTTGGAGGCACTTGCTCTCCCGACACTCCGTACGCGCAGAGTTACGGGACGGAAAAACTCAGGAACAACTCAACAGAAGAATTGTGGTGCTAAGTCGATTTCTTGTCTCCTCGCGGATGAAGGCTACCGCCTATTTATATAGACGCAGAATGTAGTGAATGAATAACAGAGGACCTGGACGTCATGAAACGTCCATCAATTACTGGTAACTCCACCATTATCATTAGAGAGTTACCAGTAACAATTACCATAATCATGAGAGTTACCGCCATGACCATGGGAGCTACCAGTAACTCCACCATAAATATGACCGTTACCAGTTGGTCATCAAATATTTTCATTCCACCATTAGCACTCAATATTTATATGGCCTTATATTTATTTGATTTAATCTATAAAAATGCTTTGTTTTTGGTGATGCGCACTGTTGCATGAACAGTGCCGTCATCCTCCCTCCTCACATAATACTGTAGATCTACAGGAGCGCAATCCTGCCCGTCCGGTTTTGCCCTCGGCTGATCCGATCACTGCCACGTCCGTGTCCAGGTGACGCTGCCCCCGGCTTCCTCCGTAAGCCCGCATCCTCTACGGCCCTCTTTAGATCCGGTGCAAATTACAACTGCAACTAGTCACATCAACGTTGCGGCATATACATGGAGCATTAAATATAGACGAAATGTTTGCATGTTTGTACTTTTTGCATGTACATCACGAGACGAATCTTTTAAGCCTACTTGGACCATGATTGAACAAAAGTTGTCAAATACAAACGAACATGCTACAGTGCAGAATTGCAACTGCAACTGGAATCTAAACGGGCCTACATCGCCTAGCGACCGTCCTCGAACCTTCTTTCACCTTCTCCACCCCAATCCCCACCGGCGGCAGTGGCAAAAAAAAAAAAAAAAAAAAAAAAAAAAAAAAAACCGTCTAATCTCCCTCGCGTCGCTGAATTTGCCTCGCGCACCTGCGCCCTCCGACGGCGGCCATCGTGCACCCGTAGCAGCGCCCCAAACCCACCTGCTCTCATGCCCCCCTCCCCCACCGGTGCCCCCTCGCGTGCGCCGTCCGGGCGGCGCACCGCAGCGGCTGCCGCAGGCAGGTCCTCGGCCTCGACATCACCTCCGGCGGCGCAGTGACACGCCTACCGCCTGTCTGGACTCGGCCACGGCCTCCGCTCCGGCGGCGCACAACCTCTGGAAACCGCCGGCCCGGCTGGCCCCTGAGTGCGTCAGCAGCACGAGCCCCCCTCCGCGGAGCGGCTGCACCCAGCACAGGTCACCCTGTGTCACGAGCGGCACCCGGCGACGTAGCCGAGGCGACCTCGGCTGCATTCTCCTCGGTCACCGGCCCTTCTCTCTCCTTTCTCACTCCACCCTGTGCGCTGATCGGCTCGGCGGCCGGATCTGCCCGCAGCTCAGCATCAGGCTATGCGCTGCCGAGGAGCACCCACCAGATACGCCCACCCCTTCATTTCCCTCTCTGCTGTGCGAGAACGAGCTTCCACGCTCACCATCAGGCTCTGCGCTGCCGACGAGCACGCACCGGCCACCAGGTAAGCCGAGACCTTCTCTTCCCTCTCTGCTGTGCGACAGTGGCCACCCAAAACGAGCTTAATCCATTTGTATGTGAATATGATCGTAGCTTTCCAAAGGCCTAGCTTTCGGGGCAATTCCTAAGCAAAAGTGTATATGCAATCATTGTAAACCACACATTTTTCCAAGTACATAGGTCTACAATGTGCATCTCTTTCGCTCATTGAATTTGGAGTTTGATCATATGCAGCTTTTGACACTGCCAGGTATCTCAACTACTAATCTTATATGCATAGGTCAGTGTTGGTTCCACGTTTTTCCATGCAACTCAGAGGGATTAATTGTTGCCTTCTATGCAACCTAATCTTCAGTTCTGGTGCCAATCTAATGTCTCCAATATTGTGTGCTCTTTTTGTAACAATCCTTTATGAAGATTAGACCTTGGAAACCATAATCATTTCAGATTCCAATGGGGATTCACAATTACAAAGCATTATCTATCAAGCGTAATTTTTGTTTTACCTAGATGCTTATTTATCACTTGAAACGATGTTGTTTGTAGGCCATCTCCACATTGAGTCACAATTGGCAAGTTGTGATGTCGGAATCCATGTTACAATAAATTAAAACTTTGTTTAATAAGACTAAAGTTGCAGGTCACTTCGTCATTGTACAGGAAACACTTGATTGTAGTTGTACTCATTCTCAGAGTATGTTACACTAATCAACCTTTTGGGATCTTTTACATGCAAATATCATTTAGACCTTATTTTTCGATTTTCAAGTTCCCTGATTGGTGATAAGGTTGTATCGCAACATTATTGGAACTCCTAAAGCTGGGGATATAGTGTGAGAAAATGATGATTTTTTGTGCTAAATAGGCATTAAGATAGGTTATGCTTCTTTTGGTTGTACTGAATCCACCCACGGTTTCAATCCACTGTCCCAGGATCATTTAGATTTAAAGAGCATCTCCATCTCAGTGCAATATTAGTTCTTTCCCTGCAAAATGTGCACTGCCTTTAGGTGCCACAATATCTGATAATCATACCAAACCACAGTTGCTTACAGCTTACTGATCTCTCTCTTTTCTTTTTTCTTTTGTGCAGGTTCCTATTCACTCCAAGATCCATAGGACTACACCTCCCTTTTGTTATTAGGTAATAATAATAATCCACGTCACACCACCCAAAAACAAAACTTTTATGAATACAATGCTCTGGTTGTTAACCTTCTTTCCTTTTCACATTAGGTTCCAAACCTGATTTCGGATATGTATACAGGAGTCAAATGCGTCAAGTGCAGACTAGAGCAAATTTTCGCACTATTTTGCTCACCACATAGGTAGGATTTCTATCTTCCCACCATCACTAATTGCAAAAATGACAGGTCGAGAAGTTTGCTTTCTCCAGCTGATCCTTTCATTTTGGTGTAGCCGCATAGCATAGCTTATGTTTACATGAACAGGCACATAGAAATGTACAAGCTCAGGCAAATGTGTTATTCCTGCATCACAATAAAATGATATGTTTTTATTATTCTTCACTTCAGTCGTACCCCACCGATGAGCACAGTGATTATTTCGTGCGATCTCATAAAAAAACGCAATCATTTCATTAGTTACCCCATTAATCTTTCCTCTGTACTACTTCTGTTTACCTAACAGGTGCTACAGACTGCAGCTTTTGGATAGGAAATAATTCGAGGCCTACATATAACCTTTTGTTGAAAATTTCATCATGTGCACTTCTAATTCGAAAACGTTTATCATCCTTCTTCAATAGGGGCATTACGACCAAAAAAAAAAGAATATTTGATCTTATAGCGTCAACTATTTTTCCCTCTTTTTCTTTCCCTGCTCTTCACGCGGTCAAAGCTTTTTTTTGGTTGTTGTTTTACATCTTCATTGTAAACTTTTAGCAGCAAATAGTTTTTCAGGTATTTACCACCACAAACTTTTGATCCTGAATCCTGTTAATTTATATGTTGCGCGGGGGTCCCTGCTAGTTGAATAAAATATGGACAAATCCATATTAAATCCAACCCTGTGCGCCTGTGCCTTGGATTTGGGCGGAGATAGGAGTGGTGCTGGCTAGAGGAAGGCGGAGAAACAAGGAGCCGCACATGTACCTGAGCGTTGGAGCAGAGAAAGTGCTGGTGCAGAGGATAAGGAAGTTTTTGTTTTCTCGTCAAAAAAAAGAAGTTTTTGTTTTATTTTTTTATTTGTGTGGGCCCCATAGTATAACCCTATCCCAGTACAAATAATCCAAACATGGGTTAAGAAAAAAATTATCTCTTACCCACCTCATGCTATCCACCTCCATATCCCTATCCCATACCACGAAAGTATCCAAACGCCACCGGAGCTTGTCGCCAGATATGTTAAGCTTGAATTAAAAAAAAAAAAGAGTTTGAATTCTGATGGCGTTCCGAACAACTAGCTATTTTAGGTAACCGAGAACATGTGAGAGAAGCATGTGGATCTAGGAACATAAGAATATATAAAATAATCTTTGTTTTTGTCTTTTACCTTCACATCAGCTAGCTGCGTAGATAGCACCATTGTCACTCCATCCATATTACTAGTACTAAGGCTATCTTTAACAAAGCAGACATATATAGACACAAACCTAAAAATGGATTTTTGACACCACTGTTTCAGTCTATAACAAAATACCCATACAAGTGACCCATTTTGAGTCTTCAGAGAGACACAATCTAAATTCGAGTATTATCTCTCCTCGAAACCTATTTGCAGGTAGGTTTTATTTTGGGTCTTGTTAGAGAAGACTAAAAATGATTATTGAATTTATTTACTGTACCACAACCTAAATATGAAATGGGTATCGTATTTTGAATGTTGTTAGAAATAGTCTAAGCACACTATAAGCATACCAACATGCATTCAACATGCATTCCTGGTGTTGCTGTTGTCTCCAACCTCCACCAGTCCAACGGAGGATTGTCCTCGATTAAGGTTCATGAACATATGGTGTTTAACAAATCTCCTTCACACAAGCGGTCCTTAAAGAGGAAGCTCCAAACATACATACAAAAGGGGTTTCACACAAACGCTCAGATTCAGCGCAAATCAAAGCATGTTATGGCCAAAACATATGACGTCTTTTTAGTTCACACTACCATCGAGGAGCAGGACTTCATAAGTCGTAATGAATTTACAATAACCAAATGCTTGCTACAGGTTGAGATATGGATGGTCAATCAAATATCAAGCATTACATAGAGCTTTTTCATCTGAAGTAAATGTTCACAACAGGATTTGAACCATACAACATCTCATGCGACAATTCAAGGCTGAAAGCATCTAATTGGCAAGGATTTGTCCTTACTAACTTGACCATTGCATCGAACATAAAAGAAGTGTGTTTTTTTTACATCATTTGTTCCCTCAAACCAGTAGGTCTGCCCCAGATAATGAAAATGGCAGGCGGTTTTTGTCACTGCACGCAGCTACAACCATGGCACTCGTCTAATGGCATTTCAGGTTCTCGTATGCTTGTGAATGCCAGGGCATTCTTAAGAAAATCAAGTACACGATGGCCGAGTGGAACAGCTGTTATACTTCCTCCTTTCATCTGGTGCCATCAGGGTATGATGAATGGCGGTTGTTTGCGCCAGAAGCAGGGTAGTCATTGAGCACAAATCCCATACTTCCAGCATGCATGAATTCTGCCTCATCAACATGGATAGCCTGAATATTTCAAAGGCTTCAAGTCATCAGCTCTGTTATTCAGAGACAAAAGAATGAACCTATTGTGGTTTGTTCTAATCTGGTGAATATGACGTCCCAAATCACATTAGTATGGCTTCAATTAGGAATTCAATAACAAGATAAATGATATCAAAATGCTACAAAATGAAGATAACACCAAACAAAAAACAGTAGAAAGAAGCACATAACCCTGTGCACAAGTAACAACTATCATTTTTTTCAACAATTAGGCCAAAAACTAACGTGAAGGCCTAATCACCTAAGTTGTTGCATATGAGGTCGAGGTTGCTTTCATTCCCTGCAGCATTCTTAGACCTAATGCATTGTAAAACAATTTCAATAGTAAAGACGAATTGTTATGAATGAAGTAGAGCTGAAAAAGATTACCATGTGCTCGTTCAGTACTTGATACATGCAATGGAGAGCTTAAGGCTAAAAGAAACATGGCTATATGCAGTGGAGATAACTCCTCCATCCCCAAACACCTTTTCTTGTGCAGATATAACTACTCTGATTTTTATCACGATTTTAAAGGACAGCTGATGTGCTATTTTTATAGCAGCTCATCACCAAAATAAAATATTGGTGAATCAAAGTCCACAGTGATGTGTAGTATATCAATCAAAGTCCAACCCTTCTGTTAACTATTCAAGTACAAGAGCGATTTTCTTGCAAATGAAGTAATCAGGCAATTTTCAACGCGGGCAATAAAATGCCAAGTCAATATCAAATGATACGCTTATGTCAGTTGCAAGGAGCTCCTACCTTTCCTGAGAAATTAAAGGATTAAAAGAAGAAATAAGAAAAAGGACAAAGAACATTTAAAGACATCAATTTTTATGTGGGTGGATCAAATTTGATTTCAATGACTATATGTTCTTCCTACTTGTTAGCATAAAGTCCATGTGTTTTCTCTAACAAGGAAATAGGAAGCAACATCAAGTAACATTGCAAAACATCATAGGGAAATGTGATATCCACGAATAAACATATAATAAAAAGGAACAACAGTACTCAGGACTGAATAATCATTCATAGAGAAATAAATTGAACAAATAATAAAATCAGAACCCTGAAGTCTTTACTTAAAGGCATTTAGAGGAAGGAGAAGAAATAAAGTTAGTCCTTGTACCATGATTCCAGCATGGTGGGAGATGCTGAAAGATCTCTTGTTCTTTGACATATATTTCAGATGGATCAACAACCATCACTTTCTCCTATCCTGAAGCAAGCAATATGAGCTGACGACAAGGTAAAATCCCTGTACCACCTCTTCAATTCATATGAGACAAGCTTATGTCTTATCCCAACAGTAACCTTGTGCAGAAAAATCTCCATGACAACAATGCATTAAAAAATGGAAAAGGCCTGACAACATCTTAAACTGGAGGATTTAAGTAACCATCTTGTTAAAAGACAAATCAAAGCAGACTAATTTCTGCTTGGAAAACTAAAATTTTGTTGAGCATGACAAAAGCATTTAATAATTATTCCTTATTTCTCTGTGACAGAAAAGATAAGTTAAAAGCTTTATCACTGATATATGTAATGTAACCATTTCTAGCACATAATTAGTGAGACATGTGCAACACCATTTGCTGCTATTCAAAAGCACTGAAAATCCCATATTTATTTTATTGGAAAATGGAAATGACTACTATAAAAGTACTATTTCCAAAGAAAAAGAATAATCTGGTGCACATACAGATTTAGAGAACACAATGGGAGGACTAAATGACAAGTTTTTAACTATTAAATTATATTACAGGAAAGCAGAATGCGCCAGCAAAGAAAGAAGGGGAAAAAATATATTTCATCCTCAAAAATAGATAAGGAGATCATACTTGCAAGATGAAAATCCTCAAAACTTCCAAAGTATGATATCATATTTCCTTCATCTGTTATTGTCTTTTACATTTCGGTTTTGTTTTGAAGAACCTTAGATGGCACATTAGCCTTGTAAAACACCTTTAACTAAAACTTTAACAATATGACCCTCCCCCCCCCCCCCCCCCCCCAAAACAAACACACACACCCACACTTTCTCGGCAAATGTTCCAAGCTCCTGAACTGCTCCCATGGATCATTTTCGGATCACATTGATGCTAAGACCAAAACTGTAAACCCACTAAACTGTTTTCTCTTGATCCCATAAGCCTTCTTCCTACCATAGTCCTCGCAAGCATGTGTAATCAGTAAAGTCCAAAATTTCCTAGTAGAATTTGATGGTATAGAACCTATCTATGATGCTTGTGTCAAGCTTGGGCCAGCTGTGGACCTGGAACCTGGTCTTGATGACATCAAGTGGGCACACGAACGTCACCGCCATGACATGATGTAAGTATTCTTGCTAGGTAGTCCCAGTTCCATACAGATTGTTCCATTTACATCTTGCAGAACACAATCTACCTCGCCAGCGGTGCATTGGAAGAAAATAAATAAAATAACAACCCCAGTAAACTATAATTCATAAAAATAATAAACAAACTATTTTTAAGTTGTACCAATGAACATAGTTCGGCTGGGCGCCGACTACTCGGCGACTAGGCGCGAGTAGTCGCTGGGCGACGCCCATCGCCGCGACTAGGGGTATAGTCGCCGGTCTGGGCGCTAGGCGGCGAGGAGGCGGCGCTAGGCGGCGAGGAGGCGCGCTGGGCGGGCGAGAACGCGGCGCGTAGGCGGGCGAGATGAGCGCGAGCGCGAGGGCGGCCAATTTTGGCGCCCGAAATCAGAGCGCGGGAGGTTTCCCGCGCGGCCACGACTCCCAGGCGAGGGAGGTTTCCCGCGCGAGCGCGGCGCCATTCCCTCGTCACTCGGTCCCGGCCTAAGGTTTGGTCGTCCCCGGCGCCGGTCCTCGCCGGTCCTGCTCCTCCTCTGCTCCTCCCCTGCTCGTCCCCTGCTCGTCCCCGACTCGGCCGCCGCTGCTCCTGCTCGTCGTCAACTCGCCGCCGCCGTCCTGCTCGTCCTCGACTGGAACAGTGGAACTCCTCCCCGCCGGCCACCCCAAGCCCCCAAGGTGAGCTCGATTCCCTCCCATGCTCCTCTCCCCTCTGGCTAAATGGTTGGATTTCATGAGCATCTGTCTACTGTGTACACTTAGAAGAGCATGGGAGTGCTGAACTGCTGAAGTGCTGATGTAGTCCACTGTCTTTAACTAATTTCATGAATCATGATGACAGTGCTCCTCTCCCATGTGTGTCTAGTCTACTGCCTTTAGATAACCCAATGCTGTATGTCAGGCAGATTCAAAATGTGCAATGCAACCCTAAAACCTGCTATATATTTTTGAACTGAAACTCTGAAAGTGCAGACTGCTTTGCTGTTTACTGCTTTGCTGCTAGACTGCACTCTTTCTGTTTTATTGTTTTAGGTGACAGTGCAATGCAGTAGACTGCTAGACTGCACTCTTTTTGTGCAATGCAGTAGATGAGTAGATGACAGTGCTGTTTATTGTTTTAGGTGGCATAACTGAAAGATGTCGACAGAACCAGATGCAACAGGGACTGATTCCACTAATCTCCTGAAAAGAAACTCAGATGATGTTGGATGGGAGTATGGTGTCCTTGTTGATGCCAGCAACAAGGACAAGGTGAAGTGCAAGCTCTGTGACAAGGAAATGAGAGGAGGGATCCATAGGTTGAAGGAGCATTTAGCTCATGAAGGAAAGAATGTGAAGAAATGCTCGGCAAGAACACCACAGGCTATGGAGGCTAAAGAGAAGTGCAAGAAGGCACTAGCTGATGCAAAAAGGAAGAGGGAGGAGAAGACTGTTCGTGAGCTAGAAATTAGAGAGGAAGTTCATTTATCTAGGGTTGGAGCAGATTCAGATGAAGTAACCTGTGTTGGAAGTTCAGAACCCCACAAGTTAGGACCCATTGACAAATGGACACGTGCTATTGATCCTAAAGCTACCAAGACGGATTCTTTGAAGCAACAGCAGCTCAACAAGGAACTTTGGAAAGAAAGAACCAGTGAGGTGCATAAGTACATTGCAAGATGGGCCTATACACATGGTAAATTGCTAGTATACTATGCTGGTTTTACATTTCAAAGGTCATTAGATGTTGTTTTCCTATACTAAACTCAGATTATGCTTCTTTCAATGTTGTGTTGGCAGGAATTGCTTTCAATGCATGTGATAATGATGAGTTCAAGCAAATGTGCGAAGCAATTGGACAGTTTGGTCCAGGACTTGTACCTCCAACTCAGGATGCACTGCGAGGGAAGTTGCTAGAAGATGAATATGAAAGAACCAAGAGTTTGCTGCAGGAACGTGAAGCTGAGAAGATGAAAAATGGGTGTTCTATTATGACTGATGCTTGGTCAGATAGGAAGAGGAGAAGCATAATGAATCTGTGCACCAATTGTGCTGATGGAACCTCCTTCATCAGCTCTAAGGAGATGTCACATGTCTCACATACCAGTGAGGTCATCTTTGAGCTTGTGGACAAGGCAATTGAAGATATTGGTCCAGACACTGTGGTGCAAGTAGTGACTGACAATGCCTCTAACAACATGGGAGCAAAGAGGCTATTGGAAGAGAAGAGACCACACATATTTTGGACCTCTTGTGCAGCTCACACAGTCAACCTTATGCTCCAAGGCATTGGCAACATTCCTCGGTTCAAGAAAGTGGTTGACCAAGCAAAGGCATTTACCATATTTGTCTATGGCCACACAAGGACATTGGAGTGCTTGAGATACTTCACAGAGGGGAAAGAGGTAGTGAGGCCTGGAGTGACTAGGTTTGCTTCAAACTTTCTCACTTTGAGTAGCATGCAAGAGAAGAAGGACCAGCTAAGGAAGATGGTGGTTCAGAGTAGGTGGGACTCATTGAAGGATGTGAAATCAAAGAAAGGAAAAGAGGCAACAGCTACTATATTGAGTCCAAGCTTTTGGAAGGATGTGAAGCTAACATTGACTGTTTTTGAGCCATTGGTCAAAGTCCTCCGTTTGGTAGATGGGGATGTGAAGCCATCCATGGGTTTCATTTATGGAGAACTACTAAAGGCAAAGAGGCAGATCAAAGAGGCATTTGGAAATGTTGAGGCTCGGTTCAAGGATGTAATAGCTATTGTTGACAAGAAGATGAATGGAAGACTTGATTCTCCATTGCATTTGACAGCCTATTTGCTGAATCCTCACTATAGCTACAATGACCCAGCAATCTTTGATCAGCCCAAAGTATCAGAGGGGTTTATAGCTTGTGTTGAGAAATTTTATTATCATGATGAGGACATGCAGCATCAGGCAGCCAACATTGAACTAAGGAAGTTTCAGAGTAGAGAAGGACCCTTTAGCAAGAAGCTGGCTAGGACTTTTGAAAGCTTTGATTACAACCCAGGTAGAGGTACTAACTGCACTCATGGCTGATGGCTGTTTGTTCTTTGCTGTTTTCTAAACTAATACATGTGTTTTTTTTATTTCAGCATCATGGTGGAGATTGTATGGATATGAAACACCAGCTTTACAAAAGTTGGCTACAAGGATCCTATCTTTGACATCAAGCTCTTCTGGTTGTGAAAGGAATTGGAGTGGGTTTGAAGGGGTTAGTAACTATCTACATTTCAGTTTCAGCAGCATTACATGTTCTTTGTCTAACTAATTGGAGTGAGAATGCTCTTTTTAAATTGTAGATACACACTAAGAAGAGGAATAGGCTTACTACAACCCGCCTCAACAAGCTAGTGTATATCCAATTCAACTCCAAGCTGCTTAGTAAAAGAGAAAAGATCAAGGCAAACAAAATCACTGATGTTCTCTTGTCTAGTGACACAACTGAAGCTCAAGGTTTTCTCCAACAGGGTGGGGATGATTGTGCATTAGTTGAGTTTAGAGATAGGGAGGAAGAGGGAGATGACATGGAAGGTACAGGGATACCTTGGTCTGTCATTGGAGAGGCAGTGGGAGCAGCCGAACAGCTTGAGCTGCGTAGAAGTGCAAGAGTGAGGGAGCTCTATGAAGGAGAAGAATTTGAGTCTGAAGAAGAAGAGTATGAGGATGAGGATGTGTGCTACAGCGAAGAAGAAATCTGATATGGACCATTCATGGCATTAGTGAAGCCTTTTGTGATGCCCTGGTCTTATGAACTGCAGCTATGTCACTTTATTTCGATGTGTCTTCTTTTGTGATTTGTGAGACCTGAACTAAGAACTATGTGCTTGTGCTGTCCTTTATTTATAAATTGTGTTGTGCTGTCCTCTATTACTGTCCTATCCACACTTTTATTGTAATTACCAGCTGCTAATATGGTGTGCTCATGGATGAGAGGCTGCTGAAATCATCAAGATAAGTCACAACTTAGTGTTTTCTAATTTTTTTTGTGATGTCCAGCTAGCTGTCTATTGACTAATTTACTAACTACTAGCTGTCAAAATGTGTTGCAGCCTGCAGGAGCTAGGAACAAGCAAGAGTAAGCCAGCTAGGAAATCAGATAAGTCTAATGGCCCTCTTTTTATACTTAGTGTGACTCATATATAGTAGTTATATACATATATATAGTTATATACATATATATAGTTATATACATAATATATACATAATATATATATATTATGGCTATATTGCCAAAACGCCTAGGAAAATGCCTAGAAGCGCCTAGGACCGAGTACTCCCGAGTAGGCGCTAGGCAATGGGTCAGCGCCTAGTTTCCGCCTAGCGCCTAGCTGAACTTTGCCAATGAATAAGTCAAGACTTATACTACTGTTTAACAAGAATGTAAGAAGATAATTACATAACACTAAACAATCAAAAGCAGTGAAATGTCTGTAAACTAACCAGTGCCATGAATCATGATGTACACAAGAAAATATTTCTGTATTAAATTAGCACGCAAGCCTTCTGAGCAAAATGTTCTGATCATCATAAATTTCTCAAAAAGAAATATGCAATGGGCTTCCGATGCTGCTCTATCCATCCAATGAAATTTTGAGGTAATCATTCCATCAGCTGCCAGATTTCCTGAACTTGTCACCTGCTTTGCTCTCCAGTGAAAAGAAGTGATGATCAGCATACTAGAATTGCTCAAATTAATCATGGAATCTGTGATAGAATGCCTTGTCAAGATATTTTTGAGAATATAGAACATGGCCGATGTCTGTTCATAACAGCTACCATTTTTGTCACCACACAGCTAGTTCGTGAACAAGTATGGTTTCACAATACCACCCACTCTTCTCTCCTTGGCCAGTTACCTCAAACATGAAATTCTCAAACAATCCTTCTTCGTTACAGAACCAGTTTGGTGTATCCTGTGCGAATAGACATTGGTACAGCATAGCCGAAAGATCACAATGCATCTTTGGTTCAGCGATTGCTGTTTGAGAACACATCTTTGGTTCAGCATTTGATGTTTGAGACCATCAGTGTTCCCTTGGGCATAACATTACTCACTTAAGTGATCCCACGAGAAGCTTCATGTTCTCCACATCCTCCTGAGTTTTCTCATGCTTCAGCGGCTTAAACAATTTCCATAGCCCTGTCGGATGTCGCCGCTTCGCCATCCCATCCCTCTCCCTGACCAAGCCCCCAAATATCCTCTCACACTCTGGGTACGGCTTGACAAACATGTTGTAGAACCTCCTGCGGGTAAGCCTCACATAGTGCTTCATCTCGACAGGGTCCCCGAGCCCGCCGATGGATCTCAAGTGCTCCAACACATTGTGCCGCGGGATGATCCACCTGTCGAGGTTCACGCCCAGGAACTCCGGGTACTGCACTAGCCACCCGACCTCGAATCCCATCGTTTCCACCAAGAACTCCACCTTCCTCTCCACGTCCTGCGGCGAATACAGCATCGCCCGGGGCTCGGCGGCGAGCACGCGCAGGGCGTCGTGGCGGGTCAGCCCGCGCGCGCGGAGGAGCTCCACCCGCCGCCGGGCGGCGACGGCGGCGCGGAGCGCGCCGTGGGCGAGGATCTGGTCCCTCACCGCCTCCCGGCACCGGAGGCCGCGCAGGAGGTGGAGGAGGCGGGACGGCTCGCCGGGGTCCATGGAGAGGAGACCTTCCGGGTCGGACGCCAGGGCGGCCTTGACTTCGCCCGCAGGGAGGCGGAGGCCCGCGAGCTCCTGGAGGAGGCGGCCCAGGCGGGGGTGGTGGTGGGGGTGGGCGCCGGGGAGGCGGCGGAGGAGGGATGCGGACTCCGCTGCGGTGAGGCCGGCGGCGCGGTGGAGGAGCTGGTGTAGGTCGATGGCGTCTCGTGGGTGTT
The DNA here is from genome assembly GCA_038502445.1 of Eremochloa ophiuroides. Classification (NCBI taxonomy): domain Eukaryota; kingdom Viridiplantae; phylum Streptophyta; class Magnoliopsida; order Poales; family Poaceae; genus Eremochloa; species Eremochloa ophiuroides. The sequence continues at coordinate 61,786,638 of JAHLJS010000003.1, read as the reverse complement.
GCTGGGGTTGCGAGGGTAGGCCGCCGCCGCTGCCGTTAAGGATGCGGTCGATGCGGAGGAGCTCACGGGCGTCGGGAGGTGCGGCGGAGGTGGAGAGAGGTGAAGGGTGGGAGAGGAGCCCGAGGATGGGGAGTCTGCTGCGGCGGAGGGCTTGGAGAGCGACAGCCATGCCGGCGCGGCGGCGGGGACCGGGGAGAGCAGGAGAGGAGGGACTGCCTGTGTCTAAACAGCTATTGGAGAGATAACTCCAAATTGCAAAAGCTCCGATCCGGCCCAAAATGTCAGTCTCTTGTTGTGGTATACATGTCGTAAGTTTAATTTAATTTTTAGAAAATTCATGCAATATTTGTGTCTTCAAATAAATTTATTAAAAAACTAGATTTAAATATCTTTCTAATGATATTAATTATGTATCAAAAATATTAATATATTTGTATATATATTTAATCAAAATTATTTCTTGAAAAGCGAAAAAGACAAATATTTTAGGACGAAGGGAGTATGCATGAAGCATTAAATGTTAATAAGAAACTCAAACTAATTTGGACAACTTCACAAAAAGTTGCTAATTAGGTCACAAAAACTTGCTAATTTGAAGCTTCTGCCGGATCTCTCGAGCTGTCGTACAATCCGAGACACGTTCAAACTCCGAGATCGAAAGGCTAGCGAAAAGCACGCTGCGGGCATAACTATTTGCGTTATGCCTGTCCTTTTGCTCCTGAGTGACTCGAGCGTCCGGCGCAAGCACAACGTAAGTCGCGTCCTCAACAATCTCTCAAACGATGTAGTCGATACCCTGGAGATGCTCGGGCATGCGTATCTTTCAATAGGCATAGTTCGACCCATCGAAAAGGGGTGGTTTGCCGGAACCATGATCCACGTCGCCTTCGCAAATCATGGACCGATTAAGGTGGAGTGATATCCTTAACCGGTCCCGCTGCCAATTGAAGGACCAGAAACGGCGACGAGAGAGGGGTGAAAGGGGACCAATAAAAATTTTGCTCAAGGCAGAAATGTCTTGCTTCCCAAAACCCACCTAAACCCTCAAGGCAGCGGAAATGACAAACGAGATGCTCACGAGCCAAACTGTGGCTGGATGTTCTCGGTGACGACTGACGAACACAGCGGAGCACTCAAACCGCCAAGAAATCGAACACAACTTCGGAACACCCGAAATCCAAAAATTAAGCTCTCTACTCCAACCAAAATGAAGAAAGAGCTTAAAACCAAATCACCTCAATCAACTTGTGATTAGATGATCCTAAGGTGATAACAAACCCATAGAAACAAGTGGATCTCGAAACAGAGCAGCAAAACTAAAAAGGTGCAAGAATCAAGACACAATCCTGCACATCCTGGTCTGCCCGGGTTGAAGGGCCGGCCTGACCTGGATGGAAACCTGGTGTGACTGGGATGTACACCTGTTCTGACCAGGATGTGAACCTGAGATGCAAACCTGTTCTAACCAGGATGTATACCTGTTCTGACCGGGATAGAGACCTAGTCTGAGCAAGATGCAAACTCGGAGATTGTCGGGCTGCACCCCGAACTCTTCTCCAAAAAGTCAAAATCGACTCAAATGAACTTGAATTGAGACAAGATTTGCCATAGAGATAAAGGAGTAGGTCAGGAAGATATCCATAGAAGATCAAGACCCAACTCGAAGCAAAACTCCAGAAATCGAAGAAATTCAAAAATCGCTCAAGAACTAGGACATGATGTTGAATCGACCCGATCTACGAATTAGAGTGGAATCAAGCGATTTTCCTTGGTCAAAAGATTCACCACATGCCTAAGATCAAGTGCACGCAAAAGGAATGGATCAAAACGACCCAAAACTCATGAATCACAGCACAAAAGAGAGGGGGAAACGAAGAACAAACGAAGAACATGAAGAACACATGACTTACTTTCGAATCTCGGAGGAGTTACGAGGTTAAGGCCTCGATTCCCACTCAAAATCACGAGTTTACACAACCATGAACCAAAGTTGTGGATCTCTCCCTAAGCAAGTGTCTTAACTCTAAGCAAGAGGTGGAAATGAGAGTGTGAGAGAGAGATGGAAGGAGGAGGGGCTGCCATCCACTTCTTATCGCATTATTACAGTTTCGTAGAAACACCCCTAACTACTCCTTGCTGTTAATCAGGCGAGCCAGCTAGCCCTAGAGCACTCTGCAACAACCTATGACTGTAGATATGACCGGACGACCCTGCTTTCTGCTCGAATTGCCGTCGTCTTGACGCAACCTCGGAGATTTCGCCACGTATCGCCCCGCTTCCCCCCAGAAAGCAGCTCCGCCCGGGTTTTGAGGCCCAAACCCGAAAACCGTCCGCCACTGGTTTTGAGGCGCAAACTAGCAAACCGTCCTGGGCTACGTCTCGCCGGTCCTCGACCGCACCGGCCCGCGTACCGCTCCGAGTCTCTCGACCATGTTCGATTACGCTTGTCGCTGTCGCTAGGTGTCCGCCACTACAACTAGCGCTCAGGCGTCCAAGTCCCTCAGTCCAAGTCCTGTGTCCGTCCTTCACCGCTCACAGTTGAAAGGTCCTAAATGGCTAGAGGGGGGTGAATAGCCTATAAAAATCTACAAACAACACTTAACAAGCTAATTAGTAACAATAGCAAGCTTTGCAAAACAATAGCTCTAAACTACACTATGCAATCCACCTAGACAAGTATACTATACTATGATCACTAGTTCACACTCAAAGGCTATGTCACTACTATACACTACTCCTAAGTGAGCAACTAACTAACAAACTACACAAGAGAGTAAGTACACAAAAGTAAAGAGTAAAGGTGATTTCAATACCCCCGGTGTAGAGACGATATGAAGTCCAATATAACCAATCAATCAAATACAAGAGAGATCCTCGGTAGAGAGATGACACAAGATTTTTTACCGAGGTTCACTTGCTTGCCGGAAAGCTAGTCCTCGTTGTAGCGATACACCCACTTGGAGGTTCACGCGCTAATTGGCATCACACGCCAAATCCTTCTCAAGGGTGCCGCACAACCAACACAAGATGGGGATCCACCAAGCTACGAGCAATCCACTAAAGATGCCTTTTGCGATCTCCCGCGGGGATAGGCTCAAGAACCCCTCACAATACCTTGATCGGAGGCGGAGACAATCACCAACTCCCCTCAACGATCCTCGCAGCTCCAAGCCGTCTAGGAGTCGGCAAACTCCAAGAGTAATGAGAGAAACCGCTGCGAATCACCGCTACCAAGTGCCTCTAGATGATCTCTATCAATGCAATGCACTTGATGCTCTCCAAACTCACTAAATGATGATCACAATCAAGTAGGATGAGTGAGAGTGGAGTGGGAAGGCTCACAAGTATGCTATGATGTTCAGGAGTGCCAAGAGACCCTTCCCAAACCAGCCAAGTGACTATTTATAAGCCACACACAAGAAAATAGCCGTTTGGACTTCACTGCGTATCGTCGGACTGTCCGACGGCCACACCGTCGGACTATACCGCACGGTCCGACGTTTCGGATGAACGCCACGTGTCACTAGCCGTTTGAAGTCGAATGTTGGATCACAACGGCTAACTTCTCGCGCTAAACGAACCGTCGGACTGACGAGCGTCGGACTAAAACATACGGTCCGACGCCCTCAGCTGACCACCGTCGGACACAGCCAGACGGAGCCGTCGGACTAACGAACGCGGCCGTCCGACGCTTCCAGAGAGCTCCCCGAGCGCTGAAAACCGTCGGACGATGGTCCGACGCTCATCGTCGGACTAACGCCGAGAGTCCGACGCTCTCAGAGCTCGCCACGTGTCAGCTCTCGCACGATCTGCACCGTCGGACGCTTCGGCTAATGATCCGACGCTCAGAAACTGAGCGTCCGACGCTCTCAGCAGTGTTAGCCATCGGACCGAGGCTAATGGTCCGACGCTCTGAAACTCTACGGTCCGACGCTCTGTTTTCTCAGGATTTTCACTCAAACCTTTCACCCTCTGTTCCCATGTGCTAACACCAAGTGTTCTACACCTTGTGCACGTGTGTTAGCCTTTTTAAAAGAGTTTTCTAAGGGTTTGTTAGTGTCACTAGCATCTATATGCAATGCAATGATCATGAACACCTAGTGGCACTTGATAACCGTATTTCATCAACGATTTCGCCCCTCTTGATAGTACGGCTATCTATCCTAAATGTGATCACTTCCTCTATGGAGTCTTGATCACCAAAAGCAAAAGAGCTCCTATGGATTATACCTTTGCCTTGAGCTCCTAGCTTTTTCACCATCTCTTGATGAAGCTTGTGGACTCCTTTTGATGATGGACTTATACCATTTGCATGGATGCCGTCAATAGGGCTTTCTCCTTTATTGATGGGCTTACACCATTTTCATGGACGCCGTCATTTCCCTTCACTTGTGGCCTCCACCGACCCGGTCCTTTGCTCCATCTTGTTGTCTGCTAATCAATTCTCATGAAACACTTAGAGCAACCGTTAGCAAACTAGGTTTTATCAATTACCCAAAACCAAACATGGGCTTTCAATCTCCACCTTTTTGATAATTGATGACAACATTCACAAAGATATGAAATTAAAACCAAGTTTGTACTTTGGTAGTATTAGCTCCCCCTACATATGTGATTCTTTGTGTTTGGTTTGATTTTTCACATATGCATGAATTTTAAAGTTTGGTTGAGCTACTACTATCAAATGATGCTAAGGTATATAGAATGGACCTTTGAAGCGCGATACCATCGGAGTTGCGGAAATATACCATCCTTAGCACCATTGTTTACTAGTCATGCATCACAAACTCAAAATACCTCGTGAGATCAACATTTAAGTAAAAGAGGTACTTTGTATGACATGTAAGTCCTATGCATGCTAGTTTATCAAATCACCATTCAAATCCTATTTCTAAGCATTTCACCAATTCAAACAAATATAGGAATTAAAGTTTTGACAATGCAACAATTCATATGTTAATGCATACATAAATGCAACAACTTATTCATGAGCTTGCTCCCCCTACTTGTGTGCTTTCAAATTTTTAATTGACCCCTTTCCTTTCTTATCTTTGTGACTTTATTCTCCCCCTTTGTCAATAATCACCAAAAATGGTGCAAATTATGGGAGTATCAAGTCAATAAATGGGGTTTAGTTCATGTTCACATTGGTTCAAGTTAGATCACTTGCATAGAATATGTAACTAAGTTTGAGCCAAGGACAAGCTTCTTCACACCTCACTAGTAGGGTTATCTTGACCATGTTAAGTTACACATCATGAGCTCATGTTCTAGATTCAACACTAAGTTTGCAAGCCCATCAATATGTCATATGCTACCACTTGATCATACAAGCATAAAGAACAAAAGTAGTACCATATATACATGAAAGCATTTGATTTTTCATGAATGAGCCTATAAGATGCATTTCATGTCTACATGAACTAGACAAATCCTTGTCAAAGTATGAATGCCATGTCAACCAATTTTACCTCGCTTTAATCGAAGAAGAGGCATGTCATATAATGTGGAATGCTTTTCACTTCATGTTGGAGTAGTCTAGTATGTTTAGCTCATTTTTCAACTTGCAAAATCTTGACTCATCAAGTGGCTTGGTAAAGATATCCACTAATTGATGTTCGCTGCCAACACTTTCAATTGCAATGTCCCATTTGATTTGGTGATCTCTAATGAAGTGATGCCTTATGTCAATATTCTTTGTTCTTGAATGTTGCACGGGGTTGTTGGTTAGCTTGATAGCACTCTCATTGTCACATAGCAAAGGCACTTTCTTGTATTTCAATCCAAAATCACTCAAGGTTGCCTTCATCCAAAGCAATTGTGCACAACAACTTCCGGCACTAATGTACTCCGCTTCAGCCGTTGAGAGAGCAACACTATTTTGCTTCTTTGAAGACCATGATACAAGTGATCTTCCAAGCAATTGACAAGTTCCACTAGTGCTCTTTCTATCTACCTTGCAACCGGCATAGTCGGAGTCCGAATATCCAATAAGCTCAAAGTTGGACCCCTTAGGATACCCAACATATTGTGTGCCCTTCAAAAACCTCAATATTCTCTTTGCGGCTTTCAAATGACTTTCTCGTGGTGAGGCTTGAAATCTTGCACACATGCACACACTAAACATGACATCCGGTCGAGATGCGGTCACATAAAGGAGACTTCCAATCATTGATCTGTATAACTTTTGATCTACCATTTTGCCACTATCATCCAAGTCCAAATGCCCATTAGTTGCCATAGGAGTATTCATGGGCTTTGCATGTTCCAATCCAAATTTCTTCACCATGTCCCTTATATACTTGCCTTGACTTACAAATGTACCATTCTTCATTTGCTTAACTTGAAGACCAAGGAAGTAACTAAGCTCACCAATCATGGACATTTCAAACTCACTTGCCATCATATTTCTAAATTCTTCACAAAAATCTTGATTTGTTGATCCAAAAATGATATCATCCACGTATATTTGTAACACAAACAAATCTTTGTCAAGCTTCTTAGTGAAGAGAGTTGTATCAACCTTTCCCATTTTGAACCCTTTTGAGAGCAAGAAATCTCTCAATCTCTCATACCGTGCTCTAGGTGCTTGCTTCAAACCATACAATGCCTTTCTTAGCTTGTACACATGGTTGGGCTTCTTCACATCTTCAAATCCGGGAGGTTGTTCCACACAAACCAATTCATTGATGTACCCATTGAGAAATGCACTCTTGACATCCATTTGATATAACTTGATATTGTGGGCACAAGCATAGGCTAATAAGATTTTAATTGCCTCCAATCTAGTAACCGGTGCATAGGTTTCTCTAAAATCAAGACCCTCTACTTGAGTGTAACCTTGTGCAACCAATCTAGCCTTGTTCCTTATTACTATGCCATCTTGATCTTGCTTGTTTCTAAAGACCCATTTTGTTCCTATCACATTGTGCTTCTTTGGTCTTTCCACTAACTCCCAAACTTGATTTCTTGTGAAATTGTTGAGCTCTTCATGCATGGCATTGACCCAATCAACATCTCTCAATGTTTCCTCAATCTTGGTTGGCTCTATGGTTGACACAAATGAGAAATGCTCACAAATTTGAGCTAGTCTTGCTCTAGTTTGAACTCCACTTTGAATACCACCAATGATTTGATCCAAAGGATGATCCCTTGCAATAGAGACCGGTTGGAGAATGGAAACTTGATCATTGGATTGAGATGAACTAGGTTGTTGATCTTGCACTTGAGATTGATCTTGTGAGTCACTTGCACTTGCTTCATTTTTAACTTGCATACTAGTATGAATTGCACCATCATCTTCATCATCATTGACTTGCCTTGGCCTAATATCACCAATATCCATATCTTTCATTGCATTTGCCAAGTCATTGCCTCTCACGTCACTAAGATTTTCGGATTCATCTTGAGAGCCTTGGGTTTCATCAAATTCAACATCATGTACCTCCTCAAGAGTACCACTAGCCAAATTCCAAACTCTATATGCCTTGCTTGTGGTTGAATAGCCAAGTAAGAAACCTTCATCACATTTCTTTTCAAACTTGCTCAATCTTGTGCCTTTTTTGAGAATGTAGCATTTGCAACCAAAAACCCGAAAATATGCAATGTTGGGCTTTCTACCATTCAATAGCTCATAAGGAGTCTTTGCAAGCATATCATGGCAATATAACCGGTTGATGTAGTAGCAAGCAGTGTTGATTGCTTCGGCCAAAAAAATGACTAACATTGTATTCACTTAGCATTGATCTTGCCATATCTATTAAGGTTCTATTCTTCCTTTTAAAAATGCCGTTTGATTGTGGTATATACTTGGGTGAGAATTGATGTCTAATGCCATACTCATCACACAACTCATCAATCTTGGTGTTCTTGAATTCACTACCATTGTCACTTCTAACTTTCTTGATGGTTGTTTCAAACTCATTTTGGCTTCTCTTGACAAAAGACTTGAATATATCATACACTTCACTCTTGTCAACTAGAAAGAATACCCATGTATATCTAGTATAGTCATCCACAATCACAAATCCATACTTGCTCCCACCAATGCTAGTATATGTGGTTGGTCCAAACAAGTCCATATGCAAGAGCTCAAAAGTTTTACTAGTACTCATCATGCTCTTCTTAGGATGTGTATTTCCAACTTGTTTGCCGGCTTGACATGAACTATAAAGCTTATCTTTCTCAAAAGTGACATCTTTCAAGCCTCTAACTAGATCATGCTTTACTAATTTGTTCAATTGTTTTATTCCAACATGACCAAGCCTTCTATGCCATAACCAACCCAAACTTGACTTAGTAATCAAACAAGTTGATAATTGAGTTTCACTAGCATTGAAATCCACAAGATATAGGTTGTCATATCTAAACCCTTTGAATATCAAATTTGACCCATCAACACTAACAATTTCAACATCATCAACCCCAAATATGCACTTGAAACCAAGATCACAAAGTTGTGCAACCAAGAGCAAATTGAAATTTAAGCTTTCAACTAGCAACACATTTGAGATGGACATATCATTGGAGATAGCAATTTTACCAAGTCCTCTCACTTTCCCTTTCTTGTTGTCACCAAATATGATTGCATCATAGCCACTATTTGCACTTATGTTGAGAGAGCCAAACATACTAGAATCACCCGTCATATGTTGAGTGCATCCACTATCAAGCACCCAATGCCTCCCTCCGGCTTTGTAATTGACCTACAAAAAGAGATCAATTCCTTTTAGGTACCCAAACTTGTTTGGGTCCTTGAAGGTTAGTGACTAAGCACTTTGGTACGCAAATGGTCTTCTTCTTTGGACCCAACATGGATGTACCAACAAACTTAGCCTTCACACCGTTTAAACCCTTTGTAAGAATGTAGCAAGAATCAAACTTAATTGAGGATACATATGCATTGGATTTCTTGCTTTTGCAATCTTGCTCTAAGTGACCAACTTGCTTGCATTTTGTGCAATACCGGCCATTTCTCTTCACAAAATAAGTCTTGTGAGGAGCAAAGGCGGTTTTGCCTTTCTTGGGGGTATAGCCCAATCCCTCTTAGTGAAGAGATGCCCTTTGGCTACCCAAGCACATAAGCAATCGGTCCTCACCACCATAAGCCTTAGCTAAGGAGTGATTGAGCTTTTTAACCTCCTCCTTTAGGTTCTTGTTCTCAACTACTAGTGAAGGGTCACTAGTGGGTGAGGTAGTAGTGGGGGTGCTACAAGAAGGGTTAGTAGTAGCAACAATAATAGGTTCACAAGAAATATCACATGTTACACCTATGTTGCAAGTTTTAGTTTCTTTCTTTTGCACTTGTTGTTGCAAGTCTTCATTTTGCTCAACTAGAGAGGAATGAGCTTCATCAAGCTTAGTGTGAGCCTTTTGGAGCTTCTTACGGTCTTCCTTTAGACTCTCATAAGATGCTCTAAGCTCCTCAAGTTCTTGCTCAATGGATTGTTTATCCTTGCGCAAGCCCTTACATTTCTTTCTAAGTTTATCAAAATGAATACGTGCATCATCAAGCATTTCAATTAATTCTTCTTTTGTTAGGTCATCATCACTATCATCATCAGTAGATTCGCTATCGGATGATACCTTAGAGCCCTTGGCCATGAAGCATGAAGGAGTATCGAAGATGGAATGTTTGTCATGAATGGCAATGCTTGCATGTGCCTTCCTCTTGCTTTTCTTGTCATCATCACTCTCTTCATCACTTGAAGAGGCATCACTATCCCATGTCACCACATGAGAATAGTTCTTCTTCTTCTTATATGAGGATTCCTTCTTCTCTTTCTTCTCCTTCTTCTCATGCTTATTCTTCTTTTTGCCCTTGTGATCATCTTTACTTGAGTGTGGGCAATCGGCTACCAAGTGATCTTTGCTTCCACAATTGAAGCATCTTCTTGGGCCATCAAATTTTCTTGCATTCTTCTTCCTTCTTGCCCGGTAGCCCTTCTTCTTCATGAACTTGCCAAATCTTCTCACTAGACATCTCCTCATCACTCTCACTTGTGCTTGATGGATCTTCACTTGATTCAACTTTTGCTTTGCCCTTGTCCTTTGATGATGATGTGGCTTTGAATGCCACACTCTTCTTCTTCTCATCTTTGGAGTCTTCATCTTTTTCTTTCTTCTTCTTATTAATCAACTCCTCCTTGTCATCATCATCTCTATAGGCATCATCGGTCATCACCTCCGCAAGCATTTGGTTTGGTGTCAAATCACTCAATGTAGTCTTCACCAAAACCGTGATCAAGGTAGCAAACCTCTTGGGCAAGCTCTTCAAGAATTTCATTGAGAAGTCACTATCCTTCACCTCTTCATCCATGGCCTTGAGATCATTCACAATGACTTGCAATCTATGGAACATCTCCGGCACGGTTTCATCATCCTTCATCTTGAAGCTTGCAAACTTGTCCTTCAAGATGTATGCTTTGGCGGCCTTTACACCCTTGGTGCCCTCATATGATTCCTCAAACTTCTTCCAAGCTTCATGAGCACTCTCAATGTTCTTGATTTGCTCAAACACTTTTTCATCTACGGCCTCATGAATAGCACAAACCGCAATGTCATTGAGTTGAAGCAATCTTTCTTCGGCGGTTGTGGGGTTTGCCGCATTGGCAATCTCAATCTTGGTCTCCACAACCCTCCAAACCTCTCTATTGATTGACTTGATGTATGAAGTCATCTTGCTCTTCCAATATGCATAATTTGTGCCATCAAATTGGGGTGGCTTCTTGGTGTTGTTGATGTGAATGTTGAGTTGAGCCATTTTTACACCGTAGGTTGTTAAGCCTCAAATCAACGGTGCCTCGGCTCCGATACCACTTGAAAGGTCCTAAATGGCTAAGGGGGGGGTGAATAGCCTCTAAAAAAATCTACAAACAACACTTAACAAGTCAATTAGTAACAATAGCAAGCTTTGCAAAGCACTAGCTCTAAACTACACTATGCAAGCCACCTAGACAAGTATACTATACTATGATCACTAGTTCACACTCAAAGGCTATGTCACTACTATACACTACTCCTAAGTGAGCAACTAACTAACAAACTACACAAGAGAGTAAGTACACAAAAGTAAAGAGTAAAGGTGATTTCAATACCCCCGGTGTAGAGACGATATGAAGTCCAATATAACCAATCAATCAAATACAAGAGAGATCCTCGGTAGAGAGATGACACAAGATTTTTTACCGAGGTTCACTTGCTTGCCGGAAAGCTAGTCCTCGTTGTAGCGATACACCCACTTGGAGGTTCACGCGCTAATTGGCATCACACGCCAAATCCTTCTCAAGGGTGCCGCACAACCAACACAAGATGGGGATCCACCAAGCTACGAGCAATCAACTAAAGATGCCTTTTGCGATCTCCCGCGGGGATAGGCTCAAGAACCCCTCACAATACCTTGATCGAAGGCGCACCAACTCCCCTCAACGATCCTCGCAGCTCCAAGCCGTCTAGGAGTCGGCAAACTCCAAGAGTAATGAGAGAAACCGCTGCGAATCACCGCTACCAAGTGCCTCTAGATGATCTCTATCAATGCAATGCACTTGATGCTCTCCAAACTCACTAAATGATGATCACAATCAAGTAGGATGAGTGAGAGTGGAGTGGGAAGGCTCACAAGTATGCTATGATGTTCAGGAGTGCCAAGAGACCCTTCCCAAACCAGCCAAATGACTATTTATAAGCCACACACAAGAAAATAGCCGTTTGGACTTCACTGCGTATCGTCGGACTGTCCGACGGCCACACCGTCGGACTATACCGCACGGTCCGACGTCTCGGATGAACGCCACGTGTCACTAGCCGTTTGAAGTCGAATGTTAGATCACAACGGCTAACTTCTCGCGCTAAACGAACCATCGGACTGACGAGCGTCGGACTAAAACATACGGTCCGACGCCCTCAGCTGACCACCGTCGGACGCAGCCAGACGGAGCCGTCGGACTAACGAACGCAGCCGTCCGACGCTTCCAGAGAGCTCCCCGAGCGCTGAAAACCGTCGGACGATGGTCCGACGCTCATCGTCGGACTAACGCCGAGAGTCCGACGCTCTCAGAGCTCGCCACGTGTCAGCTCTCGCACGATCTGCACCGTCGGACGCTTCGGCTAATGATCCGACGCTCAGAAACTGAGCGTCCGACGCTCTCAGCAGTGTTAGCCATCGGACCGAGGCTAATGGTCCGACGCTCTGAAACTCTACGGTCCGACGCTCTGTTTTCTCAGAATTTTCACTCAAACCTTTCACCCTCTGTTCCCATGTGCTAACACCAAGTGTTCTACACCTTGTGCACGTGTGTTAGCCTTTTTAAAAGAGTTTTCTAAAGGTTTGTTAGTGTCACTAGCATCTATATGCAATGCAATGATCATGAACACCTAGTGGCACTTGATAACTGTATTTCATCAACGATTTCGCCCCTCTTGATAGTACGGCTATCTATCCTAAATGTGATCACTCCCTCTATGGAGTCTTGATCACCAAAAGCAAAAGAGCTCCTATGGATTATACCTTTGCCTTGAGCTCCTAGCTTTTTCACCATCTCTTGATGAAGCTTGTGGACTCCTTTTGATGATGGACTTATACCATTTGCATGGATGCCGTCAATAGGGCTTTCTCCTTTATTGATGGGCTTACACTATTTTCATGGACGCCGTCATTTCCCTTCACTTGTGGCCTCCACCGATCCGGTCCTTTGCTCCATCTTGTTGTTTGCTAATCAATTCTCATGAAACACTTAGAGCAACCGTTAGCAAACTAGGTTTCATCAATTACCCAAAACCAAACATGGGCTTTCAACAGTCCATCGGCACGGCCCGCTCACTTGACCTTAACTCTGCCATCCGCCATTGACTCCGTGCTCAACACCTGCACACTACAAGTCAACCAACATGCCAAGTGAACTCCGTTGACAATCACTCATCACAGACCCGGACACTAAGTCTCCCACTTGTGTCTGCACGGACTTGACTACATGAGGTACTGTTTAACTCAAGATTGTGCTCCATAATGTGCATTGGATCCTCCCTCCCTAAATCCATCGGTCAATTCAATCCCGGCCACTGTTGTTGCACTATTGGTCTTATTCTGATTTATGTCATACACTTACTATAAGAAAATGGATAAATGAAAGAGTTATTTTATTCCCAGGCCAAACCAAGAAGGCAAGTTCAGACTGAAACTAGAGATATCAAGCAGGGAGTTAATCAAAAAGTTTTAGAACACCATAACATAGAGTTAGGTCTAATATGAGAAATTAGGGTTCTTATGACCGGAATTCAGCCCACATCAAGAAAATGAAGCCCACCGCATCGAGCCCACTGTTGGCCCACTTCCTCCAAGGGTCCAACTAATTCGCGACCCCGCTCTCGATATCCTCCCAATCCCATCCGCGGCGGACCGGCGGTCGCAGAAGCCGAATCCCTCTCTCTCCCTCAGATTCCTCCTGTCCTCCGGCGGCCGGCGCGGGCAAGGGCGAGGTGGAGGAACAGGTGACCGACCCTCTCTCTCACTCTCCTGCAGTCCCCTCGGAAACTCCCTCTCTTCTCTCGTCCCTGCGCCTTCTATCGTCGGTTCGTCGCTCGTGGCCGCCGAGCGAGGAGCGACGGCGCGCATCCGCCCCTCCCGCTCTGCTTCCCGCGCCGTCTCGCCTCTCGTCGCCGCCCCGTCTCCCTCCGTCGTTCCTGGCCGCCAGTCTTCTTCTCCATCGCCGGCTACGCGCTTGAGGAGGGAGGAGGGAGCCGCAGCGCGTGGATCCAGGGCGGCGGCGTCAATCCCGCGTGAGAAGAGAGAAGGATCCAGTGAGATATCTACTCGCAGCTCTCTCTCAGCGCGTTTTGCGGCGATTCTTCGGTGGAGCTGCTTGGCGTGAACCCTGCGTGCACGCCTCCCGCTCCCTCCCCGCCTCTGGTGCACCACGCGCTGCCGGCTAGCAGCGGGAGTGAGCAGCCGCTGCTCCCCCCAAGGCGGTCGCTCCGGCCCGCTTAGCGCTTCAGCGCCCTGAAGCGTGCGCTTAGTGCCGCTTTTTGGAACCATATGTCTGATTACTGATTAGTCTGCTAATTATGTCTTATTTAATCGTGCCTGTCTTTTTATTAACACAATCTGTCATGTTTCGATGCAATTACAGGAAAAACTATGAGGAGGTACAGCCCCCCTTATCGTAGTCCTCCCAGGAGGGGATATGGTGGCCGAGGAAGAAGCCCCCCTCCTCCTCCTAGGAGGGGATATGGAGGTGGAGGACGCAAAGAGGGTAGCGGAAGCCTTTTGGTCCGCAATATTCCATTAAGCGTCAGGTGCAGAAACTAATACCATGTACTCTTCTTCCGTCCATCGTTACAAGAATATAAACTGATTTCCATTTTTATGACCATACCGTTTTAAATAGAAAAGCAAATACTACTTCAATATTTTCCACACTCAAGTAGTTGACTTCAATTTGCACCTCTAACTTTGTCAGAGTGGAGGATCTTCGAGTACCTTTTGAAAGGTTTGGCCCTGTCCGGGATGTTTACATTCCGAAGGACTATTACTCTGGGTATGTTGTACTAAATCCTCATATTCTGTGAATTATGTCTTAATTACTCAAAAAGATAGATCTTGTTGTTTCTATATTGTTTGGATTTGTAAGTAGCTGGATACCTGTCTAGTCTTTGGGCCATAATCACCAAACTATTTTTCTATAGGCATGAATTATATGAACAGACATCCTATGTTTTAAAAGTGAACAGTACTGCATACTCCAGCTTCATTAAAACGTCTAATTTGCAACGTGCATGGTGTGTTTAAGCTTTGATGGATCTCATGTTATTTTTTTGCAATCGACGTACACCATCAATTATTATCTTACATGATGGAGTATAAACCTGTACTCTGCTTTCTCGTATCCAATTCATCATTTCACTATGTGGATTATCTTTTCGAAAATCTAAATGATTCCCAGGTTTGTGTTAGTTTGAAGTAGAAGCATATTCTCCGTTTGTCAAAGAATGCCCTTTAATACGACTAACAATTCATTTGCTTGGCAAGATAGAGTCTTGTCCGATGAAGTTCTTCTATGAAGACAAGATTTGATACATTGAGAAAATTAATTTCATGAAGAGAAGATGAGAGATATATACTGGCTGGTACATGAGAAGATAAAAGAGAGTCAAGTCAATTTCAAGTACTTTTGTGACTTTTCAAATGTTGGGGAACTTGAAGCGAATGATTTTATGAAGATGCTCTTTATGAGGATCACCTTACGTAGTTGTATACAAGAAACTTGGACACTAGAGCCTGGGCGTCTTACTGCTTTTTGCAACACTTGCTTCCCTTTTGATGGAATGTTTGTAAGTTGTTGACTGTGCTTCACCGAGAACCATAGAGGGCACAGTGAATATTTGAACTTGATGGTAAAACACCAACAAGACACCATTGTGAACACTTTGCACCCTCGTTTGTCACTTCCTTGAATTTTTAATGGCCATACTGTCTAATAAAACGACCATATGCAGGGAGCCTCGAGGATTTGCCTTTGTGGAGTTTGTTGATCCTTACGATGCCTCTGAAGCCCAGTATCACATGAATCGCCAAGTTTTCTTCGGTCGGGAAATAGCTGTTGTTCTTGCTGCTGAGTCCCGAAAAAGGCCAGAAGAAATGCGCAACAGAGCTAGAGTCAGGTATGGTATTCCTTTTTGTTGCAGTAGATTTATGCCTCTTCTTATTATGTACTCATTTGAAATGACTTTTTATGATTGCTGTGCAGAGGTTACTCTGGTCATGAAGGTCGCCGGTCTTACTATGGTAATTTTGCATTTTTTTTTCCGTATCAGACATGGTACTATGCTGTCCAAGCTGTACATCTGTTGCCCTGGATCATCTTATTCTTCTATTCAATTATTTGATGTGTATCCATATCCATTTTTGTCACTGCTTACTTTTGGATGTAAAGGGTGGGGGTAATGTTGCCACTGGGTATATATACCCACTACCCATATCCGTACTCCTGACAAACAGGTAGGATACAGGTGTACACATCTGGAACGGATAGGGGATGGGTATATCCATCTGCTCAGTGGATATGGGGAGGATATTTACTGTGGTTATCCATCATACCCGTTACCCAGAGCCTTATTCTGTTCAGCTCCCGGCAAGCGTGCTGTTCACCGTGCTCTTTAGACAAGCGTGCTAGTAAACAGATAAGTGCGACGTGTGAACTGCAGAGAGAAAAGATGAAACAGTTGATGGCATGAACGAGGCTTTGTGTTCGGGCCAATGACCTACTAACTGGCACTCTAGCAGGACTGCAGCACGCGCGAGCAATACCTGTACCCATTCATTTGCCAATTATCTAATGGGCATGTATAATAAAAGATGAAGTGGGTATGGGGAGGGTACAGAGCGGGCAAGCAGCTTGTGGGTATGGGCATGGGGAAGAGATGGGTTTCCCCAAATCTACCCAATGGCATCATTTGGTGGGGGGATGCCTGGGCCTCAACGTTAGAAGTTTCTGCCACTAATCCTGAAGGGCTGGCAATTATCTTAAGTTGGGAATTGTTTTCTAATTAGATGGAATGTTTGAGATTCAATTTATTCTGCCATGGTTAGCCCTATTCATCAAAATGAAAAACATGATCTCTCTTTTATGTGACAGGGCATGGTTGGTCAGAACATATTAGTTTCATTTTAACATTCATGCACTGTTTCTCTTGTGTGCATCTTATTAATTTGGCAACTGATCGTTTTTTTACTTTCTGTCTGTTACTCTTCTGGTAATATCGTGACTGCTATCAAGTGCCCTATCAAACATCCCTCTAATACAGAGGAACAATATATCTGCACCCAACCAATAAAATTCTAGATCTGTTGCTGCATCTGATAGGTGATGCATATATATTAGATAGAAGGCCTCTGTTTTTTTTTAAAAAATAAAATAAAAAATGCTTCATGCACAAGTGCCTTTCAAAATTACGAATAGCATCTCAGGATTATGTCTCCAGTCACTATGAAAATTTTCTTGTGAAAAAGTAAATATTGCAGTTTCATTTTGTTGAGGTACCAAAGTACTGATAGCCTTCATCTTCCATATAGGGCGGTCTCGTTCCCGTTCCCGCTCTCCTCGCTATAGGGGCCGTCCTCGGTCGAGGTATGCTTGGATGACATAAGGCTTCTTGTAAAAGCTCTTGAGCTTTGATCTATGGAACCTTCCACTTTTTACTTTTAAAGTTTCTGTTATATTTTTCTTTTAAAGCAGATCATACTCTCCTGCTCCAAGGCGGCGAGATGACTACTCTGCTTCTCCAAGGAGAAAGGAAGCACATCGCGCATCTCCTCCCAGGCGCCCGCCAAAGGAGCATGATGAAGATAAGAAGCGGAGGTCCTACTCTCCTGCCAGTAGAGATGATGCTGACAATGGTTATGAGAAGTAAGTTATTCAATTGCTACACATAAATCTGGCTTCATCTATCCATGTATATAAATTGAGGGTATTTCTTTTATCTTAGAGCATCTACAAGAGTACCCCATATTTCTTTCCCATCCATGTTTTTTAGGAAAAAAGAGCAAAACACATCTCCAAGAGTACCTCATATCTCCTCCCTATTTTTTAGGACTTGGCAAATCTGCCTCCATCACGCGTAAAAATGTGCACAAGATTGTCTCTCCCATCCGTAGTTCGCCGCATCGTCTCCCTCCCGCGCGGCTCCGTGATGATTTCCCACGCGATATCGTCAGGCTGCTTCGCTTCCATCGGGTGATTTAAATGTCGATCGTCCACTCCAGGCTACTTCTCGATCTGCAGACTGCAGGCCTTGCCCTTGCAGCGTTGCCACCTACCCTGACTGGCTGGCTGCTGTCGCCGGCTGGGAGGTTCCCACGCCTTCCCGTTGCGAGCACGTCGGGAAGATCATCGCAAGCGCCATCTTGGACAGGTCCATACGTCCTTTTCACGTGTGTGTCGTCGCCCCACCGCGATCGAGCTGTTGCCTGCCTGCATAGTTCTAAATTCACGTAGGTGTGCCCATGTCGCGACGGCCTCCATGAAAGCACCTGAGCATCGGCAATGCCGTAGAGGCTGCTCCCCCTCGAAAGAAAAAAAAGGTGCGCCAAAAGAAAATAAATTGTGGGCCCAAAATTTGTTTTAGGAAGGAAGTATTGAAAACTCTTGGAGATGATCTCTTTTTTTTTCCCCCTATACTTGTTTGGGAGTCGGCAAAAATCATGTTTTTGGGAACAAAATCTGGGGAACTGTTGGAGATGCTCTTACTGTGTATTATACCTTTGCTCCCACCTACTTTGTTGTCAGTTGCATCATAGTTTGATCTTGCAACTAGTCACTGAAACTAGCTACCTGTTCAAAATATCATTTGATATGACTGGGTTAGTGTTAGAGATATGTATAGTTACTTGTATTCCATGTGACATGTTATACATGTGTTAGACTATACATATCTCTAACAGTTAGGAAATACTAGTAGTGATTTCATTCATCCTCCTAATAGGTACTGCAGACTCCAGATTCGCTTTTACCTGTTTAAACCACAGCTATGTATTGTAGCCCCCTAGAACTCTATTGTACCAAGGAAACTATTACTTTGGTGAACCACCATCTGACGGTTGGAGGACTTGATGCTTATTACTAGGGAACAGATAAATACAATTGTTGCATGGGTTGTGAAATGATGAGTAAAACAATGGTTTGTTTTTTTTTTTTGGGTATAGTTCTAGCCTAATCATGTTGCAACTAGCAGGAGCTCTTAAAGTCTCTAACAATGGTATCAATGTTGATAGGAGGTCGCCCCCACCAGACAGCAATGGGTCCCCTCGGCACCACAGGTCCCCCAAGGAGTACTCAGGATCAACTCCCGGATCCCGCTCCAGGTCCGCCGACGAATCTCCTGTTCGCAGTGACTGACCGACGGACCGATGGATTCTACAACATGATATGCACACGACCGTGTTGTCTCTCCAGGCATGGTCATGCGGTCAGTTCTTTGTCAGACGGAGCTTACTAAACTTAGTACGCCCCTTTGGGGGCGATGTTGTATTGCTAAGTTCCATTTGTGCTTAGTATTAGCGCATACCCGCCAGACTGCCACTGTCATCTGTGTGCTATGACTATGAGTATGTATTCGTTTGATCTTGAGTAAGGTTTGAGGAACCAGCGAACGTGTTGCTGGTGCTGAACGTTGAAACATGTAGCGTCATGGTGATTCTTGCTTGCTGGGCCACGGCCCGTTTACTGGGACATGTTGCATTTGCCTCTTTTGAGTTTTGTTTGACGTTGGACATTGATGCTGCATGTGCTACTAGTCCTGTGCTGCTACCCTGTTTTTGAGTTATGGAGCTATTGCTGCTACCTGGTTGGGTTCAGCCGGTTCAGGGCCTTTCTCTTTGGGACCCCCTCGGCCGGCGGTGCGGGTGCGGGGAGTCTGACTTTTGCCGTCCCTGTGCCTGGTGGCGTGGCGTGGAGCACTGACCGGGGGACGGCGGCCGGTGGATGGGATGGGACGTCCAACCCGTACGTCCGCAGAGGCGCAGAGCAGCACACTGCAGCCCAATGCGCCTGCATGGGACCGGCTCTGCCACTTGCCCACATTATTATTTCCGTGAGAGAAGTCCCCAAGGAGAAAGCGTGGGCAGGGGCAGCGAAGGGAGTCAGAATCCGTGGGCCGTGGGCAACGTCACGCGGCCATGCGTCGTTACGATGCACTGTGGGCGCAGTGGTTTGTGGCCCAGTGCTCGTACGTGCCACGGCCACCACGAGTCCTCTAACGCTACGCTGCCGTTGGGGGACCAACCAGGTCCGGCTCCGTCCACACTGCATCGGTCGCCTAGTGAGATTGACGGACGGACCGACCGAGCGACCGGTGCTAGCTAAGCTAGCAGTAGAACCATGTCCATGTCCGATCCGTGGGTTTGGGTGGTCCCCTCGTGCGCGCTTACACACCTTAAATTCATTTCCTATTGCTTGTTGGAGCCCCGGCTCTTCCGCTGTCTCTGTATAATGTACCGTCCCAAAATAGATGTCATTTTCACTTCCCGAATATTTATAAAAAATATTAATATTTATAACATATAATTAGTATCATTATATAGATCTTTAAATATACTTTCATAATATATTTATTTGGAGATATAAATGTTACACGGATTTTCTATAAACTCAGTCAAAGTTGAGAAAGTTTAACCAGCACGTATCCCATAGCGATATCTATTTTGGGACGGAGAAAGTACGTAGGTATTATTCGCAAAAAAAAAGTATGTAGGTATTCATAATTCATTGGTCGCTGCATCATCATCAATCTCGCTAGCAATCGTAGCCATACGTCCATGATTGGCCTGATCAAGCGTACGTTGCGACGTACTACACATCACTCATTGTTGCTTTCTAGTACTCCGTACATTCACATGCACACGACGAACGTAGGGGGAGGGCAGGGCGGAGAGGCACATACGTACGTAGTACGTATACGTGCACTATCACAGTCTGATCACAGTATCACGTACAGAAACACAAGTGACCAGAGTACTCACGCACGTACGTACTCCTAGGCGTGTGCATACCATATACGTAGGCCAGCCAGCACGGGACGAGCACAGAAAAGACGACGGACGGGACCATCAACCATGCATGCATGTGTGTGTCTGTCTCTCTCTCCATCCCCCAGTACTACGTTGAATCTTGAAACAAACCGCGGTCTCGGCCCGGCCGGCCGTTTAATTTCCCCCGCGCGCCCAACGTGTTGTCTGTTCCGAGAGCGAGATGTCGGGACGCGCCGACCGCAGGCAAAGATACCGCGCGCGATGTACGACGACGACGGCGACCGTCGTGTAGGCGCACACTCCTACAATACGGACGGACACGGAATGATGGCTTGGCGTGGCCACGTTGATAGCTGTGTGTTTGTGGCTGCCTGCCTGCCACGATACACAGTGGTTTCAGTAGTTGTTCCACTGGGCGCCGGGCCGGGTCCGGCCGATCCATCGCGCGGTAGCGTGGTGCGGTGCACCGTACGTGCACGCACGCATGTAGTACGAGGAGCAGCGAGCGACGGAGGTGGGGTGGATTGGGGTGGGTACCACTAGCAGTGTACTACTAGCACTGCTGCCGGTGGTGGTGGTGAGTGGTGAGCTGAGGTACGTACGTAGAAGAGACAAGCGCCCCGCTACGCACGCCGGCGCGCCCCTGCCGCTGCCGGTACCGGGCCCGCCGCCAGCGCCCGCCGCGCGCGGGGACGCCGGGGCCCACACTGCCTGCCCGGGGCGCCAGGACTGGACTGACGACGTTACCCGTCCCCCCTGCGTACTGTACCCTTCTGTCAGTGTCAGCAGCAGCGGCGCGATTTAAACACATCCTTGTTCTTTCGAAAGATAAGCAGTTAAGGCCGCAGGGAGGTATCTAGCTGGTGATCGGTGAAGAAAGATCACAGGGATCTATCGAAAGATGAGCATTTGAAGGCGGCGTCGCGTACTACAGTACAGTACAGTATGGATCAGCAGGGCCTGCACCTGAAGCCGCCGGGTCGTGGCCCTGTCCCATGCATGCAGGCACGTCGTGGCGAGAAACACGGACTAGTCTCCCCGCGCACCAGAGTCCCACTCCCAGACACATCTCCATGATGGTGCCCCATGCATCGTGCTGTGCGGGTGCTGCCTGCGGCACGAGCACCATCACCAGCTAGCATACACATCTCGATGGGCGGCTCTCCCTCTCCTCTCCAGGAGGAGTCCAGTGGCCCATCTCGATCGATCCGCTGACTGAACCCACCCGACCTCTTCGATCATCCTCTTCGTCGATACTCTCCTTGTCTTGGGATTCCACTAAATATTATGCACACCTAAGGCTAAACCCTCTGTAAACATCCAAAAATCTATCGATCCAAAATCAAGATCTACAACGACGTTCCCAGTTCTTTTTTCTCCTCGCCGGATTGGAACGTTAGCTGTACGGTACTCCTTTCAAAGGACGGGCGGTTGCACCGGCGGAGCCAAGGCCCGGCCACCCTGGGCCAGTGGCCGGGCTCACCCATGAGCATATGTTTATTAGCCATTGTACATGTGTGCGTACGTACACGTGCCAGAGTTACATTCAGCTTGTTTGTTCCTTCGTTCGTTCAGTGCTTCCGTATGGACATTGGTTCTGATTATTTTGATTATTTTAGCCCTCTCGTCATACCACTTGTCCCTGTTTAGATGCACTTTCTAATTAAAAAAAAATCCGTCACATCAATATTTAGACACATGGATGGAACATTAAATGATTATAAAAAAAGAAACTAATTACATAGTTTGCTTGTAAATCGCGATACGAATCTTTTGAGTCGAATTATGTCATAATTGGACGCTCATTACAAAAGTTAGCACGTTGACACAGTGTCTAAATTCCAAAAAAACCTTTGCATCTAAATGGGCCTATATAGAAATTAAGGGGCTGTTTAGATAAAAAGTTTTTTTTTGGAATTTTAACACTGTATCAACTTTCTAACTATAGCAATAAGTGTCTAATCATGACTTAATTTGACTAAAAAAATTTGTCTCACAATAATGCTCTATACATGTATTTAAACATTGATATGATGAAACTTCTAGAATTTTAAAATGCATCTAAACAGACCCTAAACATAGCTTCAGTCCTAACTAAAACAATTACTTGCCGGAGCTCAGCGTTGAGGCTCCTATAAAATCCTGCCTTCGCCGCTGGGCGGTTGGGTATCTGCATGCAGAGTGCAGTGCCGCATCAGGACAGATCCGGTCGGCCGGTCCGGACCGGGATGGTGCGGTGCAATGCAAGCTTGTTTTTCCCCAACCGGCCGGCCGGCCATGTGCATAGCAAGTCAACGGATCATGCATTCGCCTGTGTCTCTGCACACACCGCAAGGCAACGTCAAATCAGGTCCAATCCAAACCCAGGCTACCTACGAAACCTCACCAGGCACCAGGCACCAGGCCTGCCTGTCCTTCCTACTCGTGGCCCCTCCCTCCCGCGTGCTACTTCCTAGGAGTATACTCGTTCCTCCACTTTAAAGCAACTCCAGCAATATCTCCTAAAACAGAGCCTCGACTTTAATTTAGATGCTCACCACTATTTTTATTGACTTAAAATTTTACTTCAACTCCAGCAACACCACCCAAATCAAAGCTCTAAAATTCATATAAGCAGATTATGACATAGAGGACCCTCTTGTCATTGGGACATACCCTCATCTCCCCTCCATCCTCCACACAAAGGGCAGGACACACGGGAGGAGCGCAGGATTGGCTCCGGAGAGGGAAATCCACGCGGAGGGGGCTCCCACGTGGGGACGGCGGCGCTGGCTCCCGCGCGTGGTGGCGGCGGCGCTAGCGCGTGGTGGTCGACTGGCGTGGGATCTGAGCTCGCGCGTGCTGGTCGGCCGGCGCTGAGCTCGCGCGTGGTGGTCGACCGGTGCTGAGCTCGAGCTTGGGGGTGGCGGCAGCGCGAGGAAGCGGCCTGGTGGTGGAGCAGCGCTCGTGAGGGCGTGCGGCGGAGGAGGGGAGCGGTTCTTTGCGAGCGCGGGGAAAAAAAACGAACATCAGACGGATTGGAGGCCAAGCAATGACCCCCCGGGTATTGGTGCTGAGGGCGTGGTTTTGGTGCCCACCTAAATTTTAGGGGTGGGTGAAGTAAGGGCCCTGTTGGACCTCGTTTTTTACCCCGAGCCCCAATATTTAGCTATTGGGGCTTAAATAGGGACCCTGCTGGAGTTGCACTTAAGTCTAACACAATGGTTACAATAAATAACAATATTCATAGTAATATTTATGGCTCTAACTCACCTTATCGTGAAGGTACATTTTGTAACTTATTAGGAACATATAGATACAATACCTACACTAGGTTGACTGGACATTGTTTCTTTTGCCGGATACAAATACTCATTCCGTATAGAAAAACAATGTGGTTTTAGAAAAAGACTTGGTCAAATATTGGAAATATAAATCATGAATAACTTTTAAATTATTGAGTTTGCAAGTATGAAACCTATATAAATAGATTTTGTCTTCAAATATATTTTTATAAAAGTATACACATATTACTTTTCAATAAATATTTTTATAAAAATATAAAATCAAAGTCAAACTTTGGAGATCGTATCATTGTCCTAAACAATATTCTTTTCCTATATAGAGGAAGTACATATTCAAATACTAGTATTCTCAATTATGAATAAATAAAAGCTGGTTACCGCATCGCATCCGGACATCTACTCAATTTAGTTAACAGCAATATTGAATTAGTCACGCTTGTAGTATCTACATCTAAAGATTAAAGTTTGTAGCGGTATTCATTAATCGCTTGCTGTAGAGGTTACTATTTTAAATAATTTCATCATATGCATCTATCGGAGCGTATCCATGGGAATATCAAATTGAGTAGTACGTATAATTTTAGACAAAACGGGTAACTGCTGGATATCCATTTCCATCCTAGTCCCATGCATGCTGCTGGCCTACTCTGAGTACGTGCATGCAACATGAGCATAAAGCCACCGTGCTGCGAGCGCATGCATGTACACGTCCGCCTCAGCCCCACCGCTGCCGGCCGGACAAGATCCCGGCCGCACGTACGGCAACCAGCCTCTACTAGTACATCCGTTGGACATGGCGGGAAGGCCAGCTCGCCGCGCGACCGTTGTACCACGCATACTACTGAGGTCAGGTTTTCTAGAGTTCAAGTGCATAGCATTAACCCAGACCATGACCTTGACAGCATTCAGGTATCCAACAACATTAATCAACTTTTGCTCGGTTGAGCGTTTAACGTTTATTTTCTCATAACAAATTAGCATCATCTAAAATCAAAGTTTATTTTTAGCTCAAGTGAACAAGCGGATTCAACGCGAAACAACAAAACACCACACTACAAGGAGCATTCCACATTACAAATCAATGTATTAGCCAAAATCAACCACCGTTCCCTATACTACTAGCGTAAAAACTTACTACTAGTACGGGCAGAGAGAAAACAACAAAAGATAAAATACCGTGCTGCCGCGGCCCGCGTGCGTGATCCATCGGTCAGCTAGCTATAGGCAAGGTACAGTACTCGTAGCCTGCAGGTGGTATCACATCAGCTGGCTATAGGCAAGGTAACGGGTTGTTTAGATCCACTGCAAATTACAATTGTAACTAGTCACATTAACGTTGTGGCATATGCATGGAGCATTAAATATAGACAAAATGTTTGCATGTTTGTACTTTTTACATGTACATCACGAGACGAATCTTTTAAGCCTGAGTCATGATTGAACAAAAGTTATTAAATACAAATAAACGTGATATAGTACAGAATTGTAACTGCAACTGAGATCTAAACCGGCCTAAGCCACTTGGCCCACTTGGCCACTTGGGCGGCCGAAAGGAAGAGCAATATGCAAGCAGCTAGGAGTACTCCTCCTGTGCTAGTTTGGATGTAGTACCTCCGAATTAAAAAAATCCATCACATTAATATTTAAATATATACATAAAACATTAAATGTCCATAAAAACTAAAATTAATTTGATAATTTCACAAAATGTTGCGCAATGAATCTTTTGAATCTATTTAGGTCATGATTGATACTTATTTTAAAAATTATCATGTTTTTACAGTAAAAGAATTATAAAATGTTGAGTCTAAAAACCTCCATAACACTACTAAAGCCAAGGTCTCTGGGTTTGCTAGCTAGCTGCCGCACAGCGACTACACACATGCTACTACGGGCGTCTATAATGATGCTAGTTAATTAAGTACACATGCTACTATAGGAGTTGTTAGCTGATGTGAAGACAAAAAACAGAAAGAAAAGTTTATATATATATATATATATATATATATATATATATATATATATATATATATATATATATATATAGGGTAGCGCTAATCACCACCTAGGGTAGTGATTATTATTCACTAACTAGGTCGATTCCACCCACGCACGCACCCGTCCCATACCAGGCCGTTGGCCCACCAGGCTCTGAGCCGGCCGGCCAGCCCCTCCGATTTCCTTTTCAACTATTTTTTTTTCTTTTGTGGTTATTTTTATTTTGGTCCTCCAGCATTTTTGGATGGGTGAACGTTCTAAAGTGGCTCATGCGGCCAAATTTTCACCATAGCTTGAACGTGTATTTATTTACCTATTTTTTGGAAGGTAGATTTTATATTGAGATAGGTTAACAGAAACATCTCCAACAATAAATACATATTTGAAAGCATAAACCTTTTTTCATCAGAAACATACTTTTTCAAGTAAATGAATCGTGAAAGATTGCAATACACTTTGTAGTTTGAATACACAGTACAATTTATGGTAGCTAAACAACCTTCATTAAGATCATAAATAGCGGGGTTCCAACAACTCAAACAAAAAATACATTGATTATCTGAAAGAAACAAAAACAACACTAATACTTCCGTCTCTTCCCTCGCACGTCTCTCTGACCGCCAATTGCATCGCCTGTCAAAAGAAAGCAAACAAAATAAAACATTAAAAAGGACATGATTAGTAACAGAGTATGCCATGCATACGGATTTGCAGATCATATAAGGGAAACAATAGTTATTTTGAAATGAATGTTTATGGTTGGACATAAGAAATTGTGGATCACAAACAAGAAAAAAATAACTATGGTTGTAAAAATGGAGCTTTTGTTGCTCAATGAGTGACTCATAATGCATCTTGAAGCAACACACCATCCAACACACAAAATATACACATCAACTAATCATTATGACTGGCAAAAACTTGAAACAAAACAAAAAAGGCCAAGTATTATCAGCCCTGTTTCAAAGGCGTCGCCTAGGCATCTAGGTGCACACGCAGCCTGTACGCCTAGTCACCCTTGAAACCATGATTATGAGTAGAGGATCCATAAATAATTCGAAATCAATCTATTATATACCACATGTAACGGAGGATATCAGGATTCTAATAGTTTATTAGAGGTAGGCCATGGGGAGACCTATGTTTGTGGTAATCAATTGGAAGCATCCATTCAAATTAGGGTTCTTGCCTGTAAAAAAGAACAAAAAATTGGCTTGAAAGGGAAATTAGAATGCTAGATGCAGATAATCAAACCAAATAAGCAAGTACATTCAGTTGTGCAGTTGTCCAAATTCCATAGTGGAAAAAAAGAGACATTTCCCTACATACTTAGTGACTCATACTGAAATGTTTGTTGAATACAAAAGCAAATGAATCATGCTCATTTTAGATCTACAACATATACACATTTCTATATTTCCCCTTATCACTTCTCGTTGACTCTTCATCGCATCTCCCTCTCTCAGCCATCCCCATCCCCCTCTATCTTCCCTATCATTCCCTCCCATCGAACTTTATACCATGACAATAATAAATAGAACTTCAATGTATAGCCAAGTTAAGACATCAATTTGTCAACTTTATGAAGCAAAGCCTTGGTCAATCTAACAATATTCTTAATCACTCATATTGCATTAACATGGCATTGATGTTCCTGAAAGACAAAGTTTAATCACCAACCTATCACAAAACCCTTAAGATATCGTTTTACAATATAATTTGATTGTTTAGATTAACACCGATCAGTGATGATAATCCTATCAAAGCCTTTTATTCATTTGTAGGACAATGTTTAGCAGAGAGGAAGGAAAAAACAAACCAACAGAAGAAAATTGCACTCTATCGGCACATGTCCAAAATCCAAGAGAACATTGGCCGACTTTCAAACGAAGGGATCCACATAAATCAAGTTAAAATAAAATTTTAATGTCACCTATAATCAATTTAACATTAACACTGAAAGAACGGGGTTTCAATGCAAATCTAAGCACATCTATATGTTAAGCCTTAAAAAAACAAAAAAACTACACCCAAGGAAAACAAACAAGACAACAGTGAAACACACTTTCCACACAATCGAAGGGAGAAGCTTGCACAAGCGCTTCCAATAGATGTTTGTCAGGAAGATCTTCGTGCTTCCATATATAATCAGCACAAGCACAAACAACCACAGCAGGGAGAAGACAAAAATATATTTTAGAAGTAATCACAAAATATATAAAATTGACTCAATAAGCTTCGTTTTTAAACAAATTAGTATCATTGGAAAGATCTTTGAATCTAGTTTTTAAACAAATTTAATTGAAGATATAAAGATTGCACGCATTTTCTACAAATCGAGTTAAACTCATGGCACGGAAATCCAAAGCGACACTTAATTTGGGACAGAGGGAGTTCAAGGCAAAAGGGTCCCTTGCACTAATCTGTAAATGATAGACAAAAATAAGCTATATCTAATAAGCTAAACAACCTTAGGCTCATTCGTGCAACAAGGAAAAAGGATAGAGAATTACCCAGGTGAGCAGATCATGGATCAATTTTAATGGCAAATGAGATCATGGTGTGTTGCTGCAGCAGTGCTGTTTTTGCACGAGAACTATGTAAAGAACGAAAATATACAAATTTTGCTATGTACATATTATAATTAAACAGAAACAGGACCTGAAAGTACCTCAACTTGCATCTTTGCGCAAATAGATTCCAGATCCATGAGCAAAAATATCAGAATCAGACAATCTTCTTTAGGGTCTTAGATCTACACACAACAGGGAAAAGTCAGATTGCCAATCAATCATTAATTCCCATCCCCAACAGTACAAGGGACAAAAGTTGGGGCATCGAATGAGTCAGGATGGATAGGTACCATACTGGTTGGGGTGAGCGCTTCGCATGGTCGTCGCGTTGCGTGCCTGAAGAAGAGGATGCCGATGGCATCGCGACAGGAAAAATGGCAGTGCCTGAAACTGATCTAGCATCGGCAGCGTTCTATGGGGCAGTGGATAAGGTGAGGCCGCCGCCGCCGCTGTCGAATCACGCAGTGGAGAAACGCTGTGGATGCCACGGATATGACGCCGCCATCGCCGACGTGGCCAGCTGTAGACAGGTGCTGCAGGTATGACGAGGACGCTGCCGCCGCCGAATCCTCCGGCAAGGTAGCTGTGGTCCGGCTGCCACTATGGATTCACTCAGCATAGGGATCAGGAATAAGGTCAAAAGGTGGAGATGATAAGATGAACCGCTGCAAGCTCGAGGGAATTTGATGGGTAGCAGATGCGGACCCATGTGCAGCGAGCTCGCTGCCGCTGACCCAGGGAGCAGGGGCGGCGGCGAGCTGAGGCCGTGCGACAGGGGAAGGGGCGGGGGCGGGGGCTGGGCTCGTGTGGCGAGGGCGGCGGTGATCTGGGTTCTGCGACGACGATTGGCCAGAAGAAATCGACGTCTCCCACAATCTATGAATATTGGAACGGGAAAGTTGGAAAAAAAAAGAATATAATAATAACAAGAGGTGGGGGTCGAAAAAAACAAAATCGGGGTAGCGCCCATGCTCGGGTAGAGTAGCGATGCAGTAGGTTGGCTCGGGTACTGATTATTATTCACTACCCAGGGTACAATATAGTAATACTATATATATATATATATATATATATATATATATATATATATATATATATATATATATATATATATATATATATTGGACCTACGTGTTATTCTCATATATTTTTGGGTTATCTGAAATAGATCTCAATTATTTATTTGTCAATATTAACTACTCTTTTTTACTTTTTTTTTCTGCCCACGTCCTTATAGCTACTCCAAGGATAGTTCTTGGGACGCCCTACTTCCAGCAGCGGTCGTATACACCCACAGGTGTACAGCACTCGTACTAGACTCCTCGTAGGCGCCTGCACGCGAGTCTGATCAGCCGGCACCGGCGAGGCACTAGTACGTCTCTCGTAGTAGCCGTCGTAGTAGCCGTATGCCTGCCGGCCTGAGGGCTGTCAGCTCGTCACGACGACGCAGGCGCAGGCGCATGGGCGTTTGCTTCCGCCGCTGGCCTTTGCCATTCTCACGTCTCGCTCGCCGCTGTGTGCTGCCCGCAGCCTCTGCTGCCATGCCATGCAATCCAACACCTGGGTCGCTGGGGCAGCAGCCACCGGATCGACCAGGGGATCTGCCGTCGACTCGCTCGGCTCGTTGTCTGGGCGCGGCCGCCGGGGATCTCCCGTAAATGCATGTTGGCTAGGCAGACGAAAAAGCTGGGCCGCCGAGTTGCCAGGCCGTAAGCTGGCTATAAATGCTGACACCAAGGCGAGAGAAGAGGAGCAAGCAGAAGCGACAAGTCAGCATAGTGCCTGGGCACGCGTAATATGAACCTTGCGGCAAGTAGCCTAGTGCCATTAGTCTAACTACACAAATCGCTGTTACATACACTTAGTATATGAAATGAAATATATTTCATATTGTCCTTCCTAAGGCTGTATTTGAAAGGTACTACCTCCGTCCTCCAAAAGAATGCACTTATTGGATCCACATGAGTTAATCTAACTCGAGTTTGACCAAATTTACAGTTAATAGCGTTATCATTTATGTGTCCAAATAAATTTCTTATAAAAATATATTCTGTAACTAAAATAATGATATTTGTTTTATACCATTTTCCCCTAAAATAAGACAGTACACTTCTACAATATAAGTAGGGAGACCAATTCTAATATTTACACATCAAAAGGTATAAACCAGCCGGGCCTCGAAAAATCAATTTCACAAAACGAAAGTGTGAAAACCTAAATTTAGATATGGTCCTTGATTGAGCTGTCTTTATATGGAAAAAAACCCACATCGAAAAATCATTTATGTAGCAACGATATGATGTGGCGGTCGTTGCTGCAGTGCAGGGAGTGCATTCGGTCGTTGCTAGCCTGATTGGGACAACCATTGTTATTTCAAAGTCTCCCACTTAGTACGGCTGGCTAGATTGTACGGTAGACTGGCAGATTATTATGAGAGTAAAATACTACTGAATGGTTGGTTGATGCTTGCAAGTAAGTTTAAGCGAACAGAGCCATGATTTGTTATGAGAGAAATATTGTTAAAAAAACTCTGATTTTAATTGATAAGCTCAAGTGAACATTCTAATCTAAATAGTATTTCCTGAATGATTTCGTGAGAAACTGTCCAACCCTTAACGGAGGTGGTCACAAATTGTGCGTGTCTCAAAGTAGGTTTATAGAGGACATAAAACATTGGTATCTCAAAATCCGTTATTTGTATAATTCAGTGTACCAATGGTATACCGATCTCACAATAAATATTTCCAAAAGAAGAGTACTTGCTGTGTTTAGGCAATGTTTAGGCTGTGTTTAGATGCTTGATACTTGCTATAGAATTTTATGTACTAGTATAATGCCCGTGCTAACGCTACGGTGGTATTTTAAGGATGCACGTGAAAATAACCATAATTACGAGATTGTAGGGAAACAATGTTATAGCATAATAGAAACAATGTTATTCCTCCTTTTCTATTTGTCAGCATGAAACAATGTCATTCCTCCTTTTATATTTGTCAGCACATCAGAGAAAACCTACAGCCAAGAATATAGTATAATAGAAAAAAGAAAAATAACTAAAAATTAAAAGCACAGAATAAAAAAAAGTGAATCATAGAAAGGAACCGTAAAAATGAGAACAGAGAGGTCAGCCCAGGCATGCCATATTCTATAAAGTAATAGGACACCATCGATTCAGAAACCTATTTAATTTGCTAAGAAGAGTATAAAACTACTGGATTATTTGTGTGTGACACAATAACACATCTATGTAGATAGCAACAAAAATACTCCCATTAATGTAGCAGTTAGTTATTGATACAAACCAAAGAACATAATAAGACACTCACTGACCATTGCAGGACCTGGAGCCCCATGATCCCTAAGAAAGCTACAGATCAAATGAGAAAAATCTACAAGTTGAATGAGGATTGTTTAGAAACTAAAACTGTCTTTTTTTTTCCACTCCAGACCTTATTGACGACCTGCATTAGGTAAAAACCTAGAATTAAGATTACATGTTGCTGCCTACCTCAGGGAGAATTTGCAGCAGGAAAAGGGATTAAACTGGAAGGACAAGATGCCAAAATAAATTTTGAAAGTTATCTAACCTTTGCCTGGCCAATTTCACAAACAAATGGTTCTGCTAGAGCATAAGCCAAATACTATCATCAACCAGTAGGTCGGTCCTGCCAAAACAAATAAAAATAAATCAGGGATAGCACGGAAAATCAAGAAAAGGAAATTACAGCAGCACAAAAATTATCAGTCATCTATAGGGAATAGGGATAGGGATCCAAACATATTGATATATAATGAAAAGAATAGATGGCAGATTGAACCGACATGAATGCCCATATTCTTCATCATAGGCAGGCATGTTGCACAGGGTGGAGATGGTGACGCAACTGGGCACTTCACCCTCCCTGAATGTCGTGGAGCAATACTCTTATTTCTCAGAGCCTCAACAAGACCACTGGCCAGCATACTTCCCTTCCTCTTCTAATCCCACAAAAATCAAAGAGGATTCGCCTCGAGTCCCCCAAAATCAAAGAGGAGGTGAGGAACACCCCGCAGATAAATTCATGTGTGGTGTTCAACAGGAAGAGGACGAGGGGAGGAGCAGAATATAGCCTCAGCAGTCTACAGACGTATGAGTGGATAACACGATGCGCTGCTGCCGTGCTGAAGACCACGTACGCCCAGGCCGCTGCGAGCTCGCCCACGCTGGGGGGTGGCCTCGCCGGGCGCTAGCCGCCACTCCGGGGCCACCCAAGCCATCACATGCTCGTCCCGCCTATGGCCGCCGCAGTGTCAAAGGCCACCCACGCCCAAAGTGCCGTGTGCTCGCCCCCGCCTGCGCGCCTAGCCGCCGATCGTGCCGGGGCCGCCGCCACAGTCGCGCATCCTTGCCGGCATGGCCACCACATGGCCCCTCATCCCCGTGGACAGCGCCCTGGCGGCCAGCAGCTTGCGATCTGGCGGCGTCGTCAGGGCGATGGGCCGATGGGGCAGCGTTGCGACGATTGCGGATCGTGGATGCGTTTCTACACGGCGTGTGACAGGTGGGGTAGGGGGGGCGCCTCACGCAGCGGGATCGAGGGAGAGTGGGGGTGCGGATTGAGTGAGTTTGATGACAAACTTTAATCTACAGCCCTTGGATCAGAGTTAGATGTCCTCGTGGCCTTCGATTTTGATAGAGTCAATTCTCTGTGTACAATTTTCTGGGTGCACAAAGGTTGGAGGTCCTAGTGGGGGATATTTTTTTAGGTGGGCATAGATTTGTTTGAGAATTCAATTATAGGAGAGATTATAGTACATGTGCTAACTTTTGAAATAAATGTTCAATCATTGTCTAAGTAAACTTAAAAGATTTGTCTCGTAATTTACATACAAATTGTGTAGTAATTTGTTATTTTTTATATATTAAGTGTTCAATCATGGTAACTAAACAGGTCTGACGAGAATATAACAAACTAAAACTAGAGTATGCTCGGACAAACGGACAGAGAGAAAATGGTACTCTCTCCGTTCATAACAATATACAATTTTCGCATTTTGAGAAATCTAATCGTTTGAACTTTGATTAAATTTATATAAATAAATACTAGCATTCAATATACAAAATAAGTATTATTAGATTAACCATGAAATATGTTTTTATATTAAATTTATTTAAAAATATAAACGTTGTATAATTAAATAGACAGAAGAGTAACCAATTTATGGCATGCAGACGCACGCGCACAGCGGCCTTGACGTGACGACCCGTGACCGTGAGCACAAGCCAATAATAATCCAGCGAGAGGCAGCGAAGCGCGCGTATCCGTCGGTAACGACAAGTAGAGGTGGCCTCGTTTTCAATGCCAAAACTTTACATTTTTAGATACGGACGAAAAAAATAATTAATGTCACATGTGACAAATAGTACTTAAATCTTATTAATTCGTGATTCAAATTAAATTTTACTAATAACAGATTAATTAGACTTAATAAATTCATCTCGTGCATTACTTGCGTGTTTTGTAATTAGCCTTTTCATTAACCGAAAGCCCTATACAATGTCTCGTACTCTCATGCAATATCTGACGGTGAAAAAAAAGACTTACACCCCCGAACTAAAGGAGGCCCTGCTTTTTTTTTCTCGAATACGCAAAAGTTTTGCGTATCATTGTATTAAGAGGAGAGAAAAACAAACGATAAGTACAACGACGCGCCATGTATCAAGGCGCCCTGAGGAGGATTGGGAATGCTCAACAACGCGCAGTCCTCAGTTTACTGCTCAAAAGCAATTACTCACGCACTAAGCTACCAAGGTGACTGGCCCCGGCCTCAATCCACAAGTCTGTGAAGTGCCGGATTGTGGGGAGGAGCTGCGGCAGAGAGATCTCGGCGTTCCTAAAACATCTTGCATTGCGTTCTTTCCAAAGCTCCCAGGCCACTAGAGAGAACAGAGAGTCGGCTCCTTTGCGCTTGTCACCGAGCCGGCGATTAGACCAGGACACCCACCAATCTGTGATAGAGTCGCCACCGGCGTTTGAGGAATCTGCTCTTAGTGAAACCAGGATGTTCCACCAAAGCTGTCTTGAGAACGAACATGAAGCGACAATGTGATCAATTGTCTCGGGTTCTTGTTCGCACAAGAAGCAGAGCGGTGATGCCTCCAGACCATGGCGGCGCCTTCTGTCAGCTGTCCAGAGTCGGCGACGAACTGCCAGCCGGAGAAACAGTTTGACTCGAAGTGGTGCCCAAGTGCGCCAAATGCGAGCGCAACCATGCACGGGATGTGAGCCGGCGTGCAAGGCCAGATAAGCCGAGCGTGTCGAGTATCGACCGTCTTCCGTCCACCGCCAGACCAGTCGATCATCTTCGGAGGTTAATTGCCATCTCGATAGGGCTACCCAAATCTTGAGGTATTCCTGGATCGCCGGCACGGATAGTCCCTCGCTGAGCTGTCTGATCCAACTGCCGCTGGGCAAAGCTGATGCCATGGTTTCGGAATGGAGGAAACGCCGCCCGACAAAGGAGAAAAGGGTAGGTGCGAGTTCTTGGATTGACTTCTCGTCCACCCAACGATCAATCAAGAATTTTGTTGTCCTGCCGTTCAGGGGCGGAGCTTCACTGAGGCCAGAGTGGGCCACGGCCCCCCTGAATTTATGTAATCTCCATTGTTGCTACAGTATTCAATAGTGATTAGATGTTTTTGCTTTAGAATGGCCCCTCCTGAACTCACTGGCCCCCTCTGAATCTTGGTCCAAGCTTCACCACTGCTGCCGTTGCCGATTACGGAGTAGGTGGAAGCCCTGAAGAATGCTTGTACTTTTGGAGAAGAGTCGATGGGCAACTCTGACCAAGCTTGCTGGTTATCAGTGCATTGCAACCAGAGCCAGCGAGATTGAAGAGCAATCCGATCAGCTTGAGGTCTGGCACGCCCAGCCCGCCGAGCTCCTTAGGCCAGCACACTGATGTCCATGCAACCATGCATTTGCTGCGGACCGAACTGTCTTGTCTGGCCCAGAAGAATCTATGGTAGATTCTGTCAATCCCTTTTCTAGCCCAATTCGGCAGGCCACTTGCGATCATGGAGTACACCGGGATTGCCGAGAGGACAGATTTGATCTAGATTAGGTGACCGCTTTTCACCATTAGAGGACCGTGGCAAGAAGGCAGTTTACGCGCTACCTTGTCGATCGTAAGCTGTATCTTAGCTTTGGGCACCTTCTTCGTGGAGAGCGGCAGGCCGAGGTAGGTGATGGGGCACTCGGAGACCTGGCATTCTAGAATTTCCTTTAGCGCCGGCAGGACCTCATCTGCTCCGAAGATGGGAGTTATGGAGCATTTGGCCAAGTTGGTGCGCAGGCCAGACGCGTCCCTAAAAATTTGCAGGATGTGCTTGATGGCGTGTACTTCGCCCGGGTGGGGATGCATAAAAAGGATTGCGTCATCGGCGTAGAGAATGCAATTGTGCTTGAGGGCTGGCGAGTCGAAGCCTCGGATTACCCCGTCTAAGCGAGCCATGGCGAGAAGCCTGCCGAGCATCTCCATCGCAAGTATAAACAACATCGGCGAGAGGGAGTCCCCCTGCCGCACCCCCTCGCATGTCTGATGAGGTCTCCAGGCTGGCTGTTGACGGTGGATAAGCCTTGAAATTTCACACTCTAACACCATCAACAGGCTCGGTTTTGAGAGAAGAATAACATAGCGCGAACATATTTTATCCAATAACTAGTTCCACTTGAACTCTTAGCTTGTGAATGCAGGGAAGATCAAAACAAGACAAAAGTGAGTAGCTGGAGGCCACTTGTGTGGGTCGGCCGACCCACACATGGTGACCCCAGGCCACCAAACTTCAACACAAGGTGTCCAACATCACAAAGAAGAGAGGGAAGCTCAAGGTGGGCCCATGCATGGGTCGACCGACCCATGTATGAGGCCCACAGGGCTCTGGTGATGTGGCACAATCCTCATGACACTTCACTCAGCTCATTTCCACCTTCGGATCATAGTGTGTTTTCATTCAACGGTGGAGAAGCAAATCATAAGGATCAAGGCGTGAACCGACACGATCAAGACCAAACCAGCACAGGGACATGCTCTATGATAGGTGGGGATCATGGTGGTGGGCCCAACCTATCATAGGGGGGGGTCGGCCGACCCCTCCTTGGTGGGTCCAGGCCACCGCCATGGTCCACCAACCTCCTGCATGTTTCCCACATGATGGTTTGTCCACTGCCGTCCATCTTGAGGCGGTTTATCCCAGGGTAGAGAGGCAGGGAGCACACGAATCGCTGACGTGGCACCTCTCCACTTCCCCCTATAAATAGAGGCAGCCACCATCCTCTTGAGGAGACACAAGAGACACAAGAAGCAAGGAAGAGCCAAGTTTCACTCCTTAGTAGTAGTATTAATCAAGTGTGAGAGTTAGAGTCGAGTCGAGCTAAGCTCGGGATCTTCGGAGTCGTCTTCTGGAGAATCTGGTATAGCTCTTGTATCTTTCATTCTGTAAGACTTTCTTTATATTAATATAATATTCTTGCTTTATTTTATTGGGTCTTTACTTAGTGCATTACTATTCTAATAGTATTGTTGTGAGTTATTCTATTACTTGGTCGGTTTATACTAGATTGTGATCCTGTAACCAACCCGCGTGTGTAGTTCATCACCTATCATAGGGTGCTCTAGTTGTTTGGTACCCAGCTGAAGTAGTGAGAATTAGTGTAAGTATTGTGCTTAAGCTAAGTCT
Source organism: Eremochloa ophiuroides (assembly GCA_038502445.1). Lineage (NCBI taxonomy): Eukaryota > Viridiplantae > Streptophyta > Magnoliopsida > Poales > Poaceae > Eremochloa > Eremochloa ophiuroides. The sequence goes on along the minus strand of JAHLJS010000003.1, from coordinate 61,749,546 downwards.
TGCCTTTGAATGCCGCTTGCTGCACGGATTGTTAGTGGGTATTAGAAGGTGGTGACAGTCCTGTCTAGTCTTAGCATCCCTCCACATGTTTTAAGCAAGTTCTTAAAAGGTAGGCTCCTATAAGAGCATAGCCGCTTCGGGTAGAGGTTATATTCTCTATTGTCTCAGATTATCCCCTACATGCAAAGAGTAAGGTATCAATCTTAGTGTACTTCGTCCATTTAATAGGATAGTTCACATCAGTAAAGTAAGAAACATAGGAGTCCTATACTCACTCGTTGTCCTCCCACCTAGCTATACTCTACTAGTTATCTTTAACCTTATCTTGTCTCTGTGTCACTATCTTTCCTCTATATCGATTTACCCCCTATCACTAGTTGGTTGCTAATTTGCAATTGACGTAAGGATATCTCTTTTATTAACATTCCTAGCACCGCTTTCCCTTGGGATAAAATAAATAACGATACCTTGGAATACTCCCGGGTGAAGTGCTACAGCGGTATATTCTGTGCGCTTGCGAAATTATCCAATAGACATAAGAAATACCCCCAGACACTTCTGGCGCCTTTATCAGAGATAACCTAACACACTGTCTCTGGTGATTGCGCTAAGATGTGTCAACAAGCATTTCTGACGCCGTTGCCGGGAAAAGCATCATGAAAGCCCATGTTTGGTTTTGATAATTGATGAAACCTAGTTTGCTAATATTGTGCTCTAAGTGTTTTATGAAAACAATTAGCAAACAAGATGGAGCAATGGACCGGGTCGGTGGAGGCCACAAGTGAAGGGTAATGACGGCGTCCATGAAAATGGTGTAAGCCCATAAAAAAGGAGAAAGCCCTAAGTGACGGCATCCATGCAAATTGTATAAGTCCATCATCAAAGGTGTCCACAAGCTTCATCAAGTGACGTGAGTGAAGATGGTGAAAGGCTAGGAGCTCAAGGCAAAGGTATAATAAATAGGAGTTCTTTGCTTTTGGTGATCAAGACTCAATAGAGGGAGTGATCACATTTAGGATAGATTGCCGTACTATAAAGAGGGGCGAAATCGTTGATTAAATGCGGTTATCAAGTGCCACTAGGTGTTCATGAACATTGCATTGCATATAGATGCTAGTGACACTAACAAACCCTTTGAAAAACTGTTTTAAAAAGGCTAACACACGTGCACAAGGTGAAGAACACTTGGTGTTAGTTCTTGGGAACAAATGGTGAGAAGTTGAGGTGAAAAACCTCTGAATCTGAGCGCCGGACCATGTTGTCACAGAGCGTCGGACCATTAGCTTCAGTCCGACAGCTAACACTTTTTCTGCTCACTCTGAGAGCGTCGGACGCTGCGTTTGAGGGCGTCAGACCATTCCCGCTCAGTCCAACGGTTCAGAGCAATGGTAAAGCGACGCGTGGTGAGCTGTGGTGCGTCGGACGCGCTCCGTTGGTCCGATGGCAAGCGTCGGACTATCGTCCGACGGTTTTCAGCGCTCGGGGAGCTCACTGGAAGTGTCGGACGATCGTTTCAGTCCAACGGCTCCGTATGGTTGAGTCCAACGGTGGTCTGTTGAGGGCGTCGGACCGTGGACTTTAGTACGACGGTGTTCCGTCTGACGGTTGGATTTGGCGCGAGAGTTAGCCGTTGTGATCCAACGTTTGACTTCAAACAGCTACTGACACGTGGCGCTCATCGGGGGCGTCGGACCAAGGGTATTCGTCCGACGGTGTGCGCGCGGGCGTTTGACGCTTCGCGTCCGACGCCACGTAGAAAGGCTCAAACGGTTATGTTTTTGTGAGGGGCTTATATATAGTCCTTTGGCCGGTTCGGGTAGGTCCTCTTGGCCACTCTAATCACTCCTACCATCTTGTGAGCCTTTCCTCTCCTTTCTCACTCATCCTACTTGTTTGTGATCATCATTTGGTGAGATTGGAGAGCATCAAGTGCATTGCATGAGTGTGTTCATCTAGAGGCACTTGGTGATTGGATTTCGCAGCGGATTCTCTTGTTACTCTTGGAGTTTGCCGACTCCTAGATAGCTTGGAGTTGCGTGGATCATTGAGGGGAGTTGGTGATTGTCTCCGCCTCCGATCGGTGAAGTTGTGAGGGGTTCTTGAGCCTTCCCCACAGGAGATCACAAAAGGCTACTCTAGTGGATTGCTCGTAGCTTGGTGGATCCCCATCTTGTGTTAGGTTGTGCGGCACCCTTGAGAAGGGTTTGGCATGTGATGCCAATTAGCGCGTGAACCTCCAAGTGGGTGTATCGCTACAATGAGGACGTAGCTTGCCGGCAAGCAAGTGAACCTCGGTAAAAGTTATTGAATCAACTCTCTTGACGAGGATTTCTTGTGTATTGTCATTGCTCTTATTGGTATTCATCACATCTTCACACCGGCGGTATAAAAATCACTCTCTACCCTCTTTACATTTGAGTACTTACTTTTATTGTAGTATACTTGTTGTAGTTGCTCTCCTAGGAGTAGTTTAAAGTAGTGACCTAGCTTCTTATGTTCTTAGAGACAATAGTGTAGAACGGTTAGGTGGCTTGCTTTTTAGTAGGCTAGCGTGAAATTCTCTTCGCCGCTTAATTGTCTAACCACTTTGTTTTAAGTGTTGTTTGTAGAATTTTTATAGGCTATTCACCCCCTCTAGCCATTTAGGACCTTTCAAGTGGTATCGGAGCCGAGGCACCGTTGATTTGAGGTTTAACAACCTACGGTGTTCAATGCGGATAATTATGCCTATTGGAAGAGTGTGATGACATCTCATATCAAGTCAATCAATAGAGAGGTATGGAAGGTTGTGGAGACCAAGATTGAGATTGCCAATGCGGCCAACCCCACAACCGCCGAAGAGAAGCTACTTCAACTGAATGACATTGCGGTGTGTGCTATTCATGGGGTCATAGATGAGAAAATCTTTGAGGAAATCAAGAACATTGAAAGTGCTCATGAAGCTTGGAAGAAATTTGAGGAATCTTATGAGAGCACTAAGGGCGTGAAGACCGCCAAGGCATACATCTACAAAGAGAAGTTTGCTAGTTTCAAGATGAAAGATGATGAAAGTGTGCCGGAAATATTTCATAGAATGCAAGTAATAGTCAATGAGCTCAAAGCACTTGGTGAGGAAGTGAAGGATAGTGACTTCTCCATGAAGTTTCTAAGATGCTTGCCCAAGAGGTTTGCCACATTGATCACCGTGCTAGTAAAGACCACCTTGAGAGACTTGACGCCAAATCAAGTTCTAGCGGAAGTGATGACCGATGATACTTATAGAGATGATGCTAACAAAGAAGAGTTGGTAAACAAGAGCAAAAATAAAGATGAAGATGACAAGGATGAGAAGAAGAAGACCGTGGCATTCAAAGCCACATCATCATCAAAGGGCAAGGGCAAAGCCAAAGTTGAATCAAGTGGAGATCCATCAAGCACAAGTGAAAGTGATGAGGAGATGGCCCTTCTAGTAATAAGATTTGGCAAATTCATGAAGAAGAAGGGCTACCGGGCAAGAAGAAAGAAGAATTCAAGGAAGTTTGATGGGTCAAGAAGATGCTTCAATTGTGGAAGCAAAGATCACTTGGTGGCCGATTGCCCACACTCAAGTGATGATGAGCACAATGGGAAGAAGAAGAACAAGCATGAGAAGAAGGTGAAGAAAAAAAAGAAAGAGTCATCATACAAGAAGAAGAAGAACTACTCTCATGTGGTGATATAGGATAGTGATGCATCTTCAAGTGATGAAGATAGTGATGATGACAAGAAAAGTAAGAAGAAGGCACATGCAGGCATCGCTATTCATGACAAGCCTTCCATCTTTGACACTCCTTTATGCTTCATGGCTAAGGGCTCTAAGGTATCATCCGATAGTGAATCTAGTGATGATGATAGTGATGATGACCTAACAAAAGAAGAATTAATTGACATGCTTGATGATGCTCGTATTCACTTTGACTCACTTAGAAAGGAATGCAAGGGATTGCGCAAGGATAAATAATCTCTTGAGCAAGAACTTGAGGAGCTTAGGGCATCTTATGAGAGTCTAAAGGAAGACCATAAAAAGATCCAAAAGTCTCACACAAAGCTTGATGAAGCTCATTCCTCTCTAGTGGCTCAAAATGAGGACTTGCAAAGTCAAGTACAAAAGAAGAAAATTAAAACTTGCAACATAAGTGTGACATGTGACATATCTTGTGAACCTATTGTTGTTGCTACCACTAACCCTTCTTGTAGCACTTCCACTACTACCTCTCCCACTAGTGATCCTTCACTAGTTGTTGAGAACAAGAACCTAAAGGAGGAGGTTAAAAAGCTCAATTACTCCTTAGCAAAGGCTTATGGAGGTGAGGACCGCTTGCTTATGTGCTTGGGTAGCCAAAGGGCATCTCTCCACAAAGAGGGATTGGGTTATATCCCCAAGAAAGGCAAAACCAACCTTTGCTTCTCACAAGACATGTTTTGTGAAGAGAAATGGCTGGTATTGCACAAAATGCAAGCAAGTTAGTCACTTAGAGCATGAATGCAAAAGCAAGCAATCCAACTCTCATGTATCCTCAATTAAGCTTGATTCTTGCTACATTCTTACTAAGGGCTCAAATGGTATGAAGGCTAAGTTTGTTGGTACATCCGTGTTGGGTCCAAAGAAGAAGACCATTTGGGTACCAAAAATCTTAGTCACTAACCTCCAAGGACCCGAGCAACATTGGGTATCTAAAAAGAATTGATCTCTTTTTTAGGTCAATTACAAAGCAGGAGGAAGGCATTGGGTGCTTGATAGTGGATGCACACAATATATGACCGGGGATCCTAGTATGTTTGGCTCTCTCAATACAAGTGCAAATAGTGGCTATGATGCAATTACATTTGGTGATAACAAGAAAGGAAAAGTGAAAGGACTTGGTAAGATTGCAATATCCAATGACATGTCCATCTCTAATGTGTTGCTAGTTGAAAGCTTGAACTTCAATTTACTCTCGGTTGCACAACTTTGTGATCTCGGGTTCAAGTGCATATTTGGGGTTGATGATGTGGAATTGTTAGTGTTGATGGCTCAAATTTGATATTCAAAGGCTTTAGATATGATAACCTATATCTTGTGGATTTCAATGCAAGTGAAGCTCAATTGTCAACTTGTTTGATCACTAAGTCAAGTTTGGGTTGGTTATGGCATAGAAGGCTTGGTCATATTGGAATAAAACAATTGAACAAACTAGTGAAGCATGATCTAATTAGAGGCTTGAAAAATGTCACTTTTGAGAAAGATAAGCTTTGTAGTTCATGTCAAGCCGGCAAACAAGTTGAAAACACACATCCTAAGAAGAGCATGATGAGTACTAGTAAAGTTTTTGAGCTCTTGCATATGGACTTGTTTGGACCAACCACATATACTAGCATTGGTGGGAACAAGTATGGATTTGTGATTGTGGGATGACTACACTAGATATACATGGGTATTCTTTCTAATTAACAAGAGTGAAGTTTATGATCTATTCAAGTCTTTTGTCAAGAGAAGCCAAAATAACTTTGAAACAACCATCAAGAAAGTTATAAGTGACAATGGTAGTGAATTCAAGAACACCAAAATTGATGAGTTGTGTGATGAGTATGGCATTGGACATCAATTCTCATCCAAGTATACACCACAATCAAATGGCATTATTGAAAGAAAGAATAGAACCTTGATTGATATGGCAAGATCAATGCTAAGTGAATACAATGTTAGTCATTCCTTTTGGGCCGAAGCTATCAACACCGCTTGCTACTACATCAACCGGTTATATTGCCATGGTATGCTTGCAAAGACTCCATATGAGCTATTAAATGGTAGAAAGCCCAATATTGCATATTTTTGAGTTTTCGGTTGCAAATGCTACATTCTCAAGAAAGGCACAAGATTAAGCAAGTTTGAAAAGAAATGTGATGAAGGTTTCTTACTTGGCTACTCAACTACAAGCAAGACATATAGAGTTTGGAATTTGGCTAGTGGTACTCTTGAGGAGGTGCATGATGTTGAATTTGATGAAACCCAAGGCTCTCAAGATGAAGTTGAAAACCTTAGTGATGTGAGAGGCAATGATTTAGCAAATGCAATGAAGAATATGGATATTGGAGATATTAGGCCGAGGCAAATCAATGATGATGAAAATGAAGGTGCAATTCATACAAGTGTGCAAATTGATAATGAGACAAGTGCAAGTGACTCACAAGATCAATCTCAAGTGCAAGATCAACAAGCTAGTTCATCTCAATTCAATGATCAAGTTCCTATTCTCCAACCGGTCTCTATTGTAAGGGATCATCCTTTGGATCAAATTATTGGTGGTATTCAAAGTGGAGTTCAAACAAGAGCAAGGACTAGCTCAAATTTGTGGGCATTTCTCATTTGTGTCAACCATAGAGCCAACCAAGATTGAGGAAACATTAAAAGATGTTGATTGGGTTAATGCCATGCATGAAGAGCTCAAGAATTTCATAAGAAATCAAGTTTGGGAGCTAGTGGAAAGATCAAAGAAACACAATGTAATTGGAACCAAATGGGTTTTTAGAAACAAGCAAGATCAAGATGGCATTGTGATAAGGAACGAGGCTAGATTTATTGCACAAGGTTACACTCAAGTAGAAGGTCTTGATTTTGGAGAAACTTATGCACCGGTTGCTAGATTGGAAGCAATTAGAATCTTGCTAGACTATGCTTGTGTCCACAACATCAAGTTATATCAAATGGGTGTCAAGAGTGCATCAATGAGTTGGTATATGTGGAACAACCTCTCGGATTTGAAGATGTGAAGAAGCCCAACCATCTGTACAAGCTAAGAAAGGCATTGTATGGTTTGAAGCAAGTGTCTAGACCATGGTATGAGAGATTGAGAGATTTCTTACTCTCTAAAGGGTTCAAAATGGGAAAGGTTGATACAACTCTCTTCACTAAGAAGCTTGGTAATGATTTATTTGTGTTACAAATATATGTGGATGATATCATTTTTGGATCAACAAATCAAGATTTTTGTGAAGAATTTGGCAATATGATGGCGAGTGAGTTTGAAATGTCCATGATCGGTGAGCTTAGCTACTTCCTTGGTCTTCAAGTCAAGCAAATGAAGAATGGTACATTTGTAAGTCAAGGCAAGTACATAAGGGACATGGTGAAGAAATTTGGATTGGAACATGCAAAGGCCATGAATACTCCTATGGCAACTAATGGGCATTTGGACTTGGATGACAGTGGCAAAATGGTAGATCAAAAACTATATAGATCAATGATTGGAAGTCTCCTTTATGTGACCGCATCTCGATCGGATGTCATGTTTAGTGTGTGCATGTGTGCAAGATTTCAAGCCTCACCAAGAGAAAGTCATTTGAAAGCCGCAAAGAAAATATTGAGGTATTTGAAGGGCACACAAGATGTTGGATTGTGGTATCCTAAGGGATCCAATTTTGAGCTTATTGGATATTCGGACTCCGACTATGCCGGTTGTAAGGTGGATAGAAAAAGCACTAGTGGAACTTGTCAATTACTTGAAAGGTCACTTGTATCATGGTCATCAAAGAAGTAAAATAGTGTTGCTCTCTCAATGGCCGAAGCGGAGTACATTAGTGTCAGAAGTTGTTGTGCACAATTGCTTTGGATGAAGGCAACTTTGAGTGATTTTGGATTGAAATACAAGAAAGTGCCTTTGCTATGTGACAATAAAAGTGCTATCAAGCTAACCAACAACCCCGTGCAACATTCAAGAACAAAGCACATTGAGATAAGGCATCACTTCATTAGAGATCACCAAATCAAGGAAGACATTGCAATTGAAAGTGTTGGTACCGAAGATCAATTAGCGGATATCTTTACTAAGCCACTTTATGAGTCAAGATTTTGCAAGTTGAGAAGTGAGCTAAACATACTAGACTACTTCAACATGAAGTAAAAAGCATCCCATATTATATGACATGTCTCTCCTTCGACTAAAGCAAGGTAAAATTGGTTGACATGTCATTCATACTTTGATAAGGACGTGTCTAGTGCATATAGACATGAAATGCATGTTATAGGCTCATTCATGAAAAATCAAATGTTTTAATGTATATATGGTACCACTTTTGCTCTTTATGCTTGTATGATCAAGTGATAGCATATGGCATATTGATGGACTTGCAAACCTAGTGTTGAATCTAGAACATGAGCTCGTGATGTGTAACTTAACATGGTCAAGATAACCCTACTAGTGAGGTGTGAAGAAGCTTGTCCTTGGATCAAACTTAGTTACATATTCTAGGCAAGTGATCTAGATTGAACCAAAGTGAACATGTACTTAAACCCCATTAATTGACTTGATACTCCCATAATTTGCACCATTTTCGGTGATTGTTGACAAAGGGGGAGAAGAAAGTCACAAAGATAAGAATGGAAAGGGGTCACAATAAAATTCTCAAAGCACACAAGTAGGGGGAGCAAGCTCATGAATAAGTTGTTGCATTTGTGTATGCATTAACATATGAATTGTTGCATTGTCAAAACTTCAATTCCTATACTTGCTTGATTGGTGAAATGCTTAGAAATAGGATTTGAATGGTGATTTGACAAACTGGCATGCGTAAGACTTACTTTTCTTACAAAGTACCTCTCTTGCTTAAATGTTGATCTCACGAGGTATTTTGAGTTTGTAATGCATGACTAGTGAACAATGGTGCTAAGGATGGTATATTTCCGCAACTCCGATGGTATCACGCTTCAAAGGTCCATTCTATATACCTTAGCATCATTTGATAGTGGTAGCTCACCCAAACTTTTAAATTCATGCATGTGTAAAAATTTGAACCAAACACAAGGAATCACATATGTAGGGGGAGCTAATACTACAAAGTGCAAACTTGGATTTCAATTCATATCTTTGTGAAGGTTGTCATCAATTACCAAAAAGGAGGAGATTGAAAGCCCATGTTTGGTTTTGATAATTGATGAAACCTAGTTTGCCAAAATTGTGCTCTAAGTGTTTTTATGAAAACAATTAGCAAACAAGATGGAGCAATGGACCGGGTCGGTGGAGGCCACAAGTGAAGGGCAATGACGGCGTCCATGAAAATGGTGTAAGCCCATAAAAAAAGGAGAAACCCTAAATGACGGCATCCATGCAAATAGTATAAGTCCATCATCAAAGGTGTCCACAAGCTTCATCAAGTGACGTGAGTGAAGATGGTGAAAGGCTAGGAGCTCAAGGCAAAGGTATAATAAATAGGAGTTCTTTGCTTTTGGTGATCAAGACTCAATAGAGGGAGTGATCACATTTAGAATAGATAGCCGTACTATAAAGAGGGGCGAAATCGTTGATGAAATGCGGTTATCAAGTGCCACTAGGTGTTCATGAACATTGCATTGCATATAGATGCTAGTGACACTAACAAACCCTTTGAAAAATTGTTTTAAAAAGGCTAACACACGTGCACAAAGTAAAGAAAAGTTGGTGTTAGTTCTTGGGAACAAAGGGTGAGAAGTTGAGGTGAAAAACCTCTGAATCTGAGCGTCGGACCATGCTGTCACAGAGCGTCGGACTATTAGCTTCGGTTCGACGGCTAACACTTGTCCTGCTCACTCTGAGAGCGTCGGACGCTGTGTTTGAGGGCGTCGGACCATTCCCGCTCGGTCCGACGGTTCAGAGCAATGGTAAATTGACGCATGGCGAGCTGTGGTGCGCCAGACGTGCTCCGTTGGTCCGATGGCAAGCGTCGGACTATCGTCCGACGGTTTTCAGCGCTCGGGGAGCTCTCTGAAAGTGTCGGACGATCGTTTCTTTAGTCCGACGGTTCCGTCTGGTTGAGTCCGACAGTGGTCTATTGAGGGCGTCGGACCGTGGACTTTAGACCGACGGTGTTCCGTCCGATGGTTGGATTTGGCGCGAGAGTTAGCCGTTGTGATCCAACGTTCGACTTCAAACAGCTACTGACACGTGGAGCTCATCGGGGGTGTCGGACCAAGGGTATTGGTTCGACGGTGTGCGCGCGGGCATCCTGACGCCACGCAGAAAGGCTCAATTGGCTATGTTTTTGTGAGGGGCTTATATATAGTCCTTTGGCCCGTTTGGGTAGGTCCTCTTGGCCACTCTAATCACTCCTATTTGCTTGTGAGCCTTCCCTCTCCTTTCTTACTCATCCTACTTGTTTGTGATCATCATTTGGTGAGATTGGAGAGCATCAAGTGCATTGCATGAGTGTGTTCATCTAGAGGCACTTGGTGATTGGATTTCGCAGCGAATTCTCTTGTTACTCTTGGAGTTTGCCGACTCCTAGACGGCTTGGAGCTGCGTGGATCGTTGAGGGGAGTCGGTGATTGTCTCCGCCTCCGATCGGTGAAGTTGTGAGGGGTTCTTGAGCCTTTCCCGCGGGAGATCGTAAAAGGCTACTCTAGTGGATTGCTCGTAGCTTGGTGGATCCCCATCTTGTGTTGGTTGTGCGGCACCCTTGAGAAGGGTTTGGCGTGTGATGCCAATTAGCGCGTGAACCTCCAAGTGGGTGTATCGCTACAACGAGGACGTAGCTTGCCGGCAAGCAAGTGAACCTCGGTAAAAATCATTGTGTCAACTCTCTTGCCGAGGATTTCTTGTGTATTGTCATTGCTATTATTGGTATTCTTCACATCTTCACACCGGCGGTATAAAAATCACTCTCTACCCTCTTTACATTTGAGTACTTACTTTTATTGTAGTATACTTGTTGTAGTTGCTCTCCTAGGAGTAGTTTAAAGTAGTGACCTAGCTTCTTATGTGTGTTCTTAGAGACAATAGTGTAGAACGGTTAGGTGGCTTGCTTTTTAGTAGGCTAGCGTGAAATTCTCTTCCCTGCTTAATTGTCTAACCACTTTGTGTTAAGTGTTGTTTGTAGAATTACTAATAAACTTGGATCAGGAGTTGCTGCAATGCTTTCACGCCTAAAAAGTACACATGCTTTCAAATAGAAATTCTCCTCCGGATTAGACAAAACTGCTCTAACTTTCAAATTTACCCATTTTACCTTTAACTATGGAGCTTTACAGCTTTTGCATAAGTCTTGAGCAATCGAAAGATAGAACAATCAAGTCAAGCACTATGTCTCAAATTCTTCACAGTACCAATATTCTGGAGTTTTGCAAGTTTTTGAAATAAAACTCAGCGCTTGATTGTATGACACACTCAAGTCTCTTAATATATATAGTATTTATGGATCTCACTTAAGGCATTAATGATGTTATGCTTTCCTATAACTAAGGATTATAGTGGAGCTTATAGGAATGGCAATAACAAGGATGAGCATACTTGCAATTTATATGTTGTAAAGTCAAACAATGGATCCACAGAGAGTCAAATCATACAATCAAACCAAGATGTGCATGTGTATGGAATATGGTGGATAGGTGTATATATGGTGGATAATCCTAATTCTACTTTTGCTCTTTGGAAATAACTCTCTCTCTTGGATTTAGAACTTCCACAGGAAAACATGGGCTATCTTTATTCTTTTCTTTTTTGTAACACTTCTGTGTTATGGAACACTTAAAACTGAGCATGTCATCATGAGCATTGCACAACATGTATGAATTTTTGTCAATCTTGACCTTCATCAACTAAGAACAAGATTACTTTTCACTAAGGGCTTGTGCTTAGGGCAATAGAGTGGATTTACTAGCAATTTAATTTTAAAAACCCTAAACCGGGTTAAAACCCTAGTTTCAAAACTATGAGGAATTAGGCTTTGGTCCCAAAATAAAAGTTGTAGCTCTTATTATGTAGAGCAACTTTGGTATACAAAGTTTTCAAGTTTTCATTTGGAAATTCAAATTAAACCTGAATTACTACTTTCAAATTTGAATTTAAAACTCCAGTTCAAAACTCTTTGGAATCTGGAGTTGGTCCTTTAATGAAAGTTATAGAGCCCACTAAACTAAACAACTTTGATGTTCACATATTTTGAATTTGTTTAATAAATAATTGAGATTTAATTCGAATTGGAAAAGGGCCATTTACTCCCTTTTCAATAAATCCAAAAATAAAGTTGATATTTTGGACATTTGAATACTAAAGTTGTGCAGCACGAAATTCTGCACATTTGATATTTTGGACATTTTTCAACTTCTTATACAAAATCTTGTTTAATTTGGTGATTACTGTCGGTGAGGGGGTAAATGCAAAATTCCAAATCCTAATCCAGAGCACGCCACCGAGCTGCTCGTCTGTTTCGGCCGCCGCCGCAGCACGCGTGGGCACGCATCCCTAGGACGTGGCAAGGGCCGAGCAGCGTAGCGCTCGCCCAGAACTCGACCTTCTCCTTATAAGCTCGAAGACGAGCTCTTTCTCCCCCTTTTGCTTCTTCTGCTCGTCGCCGGCGAGCTCTCTCGTCCCAAATTCATCATCCTAGTTTACCTTCGGTTCGAATTGAGTCTGTAGCTAGCTTCGTAAGTGTCTTGCGCACCGATTGAGCTCTTCCTTGCCGTTTGCGACCGCTGGAGACGCGCTGTCGGACCCTTCTTCTCCGCGGCCGGCAAAGGCGTCGACGGTCTCGGCTCATCGTGGTTAGGACATTACAGTGGGTATCTTCTTGCTTTTCCTTACGTTCTGTGTTCTACAGAGAGTGGCGAAGCTGAGGGCTTTGACCGTTTCGTCTTTGGTGCACAGGAGTCGCCGGAACAGGGAATTGCCGCCGGGTTCGCACCGCCGGGAGCGCCATCGTCGTCAAGCCCCTCCGTCCGAGCCCCCTCTGTCCCAATCACTTAGCGCAATGGGTTTGGTGAGCACCTTGGATCGCCCTTGTCCCTTTTCCCCAAGCTCTGCCTCACTGGAACGGCGGAAACACGGCCGTTGCCGTCCACCGAGCCGCCGGGCCGCCATGGCTACGGCTGTGCACGTTTAGGTCACCGATTCATCAAAATAATTGCACAAGCACGTAGATCTCGTCGCGGGGATCTTGCTGACCCGTTGTGGCCTCTCCGGCCACCGCTGGTCGCTTGTTGCCCGCGACGGAGCCAGTTCGGCCGGCCGGCAGCAGTGGCCGCCATGTGCACGAGCTGGCCAGGATAGGCCAAAGCCTGGCCAGGCCGGCGCTGGGCTCTGCTGGGCCCAATTGGGCCGGCCCAGTAACCCGGCTAAGTCTGTTGTTTTATTTTTTTTTATTTTTTCTGCGAATGAATAGTTTTAAGTTTTGTTAATTTTATATGAGTTAATGTATAGCTTCACAAATCATGAAATAAATTGTATAGCCTCTCTGTGGTATGAAGTATTTATAAAAAATATGATATAAGTATTTTGAGCACTTTCAGTAGACTGTAAAATTAGGTATTGTAATTAATAAATGACATTTCAAGGATTTTTATAGCTCAAAATATTAATCCAAAAATTATGAAATTAATTGTGTACCTATTTTGACCAGTGAGCTACCTCCACAAAAATTTATAGCTCAGTTGGATAAAGTTTTATTATTTGTGATTTATCCCTAATTAAATAAATAAATAAAAATGATGTTTAAGTGTTAATCACTTTAGGATTTTTGTGTTATTTTGGGATTGTGTGAAGACTTACGACCAGGACACCCTAATTGATCTTAAGCACTTTTTTTAGTGTTGAAAGTCGTGTTAATTACGGCTTTCTATGACTGTTAAAATAATTAATAAAAGGATTATGCAACTATAACACTGTTATGTGAGATCCTGATTACAACTTACCGTGAAGCAAAGTTGTACTCAAGGTTATTAAATTAACATTTGTTTATTTGTTAATCATACTATTTGCACCATCATTAAGCATGCATCATTATCACGTATAGTGACCGAAGGCGAGGAAGTGAAAGTCGAGCAAGTCGCCGCTGACGAGACCCCGGGAGTTGTCGGTGGCTTCGACATTTGCGGTTCCGATCCTTATCCGTCCCCCACCGTGCAACAAGGCAAGCACCGGTGCATTAGCCCCTCCTTGTATTTATAAATTTTTATCAGCTGAGTTAATCTACTGCATTAAGTTGATAGGAATTGATTGTCACCTACTTGCTGCATTTACCTGCCTTGATGAATTGATTATCATCTTTGACACCTGATTTTAAATGCAAATGTTTATGAAATGCTTAACCATGCTTAATAGTTATGCTTTTATGAAAAGATATTTTGTATGCTTGGGGTATGCAATTATGCACTATTGTAATTAGTCAACAGGGCAGCGGACTTGCATTGAGAAAGGAATCTCAATGTAGTGTCTCTGACTGTCTAATAAGAAAACAAAATGGCATCCATTAGGGACCATTCGTTGTCGTCCTGCTGGATCAAGACTTTGCAACTAGCCACATACTACGGAAAGCCTCTGACTCCGGTCGCTCCTCAATTTGAACCGACAACCACGCACTGGGAGTGGAGAGATGGCGAGAGTAGCATGTACCCTCGTGGCCGGCGTGCCTGGAGAGGAGGAGTACTGTGCTTTCGGGTGGCGCAGGACCGGTTCAAGTTTTGGAAAAGCCATGGTAGGCGGGGTTGGCATATGCAAGCTTAGGTGCTGCATATGCAGTGTGGATAGGGATCCCCAGCTGGGTACTTAATCGATTCGAATTGTCATTGCTCCTCGGTCAATGGAGATTTGATCCTTCGACTTACAGCGAAGAGTGGTTCAGAACTAGGTAAATGTGGAAAAGAGAGTTGATGATCAGATAACTAAATGAATCAATTTAGCTTCGAGATTAAATGCTAAGCTGATTTAGAGAGCTTTTCTGCAAAACTCTTTGATTCTTGCTAAAGCCTCTCCTTGAATCCCCTCAGCCTGCATTCCTGAGTCTCATTCTTTTTCTTAGTCGGGTAAGTCTTGCGTAGTACCCCTTGTACTCAGGGTTTGTTAACCCCATGTTGCAGGAAATCAGCAACCCAAGGTCTGCCTTGGACCTTGCTGCATGACGGTATTCGAGGAAGTGGTCGAGGAGGATAGTGACAGCGAGTGGGAATTTGATGCCTTGGGCAGGGATGTTATGTAATATAAGTGTTGTATAAGCTACTTACCTACTGCCACTACTCGTATTTTGGTTTTGTAATAATCGTACCTATGTTTAATTAAGAACACTGGTTTGTAATCTTATGTAATATTTTAAGTCTTCCGCTCTTGTACTCCGAGTTGTATAATTTGTATGAAATGTTGTACTCTGTAGTCTCTTCGCAATTAAAATCCTTTTCGGAGGAAACGGGTTTACATGTAAACCCGGCAGACCCTTTTAGGTTATACGGGTCACCTGCACGGCTGTCGAAGGTCCTTGGGACGACGACAGGTGCATGCCATATAGCTTAGGAGGTTCTGTTACATTTTTTTATTAGAGAGGTGGGTATCTAAGTACACATTGTTTTAATTGCTGGGACACTTGTTCATCTTTTACTCTCTTTTCTTTTTTCAAATACTTTTGCATAGCCACATGCATCCTTTGATTACAATATTGATTTGAGAGATAATGATAAGAACTTAGAGCAATTAAACAGGGGTTGTCCTATATGGTATATATATATATATTTGTTTTGGGTGTTTACTCCCAGTGTGAAAGAAAAATATTTTTAAGGTGGATCTGGATGAAAGTGGAAAATGACTGCGCTTACTCCCAGAGTAGGAGTAATGCATATGTGGATGGAGTGTGTAAGCGATCTTGATTTTAATAGCATGACAAGGCTCTCATAAGGTATACAACAAAGATTGACTAAACTCAATGCAAAGCAAGTAGCATAACTTTGCAAAGGTTTTCCTAACTCTAAATGTATCATCTGTGGCTTTGGTAAGAATTCACACTTTGTCATACAAGAGCTCATCATGCAGGATTTCAAATTTTCAAAATAAATCTCCAGAACTTAGTAATGCTAGGAATAAGATAAATAGTAGCTCAGACCTTCATGTATCATATCAATCAACCACCTAAACTTAGCTGAAGCATACGCCTCCATAAGTTTCAGGTTCAGAGTAAATTCTCAAATCAAAGCAGTAATATCCAGAACTTGGGAGAATTCAAGGTTGAAAACTAGACACTTGAAAGGAATTACGGCAGAGCAACTATTCATCATCTGCAAGACAAAATTTTAATGTTCTCCAGTTTTAGTTGACTCTAAACTAGACTGACTATACACACACTCTAAAACTACTCTAATACATAGCTAAGTTTTTATTTGGTTTTGATTTGTTATTCATCTTTTTCTTTTAACTAATGGACTCACAAAAGACTCTACAGACATGGACCTTCATGTGCCCACATATTTTTAGATTTTTTTTTAAATTTTCTATGATACTATTGTGAACCTTCATGTGCTCACATATTTTTGGTATTTTATGACTATATAAAATAGACTCGACAATCGCATAGGTATAATTACCTGATAACTAGGGGATGCCCCTCCCCCAAGCTAGATATTTGCAATAGTTGGTCTTGATAACCTTCAGAGTAAGCTTGTCAGCAACGGTTCTAGTGGGCTCCACTGATGGACTCACTCCTCCGTCATAGTGTCATTCCTGCAGAATTATACTCCAACAAGAAAACTAAAACCCGAGGCTCGAATTTAATAAGAGGTTAGCGGTCAGCTAATAAGCAATTGATTATTCTCTGAGTTGATTTTAATTGACATATTCTAGCAGGATTCTTTTTTTAGGATTTTCTAATTTTCTTATGCAACAATCAAATATGTATGCATAATATATATATATTTTATTTTTATGCCGCCACGGAGAATATTTATTCTCATGGGGCTTAGGATTTTTTTATAATGCAAGAATAATTTTTTATTTTCTTTTCTATGCCACCACAGTAAATACTCCTATGGGGTTACCATAAGCTTATTGACATGGGGCTTTAACACTTTATGATGCAGTAAATAAGGTAATAAAGATTTTTATTTTCTTTTTAATATAAAGATGAATATGCTAAAGTGAAATTACTATTGTAAACAGGAATACTAATTAATTAGATAACTACTATCATTACCTTATGGTAAGGGTGCAGAATTTAAAGTTTACCGACAGGACTTTTTCTTCCACTCTTGTGTATCTCTCTGTTTTAGAGATGTGGGTCTTGATGGTTGCACCCCTTGTGATGCTGATGTCACTTTTGATCTTTGCTTGGCCAGTAGGTTGAAGTAGAGCATTAATAGTAGGAGTTGGCAGCATCTTGCTCAATGTGCATGTTCACAGAACTTTCACTTAACAAACTTTGCTCGAAGTGTGTCCTACTTGCAAAACCAAGGTAGAGATCAAGTGCATAGGCTCTGATGGTGGAAAAAGAACCAAATCTATCTCTTTGTTTATTTTTTCTCTAGCCTTAGGCACATTGAACAAGACAAAGTTTGTGTTGCATAATTTGTTTACTTATAACATGAGTGGTAAGATCAGAGGATTAAGCATTGAATATTGCATTTAAATTCACATGGCATAAAATAAATAAATTGCTCATCCAATGGAAGGTTTGTCTATCTCTACATAATATATCAATTTTCACATGAGTATGACTATCATCTTCCAAAGATAAGATATATAATGTTTTAGCTTATTTGGTTAAAACTGAGATCAAGAGAATGGTGCTATGAACA
Source organism: Eremochloa ophiuroides (assembly GCA_038502445.1). NCBI lineage: Eukaryota > Viridiplantae > Streptophyta > Magnoliopsida > Poales > Poaceae > Eremochloa > Eremochloa ophiuroides. The sequence goes on along the minus strand of JAHLJS010000003.1, from coordinate 61,732,034 downwards.
ATCTTAAAGAGCAAATCATGTTGAGTTATTCAAGTTAATCAATTAAAGTTGTCTAACATGTTTGTGTCTTCATTTATGTGCATACCAACATCAAGAGGAAAATAATGGCTACTTACCTTAAGATGACGGTGGTCCTTTCCTTGTATCTTGAATTTGTTCCTAAGCACCTTTTCTCCTTCGTTGCATTCCTTTCTTATTCCTTTTGCCATCTTTTTGCTTCTTTTGATCTTCTCACTCTTTTCACTTCACTCATTCTTATGCCTGCAACAGATTAGTGGACAACACATACCCGAAGGGATATACAATTTTGAAATAGAAGTTGTTTGTCCAGAATTTTGTCATGTTCCACCTATGGTAATGAAAATATAGTGTTGAGATTATTTTATCATAGATCATGTTCTATACAGCCATGGCTTAAGGCAAAAAGTAACTTGCAGCAAAAGATAACGTGAATGAATCATTGATATTTATAGTTCTTCCATCTATGATGAATGAGTTGTGTCTTCTTCTGCAAAGTTAGTGAAATTCGTCATGTGCCCTATTTCGTCTCTGATTTGAATTCATCTCATGATTTACCCAGATTAATTTGAAAGTTTCCTGCAGGGGTTAGTCTAACAAAATATCCAATGTCTACTACAGCATACTATCGACTCAAAAATCAATCTAGACAACACGTCTAATTCGAATTAGGAAGATATTTTAATTTGCAGATTAAAAAGCCTTTTTTAAAATAAGATCATCACTCCTAAACAAAACACCATGCTTCATTTAAGATATGTATGAAAGTATTTCAAAGCCTGAACATATACTATAGCAAATAAAGGTAGCATGAAAGTGTTATAGAGTGTTATTCAAATAGAGATTAAAGAGCATGATTATTAATTAACAAATTGAACATGAATTAGAAGGTAGAGACAATCAATATTAGCAACATAAGATTTTCAAAGAAACCCATTCCCCCAAGCTTGAATTTTTGCAAGCAAATTTAAGTTTGGATGGATATAATTCAATGTTGCATGATGACTGGTTGGACATACCTGGTGCTGTCATTCTTTTACTTCAAGCCTGAAATGGTTAGTGACAAAAATACCCGAGAGAATATTTTCATAATTATAACTCAATGCTCAATTCACAAGGGCATTATAGCAAAAGGTGCAAGTTCATGATATCTTTCAAGAGTGGTTATTTTATGACACAAAGTTGTTTTAGAGAAACCTTATAATTATTATACTTTGAGTTCATGAAGTGGTTTCCTCTAGAACATCAGTCTTTTTGCACATATTTGAAGATTACAACGAGATCTACAATATTTATGATAAACATATGCATCCACAACCACCCTCCCAATAATTTTATGAATAGGTAGAATGAGGGGGTTGAAGATCTCATGTGTGACAATATTAGAGAGACCAATTAATCCTGGAAATTCCTCATATGAGGATGGATACGAGGAGATGTCTATGAAGTAGCTTCCATGCTCATTAATGTTATCTCCCTCTTTAAGCCCCAAGGGTGTTTCTTTATGAGTGTCTATGGGCGAAAACATTTTCTCATTTATTCCATGTCTATTGGGCATTTTATTGTCCAAGACTTCCCATGGATTGGTGACACTCACGTTGGTCTCCTCAAAGGTATCCTCTAAACTTGGATGGGTTAGGTCAGGGTTGGATTCTATTATTAAGGTTTTTTCCTTGTCCATCCATTCTATACATTCCAGCCATTGTCGTAGCCTTTCTTGGTCATCCTCAAGTCTATGATTCCTATGGTCTGGATGTCTTAGTGAATCTCTAGGGTCATCATGAGACTTAGGAGAACGAGTGTCAGGTGATTCTTCGGGGTCAAAGATGGGTTTAAAGATGGGTTGAGATGAGTCTTCTAACGTGAGTGTAGAAGGAGAGAAGATAGGAATGGGTTCAAAATGGTTTGGCTCTCCTTCTATGGCATTGCTAGTTATTCCATCCTTGGGTGTTTTCCAATAAGGATGCTTCCTAAGAGATTTCTTCTGAAACAAATTTGATTTATATTCACTAGAATGTCTCTTATGAGGCTGGAAGTCTAAACTTTTTCCAATATCGCAAAGATCATCTTTAATCTTAAAATAAATTTTCAAGGGTTGAATTTTTTCTTCCCTTGTAGAATTTTGGAGTATGGATGGCTTGGGACTGATAGCTAAGTTTTGAGATTGGAAAATGTGTGATTTAGCTATCGAAACTTCCTCTTTTTGGTCAGGAGATGATTCCTTCTCTTTCTCGGGGAGTTCATTATGAATGTTAGGGCAAAGAGTCCTTCCACTGATTTTATCAAGTATGGACCTTGCTTTACTAGCAGATAAATGAAGGAAACCTCCGCTAGCACATCTATCAAGGGATTTCTTATCATCCTTACTAAGACCTAGGTAAAAAATGTTGAAGAAGCACAAGGTCTGGAATGGCAAGGTCTGGCCTAATAGTAAGGAGATCATTAAAGCGATCCCATGATGTTTCGAGAGATTCTTATTCTAGTTGCCTAAAAGTCAAAACCTCTCCTCGAAGGCTAGCCACTTTAGAGATGGGGAAGAATTTAGAGAGAAAATTAGAGCATAGCACTTCCCAATCTCCTTGCACTCTTCCTACGATTTGGTTGTACCAATGTTTAGCTTTTCCCATCAAAGAGAACGGAAAAAGCTTTCGTTGCAGAGTCTCATTAGACATGCCAGCAATGCGAAAACATGCACATGTCAGTAGGAACTCTCGTAGGTGTGAGTAGGGGTTTTCATCACCTTCTCCCGAGAATGATTGTTTCTGAATCAAATCTATCCAACACGGGCGCAGCTTATAACTAGATGCTAAGATAGGCTCCGAAGATTCGGGTGGTTTAAGGCTTGCACTCATGGGTTTAGCAAATTGATTGATAGGAATGTCACCCATGATAAACCAAAAGGTAAAATAAAACGAAAGAAAGAAAGAAAAGATGAATAGTGAAAGAAAGATATAAGGTAAAAGGATAAATGAAAAGAAAGATAAAAAGCTAAGCTAGGTTCGTAGTTAAGTCAGCAACCGTTTCCCCGACAACGGCGCCAAAAATGCTTGCTGGTATAAATTAAATGCACACAAGAAAATATAATTATCCGCAAGTGTACAAATATAATACCATCGTAGCACTTTACCCGGAGGTTTTAAATATCGTATCCATAGGGAAACATGTGAGACTAACTAGGTACTAACTCAACTAGGGGTGGTAACAAAGTGGTGAAAGTAAGAAGACAGAGACTATATTAATATAAACACTAACTTAACGTTTATTGTGGTCGCGAGTAACAATCAAGGTTGATGATAATAGGAGTATAGAGAGGATAACTATGGTTCTCTTCTTCTAATTTTGGATAAACTATATCGTCTACTGCTCAACTTTGGGACATTAATTAGAGTAGTTTGAGTACGGAAACCTCACCTATAAAGATATAAATTTTCCACTCCATTAACCACGTCCTACAAGTCCTATCAATGGGAGGTGGACTACAAAGGAATCAACAGGCCTGTCACACTTGCGATCTACCCCCGATCCGGAAGATCAGGGGGCATTCACGATCAACCCTAGCCTAAGCACCAAGCTTACACTATGATCAATACTCTACTCCTAGGATAGGAATAAAGTACTCTAAAGAGTCACAAACCAGATAAACAACATAGACAAACTAAACTTAGATCAGAAAGATAATTACCAAAGAAATCTTGAAGACAAACTCATGAAGAACTTGAATCCGCTGAAGTATAAGCCGTAGAGGGAGCACCGACAGGCCAGCGCCTCCTTCAAACTCTTCCCTCACTCTCCATCTCGCTATTATCTACATGACTAGATCCTAGAGAACTACTTGATAGCTTGCTCTGAGAGTTTCATCCATTCGAGAGACGCCTCTCAAGCCAGGATGGTGCCCTTGACTAGGGGGTCCTGGGTTCCTTATATGGGGGCGCCTGGCCTCCTCTCCACCTTGGACAAGCGATGTGGTACTAAACTTTTCTTCATACATCACTAACATGCACATGGGCCAAATTCCACATTAGGCCCAATTAATCCCGCAGCCCATGATGTGAATTTTTCCTTTTATTTGTGAAATTCATATCTTTTTATTCCGAGCTCTGAATATAGCAAATGATATGTCCATTTCAACCGTCTCGATGAGCCCATCGCAATGATGCAGTCCAATTCCTCATTTGAGATACTTTTATTGATGGAAAATTGCATGTTCCTACAAGACAAGTGAGAACACCAAAATTCATGGAACTCGTTAGAATTAAAACCTACAACTATGCTTTGTAATATATTTTGTGTCAAATTATGCAATAGTTGGCGGTTATATTTGGTACTTAAAGACCGTCAACACACCGCACGAGCCATTAAACCTGATCCATGGTGCGAGGTATGTGGAGGAGAGGATCATTCGGGCAACAACTGTCCCGAAACAAAGGAGGAGGTGAGCTTCATCAACAACAACAACAACAATAATGGGTATCGATCCCAGCAACAAGGAGGATGGAACTCGCGCCACTTCTACCAAGGTAATCAAGGTAATGGTTACAACAATAATTACAATAATTCTTATGATAACCAACCTTCTCTGAAAGACCTTGTCTTAGGTCAATCTAAAATCAAAGATAGCATAAATAAGAAAATGATGGCTAATGATAAGATTCTTGAAAATCTTAATGAGAAAATGGATAGCTTTGCAACTATTATGAAAAATCAATTGAGCTTCAATAAAATGCTAGAAACACAATTAGCGCAAATAGCAGCAGCTGTCCCATCCTTCGAACAAGGTAAGATCCTAGGGAAGCCCGAGGAACCAATTGAGGGTGTCAGGTTAGTATCTACAAGGTTTGGTAAGCTTCTACCCAGTACAAACCCGGGTTATCTTCTTGATCCACCATTCATGGACAAGAAGAGTGACCCCGGCCATCCAATCATCACCTGCGAGATCGGGCCACACACCTTAAACAATGCCTTCTGTGACCTGGGATTTGGAGTTAACATCATGTCCAAGGTAATGTATGAAAATCTGCTAGGGGGACCTTTGTACCCCACATTTGTCAAATTGCAGATGGCAGATCAATCCATCCGGTTCCCCGAGGGATTGGCAAGGGACATCCTTATCAAGGTTCAAGGTGAGTACATTCCCGCCGACTTCATCATCCTTGACATGGGAGCCGATGACGAAGTCCCTATCATCCTGGGAATGTCGTTGCTCCACACCGTTAATGCTGTCATCTATGTGGGATCCAGTCAAATCCACTTCCAACTCCTAGGTAAGAGGATAAAATGTCCTTTAAATGGTTATAAATCTATGCAACAGGTAAGGAAGAACCTGTGGAAGAACAAGCCTCAATATGCACCCCACCTAAAGAATCAACCGCCAAAGGCCAAAAAGGCCGAACTGGTAAGTAAAGCCGAGACGATAAAGAAGGATGACTCTGCTGAATCACAAGTATCAACCAAGAAGGAACGCGGAAGAAAGAGGTGTAGCCATCACGGTCCCCGTCTCCAGGACCGACTGATGCACCCGAAGAATGAACCCGAAAAGAAGAGGTCCTGCTCAATGGACCTAAAACACGGAGCCCTTACTGATAAGGTAAATCAGTAGTTATCCCATGTTTAATTTCTGCATTTTCAATTCATGCATTTTTGCATTATATTTCTTATTTAAATTTTTGCATAATTTATTTCGACAAAACAATTCACCATAGTAAATAAAAATTTGAGAACAACTTGCAATAAAATTTTGAGCTGGTGGATCACCCAAGGTGGGGTCAGCTGACGCCACCATTGGGCCCACTTCCACTCCTTTCACTCTGGCTAGATGCTCTGGCACCTGTTCAACACTTGGATGCCCATGGGGATCCAATGTGGGGGTCGGCCGACCCCCACCTTGACCCCTGTTGCACCCTGCTGCCTCCTATTTACCTCACATAGGAATCCTATGCATGCCACTCTAGCTAAAGTCTGAAAAGAAATGGTCCCATGGTTCATCACTTTAAGCATAAGATGCTCTTTTCATCTTGAATGCTCTTGGAACCAAACAACCAGCTCAAAATTTGCAAAGTGGTCACCAAGACATGCATTAGTGCTCCCATAGTCCATGGGAATCACTTTAAAACATGTCTCCACTTTTACCATACACCGTTCACCTTCACCAAACACTAGGTAAGGGAATCTTTGAAATTTTCACCACTTTCGGTCCACCACTAGTCTTTACTTTGCTGAACAAAGTGAAACACATTGTTTAAAGCTGCTGAAGGGACCAAACATGGGTCGGCCGACCCATGATTAAAGGTCCCTCTGAAAATTTTTGTCGGCAATCAATTCGATTCCCTGTCTAAAGCGAAGAGCAGTGCTGGACGATCGAGAGGGGGGTCGGTCGACCCACCTTTGGTGGCCCCAGCACCAGCCCTTCTTCCCCTATAAATACCCCTGCATTGTGTGCTCAATTCCACACCCAAACCAGCTGAATCATCTCGAGCACACAATCTCTCTTCTTCTCTCTAATATTACAATTCTCTTCTCAAGTTTAGTAATAGTTAGCCACTCAAAATAAAAACCCAAAAATATTGTAGTAGTAGAAACTTGTCTTTGCTCTCAAGAAAAAGTTTGTGGAGTATTCTTACCTACAAGAACGGTTTTGTGGAGGTGACCATACCCCGCAAGGACTACTAACATTGGGACAGCTAACGCTAACGCTAATTTTTGTTGTCCTAGTGTGTTCTTGTGTTTTCTCATTGCTGCAGCAAGATGAAGAAGTTCTCCTCCGTGTTCAAGAAGGCCAAGGGTGCCGTAGGGAGCTCCTCCCGATGACCCCGCCATGACGAAGTAGAAGGAAGAGAAGCTCCACCAAGAGAAAGTCATGAAGTGCTAGAAGTGCCTCCTGAGAGAACGTTCGATCCTAAGAGTGGCCTCACGTTGAACCAACAAGAGTACCAAAGGTATCTCTCCATCTGACACCGCGGGTTTGAACATACCGGCATAATCGACCCTGTCCTTTTGGACAGCACAGGTATGAATGCCGAATTTAATACTGTGTTCAATACAATTGGTTGGGGAAATTTTTGGGAAGTTCCTGAATTTGGGATTAAAAAGCTCACTATGGAGTTTCTATGCTCTTTACAACTCACAAATGATGGTGTTCACTTTTGCATGTTTAACAAAGAATACAATTTGACTTAGGGAGTTTTTAGTGTGGCTCTTAGTTTTGATAACACCTGTTAGCAAGATTTAATTAGTGCCACAAGAAGATTTGATAAATCTGATTTTTGGAAAGCCATATCTGCATCCGATGGTTGCTCTGATCCTAATCCTGATGAAATTCATAATCCTACTGTGCGCTTTCTTCACTATTGGATGGCTATAACTCTTTTTCCTGGCTATAATGTGCCAGTTTTATACAATGATGAGCTAAGATTGCTCTATGCCATAACCAATAAAATAAGAGTTTCACCTGCTAAGCATTTAGCCTGCCTTTAGCTTGGTGTGTTCCATAGAGAAGAATATATATTCTTTACTTCTTTTATCACTCGCATTGCTGAAACAATGGATCTATTAAATAGAACACATTACTTCGAATACATTTCCTCTTCTCGAGACACTATAACTGAATATTTCTTCATAAGTGCTCAAGTCTTAAAGAAAGGTCCAAAAGGTGGTCTTAAAATGATTTATTGTGGCCATACAGCTGAGGTCTCTCTCCCATGTGAGAGACGTCGGTTGTATGCGCTTCGCACACTAAACATTAAACTGGACCGAGAGGCAAGAAGCGAACATGTTGCAGGTACAAGCAGGATGACTAGAGGCAGGTCACAGGCCGCTCAATTTGAGTAAGGCGGCACTTCACAAGCTGCAGCGGGAAATGAAGAAGAGGGTGATGAGGTGAGTTCCATGGACATTTCAGGGTCCATGGAAAGGCCTCCAGAGCACACTCCAAGGGTGCGCACTCCCCGCCCATCCACATGGGCAAGGGAACGTTGGAATCAAAGGACGGAAGTAGATCAACTCATCGACGACATGGGCGCAATGCAGGTTGAGCAAGACGCAACTCTGAACATTGTACAACAAAATGCCCAACTATTGCAAGCCATACAAGATGAAGAAGCACGGCGTTGGGCAAAATGGTTCCAACACTATCCACCACCACAGTGAGCAAAAGCCAAGCTTGGGGGAGATCCTCTCCCCCACTAAGGTAAGTATTCTATCTCAGCATATTGCATTGTTTTCAATTTAGTGCATTTAAAATAATAAAAATACCAAAAAATATTTTTCACATCTCATGTGTCTCATGAATGTTTATCTTCCTCATGGAAATGATGAATAGTTACTCTGTTGATGTTTCTTTAATGCCTAATTTACGACCTAATATTTCTTTGAGTATGGATTTCTTGGCTCATTTAAAATCATCATGAACCTGAAAACTTTATGGGTTGCAAATGTTAGAACTAAACCTAAGTAGTTGTGAGATATGATATAGTGAGATAAGAGCTACTATAATATTGTTCCAAGCATGCACGATTACTAGAGATTTACTTCTTAAAATTAATTAAAACCTTATTGTTCCTCAATGGTGATAAATTCCTACCACAAGCCATATATGCTACACATATTTCAAACCCTTCCACATACGCTATTTACTTTGTAATGAGTTTTGTCAAGTCTTGTTGATCCTTATTGATAGACTTATCATGCTCCCAAGATCAAGATCACGTACACACCATACATATATGCTGCTTCTACACTGGAAGTGCGCAATCACATGCCATTCATCCCCACATCGTAAAGGCTCCATGCTTTACAATCATAAAATATTTCTCTTAGTTGTTATGGTAGAAGAGACAAAAAGACTATGCAAAAGAAAGAGGAAAAGATGGACATGAGAAAGTCCATAGAAAATAAAAAGAAAATATGAGCAAGGCTAGGCTCATGAATAAAAAAATGATAGCCATGTCTCCAAAAATTTAGAGAGATACAATTCCAAATAAAGGAGCATTTTGGTCCACCATATTTCATACACTTCACATCTTGATCTAAGGGCATGACATTTATCTCTTTGGATCCAAGCTTTGACTCTACAATACATGCAAAGTAAGTATGCTATAGTCTTTCATTCCTACCTTAAGCTCCACATAAGCCATTTTAGAAGTAGGATGACAAAGAGAATGCAATATTTACTTTGTGCCTTGGTAAGGAATCATACACCATTTGAGCGACATGAGAGAACCATATGAGGCCATTAGTCGCATAAAGAACTATGGTAATATGGATGAATTTTTATAGCCAATTTTTCCATTCAAAAGAGAAGTATTTTGTTGTACACAAGGTAATATTGAAATATGAACATAGTAGCAACTCCTGATCCACCGAGGCTAAGTTTAATTATTTGCTCAGGACAAGCAAAGGTTAAGCTTGGGGGATCTTGTTGAGGGTGGATAAGTCCTGAAATTCCACACTCTAACACCGTCAACAGGCTCGGTTTTGAGAGAAGAATAATATAGCGTGAACATATTTTATCCAATAATTAGTTCCGCTTGTACTCTTAGCTTGTGAATACAGAGAAGATCAAAACAGGATAAAAGTGAGCAGCTGGAGGCCACTTGTGTGGGTCGGCCGACCCACACAAGGTGACCCCAGGCCACCAAACTTCGACACAAGGTGTCCAACATCACATAGAAGAGGGGGAAGCTCAAGGTGGGCCCATGCATGGGTCAGCCGACTCATGTATGGGGCCCATAGGGCTCTGGTGATGTGGCACGATCCTCGTGACACTCCACTCAGCTCATTTCCACCTTCGGGTCAGAGTGTGCTTTCATTCAACGGCGGAGAAGCAAAGCACAAGGATCAAGGCGTGAACCGACACGATCAAGACCAAACCAGCATAGGGACATGCTCTATGATAGGTGTAGATCATGGTGGTGGGCCCACCCTATCATAGGGGGGTCGGCCGACCCCCCTTGGTGGGTCCGGGCCACCGCCATGGTCCACCGACCTCCTGCATGTTTCCCACGTGATGGTTTATCCATTGCCGTCCATCTTGAGGCGGTTTATCGAAGGGTGGAGAGACAGAGAGCACACGGATCGCTGACGTGGCCCCTCTCCACTTTCCCCTATAAATAGAGCCAGCCACCATCCTCTTGAGGAGACACAAAAAGCAAGGAAGAGTCAAGTTTCACTCCTTAGTAGTAGTATTAGTCTAGTGTGGGAGTTAGAGTCGAGTCGAGCTAAGCTCGGGGTCTCCGGAGTCGTCTTCTAAAGAATCTAGTATATCTCTTGTATCTTTTCTTTTGTAAGACTTTCTTTATATTAATATAATATTCTTGCTTTACTTTACTGAGTCTTTACTTATTGCATTACTATTCCAATAGTATTATTGTGAGTTATTCTATTACTTGGTCGGTTTACACTAGATTGTGATCCTGTAACCAACCCGCGTGTGTAGTTCATCGCCTGTCATAGGGTGCTCTAGTTGTTTGGTACCCAGCTGGAGTAGTGAGAATTAGTGTAAGCGTGGTGCTTAAGCGAAGTCTTGCCTTTGAATGCCGCTTGCTACATGGATTGTTAGTGGGTACTAGCAGGTGGTGACAGTTCTGTCTAGTCTTAGCATCCCTCTACGTGTTTTAAGCAAGTTCTTAAAAGGTAGGCTCCCATAAGAGCATAGCCGCTTCGGGTAGAGGTTATATCCTCTGTTGTCTCGGACTATCCCCTACATGCAAAGAGTAGGGTATCAATCTTAGTGTATTTCGTCCATTTGATAGGATAGTGCACAGGAGTAAAGTAAGAAACATAGGAGTCCTATACTCACTCGTTGTCCTCCCACCTAGCTATACTCTACTAGTTATCTTTAGTTATCCTAAACCTTGTCTTGTCTCTGTGTCACTATCTTTCCTCTATATCGATTTACCCCCCTATCACTAGTTGGTTGCTAATTAGCAATTGACTTAATAATCTCTCTTTTATTAACATTTCTAGCACCGCTTTCCCTTGAGATAAAATAAATAACGATACCTTGGAATACTCCCAGGTGAAGTGCTACAACGGTATATTCTGTGCGCTTGCGGAATTATCCAATAGACATAAGAAATACCTCCAGGCACTTCTGCCGCCGTTATCAGAGATAACCTAACACTCTCTCTGGTGATTGCGCTAAAAAGTGTCAACACTGGCCGTTGAGAAGGATGCGCGAAGATGCGGTGGAAATGAGGTTTGCTACCCAGCGTCTCCACTGCGGACTGAATCCCAAAGCTCTTAGGGAGTCCAGAATGAACTGCCAAGAGAGGGTGTCGAAAGCTTTGGAGATATCCAGCTTGTGGAGCACCATGGGGGTCTTCCTTTTCCTAAGGAAAACAGCTGCTCTCTGGACATACTTAAAGTTGTCGTGGATGGTGCGCCCGCGGATGAAGGCGTTTTGGTTGGCGGAGACGAGGTCGCCGAGCTTGGGAGCTAGGCGGTCTGCCAAGAGTTTGGACACCAGCTTCCCAAAACTGTGAAGCAGCGTGATGGGTCGGTAGTCAGCTGCGAGGATTGCATCGGTCTTCTTTGGGATGAGAACCACGTAAGCGTTGTTGAGCTTACGAAATGCGCTGCAGTCTCCGAAGAAGAAAGCGTTTATGCCTGCTAGGAGATCATCTTTGATTACAGGCCACGCTGTCTTGTAGAAGCACCCTGTGAACTCGTCCGGGTCGGGCGCGCGGTCGGTTGGGAGGTCGTTGATGGCTCGGTGGATCTCGTCCTCAGTGAATGGCGTGTCCAGGCTGCTGAGGTATGAAGGAACGACACCGAGGGTTGCAAAGTCGTGGGAGAAGCCCCCTGACCTGGAGAGCCGAAGATGGCTGAAAAGTGCGCCTGAATGACCACGGCCATATCTGCGTGTGAGGTGTGCAGCCTGCCGTTGCCATCCTTAAGCCGCAGAATGCAGTTTCTTCTCTTGCGCCCTCGAGCCACGAGATGGAAGTATCTCGTGTTGGCATCCCTTCAGCGATGTATCGTACTCTTGCGCGTTGTCTCGCAATCGTGCGCTCCAGGGAGGAGAGGCCTAGGCACTTGTGTTTGAGATCTCTGCGGAGCTCGAATTCTTCTTCAGGAAGAGTGCGGTGGTCGGAGGCCATGCTACGGTGCTTCCTTTTCATTGAAACCACACACATGCATGCGTGTTACGTACACATGGGTGTGCTTTACGTATATATACTCCTACCATACTCCTACGCGCGTATACGTACGTAGTACAAAATTAGGAGTATTCCGGCCGGGTCGACTCGAGATGGATAGATACTGCTATCGCCAGCAGGCTGCACTATATGGCACTATGCAGCTGCTGGGAAACGTACAAACCAGTTGACCCTCTCACGATTCAGGGGGCACGTATCACGCGTCACCGGTAACGACATCGACAGCACCGTCCAAACACGACCACACGCATGCATGCTGTGCTGTGCTCGCACGCGCATGTCGCGGCAGTGACAGCTCACGCACGCACGGCGCCGCATGTCGACGCGTCCATCGCCGGCCGGCCGGTCGGCCGCCGATGACCACTACGGAGTACAGTACAAACATCTACCCTGCTGGGCCTGGGCCTGGGCCTGGTTCCTTCTTGCATTCGTATATTCACTAGTACAGCCGAGCTTAATATAATCACCGACCTATTTTTACAGTATCAGCCGTAGAAAGCCTGTGAAAATCGCAAATACAACAGACGTAAACTTTTGTCTATGCAAAAGAATTTACACAGGCTTTGGTTTAATAAAATCGGTAGTGTAAACTGTGTACTTATATGCATTTGAGTTCAGAGCCACTAGATAGCGAACGTTCATTCATCTCAAAACGAGCGAATGATTTTTGCAGTTGTTACCATTTTTAGAAAAAACCCACCACTTTCCTTATTCGGAGGTGCCCATCCTCAATTTCCTGCATGCGCTCGCCGCAACCGCGTATTTTCCAACCCCAATGACGTCATGTGATGCAAGCTTTAAAAAAAGCAAAACATTTATTTGTAACTCATATAATTTTTAAACGGTGTATCCATTTTTAATTCTGTCTGCACCAGTATGTTCCTCGTGATGAGACAAAAAAAAAATAGACCACACTAGCATATGTTTCGAAAAAATTATTTCATTAACAACTTATATATATTAACTTATAACATATAACTTATATAAGAAATTATGAAACCTAATTTATGTACGGAGGTTATTAAACATATGGAAACGAATGAACTTATAACTTATGGTAAAACTTATAAATACAAAGATTATTAAATAAAAAAGAAATAAACTAACTTATAACTACACGAAAACCTAGAAACACAAAAACACAACTTATACATAAAAGTTATCAAATACAACTTGTGTATGTAAGTTACATGTTCTAAGTTAATATACATAAATTGTTATTAAAAAATTTATCAAAACATATATAATTAGGATCTAGTTTTGTTCGTATCGTCGCTTGGAAGACACTGGTGAAGACGAAATTAAAAATGGATACACCATTGTGGGGATATAAACCCCCGGTACTACAAGACAAGACATGTGCCACACCATCAAAGCTGGTCCGGCCCAGAAGACAAAGACGTGTGGCGCAAGGCACTGCACCGCATAGTTATTATACCAACTTAGGTAGTTTACTTGTAACCTTGTCCCTTCAGACTATATAAGGAGGGACAGGGATAGATCCCATAACTCAGATCTAATATCACCTATTAGCAATACAACAACACACAGGACGTAGGGTATTACGCCTAACGGCGGCCTAAACCTGTATAAACCTCGTGTCTCGCGCTTACTGCGCGACTCTTGCTCGTCTCAGACGCACCTTCACCGATCAATCTACTACTTTGGGCATACCCTTCGGTAGGTAGACCGCCGATGATATCTCGTCGACAGTTGGCGCGCTATATAGAGGGTGTGCTTTCTGATCCCATGCCGAATAAGACGGTGATTTTTCTTTTCGTCGTGGTTGACTACATCTGCCAGCGGTGAACGAGATAATTTTTTTTTTCATCAACATCCACGGCAGAGCACGACGGTCATCGACAACTTGTCGTGGTTGCCTCATCACCTCGTGACGATTCACGGCAAACACGGCATCTCACGGAAGGAGTTTGGCTATATTCGTACATCAGCGAGCAGCCTAGCTAGCACCCAGAAGATTTTCCAAGTCGATCAAGATACTGCGTACAATCTACACCGCCATGAAGATTTTCGTTGTTATCGTCGTCGGAAGCAACGAGCTACGGGTGGCCGCCGTCGCCACGCTGTGCGATTATTCCGATGTGCCAACTACGATCCGATCTGCGCGTGGGAGCCGAGCAATCCACAGGACCGTGCAGAAAAATCTCGACGCTTGGCTCATCCGATCTACAAAGCCACGCACATTCAGGATACAAGCCGATTACAATATTCAGGATATTTTCTTGGCTACTTCTCATCCAATCGAGATACGGAGCTCGCCGCCACAATAGAAGCTAAGCCATATTTTCTATTTTATTTAACATATTTTATTATCTACGACTCGTCTTCAGATTTCTCCATAAATCTACACGATATTTATTGACAGAAAATATATTGCGCCCTGCGACGGCCTCGACAACAACAAGCCAACGAACCACCACCTGTGCATGCGTCTACATGACCATGCACATACATATGTTAAACCTGACGACAAGCGACGGACGTCACCGATTCAAAAATATATCATCGCCAAGATTATCTATAAGATTCTGCGCCGCCAACATGAGCCCCGACCAGACCCAGGCACCTACTCCGGATATCATCGCCAAGGCTATCTCAATGATTCTCCGTCACCGACGTAAGCCTCGCACCTGCTCGGACAGTCCAACTTCATCGCCGCGTAAGCCCCGCAACTGTTCGGGCAGCAAGGCCTCGACTATGCATAAGCCCCGTAACTGTTCGGGCAGCACGACCTCGACTATGCATAAGCCCCGCAACTGCTCGGGCAGCACGACTTCGACTACGTGTAAGTCCCGCATCCGTTCGGGCGGTCTAGTCACGACGACGCATAAGCGCTGCATCACGCAGGCTGCCCGACTTCGCCCCTTCATTGACTGCCCCGATAGATTCGGGAAGCCATCGCTCACGATAAGTGTAAGCCCTGCCAGGCGCAGGCAGCTTCACCACCAGGTAAGCCTCAGGGACGCCTGGACCATTAATCTCTGCTATTACGTAAGCCTCGGGGACGTTTGGGCGGTTTTAACAGCGTCTCCACAAGCCCCGTTGAAAGGAACGGGCACCGATCGTCGATCTCTCCAAAAAGTCACACGTCCTCATCGACCTCTCCAAAAGACCCAACCATGCTCGGGCACTTACTAAAAATTTTTCTCCGCAAGAATTCGTCAGCGCTCGTCACGCTCCTCGCCGGAGGAAAAGCTGAAGCTAACAAAGATCCGACCAGATCGGAGTCGCAAGCAAAGCTACTCGATCTTCTCGCCACCCTCGGATCGGACTCCCCGAGACGCTACTCCCATGTCAGTGTCCAATGAGGCAGATGGAATATTTTCGTCACCATCGTCGGCGTCCTAATCTACGGCGGCAGTCTTTAACAAATTGCTACGACAACGGCAGACGGTTCCGTAGCCTACAACAAGCCCACACGACCGGCTACATGTCCTCATCTTATCGGAATCGGAGACACCGTACCCGTCACCGGCTGCTTCGGGCCATGCAAACCAAGATTCGATCTACACACAGCTGTGCAACAATTGATACTTGCATGTGCATGGTTGAGGTTCCGTCTCCGAGGCCATACGTCCAAGCGATCAAGCAAATCCCCCAACGTGCTGTAAGGCCACTATGATATTCAAGATATTTCTCGTTAGTTGCCGTCCAATTGGATCCGACGCCGATATTAATCGAAAAGTTAAGTCATATTTTATTTATCTTATTAATTAATATATTTTATTATATATTCGTCTTTAAATTTTTTTACAAATCTACGTGATATTTGCTGGTAGGAAATTAATTCGCCTCCCGTCGTCGAACGCTTTACGGCGACCTCAACAATAGCATGCCCAGAGCAGCCATCGCGTGAGCCATCACGCGAGCCATGTCGAGCCATCACGCGAGTCACGTTAGGCAACTCCTCGATACGCTGACCACTCCACTCGACGTCAATCAAGCTTATTGATATTTTTAATATTTTTCTACATATTCTTCGACCTCTATATATATCGAGAAATTATCTCCATGGTTCGCCGCCGACCTCTCCATGAGCCCCGACAAAGGTCGGGCACTCGTCGACGATTTCTCCACAAGCCCCTGACCACGTTCGAGCACTCAGAAGATTTTCTCCGCCGACGAGATACGAAGTATCTTTTCGTTTTTTCTCTCAAGGATTGCTTAACGTAACTTGGTAGCACACGCCTTAATCCGTAAAACCTGTCTTTATCCCGTAAGCCGTCATAAACATGGTCATGTTAAGAAACCTCTGAACTAGACACCGGGTCAGGTGTTTAAACGTATCAGGCCAACTATCAGGGGAAATTATGGGACCTGACACGAGCAAGAAATGGACAATCTTATCATGCATTTTACAATATTGGGATACGCTCCAAAATCTACATCATGTAGTACCTACTGTACATATTTATTTTGCAGAAACTCGCCGCCGAGCTCTCATCGCTCCTCACCGTCCTCGCGCTGCTCGGACACCGTCTTCGACCACGCTGGGGACTCGTCGCCGTTGCTCCTCGCCGTCCTCACGCTGCTCGGACATCATCTCTGACCACGCTGGGGACATGTCGTTGTTACTCGCCGACCTCCCGCTGGAACCCGTCTCCGACCACGCTGGGGACTCGTCGTCGCTACTCGCTGTCCTCGTCGTCGCTCCTCGTCAACACTGATCACGCTGAGGTCTCGTCGTCGAGATATCAAGACACTCCATGCTGTTCGGATCAGGGTGCTCATCTTGGGCAGCACATCGTGGGTCTTGATATATGCCCCGCCTGCTCGGAAGACTTTCTCGCGCACTTGTTGTGCTCGGGGACTTCGTCGTCAATCGGCTGCTTGGAAGATTTTTTTTTCCGGATCACTTCCCGTGCTCGGGGACTTCGTCGTCGTCTCGGCTGCTCGGAAGATTTTTTCCGATCACTTGCTGTGCTCGGGGACTGCGTCATCGCCTCGTCTGCTCGGAAGAGTTTCCCGATCACTTGCTGTGCTTGGGGACTTCGTCATCGCCTGCTCGGAAGAGTTTTCCGATCACTTGCTGTGCTCGGGGACTTCGTCATCGCCTGCTTGGAAGATTTTTTCCGATCATTTGCTGTGTTCGGGGATTTCGCCAACACTTCACATGATCAACAAGAATAAAGATTTTGACCCTGACACCACGTGACTACGTCACCTATTATCAAGCTCGGGGACTAAGTGGATACACTTCACCTGGCGGTGAAGGTATTGGCTGTACCGGGCCAAAAGTGGATACACTTCACCAAAGAGAAGCCCTTTTTCAAATTTTTTCTGAGCTCCTTACATCCGTCTGGTCAAGCAACTCCGAAGATCTGCACCTCCCGATGAATGCAAGGCGCTCGGGGACTAGCTGTGAGGATATAAATCCCCGGTACCACAAGACAAGACATGGGCTGCACCATCAAAACTGACTCGGCCCAGAAGACAAAGACGTACCAATTTGAATAGTTTACTTGTAGCCTTGTCCTTTTAGGCTATATAAGGAGGGGCAGGGATAGATCCCACAACTCAGATCCCATCTCACCTACTAGCAATGCAACAACACACAGGACGTAGGGTATTATGCCTCGCGCGAAACCTCGTGTCTCGCGCTTACTGCGCGACTCT
Source organism: Eremochloa ophiuroides (assembly GCA_038502445.1). Taxonomy (NCBI): domain Eukaryota; kingdom Viridiplantae; phylum Streptophyta; class Magnoliopsida; order Poales; family Poaceae; genus Eremochloa; species Eremochloa ophiuroides. The sequence goes on along the minus strand of JAHLJS010000003.1, from coordinate 61,714,224 downwards.
TGCTCATCTCAGGCGCACCTCATCGATCAATCTACTACTTTGAGCGTACTTTTCGATAGACCGCTGACGATATCTCATCGACAACCATTTAGGAGTTATGCCATTTTAAAATAAATGTTTTGCATTTTCTCACCTACATCAACAAGAGTTGGGACCACAGTCTAAGTTTGCTGGGTGGATGGATGCACTCACAAATCACCATGTAACAGAAGGAAAAAGCAATGGGCACGGAAAAAAAGAACGAAACATTGTGCAGGTGCCCCTGCGTCGTTCGCTGGGATGGGATCGTGCGGACGACTGGGAAAGAGGCTTTTGGATTTGAGTCGGCCTAGATATGGATGTGGGGACAGAGACCGACACGGGAGAGAGAGAAGGGCTAGGTGACCGGGTTTGAACCCGGTGGGTCCCACATAGATCGAGAATGGGTCTGGTGCGACTTGTCTGGACTGCTAGTTCGGTGGAACCAGGAAGCTGCGGTTCAGGTCAAGGCTGCTTGTTTCGGTGATGCACTGATGCCAATAAGCACGACCACTCCAACAGGCCCATGATGGCACATTCTAGCGCTCTATCGAGGAACCGCCCACACGAACGCTCGCCGCTACCATAGATGTGTGGCTGCCTCCCTTGTACTAGCTTTTTAGCACGCCGCTGCAATCATGGCGAGCTCCTAGCCGACCGCCGCCACCGTCGTGCACCCACATCGACACCACGGTGCCTCTGCTCAACGCGAACGCCAAAGACGCCGCCCAGGTAGTCACCATTAAGCAGCCTGCCGCCGTTGTTGTAGGAGAGGGGCCACGCACCTTCCACTACTCCATGCGTACACGATTGAGGAAGAGAGCATAGGAAAAAGAAGCTGAGAGGAGGGAGACGGGAGAAAGGAGGCGGCATGAGGAGGGGAGACGAGAGAAAGGATAAGGAAGTTATGGTTTTGACCTTATATACGTTGCTTCTTGTGATCGAACGACTCTAGTTCATCATGAAAAAGTAGAAGGTAGAAAATTATCGGGGCACGTCATGCCGGTCCAATTTTCGTGCCGTGTCTGGGTCAAGATGGCATCCTAGACAAGGGCACGATGGCGACCAGGCCAATCACAGGCACGAGGCAGGCCATCGTGCACCGGGCCTAGGCCGTGCTTTTTTAGACCGGGTCGATGCCGACCCAGCGAGCCAAGTCCATTTGAACATCTATAGCACACAAGAAACGAGATCGTCGTCTCCACCTCTAAACTACTTGTACCATAATCGAGTCCCCTGCATGCGGTACATGCAGTATTAGAGAATGTTTGGTACAACTCACAATAATTTATGAGCTGTTGTGAGCTATTTTTCTAAAACATTCTACTCCTCTCACCAGGGATGAGTTGGTATGAAACTGAAAACGTAGCCTATTCTAGCTTTCTCTCGTATTTCTTCCTCTAAACCATGAATAAAGTTACTTGTGAAGATGTTTTGCCAAACAATATTTTAAAAATAGTTCAACTTAGAAAAAAGATTATTCATAAAGTTATTTTCCAAGAAAACAACTTTAGCAGGGCCCTGAGTTATCCCTTATTATTAATTGCACCGGTGACCGTGACGCACCCTAGCTAAACTGGTGGGCTAATCAAGTACGGCAGGTGTTTTTAAGGTTAGTAAACAAACAAAAGCATACTTTGATGATCACTACTATAGATTCAAATATCACTGTCGGTCCATTACTGCCGATTTGTTTTAGGTCGACAGTAATGGGCCAGTTCAAATCCTAAATGATTGGGCCAGGGGCCAACCGGCAGTGAAGGTATGTATCACTGCCGGTTCGTGGCTGAAATCGACAGTGACGTTACTCCGCAGTATCACTACCGGTTCCAGCCACGAACCGGCGGTGACGCTATATATCACTGCCGGTTCGTGGCTGGAACTGCCAGTAATACTGCTGCAGCATATAAGCTCGAGCTTAAGCTCCCTCCCTCCTCTTCTGTCCCAACGGAACAGAACAGTGCGCGGCTGCTCTTCCTCTCCATTGTTGCGGCTGCTCTTCCCCACGACCTCCATTGTTGCGGCTGCTCTTCACCGAATTGCTCAAGGAAACTCTTGTAAGCTCAAGCATAGTGAAGATCTTCTAGCTTATGGTTAGTAACAAGCACACTACTTTGGATTTGTAGATGTATATTACTTTTGTGTTTGAAAATTGATTCTTATTATAGTTGTTTACTTTCTCTATTTTAGAGAGCACATTTGGGTTGGATCTTGAGGAAGGCATCAAGGCTATGGTAAATCCACTATTCAAAAGGTTAGTTAAAACCATTGCGATCTTTAATTTCAATTGGAGCTATATTATTGGTCATGATCAAGAAGAGGGGTTGCATTTTATAATTTATTCCTATATTTTTATGCGGCATGTTGTAGAATAATTGTTTTCGGCAACTGTAATTTATGTGGCAACCATTGTTTGCTGCTATATTATTGTTTCTAGAATATTTTGTGCAATTAATGTTGTTTATGATGGAGCCTTAATTTTTCTTATGTTTTTTGAATCCTTTTTTACACGGCATGTTGTAGAACAATTATTTTGTATGGGCTATCTATTTCAAATTTATAGCGCGATCGATTTGAATTTTTATAGGGCAATCAATTTCAAATTTTTTCGAAGAATACATTAAGGTACTGTGCTTCAAATAATATTGTTGAGAAAGGCTTATTAAAATTTTCCTATGTTTTCTCTTCCCTGCCCATTTTTCCTCTGCAGGCATGGATCGAAGGTGGATGTACGATCTGTCATGTACAGACCAACAGTACTTGACGGGCGTCGATGATTTCATCAAGTTCGCTAGAGCCAATGCTGGGGACTCGCAGCCTGTATTCTGTCCATGCAAAGATTGCAAGAATACGAGAAAACGGGGCAATGTGGAGCATATACGATTGCACTTGATTATCAGGGGGTTCATGAGAGACTACATGATTTGGACTTTGCATGGGGAGGTTGGTCAAAATGGTGGACAAAAAAACAATGATGATATTCCCATGCCTAGCATATCACTAAACGAGTTTGTACCTAATGATGATTACATAGAACCTGTGCCTACTAATAACAATGTGTTTAACAATACGTTAGCTGACGACACAGAGAAAAACGATGGCATTTCTCAGCTCCTGCATGATGTGCAGGGCGGATTCCTTAGTGCTACACAGTTGAAAAAACTGGAGATCATGAGAAAGGATGCAAAAACATCATTGTATCCGACCTGTCCAATAAGCAAACTGGAAGCCAATATCATGCTTTTAGAGTTCAAATCAACGAATGGATTGAGTGATAAAGGCTTTGATAACTTGTTAGGTATAATACAGAAACTGCTCCCAAAGGGTAACGAGTTACCAGAAAATACTTATCTGGCCAAGCAAATGATTTGCCCAATCGGTCTCGAGGTTGAGAAAATCCACGCTTGTTCCAACGATTGCATATTGTACCGTGGAGAAAAATACAAAGACTTGGATACGTGTCCCTAGTGTAAAGCTCCCCGATACAAGCAAGGGCCGTCAAATGAGGGTAGCAAGACCAGAGGAGGGCCCGTAAAGGTTGTATGGTATTTTCCTATAGCTCAGCGAGTGCATAGGTTATTTGCAAATGCAAAGTCAGTGAAGCTGTTGTGCTGGCACGGCGAAGAGTGGAAGAAAGATACAATGTTGAGGCACCCCGCCGATGGGTTGGACTAGAGGACTGTCAACACTATGTTCTATAAGAATATCGGTGGAATTTAAGGCATCTTTGGTTTGGTTTGAGCACAGATGGGATGAATCCGTTTGACCAGGTTAGAAGCAATCATAGCACATGGCCAGTGACGCTATGTATATACAACCTTCCACCTTGGCTTTGTATGAAACGGTCATACATCCAGATGCCGCTACTAATCCAAGGCCCAAAACAATCTGGCAATGATATCGATGTGCTTCTAGAACTAGTGATCGATGAACTACTACAGATGTGGGAGACGGGTGTGAAGGATGTTTGGGATGAGTACAAAAAATAACATGTCACGATAAAGGCTATACTCATCGCTACAATCACCGACCTGCCAGGGTGAGGTTGCTTGTCTAGAGAGAAGACAAAAGGATACACTGGGTGTGTCGAGTGCTTGGACGAGACGGATGCTATACATCTTTCAGAAAACATGAAGATGGTCTATATGGAACACCGTAGGTTCCTACGAAAGGATCACCCTTACCGCTGGAATAGAAAAGATTTCAATGGGACTATTGAGAAGCGTGGATCCCCAAAGTATCGCGATGAAAAACAGATACTTAAACAAGTAAGCAAACTCACAGATGTAGTCCTTGGAAAGGGGGAAGGGGCAGTACCAGCGCCTGCTGATAGTTTCTGGAAGAAAAAGTCAATCTTTTGGAAACTACCTTACTAGCCACTTTTAAGTGTACGTCATTGTCTTGATCCAATGCACATAACTAAAAATGTGTGCGGTAACACTCTTAACACGTTGATAAACACCGGGGGGCCAACGAAGGATTCTCTCGCGACATGCTTGGACATGCAACACCTGGGCCTCAGGAAGGAGTTGCACCCAATAACTCTTGAGGATGGCCACTTGAAACTTCCGGTGGCATCATGGACACTGAAAAAGGAAGAAAAGGACATGCTTATTTCTTTCTTCAATGATCTCAAAGTGCCGACTGGCTACTGTGTGAACCCGAAGAGGCTAGTTAACATGAGAGAACTTAAGTTTAACTATGGTTGTATGAAGGCTCATGACTGTCATGTAATTATGACTCAGCTGCTCCCAGTTGCCCTGCGAGGTATCCTCCCTGATAAGGTACGCGCCCCGATCATAAAGTTGTGTTCGTTCTTCAACGCGATTTCTGAATAGGTCATTGATGGGGCCAAGCTAGACCAGCTGAAGCAGGAGATAGCCGAGATTCTATGCAGGCTTGAGATGCATTTCCCACCGATTTACTTTGACATATCGGTGCATCTACTTGTTCATCTTATTGACCAAATTAAAGCCCTTGGCCCAATGTACCTACACCAGATGTTTCCTTTCGAGAGGTTGATGAAAGTTTTTAGGCGGTATTTTAGGAATAGATTCAGACCAGAAGGTAGCATGGTTGAAGGATGGACAACGGAGGAGGCCATTGAGTTCTGCACATATTATCTGGACATCAATCGGGTCGGAGTTCCAGTATCTCGTCGCGAGGGAAGGTTTGGGGGCAAAGGAACGACAGGTGAGAAAGCTATCACAATCAACGAAGTTGTTTCTTTCAGACAGGCACACTTCGCCGTCCTCCAGCACGTTGACGGTGTGATGGCATACATTGATGAGCACAAACAGATACTGCAAATTAAGCACACCGGTAGGTCACAGGCTTGGCTTGAGAAAAAGCATAACGAGGAGTTTGGTGACTGGTTTTGACGCCGCAGACTAGGAATGGTCACGGGCTGTCAGCTAGATCTCTTAGCTCCTGGACCTTCGACCACGGTGATGATGTACCAAGGGTTTGATATAAATGGTTTTACATTTTACACAAAAAAGCAAGATGGCAAGAGCACCAACCAAAATAGAGTTGTTCGTTTCGGCGCCCACGATGAACACGGCACGGTGGAGGCAACATACTATGGTTTCATAGATGAGATATGGGAGCTAGACTATGGACGACAGTTGAAAGTCGCTCTTTTCCGTTGCCAGTGGGTACGGCCAGACGAAATCAACACCGACAATGATGGATTCACTACCGTTGATCTATCCAAGACCGCATACAGAGACGACCCCTTCGTTCTTGCAAAGAATGTTTTGCAAATCTTCTATGCAAGGGATAACAATACAAAGGGAAGACTACAAGTAGTCATGCAAGGCAAAAGGAAGATTGTCGGTGTTGACGGAGTGACGGACGAAGAAGAGTACAGAGGTTATCAAGAAATGGCCCCTTTTGGGGCGGACGTTACCCTACCTAACGTTGAAGAGGGTGAAGAACCTGCATACCTCCGGAGTGATCATGATGAGGCCATCATAGTTCTTGCACCATGAATAGTTAGAATATCAAACTATGTAATTCAAAAAGAAATGTTGTGTTTGTATTTTGCATCGAATTCGAGATCATATGGAGTTGTAAAGATTGATAAGTTCTTCCAATATTATTTAGGAAATATGTTATTCGATCTTTTTAATGTTCATTTTTTGAGTTACAAATTTCAACAAATCATCAAAGCCAACAAACAAAAGCTTTAAAAACAAAATCTTCGGGGGGGGGGGAGGGTTTGACATGAGTTATATGGAAACATAGTAGACATATGCCATATAGAACAATCTCAAATGAAGAAATGACTATAATAAAAGTTGTAGACATTCATGAGTTATACAACTTTGTTGTTTACAAGTTTTCTATTTAAGACCATCTGGTGGCCTAAATTTGGTTTGAATTTTGAGATTTGAAAATTTTTAGAGACATGAACAATGCACAGTCTCCAAAAAAATTCAAATGCACAAAATGACAAAATAAAAGTTGTTTAGCCTGATGAGTCCTACAACTTTGTTGTTTATAATTTTTTGATTTGAGATCATTTGGGGGCCCAAATTATTTTAAAATACTGAATTTACATACTTTTTCAAACAAATGAGATATTTAAATTGTTCAAATGAAAACATCAACTAAACAAAGGTTGTAGGGAAATTCAATACAAATTGAATGACACCATTTTTACAATTTTTGGAGTTTTCTATGAATTACTATAAATTTTAAACAACATTTTATAATTTAAAAAATATGACATCACTGTCGGTTGTATTATAGAACCAGCAGTGATAGCTCGTATCACTGCCGGTTCTATTGTGGAACCGATAGTGATGCGGAAAAAAAATAACATCACAAAAAAAAATTATGGGGAACCTCTGGTTCGAACCTAGGCCACTAAGACCAAAACACAAAGACTCAACCAACTGATCTGGGAGTGACTTCGGTTTAGAACGGATATTTTGGTTTTATACAATTTCTTTTTCTGGATTCGTAGACAACATCACTGCCGGTTCTAGTTACGAACCGGCAGTGATGGCTTCCATCACTGCCGGTTGCTACTATAAACCGGCAGTGTTGTAAGACATCACTGCCGGTTCGTATCTAGAACCGGCAGTGATGTTGTCTACTATATAAGGGATCGGGCGCTTCAGGAATTTTTCTAAGTTTCAAATCTTCCCAGTCGACGCCGGCGCCCATGCTCCGCCGTCCCTCTGCCACCGTTCATGCTCTGTTCTGACGCTCGCAGCAGCTCGGCCGCGCTTCCGGTGCGCCGGCAGCCGTCCCCAGCACTAGGCATTGCCGTCCATGACGCCGGCCACTGTCTCCAGCCCGGCCGGCCACTGCACGCCGCCGCCGCCGCTGACCTCCTCTCCCAATTGCCATCCTCGATGATTGGAGCAACCCGACAACATCCTTCTGCTTCTCCACGACGCCAGGAAACACCACGATGCCAGGAGCGCGTGATTCCGACCACCCACTCCATTTTCCTCGGTGAGCATCCGCCCTGCCCTCTAGGTGTTTGATGTAATGCCTCAAAGGCAAATGCAACACTTTGACCCACTGTTTCGCCAAGAAATGAATTGATTTTGCTGTTGCTCCGAAAACAAAGTTTGAAGTACACAATATGTGCTACAACTTTCATTAATGGTCCAAGTCATATGTATTGTACAAGCTAAGCTATGCCTATATGTTCTTTGAAATGTTGCTTCCTCTACTTTGATTTGCATGGGCTATATTGTTAATCTTGCAAGGCCATTAATTTTATGCGTCTTTAGGCATCAATGGCTTGGTATGTAGTGCATTTGGCCACAGACCTGGCGTGTACCGTACTTGGAAAGAGTGCTATGCTCAAGTCAATCGCTATCCAGGTGCTCTGCACAAGAGATACAACACAGGAGCTGAAGCGTTGACTTCCTACTACAACTATGGTGAAATCCATGGGAAAGGCGATGAATTGAAGATAGAAGATAAGCCACCCGTCAGAGCGATAAAGATCAGGAGCCTTGGTTTTTGGTCTTGGAAAGATACCATCATTTTATGTCAAGCTTTGGTCATTGCTTTATGTATTTGGAAGTTAATGTAGACTACTAAAGTAGTACTTGTAGTACACTACTCTAATATATCTACTAGTTGTGTCATGTGTACTTTGTATTAATCCATCAAAAACCGAATTTGCTTGTATTTCTACTATGCATACATGTGCCATACAAACACTGATGACATGCATGTCCACAGACATGACTCGTCATCGCCAGTTTACCACGCGTCGCCAAAGTACAGAGAGCCGTAGGATCTGACTAATGGTTGTGGCGGTGAGAATCAAGAAGATGAAAACCAGAGTCCGAGCCGGTTTCTCTAGCTAGACCAAGGAGACGAGGTAACTTAGGTCATACGTAATAACCCCGAAGTACCCCACCACGATAGATATTTTTGATGGGTACTTAATTACGTATTTTAAGAAGGGTACGATAGAAGAGCTAAGTGGTGAGGGTAGCAGCAGGACTAAGCATGGAGCAACAAAGCTTCCTTAGAAAAGTAAACATTGGCATATCTTTTAGTTTGACCAACTAGGGGAGCCGGTGGAGCCTCTCAAAGCTTTGGGCCCATTCAAGAGTATCATCGGGGCACTTGTCAGAGATTTTATCCCGATCAAGTGTAGGAAATGGACTGGTCATGAGGATGACCCGTGGAGGGTTCTAGAAAGTGAGATGGAGCTAGTTTGGAACAAGCTGAAAGGTTATTTCACATTCCCTAATAACTATGATGAGGCTACAGTCAAGAAGAAGGCCAAGAAAATCATGGATCGTTCGTTCAAGAGTTTCAAGGGAACCTTATATAAGTTAGTCAAGGAAGATAGGCAACCAAACTTTAAGAGAGGGGAATGTGCTAAGCAGAGGGACTTCTGGGAGGAGTTCAAGTCTTACAAGCTATTCGAAGAGGCCAAAGCAGCAAGCGAAAGAAAGAGAGCAAACTCGCAGAAGGCAAAGGATCCTCATCACCTAGGATCACGTGGTTATGTCAGGAAGATTCCAGAATGGGAAACGGAAGTCCAGAAACAAGAGCAGAGCAGCGTAAGGATCAAGACAAGCGATTGGCAGCCTAGATCAGTCAACTACGTTCTCGTAAGGGGGCACGGTACGACAGTACCGGGAGGCTTTCTTCTGAGAGTGAACCCGCCATCACCGACCTCCTCCAGAGGATTTCAACGATAACTGATGAAGTGAATAGAGGAATCCGCAAGTCGGATAGAGAAAATGATGTGCTCACCCAAGCTCTTGGGAACAAGGAGCACCCCGGTCGCACAAGAGGAGCCGGGATCGTTCCTTTGGAGAAAGCCTTCAAAGGCGAATCTTTGTCCTATAAGAGCCGGGCGAGGGCTAGATTGCAAAGAGAAGAAGAGCTCCAAAGGTGGAAAAAGAAAATCGAAGATAGCATGGAAGCACGGATAGCAGCTTAAGTTGATGCACGAGTTATGACAGCTCTGTAATCCATGTGTTCGGCACAACCGCAGCCTGTCCAGACGAGGAATAGCACAATGCTCAAGGGTTGCAGTAGCTGTGGATCTACCCCTATGCCTGACGAAGAAGAGGTCAATGCTCATCATCTGGTGGACGACATCACTGGACTTGTTATTGTCAGGTTGTACATCCGTCAGCAGTGGACAAAAGACAAGGTCGCGGTCGGACAAGCCTTTCCGAGAGGAGACGGCATCATTCATGGCAAGCCAATGCCACTCAGGTATGACAGGGTCAGTATTGATAAGATCTTGGATAAGAAGTTTAATAAGATACATATTGATTACCCGGTGCAGGAAGATAGGCCGCGTTTTATTCACAACTTGGGCACTCATGTGGCTTCGCGCAAACGTTTCATCAAGCTTGATGACCAGCCATCTTCAGATGATGAGGATGACGATAAATCATCGGCATCACCACCTCCCAGGGGTTACTCGCCTGTGTTTGGACAGGAAGACCCTAGTTCTCCCTCGCCTCCACGACAAAAGGAGAAGACTCGTCCTCCTCATCCTCCTCCACCGCCAAAGGAGAAGTCTCCTCGTCCTCCTCCTCCTCCTCCACCGACAAAGGAGAAGACTCCTCCTCCTCCACCTCCCCCTCCCCCATCGCCAAAGAAGAAGACTTCTGCTCTTCCTCCTCCTCCATCTCGTTCTCTAAGATTAGGTTTGACCTCCCAACAGAAGAGGTCATCGTCTTCAGTTGGTAATGCTCCCAAGATAAGCTAGAAGAAGAAGGTGGATGCTAGTATTACTTCTTTGATGAAGGGCAAGACTGTGCAGCAGCATCCAAGAACCAAGGAAGCAACTGTTTTCTTCTTTAAGCGAATAGCTAGTCTCCCTCCATGGATGCAGCAGACAGAATTTGAAAGGCAAAACAACAAAGAGAGCAATCAGGTTAGAGAAACAGAAATACAGACCCAATATTTGCTAGAGATACAAAACTTGGCCAACAACATGGGCATGTCCATGGAGGAGGCCGTGGAGTTATATTACGGAAGAAGAGAGTTTGAATCAGTAGCTGTCGCATACCAGTATTCAAGAGGCAAACCTTTGGTCGCCACCGAACAAGAGTATAAAGAGTTGCCAACATATATGCGACAGTTGCATGATTATTACTCCCTCGATACTGCCAAAGGGGAGTACATTGGCTTCGAAGTTTGTATCCCTCCTGGGCTGATTTTTAATCATCCTGAAGAAGAGCTGCATAGTGTTTATTATGAAGTCCTCTTTCAGCACTTCCAACGGCGCTCGCTCGATGTACAGATTTTGATGTTATGGACTATGTAAGTACCCTACCCTCACAATGTTATAAAAAAGCACGTGATCTGCATTTGAATATATCCTGTGTTTATTATGCAGGTGTATGGCAAAATGGTGCCTACGGAAGCACTTGATGCATGTAGACTTCTTGGATCCCGTTTTTGTCAACAAGACAACATGCTCTGCCGGGTGTCAAGATGACTATGTGCCAAAAAGTTTAAAGATTGAGTTTGAAAGGATGTTGAAAAACAACAAAACAAACATATTCCTACCCTACAACTGCGAGTATGTGTTCTCGGCCATCACTTTAGTGTTCATTCGCTTAATATATATGACATTTAGTAACATGGACTTTCCTTCGTAATTGCAGCAACCATTATGTTCTCATAGAGATTTGTCTTGTAAATTCACATATCGAGGTGTGGGATTCCAGGAAGAAGCCACTTTCTCATATCGACCATCTAGTCAATGTGTTGAATAAGTAAGTGAACCTAATATCACAACACTACTTTCTAATCACATAGGACATTGTAATGTCCATGACCTTGATACTTTGTTTATAATGTCACACAGAATGAAGGCCTTACTTGACTGGAAAAATATCGATAGCAAGAAGCACAAGAATTGGAGTGAACCATTCACGGCTAAGTTTATGGAGGATATCAAGGCCCTAGACCAACCGGCGAGGAACAACGAATGTGGGTTCTATGTGATGTGGGCTATGCTTGTCTACTTTGGTGCAAAAACCGACAAAGGAGATGAAGCGGTACGTAGGCTTCCCAATTGTATTGTTTTTGCTTATGTTTTTCATCTGAATATCATCTTGATTCAATTACAGCGCAAAGCACACGGTCACAACCGGTTGGTCGATTTCGAGATAAGAGGAATTCAAGAAGAATTGGCAAAGTTTATCACCGACGAGGTATTGAGTAAGAACGGATCATTCTGCATTGTCAAGACCAAGAAGTTCAAGAAGGCCTATAGAAGAGAACATGTGGATAGGCTATTGTAGCGCGACTCTTAATTATTTCGTTACTTATACGTTTTATTTTGGAATTTCTGTAATATAAACGTTAATGGATTTGTAGTGACGTCGAGATCCACATCCATATCCAATTATTCGATTGCATCACCGCCAACACATCTCCCACCTCCTACCCCCAAGACATCCCCTCAAATTGAAAATAAAACAATTAATAAAATGCAAATTATAAAAATTATATCACTGCCGGGTCTCATTGCAAACCGGCTATCACTGCCGGTTTGTATTGCCAACCGATAATGATAGCCCACATATCACTGCCGGTTGGTAACATGAACCGGTGGTGATAGCTGGCAGACCCGGCAGTGATGTCATGAGCTCATCACTGTTGAGTTGGTTGTGCCGCTTCAAAATCCGCCAGTGAATGGGGGTTTTGAACCGACAGTAATATTTGAATATGATGTAGTGGATGAGCATGCATCTCCATCTACGACATATAATACCGACCGACATACCCTCTAGTACGTGCAAGAGGAGATGAGGACGACATGCGTCGTCCTCAACGTCGAGGTCCCCCTGGGCGTCCTGGCCGGCCGGCTTCAATAATGCAGCTGCAAGAGGATCGATCGGAGCCCGGAGGGGAGGGGCCCGGTTGCAACGGTGCTGTCCAGGGATCACATCATGGTTTTGTCACATGTGCACGCATACATGCATGCACCACCGGCCCGGCCGGCCGGCCGGCCGGGACCAAACCTTGTGTGTCGTGTAGCACGCCGGTGTACTAGTGTGGTGTATGATCTGGCCTGTCCCGGCCTGCTGCTTCTGTACGTGCGTGCGTGCACCGCACACGAACGGGCCACTGGCCTCCAATGTTGGGCACCACCCAATTGCATGCCTCCCACACTCAGCGACTATGCCAGTTATGCGGCTGCATATGCAACCGTGATTTTTGTGTGTATACATGTACATGCGTATATATCAATCATGCATATGTGTACGTATGCACTAGTACACAGCAAGACAGCTATGCGGGTGCTCCGATCCATCATTATGTCACCGGGAAGTACGTACTAACCTTGCTTCCGTGCACCCTCTAGTTGAATGCAGTACAGTACCCTATGTGGACTACTCCCTCCGTTTTAAAATATTTGTCGTTTACGTTTCCCAAAAAATAACTATCAGTAAATATATATTTAAAAATATTAATATTTATAATACATAATTAATATCATTAGAAATATCTTTGAATCTATTTTTTAATAAATTTATTTAGAGATATAAATGTTACACGTATTTTGTATAAATTGAGTCAAACTTGTGGCACAAAACCAAAAACGACATATATTTTGAAACAGACGGAGTATATAGTCTTCGTTCACAGCAGTTCAGGTCTGGTTAAGCTTTCATCGTCAATTCTAGTACTACTACATATGGTCCAAGTTTTAGCGCAGATTCTGCAGGAGATCGAGCCAATCGAACACCGGCCCTTTATTATTGCTGTTGAAATTGCACACCTAGACAGGGGTCAATGACAAATACACACTACTATAAAAAGATTCTTTAGGATACAGATCCTTTAATTAATTGGTAATGATTCAGTCCGCGCGTCCGTCCCGGGCCGGACGCTGACTCCGCCACTCCTGCGCGTGCGCGCGACTACGCGAGCCGCTCGCCTCCTGGCTGCCGCCTGCGCCGTTCTTTTTTTCCTTTTTTTTTTATTTTTTCCATTTCCTTTTCTTTTTCGTTTTTTATTTTTCGTTCCTTTTCTTTTTATTTTTTTGTTTTTTATTTTTGTTTTTTGTTTTCCCTTTTTTGTTTCTATTTTTTCCTTATCTTTTTTTAGATACTTATATATATTTATTTCTTTATATCTACGTTCTAAAAGTGGATTAACGATGTTGCAAGTGTTGTTCAAAATATTTTAACTTATTCGGAAGTATGTTTCAAGTGTATATTTCTAATGTTGCATCTTGTTTTTCAAATAAATTTTTGTAAGTGTTTCATTCGGATGTTGCATATGTTGTCATATGTATTGTTACAACTGTTTTATCTGAATGTTGCATATGTTTGTAAACAATTTTCAAGTATTTTTATAGGGGTAAAAAAAATTTTCAAGTATTTTTAGATGTTTTTTTCTAAATATTTCATACACATATTTCGAGTGTTTCAGTATTTGAATATATATGTTGCAAGTGTTTTATATGAATATTTCAAAAGTAAATCTGGTGTTGCAGTGTTTCGAATGCATGTTTCATATCCATCGATCAGATCGGGAGGTCCGCCACCAGCAGCGATCCTCCTCCGCCCCATCTGGCGTGACCTCGTATCTTCCTATCAACTGTCATCTGGTCACGTGCTCATCTTTCTTGTCTAATTTTGTTCTTTGTAGCGGCCATCCTCATCCCTGGCAACTCCGGCACCCGATCCGGCTTGGCCGGCGTAACTTTCCATTAGTCGTTGTCTACCTCCTCCATCGCCGGCTCGCCGAAACCGGTTGTTTTCTTCCTTAGCTTTGCGTTGTCCAAAAAGAAGGGGTGAAACATGCATGTTGCAAAAGTACATGCCCAGTATTTCAGTAGTTTTAGAAGTATGTTGCATGTGTTTCGTATTAATGTTGCAAAGTATATTGGGATATTATATATGTAAAAAATAAAAGTTATCAAAATATATTTATGTGGGATTTTGTTTTAAAGAGTTTATTATAAGAAACATTATGGTGCAATCGGATTTCAATTTGGATATTTATTTTTGGAGTTAAACTTTTTTAAGTGACAACAACAACAACATTCATACGTACAGTAAAGCGGTAGGTGGGTGCTACGCAAGCGTCCGGACCAGCCCCTCCATCCAGACGTCCGGGCTGACACACTTCCCAATTAATGGAGGCAGACACTTTTTTATTTGCAGGCAAAGCCTCTCCGAATAGCAATATAGGCGCATGCAAATCCTCACCACTGTTGACTTGACCATTCACAACGGTGGAAATCCTAGGTGGCTAACTCTGTGAATAGTGGATAATTAATTACCTAGGCAGTTGAAAGGTCTAGTTTGATTTTTATGACTGAGTGACAACAAGTAGACTAACAAAGTGCTTAAGTGTTGATAAGCTAGATCTAGTCCACGCACGAGGGTTGAGCTAGAAGGCTACACCATGAAGAAGATGGTGAAGGTCATGAAGATGATAAAGTTCTCAACATTTGAAAGAAGAGAAGAGGGAAGGAGATAGACGCAAGCAAATTCGGAGGTAGAGATATAAGCTAAATTTTCCATTTCGTTGGGCATGGTGCAATAGAGTACGCGGTCCTATTTACGATACATAGTCATACCACTATTAAGTTGGGTCTCTAAAGCAATGCAATTATCTAGTGCCACTAGGTATGTTCTAACTTTGTATATATATTGAACCTAGTGATGTAACGAGGAAGCAAGTGAAATGTTTTGAAAAATCATTTGAAAAATGCTAACACAATGCCAGAAAGGTGAAGAATGTTCAATGGAACACATTTAGAGTTACAACGCTTGAAAATAGTTTGGGCGAAGGACTTTGCCTTAGGTTTTTCACTCACCAAATTTATCTTATGCCCCTGTGTAACGTCACCACTAAAAATATAGTTAGACTCTACTCTTAGCAATGATGCTAAAATGATGGGAGGTATAAATTAATGTGCCACCTGATTAGTCTACAGATCACTTGAACTCTTATCCTCTATCTCTTAGAAGTAACTAGCTTGTCATCCCCCGCATGATTCTAAAAGATCTCTCCTTCTAGCAAGTGACTAATATATATTGTATTGTATCCGCAAGCGCACACATAAAATATACACCATTCTACCATTTTACCCAAGAGTATTCCGTATTGTCATTTATATTTTACCACTGGCAAGGGTTGGCAATAAATGGGATGCAGGTAGATAGATAGATATCATATGCATATGCAAATATGGAGATAACCATGCATGACCTATTTACTCGAAACAGGGGTTATATCACAATAATGATATGTATGATAAGCATAATGATGAATCAACCAATCAATTAATATGTAATGAACACTTAGAGCACTTCCTATCTAGGCACTAGCATGAATTAGGTTGAAGCATAAGAATATTTTAAGTCATTCGAACTATATTATCAAAAACATATTAGATTGGTGTAATTATACTAGCAAGCATGGTAAAGACACTTCATATTCGTGCTTAAGGGAATACTACTAAGGAAGATCATGATCATAGCCAGCATTCTAAAGTAATAATAACTTCCTACTCTCTCTACATTCAGAGTGTGGACTACAAAGGACTCAACGGGAGTGTCACATCCTCGATCTACCACAGAACTCAGAATATAAGACGCATTTGCAGACAAACCACATCTAAGCAATATGCTTACATGCTGTTCATCACCCACCCATGATATCAATGAATGAGCACTATACAAACCTATGTATGAATATAAATGCATCCTGACTATACAAAGTATACAATCTAGATAAGCAATGAATAGCATAATTGAGAACATAATCAATAGTAGAACAATGTCAATCAACTTTATCTCAAGCACTCAAGAGAGGTTTAAGATACAAGAGAGAGCTTACAATGGCTTCGTGAAACCTCCAGCTCCAGACAAGATCCGGAACTCAAGTAGAACTTGTCTCCTTCTACTTCTAACCTATGTAGCTATGCTCTAGATGGTGAAGTTCTAATAATTTTAGGGTTTCTGACTCGCTACAACTGGATTGAACTGATATCTGATTGATTGATATGAAACCCTAGGGGGTCTGGGATTCCTTATATAGGCCGGTGGGATGAACAGTAGCTCTGGGATCAAACCGACTTCGACGGGCGGTGGAGATTGCGTGAAAAATCGGGATGTGGGTCCACGTTGAAGCGGAGGCGGGGAGGCCTCTCTGATAGGTTGGCCAACCTAGTCAGAGGGTCGGCCGACCCTCCCTCTCTGACTTGCGGGCCACGCTTCCTCTGGTCAGTCTCTGGTGTTCTCTAGAATATTCTTGATTTCTTTTCGCGGTGGAATTCGTTATTTTAATCCAACATGTGGGTCTCCCTTGATTCTTTCCTGAATAACCCTCTGCAAAACTCTAATTCACCAAAACTGTGGAATTTTGTCAGTTATAGGACTATTCTATGGTGGTGTTTGCCTTTATACCCTTATTTCATATTTAGTTGACGGGTAAAATCATACAATAATCACTACAAGAGATATGACCTTCTACGACGATTTTCTCACGATGACGGGTAAATTCGTCGCTAAGTCATCCTGTTTTACGACGTTTTTAGGTGGGAGTATGACTTTATAACGAAAATCATGTGTTCATCATAAAGATCTAATATAAATCGTCGTAACCTAGATCGCTTAGAAGAATAACATTGTAAATAATAATAATCATTAACCCATGACAAATTTAATTCATCGTATATTTTAAATAAATTATTTTTAGGCCCACCATCGATTACAAGATTTTGCTTTTATGAATCGCTATTGGTTTGATAGAATAATGGCAGTCGTTTCGATATGTTAACATGAAGAAAATCATTCCACATTGTTTAATTCTTTCATGTCATAAGTTTCCTTTAAAAGTCATTTTTCCTTTTAAAGGGCCACTATCCATGTACGTGAGTTGCTGAGTGCGGGTTATTAGGAAAAAATAAACACCACTCATTTCTGGAAATAGAATTTTTGTTTTCTATCAGTATATAAAAAGTTCACAGGGATATCAAGTTTATTTGGTTTATTTGCAGGGTAATAAGAATATAACCCTCCCTGCAGGTTTCCCACTACTGTTAAAAAAAAATCAGCTTAATGTAATCTTCTTTCCATTGTTTGTTGGAGCTCACATGTTAAATTAGGGTTGCATTGCCGCTTAGTATTACTCCTTCCATTCTAAATTGTAAAGCATTCCAAGAATCTTAAAGAGTCCAAACATCTGAAGTTTGACCAAAATTATAGAGAAGAATACGAAGATTTATGACACTAAATAAGTCCAATATAAAAATATATTTGATGAAGAATGTAATAATACTTAGTTCATATTGTAAATATTATTACCTTATTATATAAACTTGGTCAAAATTGAAATGCTTTCACTCTTGAAATGGATGGGGGAATATTTGGCAACGCACCTGATTTTCATCCTTTCGCGCCTGCTGCCTGTTCTAAATCTAAAATCTCTTGAAGCCACCGCGAGGGAAAAAACTGTTTACCTTTATCAACTCCTCCAGCCACTTACTTCATGCCGATTATTTTGCTACTTGTTGGATCTAGTAATGTCTTGCATATGTGAGGTTCATGTGTTTTTTTGTTGAGTTTGGCATGAGAATTACTTGGACATGCATCTATGAATCAATATGATTTGTCAAGTGGTGTAATGTGTGATCATTTTCAATTTGCTTGTTGGTTGAAAACTGATTTTGTTAGCTGCAATATATAGTTGACTACAATATACCGAGTTACCATGTTATATGACAATAATATGATATTATATTATCCTACGTGGCACCTGCATAGACATCCATGGTCAATGGTTTACAACGATTTTGTTTGCTTAACAACGACAATAATCGAGCGTCGTAAATCAACGACGCAAGTATGGACGTCGCAAAACTTACGACAAAAATATTAGTTTTGTCGTAGAACACCTTTAGCTACGGGGAATAAGCGACGAATGCATTTTCGTCACGTGTGCGACGCAAACTATGAAACACGACAAATTTTTCAGTTTCTACAACATTAACACAACGTCTACAACATTAACATAACGTCGTAGAAGATCACATCTCTTGCAGTGAATTACCGTCAACACCCTGCCCTGAGGAGGCCACAGGACAAAAAGGCCAACTCCCCTAACCCCGTGTATACTAATGGTTGCATATATTGACTTGTGGGCCACCTGATTTATTCGATAGTGATTGGTAGACCGGGGTAGGGCTCCTTAGCAAGAGGCTCCTAGGGGGCGATGTGGTGACACGTAGAGTCTGCGCGAGAAATTCAAAAATGTGTGTCACTTCCTCCAGTGCTTACGTTGGGAAAGCTCGTGACTTTTTTTGGTGCAATCCAATTGCTATCGGGTTAGTTCAGGAGAACCTCCTAGGTATCCAGATTTATCCGTGAGCCACACCGAACACTCCTGGATTTGACCGTTCAAACCCTCTCCTGGAGGCGTGTAGAGGCTCCCTAGAGCCACCGAATTTCCCTTGTAGTGGCCCAACTAGAGCAATAGAGAAAGGGTATGTCAATGGTCAATTCTAATTTGAATCAAAGCCATCGTATCTTCATGATATATACTTTGTTCGGTGACCATCAGACTTATCAAGCGTGGAGCTCCCAATGCGTAGTTTCTTGTGGGGGATCCGATAAATAGAGGTTGAGTTTGGTCCTTTGAGTTCTAGCCATTTCTACTAGTCTCCACATTCTAAGAAGCTCAAGAAGACTTCAACTCGCTTGCTTTGACTAGAGATCGATCTAGAGTGAGATTGGAAGTAGAGATCTAGTGCATATAGTTAGAGTTTACATCCAATGGCACTAGTTCATCGTTGGAGCTGCAAATTTCTTGTTTCTCTTAGCTGCCATCTAGACAACTTTTAGGCAGCACGAGAATGTCAGGCACCGCTTTGGTGATTGTGTGGGACTCTCATGAGTTGACTGTGTGAGAGGCTTGTGCTCATCGTCATCACAAAGATTATATTGTAAGTAGCAACTCTAAGGAATTCTCAATGCTTGTTGGTGTTCTTTGTTGACTCATGTAGGCAATCACATTTGAGCCAAGCTTGAGAACTTGCTAGGATTGTGGTGGAGCGTAGTGAAAGTCTTAGTTTGGTTTTGATAATTGATGACACCTTAAGGACTAACCTACTAGCTAAGTGATGGCTAAGTGTAGGTTATCCTAACCATGGTGAGTGGAGCTAAATGATGATGATCAAGTGAGTCAACCATGGATCAAGGTGGATCAAATGGAGATGATCAAAGAGAAAGAAAAGGACTTAAAAGAGAAGGCAAAGGTATAACCCTAATAGGCCTTTTCTTTTGGTGATTAAGACACGAAGTGGGTGTGATCACGTTTAGGATAGATAGCTGACTATTAAGGGGAGAACTAAGTGATTGGATTACCTTCAAGTGCTCTAGGCTGCATTTCATTGCATTGAATCTAACTCAACCTAGACTTTGTCTTAGAACCCTTGAAAAATGTTTTGAAAAGCTAACACACCGTGCACAATCGTTGGATTCTTTGGTGTTAGCACTCGGGAATAAGGGTTGAAGTGGTAGAAAGGTGTTTGGGCTCTCTCTCCCTCCTGCCAAGCTTCGGAGGCAGGATTCGGCGATTTTCGGAGAAAGCAGCAATAGAAAAACACTGAGTTTCGAGCGTCGGAATCTGGGGATGCACGGCGTCGGACTATTGTTTGGTAGGGTCCGACGGTCCCCAGACGTGCTGTTCTCTAAGCAAAGGCGTCGGACGCTTAGGCTTGGTCCGACGGTAGACGTCAGACACCGTCCGATGATGGTTTAGCGTTTCTGAACATCTCTAGAAGCGTCGGATGGTGGAGCTCATTGGTCCGACGCGCTGACTGAGTTGAGCCCGACGGTGGTTCGAGCTGTGAGAGTCAGACAGTCCGCTGGTTGAGAGAAGAGCGTCGGACCTTTGGTTCTCGGTCCGACGGCTTGGTGTGGCGAGTTCACGTTCTGCCGAGGTGCGCGGCGAGCTGAGAGCAAGGCGTCGGACGCTGTTGTTTGGTCCGATGCGGAGCGTCAGACAGGGTCCGATGTTCAAAATCGTCTCTGCGTGCTCTCTGGAAGCGTCAGACACCAGAGGGCGTTGGTCCGATGCTGTCCTGTCCGACAATCCGTGTTTTGTGTAACACCCTAAAAATCATCTTTTGGAAAATAGAATTAAGTTGTTATATTATTTGTATTTTTCTCAAACATAGAGTAAGCAAATGATAATTTTTATAAATATTAAATGGGAGAAAATAAACTTGTTAATTAATTGTTGCATTCATGTTGGTGCATAATTCTTGTGTTTGAGTGCAGGTTAGGTTGATTGAAAAATATTTCAAACTCATATTCAAAATGTGCATGTTTGAAAATTTCAGAAAAAGTAAAGGCTATTCTTTTTCTCTCCCTCCCCTTCTCTCCTTTTTGGCCCAAGCCAGCAGTAGCCGGCCCAGCCTTGCCTCCCCTCTCCCCGCGCGCGCGCAGGTGTGTTTGGCCGCGCCCCGGCCCAACTCGCACGCGGCGGCCCGCAGCGCGCCTCCGCTCCCTCTCTCTGCCAGCCCCGCCCCACCTGGCAGTCACGCGCGTCTCGCTTACCGGCCGAGCCCACTCGTCAGTGGCCCGCGCCCCTTCCCCTACCACCAGCCGAGGGGACGCCGCCGCCGTCCTCTCCCCTTTGGAAACCGCCACCGTGGTGGCCGTCCTCTCCCCTTTGGAAACCGCCGTCATGACGAATCACCGTCCATGGTAAGACCGAAGCCACTCGAACCCCCTACTCGTGCCTTCTCCCTTCGGGTGCGCGAAGCCGAGCTCTCCCGAACCATTTCTTTCCTTGTGTAGGTCCGCCGTCGCAGCTGCTCGTCTCGGTGAGCTCTCCAGCGACGCCGAGCCCGTCTCCGAGTTCGTCGTGGCCCCCTCTTTGTCCCCATCCCTTTCCCTCGCATTTTGGTGGCCTGCGTCATGCTCTGTGCGCGCGCCGCCGAGCTCCGAGAGCTCCGGCCATGGCTCTGCCTGTTGAGACTTCTTAGCGCAACCACTAGAGACAAGGTGTTAGGCTATCTCTGCTAACGGCGTCAGAAGTGCCTTGGGGTATTTCTTATGTCTATTGGATAATTCCGCAAGCGCACAGAATATACCGCTTTAACACTTCACCCGGGAGTATTCTAAGGTATCATTATTTATTTTTATCCCAAGGGAAAGCGGTTGCTAGGAATATTTAATAAAAAGAAAGAGATCCTTAAGTCTATAGCAACTTAGTATCTATTAGTGATAGGGGGGTAAATCGATATATGGAGGAAAGGGTAATGACTCCAAGACACGACAAGGTTTTGAGATAACTAAATATAACTTGTAGAGTATAGCTAGGTGGGGGAACAATGAGTGAATATAAGACTCCTATGACACTTACTTTACTCTTGTGAACTATCTTATCAAATAGATGAAGTATATCAAGACAGCTACCTTACTTCCGGTGTGTAGGGGATAGGCGAGACAGTAGGGGATATAACCTCTACCCGAAGCGGCTATTCTCTTATGGGAGCCTACCTTTTAAGAACTTGCCTAAAACACGTGGAGGGATACTAAGACTAGACAGGGCTGTCACCACCTGCTAGCACCCACAAACAATCCGTGGGACAAGCGGCATTCAAAGGCAAGATCTACTCTAAGCACCACGCTTTCACTAAGCCTTACTACTTTAGTTGCGTACCAACAACTAATGTACCCTATGACAGATGATGAACTACACACGTGAGCTGGTTACAGGATCACTATCCAATATAACTCAACTATAAGTTAAGACAAAACACAACAATACTATAAAGAATAGTAATGCACTAAGTAGAGACTTAGGAAAGTAAAGTAAAGATATTATATTGATAAAGGTAAAGTCTTACAGAAGGAAAGATACAAGAGCTACATCAGACTCTCTAGCAGACGACTTCGGAGACTCCGAGCATAGCTCGACTCGACTCTAACTCCCACACTAGACTAATACTACTAGTAAAGAGTAGAACTCTTGTGACTTGTGACTCTTGTCTCTCTTGTGTCTTGTAGTGTGTCTTGAAGAGGAGTGGGCAGCCTCTATTTTATAGTGGAGAGTGGAGGGATGCCACGTCAGCGATCCATGTGCTCCTCAACTCTCCACCGTTGGATCCACAGCCTTGTAACCGCCTCAAAATGGACGGTCTTGGCAATTTGAGCACATGGGAAGCATGCTTGGAGTCGGTGGGGAACGTCGGTGGCCGGGGCCCACACCAACTGGTTCGGCCGACCCCTATGATGGGTGGGGCCAGGCCAGGTGTGGTCCCCACCAGTCATAGGGTCTCCCCTGTTACTTAGTCCTGTCTTGATTGCTTCGTTTCATGCCTCAATCCGTGTGCCTTTGATCTCCTCCATTGAATGAAAGCACAAGTTGATCCGATGGATGAAATGACTTGGTTGGAGTGTCACACGGATCTTGCCACATCACCAGAGCAAGGTGGGCCCCATGGGCAGTTCGGCTGACCCATGGGTGGGCCCACCCTTGGCTCTGATCTTTTTCATTTGATGTTGTATGCACTGTGTTGAAAGGTGGTGGCCTGGGGCAACATGACATGGTTCGGCCGAACCATGTAGTTAGCCCCTAGCTGCTCACTTTTGCACTGTTTTGGTGTTCCCTGCAATCACAAGCTAAGAGTACAAGTGGAACTCGTTATTGATAAAATATGCTCAAGATATGTTTATCTTCCCTAGAATCCGAGGCCTGTTGACGGTGTTTGAATGTGGAATTTTATGGTATATCCACCGTCAACAAGATCCCCCATGCTTAACCTTTGCTCATCCCGAGCAAATAATTAAACTTAGCTTCGGTGGATCAGGAGTTGCTACAATGTTCATATTTCAATAATACCATATGTACAACTAAATACTTCTCTTTGGTACTACCTGTGCTCTCCAAGAGGACAGGGTCAATGAAGCCGGTATGTTCATACCCTCAGTGTCGGATGGAGGTGTACCTTTGGTACTCTTCTTGATTTAGCACGAGGCCACTCTCGGGGTCGAACGTCCTCTCGGGAGGCACTCCAATGCTTCGTCTTGGTGGAGCTTCTCTTCCTTCATCTTAATCATGGCGGGGTCGTCGGGAGGAACTCCCTACGACACTCTTGGCCTTCTTGAGTGCGGAGGAGAACTTCTTCATCCTGCAACAATGAGCTAACACAAGAACACACTACAACAACAGGGATTAGCGTTAGCGTTAGTGATAGCTATACCACTATTAGTAGTCCTTGCAGGGTATGGTTACCTCCACAAACAAGAATTTGAGAGCAAAGATGAGAGTGAGACAAGCTCCTACTACTACAATATTTTTGGGTTTTTGGTTTGAGTGGCTAAGCTTAAACTAAACTTGAGAAAGAACTTGCTCAAATGGAGAGAAGAAGAGAGATTGTGTGCTCGGCAGAAATCAGCAGGTTTGGGTGTGGATTTGAGCACACAATGCAAGGGTATTTATAAGGGGAGAAGGGCTGGTGGCCAGGCCACCATGGCCAGTTCGGCCGACCCCCCCGGGGCTAGGTTTTTGTTGTTTTCAGCTTTGGACAGGGAATCTATTTGAATTCAAACTCGACCTTACCGATAGCTCTCAATTGATGGGTCGGCCGAACCCATTATGACATGATCAGAGTTGCTTTTGCCTTTGCACAGGGAATCTATTTGAATTCAAACTCCACTTCTTTGAAAAGAGACAAAACATGGTTCGGTCGAACCAGAGTTTCTCCCCTTTCAGCTTTAAACAGTGTGTCCAGAAAAGTAGAGACTAGTGGTGGACCAAAAGTTTTGAAATTTTCAGAGATTCCCTTGTCTACTATTTTGTGAAGGTAAAAGGTGTATGACAAAAGTGGGGACATGTTTAAAGTGATTCCCATGGACCATGGGAACACTAATGCATGCCAAAGTGTCTACTTTTCAGAATTGGATGGTAGTGGATGTTGGATTTTCCTTGGAGCAAGTGGAAGTTGTCATAACCAAATTCAAGAAGAAGTTGGTGTTCAAATTTTGGGAAATGAATCACTACATCAGGCCAACACCACCAGAGGTGGGTGGGCCCCATGGTGGGGTCGGCTGACCCCACCAAGGTGGTCCCACCACCTCGGGTGTGAGCACTACTGTTCATTCTCAAGTTTTATTTATTTGAATATTTTATTTTGTCGAAATAAATTATTGCAAAATTTAAATATGAAATGCAATGAAGAAAATACAAAAATTGAAATGCAGGAATTAAATATGAGATAATTACTGATTTACCTTACCAGCAAGGGCTCCATGTTTTAAGTCCATAGAGCAGGACCTCTCCATTTCGAGTTTATTCTTCGGGTGCTTCGATCGGTCCGAGAGATGGAGACTGTGGTGATAGCACCTCTTTCTTCCGCCATTCCTTCTTGGTTGATGCCTGTGATTCGGCAGAGTCAACCTTGTTTACCACCTCAGCCTTACTTACTAGTTCGGCCTTTTTGGACCTTGGCGGTTGATTCTTCCGGCGGGGTGCATATTGTGGCTTGTTTCTCCACAGATTCTTCCTTGCCTGTTGCATCGATTTATAACCATTGAAAGGAAATTTAATTCTCTTACCTGGGAGTTGGAAGTGGACTTGGCAGGATCCCACGTAGATGATGGCATTCACGGTGTTGAGGAATGCCTTCCCAGGATGACGGGGACTTCGTCATCGGCCCCATGTCAAGAATGATGAAGTCGGCGGGGACGTATTCGTCTTGAATCTTGACAAGGATGTCCCTTGCCAATATATCCCTCGGGGAACCAAATTGATTGATCGGCCATCTACAATTTGACAAAAGTGGGGTACAAAGGTCCCCCTAGCAAGTTCTCGTACATTACCTTGGACATGATGTTCACTCCAGATCCAAGGTCGCAGAAGGCGTTGTTGAAGGTGTGTGGCCCGATCTCGCAGGTGATGGTAGGATGGCCGGGGTCACTCTTCTTGGCCATGAATGGCGGACCAAGAAGACAACCCGGGTTTTGCCTAACCGGAGGCTTACCAAACCTCGTGGAAATTAACTTAACACCCTCAATTGGTTCCTCAGGTTTCCCTGGGATCCTACCTTGTTCGAATGATGGGACAGCGGCTGCTATTTGAGCTAATTGGGTTTCTAACATTTTATTAAAGCTCAATTGATTTTTCATAGCAGTGTTAAAGCTATCCATTTTCTCACTAGGATTTTCAAGAATCTTATCATTAGCCATTATTTTCTTGTTTATGCAGTCATTAATTTTAGATTGGCCTAAGACGAGATCTTTAAGAGAAGGTTGATTACCATAAGAATTATTAAAATTATTGCTGTAACCATTACCTTGATTTCCTTGGTAGAAGGGGCGCGAGTTCCATCCTCCTTGTTGCTGGGGTCGATACCCATTGTTGTTGTTGTTGTTGATGAAGCTCACTTCCTCCTTCGTCTTGGGACAATTGTTGCCCGAGTGATCTTCTCCACTACATACCTCGCACCATGGATCAGCTTCGATTGCTCGTGCGGTGGCAGTGGTTCGAATGGCCTCTTGTTCCTTCTTGGAACGTTCCTCAATCTTTTTCATCAAGAGGTCCATTTTTGCTGAGAGCATGTCCACCTCATGAACGGTGTGCATACCCCTTTTCTTGGATTGGAGATGCTCCTCGTTCCATTCTTGGTTGATAACCATCTTTTCAATGAGGTCTTTGGCGTCTTTGACATTGTGTTGCAGGAATGCTCCTCCAGCGGCAGCATCAAGGTGACTACGGGCTAATCTAGTCAGCCCATGGTAGAAACCTTGGATTAGGAGCCATTCTTCAATCCCATGATGAGGACAAGCTCGAATGTACTCCTGGAGACGTTCCCATGCTTCGGGAATCGTCTCGTCGGCTTGCTGTTGAAAGCTTGAGATTTTTCCACGGAGAGCGCTGGTTTTGCCCATTAGGAAGAATTTCTTGAGAAATGCATTGGCGCACTTCTCCCAGGTGGTAGCTTCATTCTTGTTGGCATAAAACCATTGCTTCGCCTTCCCAAGCAGTGAGAATGGGAACAGGCGAAGACGGATGGCGTCAGCCGCGACATTCTTGATTGTGAAGGTACCACACACCTCCAGGAAGTGCTGAAGATGGGCATTGGTGTCTTCATGCGGCTTCCCACAGAATGGATTGGCTTGCACCATGTTGATCAGAGCTGGCTTGAGCTCAAAGGTAGCATCCCCCAAGTTGAGCCGCGGACCGGTGGCAATGTTGTCAGCCGACGGTGCAGAGAACTCGAAGATGGTCTTTTGGGCCATAGCTTCTTTGGTTGATAGTGCGGAGCCTCTTTCCTTGAACGGATTCATGTTTGAAATGAACCTTTGAGGTGGAACTTGACGGCGTCTAGTTCTCCTCAACAATTGCTCTTTGTCTTCAATGAAATTTGACGGCAATTGGAAACCGTTCATGCACTGTCCAGCTTCACGATAACAAGAAACACAGACAGGTGTAAGCCCCTAACACTAATCGATAACTAAATTGATAGTAGATTCTGGATTCAATTTTTTATTAATATTCCTAGACTGATGCTTTCCCTGGCAACTGCGCCAGAAATGCTTGTTGACACTTCTTAGCGCAACCACCAGAGACAGGGTATTAGGCTATCTCTGATAACGGTGCCAAAATTGCCCTGGGGTATTTCTTATGTCTATTGGATAATTCCACAAGCGCATAGAATATACCGCTGTAGCACTTCACCCGGGAGTATTTCAAGGTATCGTTATTTATTTTTATTCCAAGGGAAAGCGGTTGCTAGGAATAATTAATAAAAAGAAAGAGATCCTTAAGTCTATAGCAACTTAGTATCAATTAGTGATAGGGGGTAAATCGATATATAGAGGAAAGGGTAATGACATCATGACACGACAAGGTTTTGAGATAACTAAAGATAACTAGTAGAGTATAGCTAGGTGGGAGGACAACGAGTGAATATAAGACTCCTATGACACTTACTTTACTCTTATGAACTATCTTATCAAATAGATGAAGTATATCAAGAGTACATCCGGTGTGTAGGGGATAGGCGAGACAGTAGGGGACATAACCTCTACCCGAAGCGGCTATTCTCTTATGGGAGCCTACCTTTTAAGAACTTGCCTAAAACACGTGGAGTGATACTATGACTAGACAGGGCTGTCACCACCTGCTAGCACCCACAAACAATCCATGCGACAAGCAGCATTCAAAGGCAAGATCCAGTCTAAGCACCATGCTTACACTAAGCCTTACTACTTTAGTTGCGTACCAACAACTAAAGTACCCTATGACAGGCGATGAACTACACACGTAAGCTGGTTACAGGATCACTATCCAATATAACTCAACTATAAGTTAAGGCAAAACACAGCAATACTATAAAACATAGTAATGCACTAAGTAGAGACTTAGTAAAGTAAAGTAAAGATATTATATTGATAAAGGTAAAGTCTTACAGAAGGAAAGATACGAGAGCTATACTAGACTCTCTAGCAGACAACTCCAGAGACTCCGAGCGTAGCTCGACTCAACTCTAACTCCAACACTAGACTAATACTACTACTAAAGAGTAGAACTCTTGTGACTTGTGACTCTTGTCTCTCTTGTGTCTTGTAGTGTGTTTTGAAGAGGAGTGGGCAGCCTCTATTTTATAGTGGAGAGTGGAGGGATGCAATGTCAGCGATCCGTGTGCTCCTCAACTCTCCACCCTTGGATCCACCGCCTTGTAACCGCCTCAAAATGGACGGTCTTGGCAATTTGAGCGCATGGGAAGCATGCTTGGAGTCGGTGGGGAACGTCGGTGGCCGGGGCCTACACCAACTGGTTCGGCCGACCCCTATGATGGGTGGGGCCAGGCCAGGTGTGGTCCCCACCAGTCATAGGGTCTCCCCTGTTACTTGTCCTATCTTGATTGCTTCGTTTCATGCCTCAATCCGTGTGCCTTTGATCTCCTCCGTTGAATGAAAGCACAAGTTGATCCGATGGATGAAATGACTTGGTTGGAGTGTCACACGGATCCTGCCACATCACCAAAGCAAGGTGGGCCCCATGGGCAGTTCGGCTGACCCATGGGTGGGCCCACCCTTGGCTCTGATCTTTTTCATTTGATGTTGTATGCACTGTGTTGAAAGATGGTGGCCTAGGGCAACATGACATGGTTCGGCCGAACCATGTAGTTAGCCCCTAGTTGCTCACTTTTGCACTGTTTTGGTGTTCCCTGCAATTACAAGCTAAGAGTACATGTGGAACTCGTTATGGATAAAATATGCTCATGATATGTTTATCTTCCCTTGAATCCGAGGCTCATAACTTCCTCATTTATAACTCCGTTTTCAGTGATCCGCATATTCCTGTGATCGTAGAGACGTGTAGAATAGTTTTTCTATTTATTTCTATTTTTTGATGTATGATGTAATTGTCGGAGCTAATTTTGGCGAGGCTAACACCGGCTAGTAAATATGTGCTTTGCGGTTGAGGCTACGGATGGTGTGCAAGGGGGAACACAGGGATTATACTGGTTCAGGCCGAGCAAGCCCTACGTCCAGTGGAGAGGAGAGTCGTGTTGCCTTGCACCGGGGTGCTTGTAGTAGGGGTTACAAGCTAGTCGAGAGAGGGAAGTGCTCCCAGGTCTCTTGTGAGTGTCTAAGTGTTTACAAGTCGTTTGCTGTGGGTGAGAACTTGGAACTTCTCCGTCCGTTCGTTTGTTCTTCTGTCGTCCTTCTAAAGCCGGTCTCTGCTCTCCCCTTTATAGCCGCAAGGGAGAGGCAAAGGCGGCTATGACGCTACCTATTAAAATAGTGAGGAGTTGCCGTTCCCCGTTTGACTAGCTGCTACCTTTTCTCCGTGTCTCCGGGGTATGGGTATGGCTATCTTGGTTCGCGAGTTCCAAGGTAGAAATAGTCGTCTGACTATGTCATGTCGTCAGCTCTCTGGGTCTTCTGGATATGGCCGTCGTGGTCCGCACGACTTTGGTGAGTTCACACCTGCCGGCTATCCTTCCGTACGATGTGACAAGAGGGTGAGTCACCTTGGGACGTTGTTTCCCGAGGCTCGGGATCCTGAAGGCGTGCTCGTCCTTTCGTGTGGATGGCGCAGTGGGCGCTTTTCCTGTTCTTGCGTAGCCCGTCGTCAGGCGCTTGTCACAGTCGGAGTTGATAGGTCCCGGCGGAAAACGGGGCGGCGCACCGTGGACCATACCGTGGAGGACAGGTGGTATGGCCGTCAGGGGCGTGCGAAGCACAGTCGCGTCGAGAGTCTCGCCCGACGGGACAGTGCTTGTAAAGTGGTCAGAGAGATCTCTTGTGGTCCAAGATTGCTCCGCTGACATCACCTGTGCCTTGGATGTCTTCGCGAGATTGCGCTCGAGGGGGATAGGGAAGCTCGGGTGAATCGGAGACTTGGGGCGCCGAGGATGCCGCTCTCCCGAGCTCTCCCGAGCTGGTGCCGCTCTCCCGTGCTTCCCCGAGCTCTCCCGAGGAGGCTTGGGTGAATCGGAGACTTGGGCGCCGAGGACGCCGCTCTCCCGAGCTCTCCCGAGGAGGCTCGGGCGAATCGGAGACTTGGGCGCCGAAGAGGCCGCTCTCCCGAGCTCTCCCGAGGAGGCTCGGGCGAATCGGAGAGTTGGGCGCCGTGGAGGCCGCTCTCCCGAGCTCTCCCGAGGAGGCTCGGGCGAGGCTCGGGCGAATCGGAGACTTGGGCGCCGTGGAGGCCGCTCTCCCGAGCTCTCCCGAGGAGGCTCGGGCGAATCGGAGACTTGGGCGCCCAGGAGGCCACTCTCCCGAGCTCTCCAGAGGAGGCTCGGGCGAATCGGAGACTTGGGCGCCGAGGAGGCCGCTCTCCCGAGGAGGCTCGGGCGAATCGGAGACTTGGGCGCTGAGGACGCCGCTCTCCCGAGCTCTCCCGAGCAGGCTCGGGCGAATCAGAGACTTGGGCGCCCAGGAGGCCGCTCTCCCGAGCTCTCCAGAGGAGGCTCGGGCGAATCGGAGACTTGGGCGCCGAGGAGGCCGCTCTCCCGAGGAGGCTCGGGCGAATCGGAGACTTGGGCGCTGAGGACGCCGCTCTGCCGAGCAGGCTCGGGCGAATCGGAGACTTGGGCGCCCAGGAGGCCGCTCTCCCGAGCTCTCCAGAGGAGGCTCGGGCGAATCGGAGACTTGGGCGTCGAGGACGCCGCTCTCCCGAGCTCTCCCGAGCAGGCTCGAGCGAATCGGAGACTTGGGCGCCCAGGAGGCCGCTCTCCCGAGCTCTCCAGAGGAGGCTCGGGCGAGGCTCGGGCGAATCGGAGACTTGGGCGCCCAGGGTGCCGCTTTCCCGAGCTCTCCAGAGGAGGCTCGGGCGAATCGGAGCGAGCTCTCCCGAGGAGGCTGTCATTAGTGGAATGATGTCGTGGGCCTCTGTAGACGCGGCCTTCGTGGGCTTCCACTGGCCTTACTTGGGCCAGGCCAAGTTGGGAATGAGCGTTTTTGCATGGAAGTTGGGTACCCCTAACTTTGGTAACCGATAGTAGCCCCCGAGCCTGTGGCGGAGTGAAGGCACTCCTCCACAGGTTCACGCTGGTTCTTCCTGTCAAAAAAGATAGAGTGTGGGTTGTTTTTTCCGGGGGGTGCGCGCGAGCGCACCCGCCGGTTGTAGCCCCCGAGGCTTTGGAGGGATGATATATCCCTTCAAAGGCTTAGAATCGTGCTCGTTAGTCCTCGGGTGTTTTTCGATTTATTTAGGTGGGTTGTTTCCTTGGAAGCGGAGCCCCCGAGCCTCCCACCGTGTTGGGAGATCGTTCGGTGGTCTTTCCAAGGTGCAGGGCAAGTTTCCGAGCCTCCGTTTTCGTATCGGAGATCGATCGGGTTCCTCCCTGTCTTTTTTAATTCGACCTTCATGCTCTTTTTTCGGGAAGAGGAAGGTTTGGTCCTACTCGACTTCCCCGCTGGGGCACGAGTCGGCATTTCCGGTGAGCTACAAACGGGTTGGTCCAAGTGGAGGTCCGTGCCCTATTCGTTAAGGGTCGGCTAGTGGCCTGAGCACACTCCAATTATTTCCTGAGGGTCAGTTAGTGGATGTCGGGTCCCTTCGATGGGTCCCGAGGGCATGATGCCTCCCACGGAGGGATTCCACGTAACCGACTCGCTACTGGGACTTGGACACAGCATGGGATGTCCCTTGTGACGTTCCGGGCGTCGGGATACTGGCCGTTTTCGTGACCCATCCACTAGCTGTCCCTAACTCGATTTCCCTGGGGCGACTGTTTGAGCCTCGAAGGGCCAGTCTTCGATCCCCTGGGAACGTAACGGGCGCCCGAGCCCGGGGTTTCTTCGTTGAAAAAACGTAGGTGGAATCGAGGCGCGCGGTTGTAATGATTTGGCTCACATTTTGAGGCGCGAAGCCTGACGGACGCGACGGTTCGGTTTAGTCGAGGCGGTTTGCGTGCGCGGTGATGGCGGGTCTCTTCCAAGCCGAGGTCGAGCTCCCTCCTCTGAACCTGCCGTGAAGAAGAAGCGGGCCATAGTGCCCTTGTAAAAAGTAACCTTTCGGGAGTG
Organism: Eremochloa ophiuroides; assembly: GCA_038502445.1. Taxonomy (NCBI): domain Eukaryota; kingdom Viridiplantae; phylum Streptophyta; class Magnoliopsida; order Poales; family Poaceae; genus Eremochloa; species Eremochloa ophiuroides. The sequence goes on along the minus strand of JAHLJS010000003.1, from coordinate 61,682,221 downwards.
GTTTGAAAGGAAACAAACAATATGGCCCTTCATGGCCTTAACATTTATGTAAATATTTGCTGAATGTTTGTTTCGCTTTGTTTCGTGCTTTTTTCCTTAGGCATTTTTTCTTGCCGATCCTGTGCCCGGGCCATCGAGCCTCGGGGCACGCTTTTCGGGTGTCGTAGCTTTAGTGGCATAGACGCAGCCGATGTCTTAGGAGCTTTGGCAGAAAGAATCCTTTAGAAAAGAAGTTTAGGTGTTTCCTCCCGAGCTTCCTCCCTTGGCCGAGCGTAGATCTTATAGGTTTTCTTCCGAGTGCGGGTTAGCCTTCGAACACGGAGTGGCGAGGGAAGATGCTGTGGCCCTGGGGCATAAGCGGTCTCCGACTCGACCGGCTCTGTCTTCTGGGGCTTCCCTCATTCTTCGAATTCTATAAGTTCATGCTTGATTTTCGGAAGGAAGCGTGTTTTAGGGAGAAACGAATTCGACAAGTTTTGAAATTTTTGCGTTTCCAAAATTGTTTAATCTTGGGATAGTTCGGGGGTTTCCCCCGTCCTAGCCCCCGAGGGAGGGTCGGCCCTTCCGTAGTTTAGGCCGAGCCTCGCATTTACTGTGCGGTGAAATAAAGGGTCGCTTCACTCCCGAGTGTAGGCTCGGATTGAAAATCTAAAATCATGTTAAAAAGAGTAGAAGTCGGGTCTTTTCATCGATTTCAAGATTTTCAAAATAGTATAATGCTTGGAATCTTAAGGATAGAAGCGACGTAGCTGTTCGATGTTCCAAGCGTTGCTGTAGACCTCGCCGTTCTCGTTCGCGAGCTTTGCCGGGGCGTTGCACCTCGGCGACGATGAACGGTCCTTCCCACGGTGGAGTGAGCTTGTGGCGCGAAGTCCTCTGTCGTCCTGTGAACAATAAGTCTTGGCCGAGTGCCCATGTAAATATCAGACTTTGTGATGAAAGTTGAGGACTTAGCATTTTTAGGGATGCCGTAGCCTCGGTGGTGTAGACAGAGCCAGAGCTGTGCCAGTCCGACCCGAGGGGTTCCCCACTTTGTCGCGCACACAGCTAGGTATCTCAGAGAAGGCTCGAGTGAGATCGTTTTTTACTAAATTTCCCAAACGCCCGTCTCTCTTCTCGCACTCAGGCAAAATTCGCGAAATCTTTCTGGAGCGCAAGTTGACCCTCGGGCGGAGGGTGGTGAGTGGAGGTGCCGTAGCCCGGAGGCGTAGGCGATCTCACGGCTCGGCTAGCCCTGCCCTAAGAGTGTCCTTTTACTTCTTTGGATCTCGCACGTTTTGCTAGAGTGCAGAAAGGAGTTCGGCACGGAATTTTCGAAAAAGCGATCGAAAAGGCGCAGAGAAAATTAGATCATCGGTCCCCAAGCGTCCACCCCTCATCCCGTACTAAAACTCCATTAAATTGCCTCGAAGCGTAAGTCACCCGTCGGACGGTGGGTGGTGAGTGGAGGTGCCGTAGCCCGGAGGCGTAGGCGGTCTCGCGGCTCGGCTAGCCATGCCCTAAGGGTGTTCTCTTGCCTGTTCGGGTTTCACGGATTTTTTCAAGAGGGCTGGAGAGGTTCGGACATAAGGGAGGTTTCAGTTTAAATCTCAAAATTCGTGATAATTAAAGAACGCTTATTCATCGATTGCGAGACCACAAATATGAACAAAGCTTGGAAGCTTAAGGGTAACTGTGACTTAGCTGCTCGAGCTACCAGCGTTGCGCTGGTGATGATCGTAGAGGCGGTGTCTCGCGCGGGGGGCACCAGATTGGTCGGGTTGACGCGGATGCGTTTCCCCCCGCCTAGTTCGGCGGGAGCGGCGCGTGGGGTTCCCTCTGTTTCCCTGAAACGGGTGGAGGTGTCGCCGGGGTCCCTTTTTCAGCCACCAGCTGGGCCGGGGTCAGGATGATGATGGCTCGGGGCTCAGGTTGGGCGGAGGTTCATCTCGAGGCCGAGGACAGTGGCCGCGAACTCGAGGCTCCCGAACCAGAGCACCGCGCCAGCAGGAAGCGCAGGGACGTTGGCTGCCATCCGCAACCGGGATCAACACGCAAAAGGCCCCTACCTGGCGCGCCAACTGTCGGTCCTAATTTTGGCGAGGCTAACACCGGCTAGTAAATATGTGTTTTGCGGTTGAGGCTACGGATGGTGTGCAAGGGGGAACACAGGGATTATACTGGTTCAGGCCGAGCAAGCCCTACGTCCAGTGGAGAGGAGAGTCGTGTTGCCTTGCACCGGGGTGCTTGTAGTAGGGGTTACAAGCTAGTCGAGAGAGGGAAGTGCTCCCAGGTCTCTTGTGAGTGTCGAAGTGTTTACAAGTCGTTTGCTGTGGGTGAGAACTTGGAACTTCTCCGTCCGTTCTTTTGTTCTTCTGTCGTCCTTCTAAAGCCGGTCTCTACTCTCCCCTTTATAGCCGCAAGGGAGAGGCAAAGGCGGCTACGACGCTACCTATTAAAATAGTGAGGAGTTGCCGTTCCCCGTTTGACTAGCTGCTGCCTTTTCTCCGTGTCTCCGGGGTATGGGTATGGCTATCTTGGTTCGCGAGTTCCAAGGTAGAAATAGTCGTCTGACTACGTCATGTCATTAGCTCTCTGGGTCTTCTGGATATGGCCGTCGTGGTCCGCACGACTTTGGTGAGTTCACACCTGCCGGCTATCCTTCCGTACGATGTGACAAGAGGGTGAGTCACCTTGGGACGTTGTTTCCCGAGGCTCGGGATCCTGAAGGCGTGCTCGTCCTTTCGTGTGGATGGCGCAGTGGGCGCTTTTCCTGTTCTTGCGTAGCCCGTCGTCAGGCGCTTGTCACAGTCGGAGTTGATAGGTCCCGGCGGAAAACGGGGCGGCGCACCGTGGACCATACCGTGGAGGACAGGTGGTATGGCCGTCAGGGGCGTGCGAAGCACAGTCGCGTCGAGAGTCTCGCCCGACGGGACAGTGCTTGTAAAGTGGTCAGAGAGATCTCTTGTGGTCCAAGATTGCTCCGCTGACATCACCTGTGCCTTGGATGTCTTCGCGAGATTGCGCTCGAGGGGGATAGGGAAGCTCGGGTGAATCGGAGACTTGGGGCGCCGAGGATGCCGCTCTCCCGAGCTCTCCCGAGCTGGTGCCGCTCTCCCGTGCTCCCCCGAGCTCTCCCGAGAAGGCTCGGGTGAATCGGAGACTTGGGCGCCGAGGACGCCGCTCTCCCGAGCTCTCCCGAGGAGGCTCGGGCGAATCGGAGACTTGGGCGCCGAAGAGGCCGCTCTCCCGAGCTCTCCCGAGGAGGCTCGGGCGAATCGGAGAGTTGGGCGCCGTGGAGGCCGCTCTCCCGAGCTCTCCCGAGGAGGCTCGGGCGAGGCTCGGGCGAATCGGAGACTTGGGCGCCGTGGAGGCCACTCTCCCGAGCTCTCCCGAGGAGGCTCGGGCGAATCGGAGACTTGGGCGCTGAGGACGCCGCTCTCCCGAGCTCTCCCGAGCAGGCTCGGGCGAATCGGAGACTTGGGCGCCGTGGAGGCCGCTCTCCCGAGCTCTCCAGAGGAGGCTCGGGCGAATCGGAGACTTGGGCGCCGAGGACGCCGCCTCCCGAGCTCTCCCGAGGAGGATCGGGCGAATCGGAGACTTGGGCGCCCAGGAGGCCGCTCTCCCGAGCTCTCCAGAGGAGGCTCGGGCGAATCGGAGACTTGGGCGCCGAGGAGGCCGCTCTCCCGAGGAGGCTCGGGCGAATCGGAGACTTGGGCGCTGAGGACGCCGCTCTCCCGAGCTCTCCCGAGCAGGCTCGGGCGAATCGGAGACTTGGGCGCCCAGGAGGCCGCTCTCCCGAGCTCTCCAGAGGAGGCTCGGGCGAATCGGAGACTTGGGCGCCGAGGAGGCCGCTCTCCCGAGGAGGCTCGGGTGAATCGGAGACTTGGGCGCTGAGGACGCCGCTCTCCCGAGCTCTCCCGAGCAGGCTCGGGCGAATCGGAGACTTGGGCGCCGAGGAGGCCGCTCTCCCGAGGAGGCTCGGGCGAATCGGAGACTTGGGCGCTGAGGACGCCGCTCTCCCGCTCGGGCGAATCGGCGACTTGGGCGCCCAGGAGGCCGCTCTCCCGAGCTCTCCAGAGGAGGCTCGGGCGAGGCTCGGGCGAATCGGAGACTTGGGCGCCCAGGGTGCCGCTCTCCCGAGCTCTCCAGAGGAGGCTCGGGCGAATCGGAGCGAGCTCTCCCGAGGAGGCTGTCATTAGTGGAATGATGTCGTGGGCCTCTGTAGACGCGGCCTTCGTGGGCTTCCACTGGCCTTACTTGGGCCAGGCCAAGTTGGGAATGAGCGTTTTTGCATGGAAGTTGGGTACCCCTAACTTTGGTAACCGACAGTAATGTTCTAATAGTATTTTATATATTTCTATACATGTAATGACTGGTATGATGCTTGATTGGTGATGTTCGTGGTATTAGAGGACGAGTTCTTCGAGGAGAACGATTGTGAGCAGTTCCAGGATCAAGCGATTTTTAGAGGCAAGTGTATATATGGTCTCCTTGATACCTATCAATGATGCAATCATTTAAATTCATATGCATGAGTCCAAATTGATAGACTCTAAGTTTGTACCTAGGATTACTTATACTTTATTCCTTGTCACCTATGGGGGTTTATGCATTAGAATTTTGTGCTATGCTTCGCTCAACAAAGGCTTGTGTTAATTTTGATTAATTACTACTATGGCAACATGAGACAAAATGAGCTTTTTAGCAACATGGTTTAGGAAGCTGGAGCAAAGAATCATTTGAGCTCTAGTCACTCTCCATAATGGTTTCACTTAAAGCGGCCACTCAGGATTTTCTGTACAACTTTGAGGATTACATGGCTCTGATCTTAGACAAGTAACTAGATCTTCTCTAGCTCGTTAGTGGTTACCGAAAGGCGCTAGAGGGGGCCTCGGTTTAAGAATGGGTTCCGAGCCTAACAAGATGTGTGCTGGGCTGCGGTCACATGGTGTGCCATACTTGAAGGGGGCCTCCATTCCCCTAGCTGCTAAAACCTCACGTCTACTAACTTGTTAGAGTGACTAGTGAAAAGCTTCCTAGTGGTTCCCTGCCCGCTCACCTTGGCAGTGTTTGTGGGTCGATGGGCCTCACGTATCTAGGAATTCACGACTCACGGGTAAAGTTGTACAAGCTCTGTAGAGTTATTTCCATCTGATATATCAGCCGTGCTCACGGACACAAGCGGCCTGGATCCTTTTTGTTCAAACCTATATCTTGGGGAACCATGTCTTGGAGAATTTGTAGAACCTGAAGAATTTAGAGATGTTTAAATTTGACTAATGAAATAATCATTATTCACTAAGTTAGTATGCAGGTTATTTAATAAAACTTGACCAACTAAAAATAATTTGAAGATAAGCAAAATATAGCCTTTTGAGCCTTGCATCCCCCATTATATACTTGCTGAGGGTGGTAAGCTGACGATTGTCGTTGTTTACCAAATCATCAAAAATTCCGGATGGGTACCAGGTGATGAAGAGTATGTCGACTTCCCAGAGGATATCCAGGACTGATGAAGATGGCGTGCCCCTAGTTGGTGTCCCCGTGGGTGAGAGTTTTACCTTCCTGCGTATTCCGCTGTAATAAACAATGCCATTGGCAATGATGTGACTCTCAGTACTGTTTTAATAAGTTTAAACGTTGTTCATGCCTTAATGATGTACAATTTGTGGATATATGGGGTTTTGGACTTCCTAGGTTCACATATATCTTTCGTTCGGATTTCTTCGTAAATCCGGGTGTTACAAATTGGTAATAAAGCCGAACTGACTGTAGGACGCCCTCTTTAGGTAGAACTGGATACCTTCTCTAGGAGTACTTGAGAAATTTTTGTTGCTTTTACTAATTTACTACAAATTTTCTGGTACACTACTCTTATTCTTTGCAAAAATCCTCTGACCTAACTCATATTTAAAAACAGGTCGATGGTTGCGCACTAAGCAAACTGCCCGCAAGAGTTCCGTAGGCTGTGCTACCACCCTAGCGGACTATCTGCGCCAGTTCGAGCCACAGCAGGACCCCGCTGACCAGGCCGCAGCTGGAGACCCCAGCGACGACTCGGGGGGACTCGAGTGACGACGAGTCCTCTGACCACTCTGACTCAGGCAGCCGCTTCAGGACTAACGACGAGCCTGACAAGCACGATGACGCCAGGGGTAGAGGTGGCGACGACCCGCCACCTGAGGACGACGACGAGGACGAGGAGCCATGCCCTGGCTAGACTCGCAGGACCTACACAGGGCTAGATGGAGACGAGTTCTACCATCCTAAGCTACTTCAGCTCGTCCAGCGCCGATACGCCATGATAACCGTCTCCGTCGACTACAGGAGCAGGAGGTTCCTTCACCCCGACCACGCCGACTACTGGATGACCAAGGTCTTCGTGAAGACCTGGTGTGACGTGGAGAGGGCCTAGATGATCCGCACCGTTACCAGCGCTTTGACTCCTACCTACACCCGTGAGTTTAGAGTCGAGGATGTGGTGAGGCAGGCTCTCTACGTGCACCGGGAGATGGTGTACCCCACCATCCGGGAGGACGACGACCGCTACTTTCCTCGACGCCGCCTGACCGAGCCCGGTTGCAGGGTTGCTGCGCTGCAGGAGGGCGAGGATGCCAGGATGGCTGTGACAGTGCCACTGGTGGTCTCGCTCAACAGTGCCCTGGACCGAGTTATGATGGACCACAGGACCATGAGGATGGAGATCGAGAGGCTGCAGGACAGAGTTGACGACCTGGAGCGTCAGCAGCAGGGAGGACAGCCAGGAGGACTAGCACCTGCCATGGCGCCCGACCCGGCCATCATCTCTCAGCGCAAGAGGCATCACCCAGGCTGCACCTGCTCTCGCACTACCGTTGACCACTAGGAGCTCTTCTCATGCTGTCGAGTCACGAATAATGCGAGTTGCTTGGTCGAGTCAGTTGAGTCTTTTTATATTTTGATGTCGAGTCAGTGAGAACTTGTCTTAATAACGTGTTTGCATGCTTGTTATGATGCAAATGGATGATTTGGATTTTTGAATGATTGTGATGAGTGTGGGGCTTGTCCACAACCATCATCTTATTACTCTTTGGTCTTAATGTTTTAATAATAGTGGTTGGGTTTATACTTCAAAATCTCCTTAATCTGTTTTTACCTGAGTACCCTGTAATTTTTGGATCATATCTCAAAATCTGGGTATCCTATGGCTGTGAAAATTTTAGGAGCACATCTTAACTTCGCTGCCTACCATTTGCAACTGGTTTCACGTTCATAGCTATCACGGTTTAAGATTTATGTCCGTTCAAAGTTGTCACTGTCTGCTGTCAGGAAATTGTAAATAGATCTGAATAATTGCAGTTTTTACCAATTTTCGCCTCTGAATCAGAAAAAGTGTTCTACATAAGAGTTGTAGAAAATTTTACAGCCTTTCCAGAGGTATATCCCATGTATTAAGATTGTTTTCAGAGAATAAATTATGACCATATTACTGTACTGATGATTTTTTATCATCACCTGAAAAATTCAGAATGTGTGTCATCTCTTATGTAACCAAGTGGTGCATCTATTCACTTACTATGCTGATCATACCTGATTACTATTTGATCCCTACAACAAAGAACTCATCCAAGGTATGTACTTGTCACACATGGTGGACACAAGGAGTGGAGGTAGTGGCAGGAATCCACCACCACTGCCCCCGCCCGTTTCGATGGAGCAATTGATGGCTATGCAAACTCAACTCATGCAGCAAATGATTCAGGCTATGTAGAATATTCAGAACAACCCCCCACCACAGGTCCCTCAGCAAGTTTGTGATAAGCGGGGCGAATTTTTGAAAGGTCGCCCGCCGGTGTTCAACAGTTCTCCCGACCCGCTTGAAGCGGATGACTGGCTCCGTGCAGTGGAGCGTCAGCTTGATATAGCTCAATGCAATGATCGCAAGAGGGTTCTCTATGCTTTAGGGCATCTTCAAGGAGCCGCTCTTGATTGGTGGGAAACATTTCAAAATGGTCATGCAAATGCAAATCAAATCACATGGCAAGAATTCAGGGAGAGTTTCCATTCGCATCACGTCCCTGCTGGCATCATGAGGCTTAAGAGGAAGGAGTTCCTCTCTCTGAAGATGGGTGGTATGTCGGCGAGTGAGTATAGGGATAAGTTCATTGAATTATCTCGCTATGCCTCACATGATGTGGAGGACGATCAACCAGCAGAGGTACCAGGGTCAACCAGCCACAAAACAATTAGCAGAGGTACCAGGGTCAGCACTCTAGAGCTAATCGTACACAGTTTCAGTCCAAGAACTCTTCCCAGCAACAACGCCCGAATCAAGGTGGAAACACGCTGCTTACAACCTCAGCAACAACAACAAGTGCTATGTGTGTGGTGAGACAGGGCACATCTCCTATAATTGTCCGAAGAGGACAAATCAAGGTCCACTGACTGCTCCTAACAACCAAAAGCTGGGTGTTCACACCCCAAGCAAGCAAGGCCAGCAGAATTATGGTCGAGGCAAAATGAACCATGTGACTTCTGAGTCTGCACAGTAGGCATCTGATGTAGTAATCAGTACGTTTTCAGTCAACTCTCATCCTGCCTCAGTTTTGTTTGATTCTGGAGCATCGCATTCTTTTATCTCTGCTCAATTTGTGAAGAAACATGCTATGATTATGCAACCTATGCAAAGAAATATGATGATTAGTTCACCCAGGGGTGAAATGAAGGCATCCCTTAAGTGTCCTAAAGTTAGCTTAATATAAGTGGGGTAGACTTCACAGCAAAGCTTGTGGTATTAAATTCTACCAAAATAGATGTGATCCTTGGGATGGATTGGTTGACAGCATACGATGTGGTGATTAAGTGTTCCGCCAGAACCATTTTGTTAAGAACAGAGTCAGGAAAAAGAACTGAGTTTCGAGTTATGGGACTTGCACAAAATGATTGCCAGTTGAATCATATGGAGGATGTTATCGAGGATATCCACATCGTAAATGAATTTCCTGATGTGTTCCCCGACGATCTGCTAGGTATGCCACCTGAACGAGATGTTGAATTGATAATAGAACTTTTACCTGGCACTGCACCAATAGCAAAAAGACCTTATAGAATGGGTGTGAATGAATTAGAAGAACTTAAGAAACAGTTAAGGGAATTGCAGGGCAAGGGTTATATACATCCGAGTTCCTCACCTTGTGGTGCTCCCATTCTGTTTGTGGAAAAGAAAGATGGTTCGCAGAGAATGTGTATAGACTATAGATCCTTGAATGAAGTCACAATCAAAAATAAGTACCCGCTACCAAGAATTGATGATTTGTTTGATCAACTAAAGGGTGCTTGTGTATTTTCCAAGATTGACTTGAGGTCTGGTTACCATCAATTGATAATCCGTGCATCTGACATACCAAAGACTGCCTTTACAACTCGATATGGGTTGTATGAATTCACAGTGATGTCATTCGGGTTGACAAACGCCCCTGCATACTTTATGTACTTGATGAATAATGTTTTTATGGAATACCTTGATAAGTTTGTGGTGGTATTCATAGATGACATCTTAGTATACTGAAAGAATGAAAAAGAGCATGAGGTACACTTGAGAATGGTATTACAGAGACTGAGAGATCACCAACTTTATGCAAAACTGAGCAAATGTGAATTTTGGCTTAAGAAAGTGTCTTTCCTTGGGCATATTATCTCTAATGGTGGAGTGGCTATAGATCCAAAGAAGGTGAAGGATGTAGTGAATTGGAATCCTCCCAAGAATGTGAGTGAAATTCGAAGTTTCTTGGGAATGGCCGGATATTATCGGAGATTCATAGAAGGATTTTCGAAGCTAGCAAAACCACTGACATCTCTGCTCGAAAAAGATGTAAAATTTGTCTGCTCCGATAAGTGTCAAGCAAGGTTTGAAGAGTTGAAGAAAAGACTAACCACTGCTCCAGTGTTGGTTTTGCTAGATCTTTCAAAGATTTTTTCAGTATACTGTGTCGGTGCTAGGATTAGCGGGTGCTAACACCGGCTAGTAAACTTGTGATTTGCGGTCGAGGTAGTGGATGGTGTGCAAGGGGGAACACAGGGGGTTATACTGGTTCTGGCTAGCAATGCCCTACGTCCAGTGTGAGTCGAGTCGTGTTGCCTTGCACCAGGGTGCTTGTAGTAGGGGTTACAAGCCTAGGCGAGAGAGGGATAGGATCCCAAGTCTCTTGTGTGAATGAGTTGTGTATTGTTGTGTTCTATTACAGTGGTGTGTCGTCGGTTGATGTGAAGTCCCCCTGGGAGTGGCCTCTGCCTTCCCTTTTATAGTTACAAGGGAGGGGCAAGAGTTACATGTGTTTTACTGTGGTCACAGTGCTCGGCATGGCAGCGACCGTGGTGACCGGTGCCTGTCGTCAGCCATGGATTTCTCCTGGCACCTTGAAGGTATGGCCACGGTCATTCGATTGGTCCTCCACTGTTCGATTGGTGCGTTCCAAGGTGGAGCACAGTGCGGGACGTGGCTTGCTGCGTGGCACTACGTCATGGCGTCGTGTCTGACCCTGCACAGTGTACCGAGAAGACGGGTTGACCTTTGAGTACTGACTTTCGAGGCTCGGGAGTCCCTGATGCCGTCGGGAGCGAGACGGGACGGAGCGGTGGGAGTGTCCTCCCTCGGGCGTGTTCCCCTCCCACGTGTGGCACTTTCCAAGAGGTAGGTGGGCCCCGTCGTAAGCTTTGCCCATTCTCCCGTGTTGGCCGAACAGTTGTCGCCACTCCTACCTCTGTGTGGTTCGTGCGCCATGGGTAAGAGCTGTCACTGTTGTAGTTGGAGAATCTCTCCGTCTGCGCGGGGCGTCATACAGTTGACTGTCCCTGTGGTGGTGTGGAATGAGTGGGCCCATCAGATCGGTTGTCAAAGGAGATGTGGCAGTTGGTACGGCGGACGTGGGCCTGCGAGGCGCAGTCACGTTGAGGGGTCCACTCGATTGGACCGTGCTCGTAAAGTGATCAGGGAGGTCCCTTGGGCGGCAAGATTGCTCTGCTGACGTCGGCAGGGCTCAGGCGAATTGGAGAGCTGCACCCGAGGGAGATTGTATATAGCAGGGTGGTCGGGCGAACCGGAAGTCGGTCGCCCGAGGCTGTTGCATTAGGGGGTAGGCTCGGGCGAATCCAAAGGTATCGCCCGAGGGTCTCGCTTCCCCGAGCCCTGTCGTGGAGGCTCGGGCGAATAGGAGAATCCAGCCGGAAGGGTCCGCGTGCCCGCGTGGGTGACCTGTCGGCCCAGCGTCGTTGCCTAGGCCTTTTACAAGTAGCATTGTCGTGGGCCTCTGCTGGGCTTGTCTGGGCCAGGCCTTGCCCCGGAAATATATTTTTGCGTTGAAGTTGGGTACCCCATACTTTGGTACCCGACAGTAGCCCCCGAGCCTGTGGTGGAGTGGATGCACTCGTCCAGAGGCTCAAGTTAGTTTCTCCCGTCGGGTTAGTAGGGTTTGATTATTTTATCTGGGGGGTGCGCGCGAGCGCACCCGCTGGGTGTTGCCCCTGAGGCCTTGGAGGGATGGTGTATCCCTTCAAGGGCTGAAATCGTGCTTGCGGAACCTCGGGTGCTTTTTGGGTTGCTTGCTGGCGATTCGTCCCTTGGTAGGAGTTTTCTGGTGCTGGAGCCCCCGAGCCTCTACCATGGGAAGGTGGCCGGTCTGGGAGTGTCCTTGATCCTGCCAAGACGCATGGAGAGCCCCCGAGCCAGCGTTTTCGTATCGGGGGTCGATCGGGTTCTTCCTTGTCTTTTTCGTTAGTTCGACCTTCACGCTCTTTCTCGAGAAGAGGAAGGTTTGGTCATGCTCAACTTCCCACGGTGGGCGCGAGTTGGCATTTCCGATGAGCTGCAAGCGGGTTTGTCTGAGTGGAGGTCCGTGCCCCATTCGTTGGGGGTCGGCTAGTGGCCTGAGAACGCTCCAACTACTTCCCGAGGGTCGACTTGTGAGTCCCGGGTCCCTTCGACGGGTCCCGTGGGCCTGATACCTCCAATGAGGGGAGCCCACATCGTCAACTCGCTGCTAGGGCTCGGACACAACACGGGATGTCCCTTGTGACGCTCTGGCGTCAAGATACTGACCATTTAGTGGTCCATCCACCAGCTGTCCCTAACTCGATTTCCCTGGGGCGACTGTTCGAGCCGCTGTAGGGCCAGTCTTCGATCCCCTGGGAACGTAACGGGCGCCCGAGCCCGGGATTCCTTCGTCGAGAAGGAGAATATCAGTGGAACCGAGGCGGAAAAAGAGTAATGATTTGGCACTCCTTTGAGGCGTGGAGCCCGACGGACGCGACGGTTCCGAGCAGTCGAGGCGGTTGTGTGCGCGAGGCTGACGGCGATGCAGGGAGTCGTGGCGGGCCCCACGCTTTTAATGCGGCGGATTTACCTCATCCATTTCGATTCGCGGCTCAGGTATATAAGGAAAAATCGCATCTTTTTTCTTTTTACCTTAGCCATTTGCTGCAACCATTTGCCTCTTGCCTCCTCATCTCCATCGTCCTGAGTATTTTGCTAGCTCCTTGCCTTCGCCGCTGTCGAGCTTCTCGCTTTGCCGCTTCGCTTCCTTTTCCCCATCTTTCATGGCTTCTTCGGGTCCTTCCTCGTGGGCGAACCTTCCCGTCAAACCGTGGCCTCACTCCACAGTGACGGCGGCAAAGCTAGAGAGGTTGGTGAGGAAGGGGTTGCTCCACCGCATTTCCGGCTCCGGCCTGCCGGAGTGGGCGGTGCCGTCTGTCGCCCATCACGAGCCTGACCCACCGCCGGGCTACATTGTGAGGTTCATGGCCTCCCATGAGCGCGGGCTTGGGATGCCGCTGCACAAGCTGGCCCGTGCCCTCACACACTACTACGGGGTCGAGCTGCATAACCTTAACCCCAACGGCATCGCCCAGGCGGCGATCTTTGTTGCGCTGTGTGAGAGGTTCATGGGGTTGCCGGCGCAGTGGCTCCTGTGGCTCCACCTCTTCAAGGAGGACGTCTTCATCAAGACGTTACCGCAGCGGATCCCCCGGGCCGGCGGCTATGCCATATTCTTGCGCGACGATGGCCGAGCGAGAGAGTACATTCCGGCGAAGGCCACCACCTCCAACAAGGGGTGGCATGAGGGGTGGTTTTACCTGCGGAACGACGGCGGCGCGTTCCCTTCCTACACCGGCAAGGTGATCAGGGAGGTTCCCCCCTACTGGAGCTGGGGGCCCGACAAGCGCAGGAGGAAGCATGTGCCGCCGCTTCTCGAGCTTCTCAACACCCTCAACAGCCACGGGGCGACGGTGGCCACGGTGGCGGCGCAGTTCCATCAACGGGCCGTGCTGCCCTTGACGCCGGGCGGTTCGGTTGGACCGCATGAGGCCGGACATGCCGTGGGAGGGCACTTCGATGCTCCCGCACGACAACACCCCCGCGGAGGTCATCGAATGCGTTGGGCGTACGCTGAGTGGGGTCCCTTCCTGGGATGAGCTGATGCGAGTACCAATGCGACCTCACCCGTGCCACATTCACTTCGTAAGCTTTCGTCGACTCCTTCTTCCTCCCTTCCTCGTACTCCTTTTTCCCTTCTACTGTCGCTTACTCGCGCATGTCTTTCACATCTGTCAGCAGGGGGTGAGGCAGGTCCTCAAGTCGATTGAGCCACCCATCCCTGAGGACGCGGTGCATAGGCGGCGAATCGTGCCCACGATGAGGCGGCAAAGAAGGAGAAGGACGACAAGAAGAAGAAGGAGAAAGAGAAGAGGATTGCTCGTGAAGCACTCAAGAAGAGGCATAGAAGGCAGGAGAGGGAGAGGCTCCCGATCGAGGAGTCCCCCGAAGAAGAAGATGAGGATGATGACGACGACGACGACATCGACGATGTCCACTGGCCCGTACTGGCCGCAGAGCCCGCGGTGGGCGTCGACAAGCCAGGGAAGGCTCCTATGTTGGCGCTCACCGGCGGAAGTGCCGGGGGCCATAGCCCGAGCCACCGAGCAAGGTTTTCGAAGGTTGCGTCCGGAGGCGCGGCTTCGCCGGGGCTTTGATGGCCGGCGGTCGCAAGGAGCCATTGGAGGGGTCGGGGACGGGCTCAGGCCTGGCACCCGAGGCGGCGAAGGACGCCCCTTCGACCGGCGCTGGCGATGGGGCCCAAGGACCCCTGTATAAATGAACCCTCCCTCCCCCCCGATGCGTTGCTGGTTGCCAGGATGGCGGAGGGCAGAGGGAGCAGGGAGAGGACGCCGCCCACTTCGGAGCTGGGCGATGCCAGAACGCCGAACCTCAAGGTGGGATCTGCCCAAACTAGGGCGTCCCCGCCGAGGGGCGGCGACGCGGAGACAACCCCTGTTTGCCAGACGGGGCCCCCGTCGCTAGAGGTGTCTCAGGGCGCTACCGGCCGCGACGTCGAGGTGCTTCCCACCCCACCGCCGGCGACGCGTCCCACATCATCCGCTGGGCCTGTTGCTCCGCCGAGCGTCGGGGCGGCGAGGAAGACGGTGCTCCTTAAAACCAGGTAGGTCGCATTTCCGATTACTCCATTTTTGAGTCTTATTTTTTGTGTCACGAACGCCCACTCCTGCCTATCCCATTCCACGAAGCGTACGGGGTCAGCGCTCTAGGTTTCGCACCAGAAGGTCCTCAAGGTGCAGGCCCGGAGCACCGCTGGCGGGGGGGCCGCCCAGCGGCTGAGGAGGTTCCCTCGGCAGAGAGCCATACTTCCGAGGGCTTGGTGGTGTCGGAGGTGGTCTCTTCTTCTGCAGTCATGGTGGCCGCGGCCACCGTCGAGGAGATGGCCTCGGCTCTAGCTCCTGAGGCTCCCGTCGTCACTCACGGGGATACCTCTGGAGCGCCGACCACCGCTCCTACACTGGAGCCGACCGACGCCAGAGCCACGGCCATGGACATCGATGTCCCGCCGCCGTCCGAAGCCGTGGTTCCACCCCCTGCGGACTCCATGGTGCTGGTTGTTCGGGGGATGCCTCCCCGGGTGCTGACGAGCTCCTGCATCGAGTGGACCGACCGGGCCAAACGTGAAGCCCCGCCAGTCTTCACGTTGTTGGACGATGTCGAGGCCGCTCGTTGGGACGGGCTCTAGGACCTCAAGTCCTCGTGGTCGGAGGGCTTGCGTCTTCTTGCAGACTCCATTGACTCGGAGTTCCTGGAGCGGCTCCTGGTGAGCGCGCGTAGTTTGCTTTTTTGGTTGCTTTGGTGCTTTGGGCTGGCGTTTCTGCCTAACCCGCTTGCTTCCGCTTTTCCCTTAGGAGCTCATGGCGACCTCCCGCGAGAAGTCCTGCTTCCTCCACCAGGGTTTTGGCCACTGGAAGCAGTTGGAGCTCAAGGGCTTGGCCCTCGTTCATTTCCAGGAGGAGCTTGCCCGCACGACGGCTCGGCTAGCCGACCTCACCCTTGACCACGACTCCTTGAAGGTCGAGGTCGCAGAGGCTCGGTGCCGAGTCGCTCCCCTGGAGGAGCATGTCCAGCAGCTGGAGGCCGCCCTGGCCGAGGCCGAGCAGGAGCAGGACGCCGCACGAACACTCGCTGTCGAGAGGGAGGCCGTCGTCGACGTCCTGTCGTCGGACTTGGACCACTCCCAGGCGGCCCTGAACCAGGCGGTGGGCGAGGTCGACGCCGTTCGAGACGAGGCGAGGAAGGCACGGGAGGAAGTCGAAGGTGAGTCTTACCTTTTTGCTTTTCGCCTGCTTTGATTCGTCTTCCCTGTCTGACTGGTCTTCTGCCACAGTTCTGAAGGTGGAGGCCGTCAGTGCCCAAGGAACTATCGCCGCCCTTAACACCGCTCACGACGCTGAGGTTGCCTACCATCAGGACTTGCAGAGGGTGGCGCGCGCATTGTGCGACGCCCTCGGCACTGATGGGGGACCCTCGGGTAGCTCACTCCGGAGCCACCTCGAAGCCCTTCACCAGCGGATGGGCGACTAGCTCAAGGAGGCTCTGCTGTCGGGGGTCCAGAAGACGTTGCGATAGCAAAGTCTCACTATGAGACTTTCGATGCCGAGGCCGTCAGCGAGAGTTTCCTTGAGGCTTCCGACGACGAACTCCTTGCGCCGATTGGGTCGATGGAGGTCCATGGGAAAGCGCTGGCAGCCCTCCTTCAGGACGACGTGGAGCTCCCCACTGAACCTGGATTGAACACTGGGCCATCGTGCCCTTTTTAAAAAGACGATGTATGAGAAACAAACATACGGCCCTTCGTGGCCTCAATATTTTGTGTAAATATTCATTGCACGTTTGTTTTTCGAATTCGCTTTTCTCTTGGCTTTTTCTAAGCGTTTTCTCCGATAGCGCTGAGCCCGGGTCATCGAACCTCGGGGGTCTTCTTGGCGTCGTAGCTTTAGTGGCGTAGACGCGACCACAGCCCGAAGTGTTCCGATGGAGCGGAGACTTAGAAGAAGGGGTTCGGTTGATTCTGCCCGAGTCTTTTGCTTTTCCCAACACCATTCTTATAAGTACTTTTCTGAGCGCAAGTTACCTTTGGGCGTAGAGTGGTGAGTGGAGAGGCTGTATCCCGGAGGCGTAGGCGGTCTTGCGGCTCGGTCGGCTCTGCCCTCTGGGGTTTCTTTTGCTCGTCTAAGACTTATAAGTTTGCGTTCGGCATGAGCAGGAGGGTCGTTCAGGAGACAGGAATTTTTTGAAAATTTTTGAAAGTTTCGTTTTCTTTTTTGCAGTAGCTCGGAGGAGTCCAGGGGTTCCTCCCTTCCTAGCCCCCAAGGGATGGTTGGTCCTACTGAAGGTAGGGCCGAGCCTCACTTATGCTTGCGCGGTAGTATGTAAAATCTTAGGATCATACGCAAAAGGGAGGGCGAGTCCTTTATTGATCTCAATATTTCACAGAATATACAATGCTCAGAATCTTAAGGGTAAAAGCGATGTAGCTATTCGATGTTCCAAACATTATTGTAGATTTCGCCCTTCTCGTTCGCGAGCTTGTACGTTCCAGGCCATAGCACCTCAGCGATGACGAATGGCCCTTTGCATGGCGGCGTTAGCTTGTGGCATCCCTTGTTGTCTTGCCTGAGCTGCAGCAGCAAGTCACCTACATTGAAGGCTCAGCCTCGGAACCAGGATGGGAACTTAGCCCTCTGGACAGCCTCGCTGAAGACACGAGGACTCAGGGTGTACCGAGGCCTCTCGTTCATGGCGAGCTGGGCTGCCATGATGGTACTCCTCGGGGCCGCGGTGTCGTGACATCGAGCTTTCTGCCTGGAGGACAGCGGTGTCCTCCAAGAAGTTCTTGAGCTGGTCCCTGAGCTGCCGTGCCTCCGTGGTTGATGGCTCAGGCAAGCTCCGGAGAAGCATCGCAGCCTCCGCGAGCTTCCAGCTAGCTCGAGGCGCAGCCCCTGGCGTCCCGGCCTCCTCGTCGGCGATGACGTGGGCCTGGACGTCGTGGGCCTGGCGTCGCGCTGCTCCGCCATCTGCCCCGCTCCTCCTCGCGTTCCAGCGCGACGCGAAGCTGGGTGACGCGTAGGCGATCCTCATCCATCCGTGCCTCAAGCTCCCAGAGCTGCTCTACCTCCAGGGATCCGTGCATGGGGCGAGATGTCCCAGCCCCCGTGTCTCGCGGGAGAGCAGACTGCGGGGCTTGTGGAGTCGTCGGAGGTGAGGTGCGTTGCTGAAACTGTGGCTCCAGTGGAGGAACTTCTTCCTCATCCTCCCCAGAGTGGACCTCCTCCAACATGCCCTCCTCAGGGTGCACCAGGTGGAAGCACTCCCGGGAGGGGTCGTCGTAGGACTCCTCGGAGTCGGTGACGACGCTGAGCGCGTTGTCCCATGAGTCGACAAGGTGGAGGAGAGCCTGGGGGTCACGGACGCCGGTGAAGTCCACGTTCACCCAGAACTCATCATCGTCGTCGTCGCTACCGAGGTCCCATCATGATGATGAGATACTGGCCGTAGAGGTCCCACCCTTCCGGATACTCCGGGAGGGCGAAGCTGGCGCTGGAGTCCGTCTCCCTGCTGCTGCATGCCTTGGGAGTACTCCCAGAGGACAATGGTGGGGAGACTACTTGGTCGCCAATGAGGTCGTCCATGCTCTCAAGGTGATGGACGGGCATCATCACCAGGTCATGCTGTAGAGCACGAACGGCACGGACATGAGCGTCGACGGCGTTGCGGAACCCGAGAGAGAATGGTGACGGTGCCGTCGGCCTCCCCCACTGGGGGCGGAGGGAAACGGCGGACGGCGCCGTGGGCCCGCCCCCACGCTTTTGTGGGGCTGCGAGCAAGTCAGCAACCGCTGCTGTCTGAGGAGCTGGGCCGGCGGCTGGTGCAACGGAGACGCCCCCCTCCGGGGCGCCAGGTGGGCCGTGTTTCCCATCTTTGGTCGTGGGTTCGCCCTGGGACGCCACTCTCGCCTAGCTCAGCGGGAGCGACACGTCGCGTTCCCTCCACTTCTAGGTGTGGGCGGAGGGGTCGCCAGAGTTCCTTCCCCGGCCTCCTGCTGGGCCGGGGTCGAAACAGCGGTGGCACGGGGCTCGGTGGAATGGAGGTTCATCTCATAGCGTGGCCGGTGGCCACAAAGTCAAGATTCCTGAACCAGAGCACCACACCATCTGGAAGTGCGGGGAATCCGTCGGCCACCAGCAACCTGGATCAACACACAAAAGGCCTCTACCTGGCGCGCCAACTGTCGGTGCTAGGATTAGCGGGTGCTAACACCGGCTAGTAAACTTGTGATTTGTGGTCGAGGTCACGGATGGTGTGCAAGGGGGAACACAGGGGGTTATACTGGTTCAGGCTAGGAATGCCCTATGTCCAGTGTGAGTCGAGTCATGTTGCCTTGCACCGGGGTGCTTGTAGTAGGGGTTACAAGCCTAGGCGAGAGAGGGATAGGATCCCAAGTCTCTTGTGCGAATGAGTTGTGTATTGTTGTGTTCTATTACAGTGGTGTGTCGTGGGTTGCATGAAGTCTCCCTGGGAGTGGCCTCTGCCTTCCCTTTTATAGTTACAAGGGTGGGGCAAGAGTTACATGTGTTTTACTGTGGTCACAGTGCTCGGCATGGCGGTGACCGTGGTGACCGGTGCCTGTCGTCAACCACGGCTTCGTCCTGGCACCTTGAAGGTATGGCCATAGTCATTCGATTGGTGAGTTCCAAGGTGGAGCACAGTGCGGGACGTGGCTTGCTGCGTGGCGCTACGTCACGGCGTCGTGTCCGACCCTGCACAGTGTACTGAGAAGACGGGTTGACCTTTGAGCACTTACTTTCGAGGCTCGGGAGTCCCTGATGCCATCAGGAGTGAGACGGGACGGAGCGGTGGGCGTGTCCTCCCTCGGGCGTATTCCCCTCCCACGTGCGGCACTTTCCGAGAGGTAGGTGGACCCCGTCGTAAGCTTTGCCCATTCTCCTGGGTTGGCCGAACAGTTGTCGCCTCTCCTACCTTTGTGTGGTTCGTGCGCCATGGGTAAGAGCTATCGCTGTCGTAGTTGGAAAATCTCTCCGTCAGCGCAGGGCGTCGTATAGTTGACTGGCCCTGTGGTGGTGTGGAAGGAGTGGGGCCATCAGATAGGTTGTCAGAGGAGATGTGGCAGTTGGTATGGCGGACGTGCGCGTGCGAGGCGCAGTCGCACTGAGGGGTCCACTCGATTGGACCGTGCTCGTAAAGTGGTCAGGGAGGTCCCTTGGGCGGCAAGATTGCTCTGGTGACGTCGGCAGGGCTCGGGCGAACCGAAGAGCTGCGCCTGAGGGAGATTGTAAATAGCGCCCGAGGCTGTTGCATTTGGTGGTAGACTTGGGCGAATCGGAAGGTATCGCCCGAAGGTCTTGCTACCCCGAGCCCTGTCGTGGAGGTTCGGGCGAATCGGGGAATCCAGCCTGAAGGGTCCATGTTGGAATAAATTAACTGCATTCTATTAAATGAGATTATCCGCAAGCACACAGATACAGTACCGATGTAGCATTTTACCCGGAGGTTTTAAATATCGTATCCACAGGGAACAGTAGGTGATAATGACCAAGACTATAGACTTATCCCAACAATTAGGCTAGATAATATTAAGAAAGAGGAAATAGCTATTGACCATCTAGTTCCAACAATTGGCAAGCTTTGTATAATACCGTTCTAACTGGGCAGTGACCTGACTAAGAGTAGAAATCAGAATTCTCTCCTACCAAGCACATATACACCAATCGATCCTGTCAACGGGAAGTGGACTACAGAGGACTCAACGTAGCTGTCACCTACGCGAACTACCACTATCCGACCAATCAGGGGACATTCACAAGTAAACCTAGCCTAGGCACCACGCCTACACTACGAAATACTACTTCAATCTATATGGTCCTATAGATCAAAGCACTCAATCTGAGTTGCAAACTTAAGAACAAATTAGAACAACTGCTTACTTGAATTAGAATGTCGAATACAAAATTACCTCAGAACGCAGCTCCGGGCGAGTAAGCTGAATCCAGAAGAATACAGCCACGAAGAAGCACCGACAGGCCAGAACTCCTCCAGAATCTCCACTCTCCTACTCTATCTCTCTAATCTCTAAACAAGACTACATCTAGAAGAACTAGTCTCTCCTAATTGCTACATCTAACCCTAACTGGAGATATTGAACTGAAGCTCAGGAATAGGGAATGCCTCCAGGGAGGGGGGTCTGCCCCTTTATTTATAGCCCGGTGGGATGAACGTGCGCCGCAGGATCAAACCGACTTAACCAAGGGCCGAGATGACTCCTCATAGGCGGTGGAGGAAGACTCCGGAAGGCGGGGGCCAAACCCTAGCAGGGGGTGCCGGCCGGCCCCACCTTGGGGCCGGCCAGCCCCACCTGGAAGGGTCCGGGGCCCTAGTTGCTCGGGTGTCTTCTAGATGCTTCTAGGATCCTGATGACGATGTTTGCCTTCACAGTTAAGTTTCATGTCTTTTACGCACTTTAATCCCTCTTTTACACTTTTCTAGAATAATCTCTGGAAAATACAGAACATGCAAAACTCGTCAAAATTTTTAGTTAAAACCCTAGACTAGTGTGTATTCATGTGTCCTTTCATGTCTGAAGTTCTAATAAAAGTTGACGTTATCCACCGTCAACAGTCCATGTGCCCGCGGGGGTGACCTATCGGCGCAGCGTCGTTGCCTAGGCCTTTTACTTGTAGCATTGTCGTGGGTCTCTGTCGGGCTTGTCCGGGCCAGGCCTTGCCCCGGAAATATATTTTTGCGTTGAAGTTGGGTACCCCATACTATGATGCATCAAGACAAGGTTTAGGCTGTGTTCTTCTGCAAGAAGGCAGGGTGGTAGCTTATGCCTCGAGATAGTTGTGAAAACATGAGTTGCACTATCTGACCCATGACTTAGAGTTGGCAGCCGTGGTTCGTGCACTAAAAATATGGAGGCATTATCTGATTGGGCATAAATGTGAAATCTTCACCGACCATAAAAGCCTGAAATACATATTTACTCAGTCATACTTGAACTTAAGGCAATGCAGATGGCTAGAATTGATTAAAGATTATGACCTTGAGGTACACTACCAGCCCGGGAAGGCGAATCTAGTAGCTGATGCTCTTAGTCGAAAGAGCTATGTGAATATTCTATACCCCTCCGCTGCCAAAAGAATTAAGCGAAGAGTTTGCTCACTTAAACCTTGTGATAGTGGCTAACAGCATGGAACTTACGGTAGAACCTATGCTCAAGAAGGAAATCCGTAGGGGACAATTGGAGGATGAGGATATAAAAGATATAGTCGAACGTATAATAATTGGCAATGCACCAGGATTTAGTTTGGATGATCAAGGAACAGTTTGGTTTGGAAAAAGAATCTATGTACCTAATGTAAAGGAAATAAAGGAAATGATTCTGAATGAGGCTCATAACTCATCATACTCCATACATCTGGGAAGTACAAAAATGTATCTTGATCTCAAGGAGAAGTACTGGTGGTACGGTTTAAAAAGAGATGTGGCAGAATATGTAGCCATATGTGACACATGTTAGAGAGTTAAAGCAGAACATCAAAGGCTGGCTGGATTACTTCAACCTATGAAAATTCTAGAGTGGAAGTGAGAAGAAGTAGGATTGTATTTTATAGTGGGCCTACCTCGTACTCAACGAGGATATGATTTGATATGGGTAATCATGGATCGATTAACAAAAGTGGCACATTTCCTTCCTGTTAAAACAACCTACACAGGGGCAAGATTGGCCGAACTGTACATGGAAAGAATTGTTTGCTTGCATGGAGTACCCAAAAAGATAGTGCTAGATAGAGGTACTTAGTTTACATCTCAATTCTGGGAAAAAATTCATGGGTCCTTGGGTACTAAGTTAACATTCAGTTCTGCTTACCATCCACAAACAGATGGACAGACAGAAAGGACTAACCAGATTCTAAAGGATATATTAAGAGCATGTGCGTTGCAATATGGAGTTAGTTGGGATAAAAGTTTACCGTATGCGGAATTTTCGTATAATAACAGCTATCAGAAGAGCTTGAAAATGTCACCCTATGAAGCACTGTATGGCAGAAAGTGCAGAACACACCGTTGTTCTAGAATCAGACAGGAGAAACCCAAGTGTTTGGACCTGAAGTGTTGAGATAGGCAGAAGAGCAAGTTCAAACAATCCGCCAAAATCTCAGAGTTGCACAACCAAGGCAGAAAAGCTATGCCGATACAAGAAGAGATTTGAAATTTAAAATTGGAGATTTTGTTTACCTCAAGGTGTCACCTATGAGGGGAGTTAAACGGTTTCATGCTAAAGGAAAGTTATCTCCAAGGTATGTGGGACCATTTAAGATTCTATCGAGAAAAGGAGAAGTAGCTTATCAGCTTGAATTGCCGGAAAGTCTGTCAGGTGTGCATGACGTGTATCATGTGTCACAACTGAAAAGTGCTTACGTGTACCTGATGAGGGAATCCCCTTGGAGGATCTAAAACTGAAGGAAAACCTCACCTATACAGAGTACCCTATCAAAATTTAGGAAACAGTAGAAAGGATTACTCGTAGCAAGATTATTAAAATGTGTAAGGTACAGTGGAATCGACACTCTGAGGATGAAGCCACATGGGAAAGAGAAGAAGATCTCAGGACAGCTTATCCTCAACTTTTTGAATCTGTCGAATCTCGAGGGCGAGATTCATTTTAAGTGGGGTATGTTTGTAACACCCTAAATATCATCTTTTGGAAAATAGAATTAAGTTGATATATTATTTGTATTTTTCTCAAACATAGAGTAAGCAAATGATAATTTTTTTATAAATATTAAATGGGAGAAAATAAACTTGTTAATTAATTGTTGCATTCATGCTGGTGCATAATTCTTGTGTTTGAGTGCAGGTTAGGTTGATTG
Source organism: Eremochloa ophiuroides (assembly GCA_038502445.1). Taxonomy (NCBI): domain Eukaryota; kingdom Viridiplantae; phylum Streptophyta; class Magnoliopsida; order Poales; family Poaceae; genus Eremochloa; species Eremochloa ophiuroides. The sequence continues at coordinate 61,658,977 of JAHLJS010000003.1, read as the reverse complement.
AAAAATATTTCAAACTCATATTCAAAATGTGCATGTTTGAAAATTTCAGAAAAAGTAAAGGCCGTTCTTTTTCTCTTCCTCCTCTTCTCTCCTTTTCAGCCCAAGCCGCAGTAGCCGGCCCAGCCTTGCCTCCCCTCTCCCCGCGCGCGCGCAGGCGCGTTGGGCTATGCCCCGGCCCAACTCGCACGTGGTGGCCCGCAGCGTGCCCCCGCACCCTCTCTCTGCCAGCCCGGCCCCACCTGGCAGTCGCGCGCGTGTCACTGACTGGCCGGGCCCACTCGTTAGTGGCCCGCGCCCCTTCCCCTACTTCCAGCCGAGGGACGCCGCCGCCGTCCTCTCCCCTTCGAAAACCGCCGCCGTGGTGGCCTTAATGGCCACCCAGCCATCAATCCGTGCGGGCAGTAACGCCCATGGCGTCTCGCTGCCCTCGCCCGGCCCTATAAAGGGCGTAGCCGAGCCCCCGAGGTGCTCCTTTTCTGACCGCCCCTCGGTTCACAATTGCCGCCGCCTTGAGCTCGTCGCCGGCCACCTTCCGTCGTTTCCGTCGCGACGAATCGCCGCCCGTGGTAAGGCCGAAGCCACTCGAACCCCCTAATCGTGCCTTTTCCCTTCGGGTGTGCGAAGCCAAGCTCTCCTGAACTATTTCTTTCCTTGTTTAGGTCCAACGTCGCAGCTGCTCGTCTCGGTGAGCTCTCCGGCGAAGACGAGCCTTTCTCCGAGTTTGTCGTGGCCTCCTCTTTGTCCCCATCCCTTTCCCTCGCGTTTTGGTGGCTTGCGTCATGTTCTGTGCGCGCGCCGCCGAGCTCCGAGGCCATGGTGCCGCCGCACTCGGCCATCCAGAGGCCGTCCCGACCCTGCCTTCGAGTTCGCCGCCGCCCCTGTGTCGTTCTGGTGACCTCCACAGCCGTAACCGTACCCCGCAGCGCCATTCCGGTGGTTCGCCGGCAACCCCCGCTGCGCCACCCATGGCGCCGCCGTGCGGGTTGGCCCCGGCAGGCCGCGTTCCCCTCCGGCTGTGCGATCGGTGCATGGTGGACTGAGGCACCTGAGGCCGCGCAACAGTCCACCGCCCTGCACCGTGGACCCGGCCAGTCCCAGCCTACCATGTGATAGCGTGTCGGCACGTTGCCGACAGCCCAGGCCATTTCTCGTGCAGGCCCATGATCTTTTTTGTTATTAACCCGCAGTCTGTCTCAGTTCAAAGAGTTTGTTTTTGGGTCCTGTTTTTAGCAGATTGACCCCTGGACTCTCTGGATCTCACCCCCGAGGTCCACAGCTTGTGTTTTTGCCCTTAAAACCCTCTGTTTTAGGTTTATTTACAATAGCAGCGTCGGTGAAAGGCCATGTTTGGTTTTAGGTAATTGATGAATCCTAGTTTGGTAATGTTTTGCTCTAAGTGCTTCATGAGAATCATTAGTAAACAAGATGGAGCAAAGGATCTAGTCGGTGGAGACCACAAGTGTAGGGCATTGACGGCGTCCATGCAAATGGTGTAAACCCATCAACAAGAGGAGAAAGCCCTAATGGGCATCCATGCAAATGGTATAAGTCCATCATCAAAAGGTGTCCACAAGCTTCATCAAGAGATGAGAAGGAAGATGTTGAAAAGTTAGGAGCTCAAGGCTAAGGTATGTCAAATAGGAGCTCTTTGCTTGTAGTGATCAAGATTCCATAGAGGGAGTGATCACATTTAGGATAGATAGCTGTACTATTAAGAGGGGCGAAATTGTTGATGAAATACAGTTATCAAGTGCCACTAAGTACATAAGGCCATGAATACTCCTATGACAACTAATGGGCATTTGGACTTGGATGATAGTGGCAAAATGGTAGATCAAAAGCTATATAGATCAATGATAGGAAGTCTCCTTTATGTGACCGCACCTCGACCGGATGTCATATTTAGTGTGTGCATGTGTGTAAGATTTCAAGCCTCACCAAGAGAAAGTCATTTGAAAGCCGTAAAGAGAATATTGAGGTATTTGAAGGGCACACAAGATGTTGGGTTGTGGTATCCAAAGGGGTCCAACTTTGAGCCTATTGGATATTCAGACTCCGACTATGCCGAATGTAAGGTGAATAGAAAAAGCACTAGTGTAACTTGTCAATTGCTTGGAAGGTCACTTGTATCATGGTCATCAAAGAAGCAAAATAGTGTTGCTCTCTCAACGGCTGAAGCGGAGTACATTAGTGCCGGAAGTTGTTGTGCACAATTGCTTTGGATGAAGGCAATTTGAGTGATTCTGGATTGAAATACAAGAAAGTGCCTTTGCTATGTGACAATGAGAGTGCTATCAAGCTAACCAACAACCCCGTGCAACATTCAAGAACAAAGCACATTGATATAAGTCATCACTTCATTAGAGATCACCAAATCAAGGGAGACATTGCAATTGAAAGTGTTGGCACCGAAGATCAATTAGCGGATATCTTTACCAAGCCACTTGATGAGTCAAGATTTTGCAAGTTAAGAAGTGAGCTAAACATACTAGACTACTCCAACATGAATTGAAAAGCATCCCACATTATATGACATGCCTCTCCTTCTACTAAAGTAAGGTAAAATTGGTTGACATGTCATTCATACTTTGATAAGGACGTGTTTAGTGCATATAGACATGAAATGCATGTTATAGGCTCATTCATGAAAAATCAAATGCTTTTATGTATATATGGTACCACTTTTGTTCTTTATGCTTGTATGATCAAGTGGTAGCATATGACATATTGATGGGCTTACAAACCTAGTGTTGAATCTAGAACATGAGCTCATAATGTGTAACTTAACATGGTCAAGATAACCCTACTAGTGAGGTGTGAAGAAGCTTGTCCTTGGATCAAACATAGTTACATATTAGGCAAGTGATCTAGATTGAACCAATGTGAAAATGAACTAAACCCCATTTATTGACTTGATACTCCCATAATTTGCACCATTTTTGGTGATTGTTGACAAATGGGGAGAAGAAAGTCACAAAGATAAGAAAGAAAAGGGGTCAATTAAAAATTTAAAAGCACACAAGTAGGGGGAGCAAGCTCATGAATAAGTTGTTGCATTTGGTTGTGCATTAACATATGATTTGTTGTATTGTCAAACTTCAATTCCTATGACTTGTTTGTTTGGTGTAATGCTTAGAAATAGGATTTGAATGGTGTTTGACAAACTAGCATGCATAGTACTTACTTGTCATACATAGTACCTCTCTTGCTTAAATGTTGATCTCACGAGGTATTTTGAGTTTGTGATGCATGACTAGTAAACTATGGTGCTAAGGATGGTATAATTCCGCAACTCCGATGGTATCACGCTTCAAAGGTCCATTCTATATACCTTAGCATCATTTGGTAGCGATAGCTCACCCAAACTTTCAAATCCAAGCATATGTGAAAAATTGAACCAAACACAAGGAATCACATATGTAGGGGGAGCTGATACTACCAAAGTGCAAACATGTTATTCATTTCATATCTTTGTGAAGGTTGTCATCAATTACCAAAAAGGAGGATATTGAAAGCCCATGTTTGGTTTTGGGTAATTGATGAAACCTAGTTTGCTAATGTTTTGCTGTAAGTGCTTCATGAGAATCATTAGTAAACAAGATGGAGCAAAGGATCTAGTCGGTGGAGACCACAAGTGTTGGCCATTGACGGCGTCCATGCAAATGGTGTAAGCCCATCAACAAGAGGAGAAAGCCCTAATGACGGCATCCATGCAAATGGTATAAGTCCATCATCAAAAGGTGTCCACAAGCTTCATCAAGAGATGAGAAGGAAGATGTTGAAAAGCTAGGAGCTCAAGGAAAAGGTATATCAAATAGGAGCTCTTTGCTTTTAGTGATCAAGACTCCATAGAGGGAGTGATCACATTTAGGATAGATAGCTGTACTATTAAGAGGGGCGAAATTGTTGATGAAATACGGTTATAAAGTGCCACTAAGTGTTCATAATCATTGCATATGCATATAGATGCTAGTGACACTAACAAACCCTTGGAAAACACTTTGAAAAAGCTAACACACGTGCACAAAGGTGTAGAACACTTGGCGTTAGCGCTTGGGAACCAAGGGTGGAAGGTTTGGAGAGAAATCCTGTGAAAACAAGCGTCGGACGCTTCGTTTCAGAGCGTCGGACCATTGTCCTCAGGGTCCGACGGTGCAGAGCCGCAGCGTGTCGACATGTGGAGAGCAGAGGAGCGTCGGACGCTCGGCGTTAGTCCGATGGTGAGGGTCAGACGCGTTTTGGAACCTCTCTGTAAACGTCGGACGCTGGCGAGTTTTAGTCCGACGGCCTGTTGGTTCAGAGTCCGACGGTGATTTTCGGCGGAGCGTCGGACCGGAGGTTTGGTCCGACGGCTTACTGTCCGACGGTCGTTTTGGCATGAGAAAATAGCCGTTGTGATTCAACGTTCGATTTCAAACGGCTACTGACACGTGGCGTTCATCCGGGGCGTTGGACCGTGTGGTATAGTCCAACGGTGGAGTCTGCGGGAGTCCGACTCTACGCAATGAAGTCCAAACGGCTATGTTTTTGAGTGGAGCTTATAAATAGCGACTTGGTCGGTTTTGGGAGGGGCCCTGGACATTCTTGAACATTCTAATACCCTTGTGAGCCTTCCCACTCCACTCTCACTCGTCCTACTTGATTGTGATCATCATTTGGTGAGTTTGGAGAGCATCAAGTGCATTGCATTGATTGAGATCATCTAGAGGCACTTGGTGAATGTGTTTCGTAGCGGTTTCTCTTGGAGTTTGCCGACTCCTAGACAGCTTGGAGCTACGAGGATCGTTGAGGAGAGTTGGTGATTGTCTCCGCCTCCGATCGGTGAATTTGTGAGGGGTTCTTAAGCCTTCCCCGCGGGAGATCGCAAAAGGCTACTCTACTAGATTGCTTGTAGCTTGTGGATCCCCATCTTGTGTTGGTTGTGCGGCACCCTTGAGAAGGGTTTGGCGTGTGATGCCAATTAGCGCGTGAACCTCCAAGTGGGTGTATCGCTACAACGAGGACGTAGCTTGCCGGCAAGCAAGTGAACCTCGGTAAAAATCATTGTGTCAATCTCTTGCTGAGGATTTCTTGATTATTGTGATTGTTCTTATTGGTACTCATCTCATCACTACACCGGCGGTATAAGATTCACTCTCTCTACTCTTTACATTCTCGCACTTACTCTTGTGTAGCTTGTTAGCTTAGTTGCTCACCTAGGAGTATAGTAGAAGTAGCCACTTAGCCTCTCGTGTGTGAAATAGAGACTATAGCTTAGAACGGTTAGGTGGCTTGCATTTTTTTTGTAGGCTAGCGCAAGAATTTTTATAGGCTATTCACCCCCCATCTAGCCATTTAGGACCTTTCAGTCGGTTTAAATAAAAAGAATATTTGCAGCACTCTTTTATTTACGGATTAGTCCCCAAAACTTGTTTTGCTCATAACTTCCTCATTTTAACTCCGTTTTCAGTGATCCGCATGTTCCTGTGATCGTAGAGATGTGTAGAATAGTTTATCTATTTATTTCTATTTTTTGTTGTATGGTGTAATGTTCTAATAGTATTTTATATATTTCTATACATGTAATCACTGGTATGATGCTTGATTGGTGATGTTCGTGGTATTAGAGGACGAGTTCTTCGAGGAGAACGATTGTGAGCAGTTCCAGCATCATGCGGTTTTTCAAGGCAAATGTATATATGGTCTCCTTGTTACCTATCAATGATGCAATCATTTAAATTCATATGCATGAGTCCAAATTGATAAACCCTAAGTTTGTACCTAGGATTACTTATACTTTATTCCTTATCACCTATGGGGGTTTATGCATTAGAGTTTTGTGCTATGCTTCGCTCAACAAAGGCTTGTGTTAATTTTGATTAATTACTACTATCGCAACATGAGATAAAATGAGCTTTTTAGCAACATGGTTTAGGAAACTGGAGCAAAGAATCATTTGAGCTCTAGTCACTCTCCGTAATGGTTTCACTCAAAGTGGCCACCCAGGATTTTCCGTACAACCTTGAGTATTACATGGCTCTAATCTTAGACAAGTAACTAGATCTTCTCTAGCTCGTTAGTGGTTACCGAAAGGCGTTAGAGGGGGCCTCGGTTTAAGAATGGGTTCCGAGCCTGTCAAGATGTGTGCTGGGCTGCGGTCACATGGTGTGCCATACTTGAAGGGGGCCTCCATTCACCTAACTGCTGAAACCTCGCGTCTACTAACTTGTTAGAGTGACTTGTGAAAAGCTTCGTAGTGGTTCTCTGCCCGCTCACCTTGGCAGTGTTTGTGGGTCAACGGGCCCTGGGCATCTGGGAATTCACGGCTCACGGGTAAAGTTGTACAAGCTCTGCAGAGTTATTTCTATCTGATATATCAGCCGTGCTCACGGACACGAGCGGCCTGGATCCTTTATGTTCAAACCTGTATCTTGGGGAACCATGTCTTGGAGAATTTGGAGAACCTGGAGAATTTGGAGATGTTTAAATTTGACTAATGAAATAATCATCTCCTGGGTTGGGCTATTCACTAAGTTAGTATTCATGTTATTTAATAAAAATTGACGAACTAAAAGCAATTTGAAGATAAGCAAAATATAGCCTTTTGAGCCTTGCATCCCCCATTATATACTTGCTGAGTGTGGTAAGCTGACGTTTGTCGTTGTTTACCAAATCATCAAAAATCCTGGATGGGTACCAGATGATGAAGAGTATGTCGACTTCCCGGAGGATATCCAGGACTAATGAAGATGGCGTGGCCCCAATTGGTGTCCCCGTGGGCGAGAGTTTTACCTTTCTGCGCATTCCGCTGTAATAAACACTGCTGTTGGCAATGATGTGACTCTCAGTACTGTTTTAATAATTTTAAACGTTGTTCGTGCCTTAATGATGTACAATTTATGGATATATGGGGTTTTGGACTTCCTGGGTCCACATATATCCTTCCTTCGGATTTTTTCATAAATCCGGATGTTACATTTTGGCGCGAGGAAGTAGCCGTTGGGATCGATCGGCTGTGGTTGAACTAAGTTGACACGTGGTGGCAATCCGAGCGTCGAACCGTGACTGTTAGTCCGGCGGGGTCCGTTCGACGCTAGGGTCCGACGCCCCGAAAAGTATGTTAATGGCTGTTTCTTGTGGGGTAATGGCTTGGAGTGCACTTAGGGGTATTTATACTCCTTCCCGGGTCACTTGGTGACTCTCTTGCACATTTGATTCTTTGACATACACTTGTGAGCACTCTCTAGCCTCCCACTCACTCACTTGTTCATCTTTGATCATCTTTGTGAGTTGAGTGATCCTCAAGTGCATCATTGCTAGTGATTTGCATTCTCGAGCACTTGAGAGCAAGCCAAGGCTGAGTTCTTATTCTCTTGGGGCATTGTCGTGTCCCTAGCGGCTTGGAGGTGATTCTGGTGTTGAGGTTGATTGGTGATTGTTCAAACCCACACCGAAGGTTTGTTGTGAGGGGTTCTTGCGGTTATTCCCCGGCGGAGAGCCAAAACCGACTCTAGTGGATTTCTCGTGGTTGATAGCCACTTCTCTTGTGTTAGTGAGCGGCTCCCACTGAGGGATTGGCGTGTGAAGCCTAGCTCGCAATCCACCAAGGAAGACCGGTGCCACAACGAGGAGTAGCGTGACGGCGATCACGTGAACCTCGGTAAAAAATCAAGTGTTCTCTCTTCTCCACCATCGAGTGGATGATTGGTCTTCTGGTGTTATCTTGATTCATCCTCTTGTTGCTTATTGACTATCTTTGGTGATTGGATCAACCTCTACTCTCCTCGGCGGTATAGCTTTCTCGTTCACTACTCTCTTGCGCTTATCACTTGTTTAGGTGCTCTCTCCTTAGGTTTCGAAGGAGTGGGTTTCTAGCGTTTGAGTGCTTATACTTGTGAGTAGCATATCGTGCTAGGTGGCTTGCATAGAATAGCGTAGAGCTAGTGCTTAGCTTCACCGTGTTAATTGCTAACTTGCGGTTTAATTCTTTGTAGAAATTTTTTTATAGGCTATTCACCCCCCTCTAGCCTATCCGGTCCTTTTATTTGGTATCGGAGCCGAGGTCACCACCGTTTGAGGCTTAACATCCTTGTGGTGTAAAATGGCTCAAATCAATGTGTTGGGGAAGCCGCCAAAATTTGATGGCATATGCTGTGATCATTGGAAGAGGAAGATGATTGTGCACTTCATGACCATGCATATTGATGTGTGGAAGGCAACGGAAACAAAGATTGAGTATGAGAGTCCACAAGCTCCTACCGATGCCGACAAGAGGAAGATGGAGTGCAATGCTCATGCAATCAAAGCACTCTACACCACACTTGAGTCTCATGTGTTTGAGCAAATCAAGGATCTTGATTTGGCTCAAGACATTTGGAAGCGGTTGGAGGAGACCTATGAGGGCACACAAGAGGTGAAGAATGCCAAGGTGTATATGTTGAGAGAGAAGTTTGGCACCTTCAAGATGGAAGAAAATGAGAGTGTGTCGGAGATGTTTAACCGGTTGCAAGTGATCGTCATTAATTTGAAGAGTTTGGGAGAGGACATCAAAGACAAGGACTTTTCTCACAAGTTCTTGAGATGCTTACCCCCAAAGTTTGCCATCATCAAGACATTGCTAGCAAGAGAAGACTTGAGCAAGAAGAAGCCCAACCAAATCCTCGGTGAGATCATCACTCAAGACATGAACAATGAGGAAGTGGTTGAGGAGAACAAGAAGAAGAGTGTAGCACTCAAGGCTACATCATCCTCCAAGAGTAAGGGCAAAGCCAAGATGATTGAGCTAGAAAAAGAATCTACTTCAAAAGATGATGAAGATGATGAGGCTATGGCTCTTCTAGTACGCAAGTTTGGGCGTTTTATGAAGAGGAAGGGCTATGGTCAAGGCAAGAAGAAGTTCATCTCCAAGAACAAGCAAGAGCCAAGAAGGTGCTTCAAGTGCAAAAGCTTAGATCACTTCATTGCCGATTGTCCTCTCAATAGTGACAATGACAATGAGAGTGATGATGACAAGAAGAAGAGCAAGAAGAACAATAATGTGACACTCAAGAAGAAGAAGAAGGGGCAATCATATTGTGTCACTTGGGATGATAGTGATGCCTCTACCGATGAGGATGATAGTGATAATGAGAGCAAGACCATCAAGAAGAAAGCTATGGCAAGCATTGCTCTAAACAACAAGTTATCTCTCTTCGACACTCCATCTACATGCTTGATGGCCAAGCCATCCAAGGTACAATCTGATGATGAGAGTGATGAGGAGGAGCTCTCATGTGATGAGTTCATGTCCATGCTTGATGATGCCAACACTTACATTGAGGCCAAGAGAAAGGAGTGCAAATAATTACGCAAAGGCAAGTTAGCCATTGAGCAATCCATTGATGAGATCTTGAGGTCTCATGAGAGGCTAATGGAAGCCCATGAGAACCTCAAGGTAGCTCACTCCAAGCTAGAGAAAGCTCACTCCTCTCTAGTGGCCGAAAATGAGAAGAAGGCATCCATCAAAACTTGGGACATGGGTTCATCATGTGATATCCTTAGTGACAAGTCAATTCCTTCTTCTACTATTGTTGTCGCTAACCCTTCTTGCAGCTCTACCACTCCTATCTCACCTAAAGTCGATGACTATAAGTCCTCACTTGTGGTAGAAAACAAAAACCTCAAAGAGAAGGTCAACAAGCTCACCCGCGCATTAGGCAATGCCTATGGTGGGGATGCCCGCTTGCTAAAGTGCTTGGGTAGCCAAAGATTTAGTCACTCTAAGGAGGGACTAGGCTATACCCCCAAGAAAGGCAAGGCCGCCATTGCAACTCTCAAAGCTAGCATTGTGAAGAGCAATGGTAGGTATTGCCAAAGATGCAAGCAAGTAGGTCATCATGAGCAATATTGCAAAGCCGACAAGATCAAGCAAGTAAAATTTGCTAGTGCAACTTCCATTCGCCTTGATTCTTGTTACATGCTCACTAAAGGAGTGAAGGGTGTTAAGGCCAAGTACATTGGTACACCTAGTGGTAACCCAAGTAGAAGATCCATTTGGGTGCTTAAGTCCTTAGTCACTAACCTCCAAGGACCCAAGAATGCTTGGGTACGTAAAATCAATTGATTTACTCTCTATAGGTCAATTACAAAGCCGGAGAAAGACATTGGGTGCTTGATAGTAGATGCACTCAACACATGACTGGAGAGTCTAGTATGTTCAATTCCATCAACACAAATGGCAATCAAGAATTTGATTCTATCAAATTTGGTGACAATGGCAAAGGCAAGGTGAAAGGGTTAGGCAAGATTGCTATCTCAAATGATATGAGCATATCCAATGTGTTGCTAGTTGAATCTCTCAATTTCAACTTATTGTCGGTTGCACAACTTTGTGATCTTGGTTTCAAGTGCATCTTTGTGATTGATGATGTTGAGATTGTTAGTGTGGATGGTTCCAACTTGATTTTCAAGGGCTTTAGATATGGGAACCTATACTTGGTGGATTTCAATGATAGTGAAGCTAAGCTCTCTTTATGTTTAATCTCTAACTCAAGTCTTGGTTGGTTGTAGCATAGAAGGCTTGGACATGTTGGCATGAAGCAACTTGGAAGATTAGTCAAGCATGACATGGTTAGGGGCATGAAGGATGTACTCTTTGAGAAGGATAGATTGTGTAGTTCTTGTCAGTTTGGAAAACAAGTTGGAAATACACATCCTAAGAAAGGCATGACGAGTACATCTACTCCACTTGAGCTATTGCATATGGATTTGTTTGGTCCAACCACTTATGCTAGTATTGGAGGAAAGAAATATGGCTTTGTGATAGTTGATGACATCTCAAGATACACTTGGGTCTTCTTTCTTGTTGACAAAAATGAAGTGTATGGAATCTTCAAATCTTTCATCAAGAGAAGCCAAAATGAGTTTGATACAAGGGTGAAGCAAGTTAGGAGTGATAATGGAAATGAATTTAAGAATATAAGAGTTGATGAACTATGTGATGATTTGGGTATCAAACATCAATTCTCGGCTAAGTACACTCCACAATCAAAGGGCCTTGTGGAAAGAAAGAATAGGACTCTCATTGATATGGCAAGAATCATGCTTAATGAATACAATGTTAGTGATGACTTTTGGGCCAAAGCTATCAATACGGCTTGCTACACTAGCAACCGTCTCTATTATCATCCAATGTTGAAGAAGACACCCTATGAGCTCTTGAATGAAAGAAAGCCCAATATTGCATACTTTAGAGTGTTTGGTTGTAAATGCTATATCTTAAAGAAGGGCATTAGATTGGCCAAGTTTGAGAAGAAGTGTGATGAAGGTTTCCTATTTGGGTATTCAACTTCAAGCAAAGCATATAGAGTATGTAACAAGGAACACAAGATAGTAGAAGAGGTACATGATATTGAGTTTGACGAAACTAATGGGTCAAAAGAAGAAAAAGATAATCTTGATGATGTGAGAGGACCCCAATTAGTCAATGCTATGAAGAACATGGACATTGGTGATATTAGGCCAAGACAAATTGAAGAAAATAATGATCAAGATGTCACCCCTCCTATTGTGCAAATGGAAGATGATTCAAATCAAGCAAGCACAAGTGACACTCAAGTTCAAGCTCAAGAACAAGACCAAGTCCAAGATGCTAGTTCAACTCAAGTGTTTCAACCAACTCATATTGCAAAAGATCGTCCTCTAGATCAAATTGTTGGTGATATTAGTAGAGGTGTGCAAACAAGGTCAAGAGTAGCTTCTTTTTGTGAGCATTATTCTTTTGTCTCACAAGAGGAGCCTACCAACATTGAGAAGGCACTCAAAGATGAGGATTAGATAAATGCTATGCATGAAGAGCTAAACAATTTTGAGAGGAATCAAGTATGGAAATTAGTTCCAAGACCAAGCAAGCATAATGTGATTGGAACCAAGTGGGTCTTCTGGAACAAGCAAGATCAAGATGGGATTGTTGTGAGAAACAAAGCTAGATAGGTTGTACAAGGTTACACTCAAATTGAAGGATTAGATTTTGGAGAAACCTATGCACCCATGGCAAGATTGAAAACAATCCGGATTCTATTGGCTTATGCATGTGCTCATAATATCAAGCTCTATCAAATGGATGTCAAGAGTGCATTCTTTAATGGCTATATTAATGAGTTAGTGTTTGTTGAACAACCTCCTGATTTTGAAACAAGCTCAAGAAGGCTCTCTATGGCTTGAAACAAGCACCAAGAGCATGGTGTGAAAGGTTGAGGGACTTCCTACTCTCTAAAGGGTTCAAGATGGGAAAGCTTGACACCACTCTCTTCACTAAGAAGATTAGTAATGACTTGTTCATGATGCAAATCTATGTGGATGATATCATCTTTGGGTAAACAAGTCAAGCATTTTGTGAGGAGTTTGGAGAAATGATGGCTAAGGAGTTTGAAATGTCCATGGTTGTAGAACTTAGTTACTTTCTCGGACTCCAAATCAAGCAATTGAAGAACGGCACTTTTGTGAGTCAAAGCAAGTATATCAAGGACATGGTGAAGAAGTTTGGATTGCAAAATGCAAAGGCAATCTCAACACCAATGGGCACTAGTGGAAGCTTGGAACCGGATGAAGAAGGTGAATTGGTTGATCAAAAGCAATATCGATCAATGATTGGTAGTCTACTCTATCTGACCGCTTCATGGCTGGATGTGATGTTTAGTGTGTGCATGTGTGCAAGATATCAAGCCTCTCCAAGAGAAAGTCATTTGAAGGCTACAAAGAGAATATTGAGGTATTTGAAGAGCACACCTAACATTGGTTTGTGATATCCCAAGGGCTCCAACTTTAAGTTGATGTAACACCCGGATTTACGAATAAATCCGAACGAGAGTATATGTGGACCCAGGATGTCCAAAACCACATATACCACAAATTGAACATCATTATGCACGAACAATGAGTATTTAACTTATTACATCACAGAGTGTTCACATCATAGCCAATGGCTTTTATTACAATGGATATGTCCTGGCGAAGCTCTCATGCCACAGGGACACCGACAGGGGGCACGCCACCTTCAGAGATCCTGGATGTCCTCCGGAAACTCCACAAACTCATCATCATCTGGTACCCATCCGAGATTTTTGATGATTTGGTAAACAACGACAAGTGTCAGCTTACCACGCTCAGCAAGTATATAATAGGGATGCAAGGCTCAAAAGGCTGTAGTTAGCTTAGCTGCAGTCAAGTTTTAGTTGGTCAACTTTTAATACTAACCTATTTATCTAAATTAGAGAATACCCCTTAACCCAAAGTGATCATCAAATAATCAAGTTGACTTTTCTCCAAAATCCTCCAGACAACAGACTAAGCAAAAAGGATCCAGGCTGCTCATGGCCGTGAGCGTGGCTGATATATCAGATGGAGTTAACTCTGCAGAGTGTGTACACTTTACCCATGAGTCGTGAATTCCCGATTGCCCGGGGGAGCTACCCCATAACACTGCCAAGGTGAGCGGGCAGGGAGTCACTATGAAGCCTTTCACTAGTCGCTCTAACAAGTTAGTAGACGCAAGGTTTCGGCAAGGCGAACGGAGGCCTCCTTCAAGAATGGCACACCATGTGACTGCAGCCCAGCACACATCTTGACAGGCTCGGAACCCATTCTTGAACCTAGACCCCCCTCTAGCGCCTTTCGATAACTACTAACAAGCTAGAGTTAATCTAGTTACTCATCTAAGATCAGAGCCATGTGATCCTCACGGTTGTACGGGAAAATCCTGGGTGGCCGCTTTAAGTAAAAGTCCGAGCGGAGGTGACTAGATCTTAAAAGGTGTTCACAGCTCTAGTCTCTTAACCATGTCGCTAAAAAGCATATTTTATCATGTTGCATAAAGTAGTTAATCAACATCAATATTATTCTTGGTTGAGTGAAGCACTACACAGCTTAATGCAAAACCCCCCATAGGTATAACAAGGTATAAGGTACAAAAATACTAGGCACATCCTATGGTTCTTCAAGTTGGATAAATGCATATGATTATGGTGATAATACATTCCATAGGTACAAAGGAAACCATATATACACTTGCCTTGGAAATCCGCTTGGTCCTGGAACTGCTTGTGATCACTTTCCTTGAAGAACTCGGCCTCTAATACCACGAACAACACCATTCAAGCATCCATCCATTCATCACATGCATAGAAATATATAAAACACTACTAGAACAATACACCATGCATCAAAAGATAGAAAATAACTAAATAGAATTATTCTACTCGTCTCTACAAACACATGGATATGTGGATCACTGAAAATGGAGTTAAAATGAGAATGATATGGACAAAACAAGATCCAGGGGCAAATCTGCAAAAAGAATATTATTTTGAAGACCTTTTAATTCAAACCGACGCTGCTATCGTAATTAAACCTAAAACAGAGGGGTTATAAAGCAAAACAACAAGCTCTGGACCTCGGGTGCAAAGACCAGAGAACTCCAGGGGTTAAACTGAAAGAAATAGGGCCTCTTTTGAATTTCTTTTGAACTGCATCGGACTGCGGGTCAATTTCCTAGACGTCTAGGGGCTTTTGTGCAAAAAGGACAGGGCTGCCGCGCTGGTGGCCGACAGGTGGGCCACCTGGCGGCTGTGGGTTGGCGTGCTCACGTCGAGCGGTGTGGACCGGGGGCGCACCTCGGGTTCACAGGTCCACCGTGGACCACGCGGGTTGGGGAGGCGCCTGCCACCGCGGGGTCGCAATGCGCGCGGCGGCACACCATGGGTGGCGCCCCGAGCTCACCGGCGGGCTGCCGGAACAGTGACGCAGGGCACGGGGAAGGTAGTGGATGGCACTAGGGCGCAGCACAGGCGACGGTGAACGTGATGAGGGGATCGGGGAGGCCTCTGGGTGGCTCGGGCACGGCGGCGCCATGGCCGGAGTTCTTGGAGCTCGTCGGCGCATGCGGTCGGGGCGGATCAGCGCTTCCCCAAGCAAACCAAAGGTACCCAAGGGTCCAGGGAACCGCGGTGGTCACGGAACGGGCCCCAGCTCCGGCAGAGAGACTCACCGGGGCGGAGTTTGTCGGCGGCGGATCTGCGAGGATAGAGGAGGCTCTCAGGTGAGCACGAAATCAAGCGGAAAGGGGAAGGAAAGGCTCGGGATGGTCACGGGTGAGCGCGGCATCACCTGGGACGGCATTTCGACGCTGCAGCGGCGGCGAAGGGTCACCGGAGGGGCTCCGGCGTGCGGCACCGCTTTGGTGCGGCGGTGAAGTGCGAAAGGAGAGGAGGGAGGGCTCTGACCTCGCCTTTATAGGCCGAGCGAGGTGTGGGGAAAGGTCGCAACGCTCGGGCTAGCTTGAGTGGGGGCGTGGAGTGGCTTTGATGGCCACTCATGCCGGCGGTTTGCGGCGGCAAAGGAAACGGCCGGGCGCCGTTTTGACTGGAGGAAAGAGAAGGGGTGGGAGGGGATGACAGGCGGGCCCAGCCTGTCAGCGAGAGAGAGAGCGCAGGGGCCGCAGCGGCTGCGCGGCAGCGCTAGGCCGAACGAGCTAGGCCGCGGCCTACTCGGCTTTGCGCGCCCAGGAGGGGAAAGGAGAGGGGAGGAGGGAACCGGGCCGACAGCAGTTGGGCCGAAAAGGAGAAAGGGACGGGGAGGAAAAAGAAAGTGTTTTGTCTTTTTTCTGTTTTCACAATTTGCACAAGTTTGAATTTGAATTTTTGAAAAGCTTTCTCAAGCAACCTAGCCTGCACACAAGCATAAATAAAATGCACCAGCATGAATGCAACAAAATAATTAAGCTCCCATATTATTTATAAAATTATTATTTACCTAATTAATTCAAAAGAGGGAAAAATACAATTGGTTTGTCAAATTTTAATTCTAATTTCCCAAAATAATTTTTAGGGTGTTACAGTTGATTGGTTATGCGGATACGGACTATGCCAGTTACAAAATCAATAGAAAGAGCACTTCCAATACTTGTCAACTCTTGGGAAAGTCACTAGTTTCATGGTCATCCAAGAAGCAAAATAGTGTTGCACTCTCTACCGCCAAAGCCGAATACATTAGTGCGAAAAGTTGTTGTGCACAAATCTTATGGATGAAGCAAACATTAAAGGACTTTGGTTTGAAGTTCAATAAGGTTCCATTGCTATGTGACAATAAAAGTGTGGTGAAGATCACAACCAATCCGGTGCAACATTCAAGAACCAAGCACATAGATGTGAGGCACCACTTCATAAGAGATCACCAAGCAAAAGGGGATATTGCAATCACAAGTGTGGACACCAAAGATCAACTAGCCGATATATTCACCAAGCCTCTTGATGAAGCAAGATTTTGCAAGTTAAGGAATGAATTGAACATACTTGATTACTCCAACATGTATTGATGCACTTCATGAAAATCATATGACATGTCTTCCCTCCAAAGCAAGGCAAAGGTATCATTGTTTGACGTATGCATTCATACTTTACTAGGACTTCCTAGAACATATAGACATGCCTTTGTTCACTCTAGGCCATTCATTGAAAGCCAAAATGATTTAAATTATATATGGCATCGCTATTGCTTGTTTGATTGATTGATCTAGTGGTGACATATAACTTGTTCATGGGGATGCAAACCTAGTGTTGAATCTAGTCAAATGAGCAATCAAGTTCTTAACTCAACATAGGCAAGATAACCCCTAGTGGCGTGAAGAAGCTTGTCTTTGGTTCAAACTGAGTTAAACATCTTGTGCAAATTTGCTAGATTGAACCAAAAATTTAAAAAAATTAATCTCACTCTCCATTGATTTGACCTTTTTGTGGTACTTGATGCCAAGGGGAGAAAAACAAAGATAAGAAAAGATAAGAAATGGGAAGAAGAAGATAAAATTGACTAAGCTTCACGATGAACCATCATTAAGGCCAATGATGGGAGAGCAATAGGCCAAAGTAAAGGGATCAAAGTTTTGAATTAAAACCTTTACTTAAGATAAGCTCACCTTGAGGGGGAGCAAACTCATGAACTTAGTTGGATGCATTTGGAATGTGCACTTACATATGTTTGATGCATTTGCATATGTCTTTACTTTCCATTGCCATGTTCTTGAGTGGTGCATACTAGAAATAGACCTATTTGATGTTTTGATAACTAGCATGTGTAGGTGGTAACTAGATGATCTTGTTCCTTTCCATTTGATATCGGAGCATTGCTTATAATGTTGATCTCACGGTATGCTCAAGTTTTGTGATCATCTAGTTATCAAAGTGCTAAGGATGGCGATTCCACAACTTCGATGTTTATTTCAATTGGTATCACGCTTCAAAGGTTTATCCTAAACATCCTAGCACATCTCAGTGGAAATTTACTCTCTATTTATGCATATGTGCAAGCTTTCAAATCCAAACTTATGCACATATGTAGGGGGAGCTAAATAGCCACCAAACTGAATTTGTGTTGTTTGTCCACTTCAAAAACATGATAATCTTGTTTGGACAAGCTCACAAGTTCAAAAACAAACATAACTCTTATCTTTGTATAGGATGTCATCAATTACCAAAAAGGGGGAGATTGAAAGCCCTAGTTTGGTTTTGATAATTGATGACACCCTAAGAACTAACCTACTTGCTAAGTGATGGCTAAGTGTAGGTTATCCTAACCATGGTGAGTGGAGCTAAATGATGATGATCAAGTGAGCTCAACCATGGATCAAGGTGGATCAAATGGAGATGACCAAGGAGAAAGAAAAGGACTTAAAAGAGAAGGCAAAGGTATAACCCTAATAGGGCTTTTCTTTTGGTGATCAAGACACCAAGTGGGTGTGATCACGTTTAGAATAGATAGCCGACTATTAAGGGGAGAACTAAGTGATTGGATTACCTTCAAGTGCTCTAGGTTGTATTTCGTTGTATTGAATCTAACTCAACCTAGACTTTGTCTTAGAACCCTTGGAAAATGTTTTCAAAAGCTAACACACCATGCACAATCATTGGATTCTTTGGTGTTAGCACTCGGGAACAAGGGTTGAAGTGGTAGAAAGGTGTTTGGGGTCTCTCTCCCTCCTGCCAAGCTTCGGAGGCAGGATTCGGCGATTTCCAGAGAAAGTCACAATAGAAAAACACTGAGTTTCGAGCGTCAGACTCTGGGGATGCAGGGCGTCAGACTATTGTTTGGTAGGGTCCGACGGTCCCCAGACGTGTTGTTCTCTTAGCAAAGGTGTCGGATGCTTAGGCTTGGTCCGACGGTAGACGTCAGACACTGTCCGACGATGGTTTAGCGTTTCTGGACCTCTTTGGAAGCATCGGACGGCGGAGCTCGTTGGTCCGACGCGCTCACTGAGTTGAGGTCGATGGTGGTTCGAGCTGTGAGAGTCGGACAGTCTGTCGCTGGTTGAGAGAAGAGCGTCGGACCTTTGGTTCTCAGTTCGACGGCTTGGCGTGGTGAGTTCACGTTCTGGCGAGGTGCGCGGCGAGATGAGAGCAAGGCGTCGAACGCTGTTGTTTGGTCCGACGTTTAAAATCGTCTCTGCGTGCTCTCTGGAAGCGACGAATGCCAGAGGGCGTTGGTCTGACGCTGTCCAGTCCGACGATCATGTTTTGGCGCGAGGAAGTAGCCGTTGGGATCGATCGGCTGTGGTTGAACTAAGTTGACACGTGGCAGCAATCCAAGCATCGGACCGTGACTGTTAGTCTGACGGGGTCCGTCCGACGGTAGGATCTGACGTCCCGAAAAGTATGTTAACGGCTGTTTCTTGTGGGGTAATGGCTAGGAGTGCACTTAGGGGTATTTATACTCCTTTCCTGGTCACTTGGTGCACATTTGATTCTTTGACATACACTTGTGAGCACTCTCTAGCCTCCCACTCACTCACTTGTTCATCTTTGATCATCTTTGTGAGTTGAGTGATCCTCAAGTGCATCATTGCTAGTGATTTGCATTCTAGAGCACTTGAGAGCAAGCCAAGACTGAGTTCTTATTCTCTTGGGGCATTGCCGTGTCCCTAGCGGCTTGGAGATGATTCCGGTGTTGAGGTTGATTGATGATTGTTCAAACCCGCACCGAAGGTTTGTTGTGAGGGGTTCTTGCAGTTATTCCCCGGTGGACAGCCAAAACTGACTCTAGTGGATTGCTCGTGGTTGATAGCCACTTCTCTTGTGTTGGTGAGCGGCTCCCGGTGAGGGATTGGCGTGTGAAGCCTAGCTCGCAATCCACCAAGGAAGACCGGTGCCACAACGAGGAGTAGCGTGATGGCGATCATGTGAACCTCAGTAAAAAATCAAGTGTTCTCTCTTCTCCACCATTGAGTGGATGATTGGTCTTCCGGTGTTCTCCTGATTCATCCTCTTGTTGCTTATTGACTATCTTTGGTGATTGGATCAACCTCTACTCTCCTCGGCGGTATAGCTTTCTCATTCACAACTCACTTGCGCTTATCACTTGTTTAGGTGCTCTCTCCTTAGGTTTCGAAGGAGTGGGTTTCTAGCATTTGAGTGCTTATACTTGTGAGTAGCATATCGTGCTAGGTGGCTTGCATAAAATAGCATAAATCTAGTGCTTAGCTTCGCCGTGTTAATTGCTAACTTGTGGTCTAGTTCTTTGTAGAAATTTTTTTATAGGCTATTCACCCCCTCTAGCCCATCCGGTCCTTTCACGTAGCCCAAAGACTTGCCTCAAATGGAGAGAGTAGCTTAACTTGCTTAGTTTGTTTCTAGTACTAGTGCTAGGGTACTTCACATGTTGATGACATGGTTTATATAGGAAGACTTGCTTTGTGGTCAATTGGCTAGGCAGTTAGAAGCTATTAGGCTCATCTCTTGTACTAATCAAATTGCCTTGTATTGGGCTTTAGCAAGGAAAATTTCATGGTCCATTCATGCCTCCTTTAGGCATCGTAGGTTCTAACAGCTATCACCTTAGGATGTTTGGATGTCAATCATTCACAATGGCGGGTATGATGAGGACATCCAAGGAATACATACTTCCTCAACCAGCAATAAGGCACCATCCAATACCAGGAAGACAAATCAAGGACTAATTACATGTAGTCAAGCAAAGAAACAACAATAAGAAGTGAATGCATTACTTTATGAAATTCATTCTAACCTTATTGAGAATTTTATACTAATTAAGTCGTGCATGTTTCTATTGCTCAGATTCACAAGGAAGATGACAAGAGTACACAATGAGATGACTACGGAGAAGAACCACCCTCGAACCTATCCAGTCCAGTAGAACAATCTGACAGAAAGTCATAATTTTGATTCTCAAAAGGTATGAAGGCTCATGAGGACTTGTTGAAAAGTTTGTTAAGTCTTGTTTTCAGTGCCACCAAAGTCGACCAGTTTGGAAACTCCATTGTTAGTCCAACCAGTTTTAGTGACCACTGATCAGTAGATCCATAGTAGGCCTCATGTTCTTGTTCCCACGCAAAACTGTACCTGTCAGGTACCAAAGTATGGGGTACCCAACTTCGATGCAAAAACACACATTCCCAACACGGCCCGGCCCAGGTAAGCCCAGCGGAGGCCTACGAGGGCCACGCCAATGGAGGCCCATGACGATGCTGACCTACCCTCGGGCGCCAATTTTCCGATTCGCCCGAGCCTCTCCGAGAGAGCTCGGGAAAGCGGCACCCTCGGGCGCCAATTTTCCGATTCGCCCAAGCCTCCCCGAGAGAGCTCAGGAAAGCGGCACCCTCGGGCGCAAATTTTTTGATTCGCCCAAGCCTCCCCGAGAAAGCTCAGGAAGACAGCACCCTAGGGCACCAATTCTCCGATTCACCCGGGCCTCCCCGAGAGAGCTCGGGAAAGCGGCACCCTCGGGCGTCGATTCTCAGATTCGCCCGAGCTTCCCCATCCCCCTCGAGCGCAATCTCTCAAAGGCATCCAATGCATAGTTGATGTCAGCGGAGCAGTCTTGGACCACAAGAGACCTCTCTGGCCACTTTACAAGCACTGTCCCATCAGGCGAGATTCTCGACGTTACTGTGCTTCGCACACGCACGACGGACATACCACCTGTCAGGATTTCCCTGGCAACGGATTTGATAGGCCCACTACGGCCATCCTCTCCACAGTATGGTCTACAGTGCACCGCCCCGTTTTCGGCCAGGATCTACCAACTACGACTACAACAGTCCAAGCGCCTGACGAATGGGCTACGCAAGAACGGGAAAGGCACCAGCTGCATTGTCCACTCGAAAGGATGACCACGCCTTCCATCTGCGCCCACCTGACCCTCGGGAAACACTGTTCGAAAGCCGAAAGTGCGCCCGAGGGGAGATATCGCCCTGCTCCGTTCCATCATGCCTCCAGGAGTCCCGAGCCTCGGGAGACAACACCCCGAGGCAACTCTCCCTCTTGTCACATCGTGCGGAAGGACAGCCATCAGGTGTGCCCGGTATGACACTACGCCATGCCGTAATCCCAACAACATTCACCGCCTTGGAACTCACCAAGATCGTACAAACCACTTCGGCCATACCCCCAGGACGCAGAGACATGACTGTAGCTGGTGACAGTCAAACAGAGACAACAACTCCCCAGTGTAACATGCATAACAATGTACGCGATGCCCTCTTCCCTCCCTTGTGACTATAAAAGGGAGAGCAGAGGTCAGCCTTAGAGGCTCTCTCAGGTTCCCAAGCTCTCTCACACACACACTCCACACCACACACAACAACAAGCGACTTGTATACACTTCGACACTCACAAGAGACTTGGGAACGCATCCCTCTCTTGCCTAGCTTGTAACCCCCTACTACAAGCACCCTGGTGCAAGGCAACACGACTCTCCTCTCCACTAGACGTAGGGCCCTCTTGGCCTGAACCAGTATAAACCCTGTGTTCTCCCTTGCACACCATCCAGAGCCTCAACCGCAAAACACAAATTCACTAGCCGGTGTTTGCACCTGCTAAAACTAGCACCGACAGTTGGCGCGCTAGGTAGGGGCCTTTTTGCGTGTTGACTCAGGTTACGGATGGCCGACATCTCCATGACGCTTCCTGCTGGTGCGGTGCTCCGGTTCGGGAGTCTTGAGTTCGTGGCCACCGGCCACGGGCTCGAGATGAACCCGCGCCCAACCGAGCCCCGCACCATCATCGTCCTGAATCCGGCTCATCAGGCGGCCGAGGAAAGGACCACGGCGACGCTTCCTCCCATCCCAGAGGACGAGAGGAGCGCCGCACGCCGCGCTTCCCGGCGGACCAGGAGGAGGAGGCGCAACCGCGCCAACCTGCCCCTAGTCGCGGAGGGCGCGGCCAACCAGCTGCCCCCAGCAGGGGACGCCAACTCGACGCTGGCCGCCACCCCGACACCTCCGGCGTCAACAGCCACACACCCGCCAACCGCCCGAAGGACGGGCGGAGGCGGGATCGCGGTGTCGACAGGACTCTCTCTCCGCCCTCATTGGGGAGGGAGATGGCGCCGTCATCTCTCTTCGGGCTCCAAAGCACTGTGGATGCCCACGTCCGTGCAGTCCATGCTCTGTTGCATGATTTGGTAGAGACACCTGTCCACCGCCTCGAGCGTCTAGATGACCTCGTGGGCGACCACGTGGCTTCCCCATCGTCCTCTCCTGGGAGCAGTCCCAGGACATATGATGGGGGGGAGAAAGACTCCACTAATAGTCTTACTCCCCGAGAATACTCGGAAGAATGGGAACGTCGCGGTTGGACCTCGCCGTCACGACGGGGCCTCGGCGACGACGACGATGAGTTCTGGGCGAACATGGACTTCACCGCCCACCCCGACGACTCGTGGGAGGACGCCCCGAGCGTCGTCACCGACTCTGACCAGTCCTACATCGACCCCGCTCGGGAATGCTACCACTTGGTGCACCTCGAAGATGGACGGGTGGAGGACGTCCATTCGGGGGACGACAACGACATACCTTCCCCGCTCCAGCCGCAACATAATCCACCTCCGGCGACTCCGCGGCCTGCACGGTCAGCTCCACCGCAGGACCCGGGGGCTGGGACGTTTCACCCCGCGCACCAGTCTCTGGAGCTAGAGCAACTCCGGGAACTTGAGGCGCGGATGGATGAGGACCGCCTGCGCCTCACCCAGCTGCGAGCCACGCTCGAGCGCAAGGAGCAGCAGGGCACCGGCGAAGCAGCTCGACGCCGGGCCTACGACGTTTAGGCTCATATCATCGCCGACGATGGAGCCCGAACACCAGGAGCCCTGCCTCGAGCGAGCCACAAGCTCACGGAGGTGGCAATGCTGCTCCGGAGCATGCCTGAGCCCTTCACCGAGGAGGCACGGCAGCTCAGGAACCAGCTCAAGGATCTCCTTGAGGATGCAACCGTTCTCCAGGCGGAGAGTTCAGCGTCACGACATCGTGGCGCTGAAAGTCACCAACGTGGCGGTGTGGCATGCCACGACCGTGAGGCCTCGGTGCATCCCGAGGTCCCAAGGGCCCCGTCGGTTCACCAACGGCTTGGTAAGGACGTCGACGTCTGAGCCATCCTCCAAGCTCGCGGTCGGCGGAGGACCAATGGACCCGCACGAGGCTACCATGTCCAGCGGGGCAGGCGCTACGACCCGGATGAGGACCGCGAGCCCTCACCCGAGCCCTCGGGTCCTCGTGTCTTCTGCGAGGCCATCCGAAGGGCTAGATTCCCGCCCTGATTCCGACAGCCGGCTAACATAGTCAAGTATTCAGGGGAAACCAACCCCGAACTGTGGCTAGCGGATTATCGTCTTGCGTGCCAGGTTGGCAGTGCACAGGATGATCTCATCATCATCCGCAACCTACCCTTGTTCCTCGCCTACTCTGCGAGAGCCTGGCTGGAACATCTCCCCCCACGGTTGATCTTTGACTGGAGTAATCTGGTCAGGATCTTCGTAGGGAACTTCCAGGGCACATACGTGTGCCCCGGCAACTCCTAGGATCTCAGAAGCTGCAAGCAGAAGCCGGACGAGTCCCTCAGGGACTACATCTGGCGGTTCTCCAAGCAGTACAATGAGCTGCCCCAGGTCGCTGACTCCGACGTCGTTGGAGCATTCCCTACAGGAACTTCCTACAAAGAGCTCGTGCATGAGCTCGGACGCCGGACCCCCACCAGCGTCTCTGAGCTCATGAAAATTGCAACCAGCTTCGCCTCGGGGGACGAGGCGGTGGGAGCCCTCTTCTCCGATCCCAAGGGCAAACGGAAGGAGGAGGCCCCCGAGGGCACCTCTTCCCGAGGCCCAAACAACAAGAAAAAGAATGGGAAGGGAAAAGCCCCCCTCTGCCACGACTCCCTCGTGGCAACCACCGAGCCCAAGAGGGAACGACCCCCTCGGGGCCGTTTTGACGAGATGCTCAAAAACCGTGCCCTTACCACCAGGGTCCGGTGCATCACATGCTCGGGCAGTGTGTGATGCTCAAAACGCACTATGGCCGGTAGCCGTTCCAAGGATGACACCAGCAAGAAGCCCGCCAGGGATCAGGCGGACAAGGACGGGAAGAACGACGAGTTCCCGCCTATCGACAAATGCCTCATGATCTTCGGCGGGCCTGGGACTGCTCCAACACCGCGACAGCGAAAGCGCGAGCGTAGGGAGGTCTACTCCGTCGGACCAGCGACAACACGCTTCCTCGACTGGTCCCTCGACGCTATCACCTTCAGCCGGGACGATCACCCGGACTACGTCCCATCACCGGGGCGCTACCCGCTCATTGTCGACCCCGTCGTCGGCAACACGAGGCTCTCCAAAGTCCTCATGGACTGAGGTAGTGGCCTCAACATTCTCTACGCTGAGACCCTTGACTTGATGGCAATCAGCCGCTCGCTCCTCTGGGTCACAACGTCCCCGTTCCATGGGATAGTGCCCGGGAAGAGCGTGCAACCCCTCGGGCAGATCGACCTGCCCGCATACTTCGGGACTCCTGATAACTTCAGGAAGAAAGTCCTGACGTTTGAAGTGGTAGGCTTCCACGGCACCTACCACGCCATCCTCGGGAGGCCATGCTACACCAAATTCATGGCGGTCCCGAACTACACCTACATCAAGCTCAAAATGCCGGGGCCAAAGGGGGTGATCACCATCGACGCTTCCTACCAGCACGCGTACCAGTGCGACGTCGAGTGTTGCGAGTACGCCGGTGCGCTGGTGGAGTTCGTGGCCCTCATTGCCGACCCTGAAAGGATGGCAAAGGAGGTCCCCGACCCCAAGAAGGCCACGGGCACCTTTGAGCCCGCTGAAGAGGTGAAGGAGGTGCCCCTCAACCCGAACTCCCCCGACGGCAAGGTGCTGAAGATCAGCACCACCCTCGACCCGAAATAGGAGGCCGTGCTCGTCAATTTCCTCCGCAAGCACGCCTACGTGTTTGCATGGAGTCCCTCAGATATGCCAGGCATCCCAAGGGAGGTCGCCGGGCACTCCTTGGACATCCGGGCCGCGTCCAAGCCGGTGAAGCAGCGCCTGCGCCGATTCAACGAGGAGAAGCGCCAGGCCATCAGGGAGGAGGTGCAAAAGCTTTTGGCGGCCAGATTCATCAAGGAGGTCTTTCATCCAGAGTGGTTAGCTAACCCTATTTTGGTTAAAAAGAAAAATAAAAAATGGAGAATGTGTGTTGATTACGCTAGTTTAAATAAAGTTTGTCCTAAGTATCCATTTCCATTACCTTGCATTGATCAGATAGTTGATTCCACTGCTGGCTGTGAATGGCTTTGCTTTCTTGATGCATATTCCGGTTACCATCAGATTCACATGAAAGATTCCGACGAATTAGCGACTTCTTTCATTACTCCTTTCGGTACATATTGTTACGTAACCATGCCATTTGGCCTCAAAAACGCGGGCGCGACTTACCAGTGTTGCATGCTCAAAGTTCTTGGGGACCTCATCAGGCGGACCATTGAGGCTTACATAGACGATATAGTGATAAAATCTAGGAAGGCAAGCGACTTAGTAGCCGACCTAGAAGAGGCATTCGAGTGCCTCAAGAAGCGAAACATAAAGCTAAACCCCGAGAAGTGCATTTTCGGGGTCCCTCGGGGCATGCTCCTCAGGTTCATCGTTTCCGAGCGTGGCATCAAAGCCAACCCGGAATAGATATCGGCCATCACACAGATGGGTCCGATTCAGAACCTCAAGGGTGTGCAAAAGCTCATGGGATGTCTCGCGGCCTTGAGTCGATTCATCTCAAGGCTCGGCGAAAAGGGACTTCCCTTGTATCGGTTGCTAAAGAAAAATGAGCACTTTACCCGGACCACCGAGGCCCAGGAAGCCCTCGAAAGGCTTAAGGCTCTATTTTCAGAAGCACTGGTTCTCGTGCCTCCTATGAAAGAGGGGAATCTCTTGCTATATGTCGCTGCTACTAACCAAGTTGTGAGTGCAGCGATCGTCGTGGAACAGCAAGAAGATGGGCACGCATTGCCGGTGCAGCGGCTGGTCTACTTCATCAGCGAAGTCTTGTCCGAGACCAACACACGATACCCTCAGATCCAGAAGCTGGTGTACGCAATCATTCTTGCCCGGCGCAAGTTGCGGCACCACTTCGAATCCCATCCCGTGACTGTGGTATCATTGTTCCCCCTCGGGGAGGTGATCCAGAATCGGGAGACGACTGGGAGGATCGCTAAATGGGCTATCAAGCTCATGGGTGATGGCATCACCTACGCGCCACGAAAAGCCATTAAGTCCCAGGTACTAGCGGACTTCGTGGCAGAATGGACCGAGACGCAGCTACTGCCACTCCCGACCCAAGAAGAGTATTGGGTCATGTACTTCGATGGGTCGATGATGAAGACCGGTGCTGGCACAGGCATCGTCTTCGTTTCACCCCTCGGGGTCCGGCTCAAGTACTTGCTGCGGCTGCACTTCACGGCTTCCAACAATGTGGCCAAATACGAGGCTCTGGTCAACGGACTCCACATCGCCATCGAGCTCGGGATCCGGCGCCTCGAGATTCGAGGGGACTCCCAGCTCGTCGTGGACCAGGTTATGAAGGAGTCGACGTGCCAGAACCCCAAGATGGCCGCCTACTGCAAGCTGGTACGGTTGCACGAAGAAAAATTCGACGGCCTCGAGCCCAACCACATCGCGTGTAGGTACAACGAGGAGGCCGACGAGTTGGCAAAGATCGCACCCGAAAGGGCTACGGTCCCGACGGGCGTATTTGCCAATGACCTCCACAAGCCCTCGGTCAGTGTTGATCCCTCGGGGGCCAAGGGGAAAAAGACCCCCGAGCCCTCGGGAGAACTCAGATCGTCTTCAAGCGATGCATGCCCCTTGGGCGCTGCCGACCCCTCCGACAAAGGGGAGCCACCCGAGACCCTGGCTGAAGATGGCGACGAAGCCGAGGCGATAGAGATTGAAGTCGTGATGGACGACGACGAGCCGGACTGGCGTGAGCCGCTCGTCAGCAGGCTTGTCCGAGGAGTCTTACCCTCGAACAAAACCAGGGCACGACGGCTGGCACGTAAAGCTAAGTCTTTCACGATGATCGACGGCGACCTCTATCGACGCAGTCCCTCGGGCGTCCTCCAGCGCTGCATTCCCTTCAGTCAAGGCAAACACCTACTTGAAGAGATACACGCTGGAGCCTGCGGTCACCACGCCGCACCAAGAACTCTTGTCGGTAATGCCTTTCGATAGCGCTTCTACTGGCCAACCGCCGTAGCCGATGCAACCGAGGTGGTACGCTCCTGCGAGGGATGCCAGTACTATGCTCGGCAGACGCACCTAACGGCCCAAGCTCTCCAGACGATTCCCCTCACTTGGCCATTCGCAGTATGGGGACTGGACCTTGTCGGGCCCCTCCAAAAGGCGCCCGGGGGCTTCACCCACTTGCTTGTTGCCATTGACAAGTTCTCAACGTGGATTGAAGCTACGCCAATTGCCCAAATCGGCTCGGCACAAGCGGTGTTATTCTTCACCGACATTGTCCATCGGTTTGGTGTCCCGAACTCCATCATCACTAACAATGGCACGCAGTTCACCGGAAAGAAATTTCTGGCCTTCTGCGACGAGTACCACATACGAGTGGACTGGGCAGCCGTAGCCCACCCAAGAACGAGTAGCCAAATAGAACGTGCCAATGGCATGATTCTCCAAGGCCTTAAGCCGAGAATCTTCAACATATTGAATAAGTTCGGTAAGAGGTGGCTGGTGTTGGCGGTCCTTAGAGCCTATTTCTTACCGCCAATATGTTACTAAAATAAATAGTAGGTAGGGCTTTAAACTAACATTTCCACAAGTTTTGGTGTGTACTTGACTTGCAGGTGTGACATGTGAAAATGCACAAAAAACCATAAAGAAAGCGCACATCCAGGAAACGTATTCAGAGAAGGCGCAATCCAAGAAAATAAGAAAGCCCACGTTAAACACTAAACTGGATCCATCCGTAACCACGGGAGAGGCCCAGGCCTAGGGAGCAACCGACCACCCTGAAGGCGGTGGCCAGTGGGCCCAGCCAGGGGACCGGACGCCCCCAGGACCGCCCCTGGTGGGGCCTCCCGGGCCTAGTCTTCGGAGGCGGTGCTCAAGGTGGTTTCCCAAGGGCGGTTTCACCTCCTTCCAAACTTAGAGATGCCAAACCGCCCTACTCTAGCAATAAATAGATGGTGCTCCTTCATCATTCAACACACACCATCATTTGGAGCCATTTACCTCACCTCTCACTTGTATTCTTTAGATTAGTTTTAGTATTAGAGCAAGGCAAGAGCTAGCAAGGAGAGTTTGTATCCTTGGGAGAAGAAGGAACACCTCGGTATGAATACAATGCAGTTCTCTTCCAAGTTCAAGTTCTTATTTTATTTATATAGCAATGCATATGAACTAGAGTATAGTCTTGGTCATGTTATGATCATGATATATGAACTAGCTTAAAGTTTATGTGTTATGTTCTTGATATGTTCATCGTTGTTCTTCATCGTTCATCGACTTAGTATGAATAGAGGAAGAACTAGGGATGAGGTGACGGTTCGTCATGCCTTCTCGGTTGCTCTTAGAGTAGCCTATCACTCCGAAGGGGTGGGGTCCTAGGGGGTTAGGAGTTGTTTCCAAGTACGCGAGCATGGTGCTCGGGTATGCGGAGATCGGCGAATATGTCGGTATCCCACGGGCAAATGGGTAGGTGGGCAGGTGGTCACAGCCCTGTCCATCCCTAGCACTCCCCCACATTCGGATATTGGGTAGGAGTTCGTAAAGTCTCTATCGGCTGGCAGACCAGCTACGGGGATCTCCCTGTCATCCCAGACTTAGTCCTGATACTAGACATGCTAGTTAGATGTTTTACTAACAGTTCTTTGCATAGTTATATATGACCAATGCCTACTCAATTAGATATATTCTTTTATTCTTTATTTCTCTTTTATCCTTGAGGTCGGCTCAGATGTGTGTCTAATATCTTTGAACTATGATTTACCCCTGCCTATTCTATGTCTACCTATGCATTCAATAAGTGATCATGTTTATACCAAAGCTAGATGCATTCGTCCTGCCCTCCTACGGGAAATTACAAATACGATACCCCTGAATACTCACGGGTTGAAATGCTACAATGATAGTTCTGTGCGCTTGCAGATTTATTCTTATTTCTTACTGAGCTATCGATTGGCGTACCTAAGTACCATTACTTAAGGGTTGTAATTCTTGTTGCACCCCACGGCACCGTACCACAGTTTTGCATTACCTAGGCCAGCGCCATTAAGGGCCAAGGGTTACCTTTCTGAAGTAATGGTTGTTGGGAATGCCAACACACGTTTCTAGTGTTATCACTAAGGACGGACTTATAATCTATCTTTAGTAGCAACGCTAAGAAACGCCAACAAGCATTTCTAGCGCCGTTGCCGGGGAGGGCAAAAGGAAATAAAAACATCTAGCTTGGCATAGGCATTGATTGCACAATAAGCAAAAGGTGGCCATAGTTTAGGCAGGCTAACTTTTCTTGTTTTCTTCCTCTTTTTTCTATTGGAAAGAAAACAGGATAGTGTATGAGTGGTTTCGACCTGTCGAACAACTTCACCGACAATCCGGAGGCACTCCTAAGGAAGAACAGGTCCCGTACCACTTCTTCTTCTGCTACTCCATCAACAGACGAACCATTCACTCTTGCACCATCCGCTACTATCATCATGGCCAAGACACTCCGCGACTACTCCACCCCTACTGTTGCCAACGTGCCCGTTAGGCCCGCTGTCAATATCGGAAATGGAAACTTCGAGCTCCGTACTGGCCTAATCAAGATGGTGCAGGCAAGCCAGTTCTGTGGCTTGCCAAATGAGGACGCAAATGCTCATCTTCAACACTTCCTTGAATTGTGCGACACCATCGTCACCAAAGACGTCGCACCAACTAGCATCAAGCTCCGCCTATTTCCTTTTCCCTTGCGGGGAAGGCGAAATAGTGGTTCTACCAAAACAAGGAAGCTGTCAACACGTGGGACAAATGTTCCATGGCATTCCTCGCCAAGTTCATCCCCATGAGCAAAACCATTGCTCTAAGGCGGGAAATATCCAACTTCCAGCAAACATCACTTGAGTCCATCCCTCAGGCATGGGAGAGGCTGCAGGACTATGTCCGAGCCTGCCCCACCATGGAATGGAAGATTGGCTGGTGCTCCAGAACTTTTACGAGGGCCTGACGGCCATGTCAAAAGGGCACCTTGACGCTGGAGCTGGAGGGGCATTCCTCTCCCTCACCATCAAGAATGCCACTGCACTCATCAAAAAGATGGTAGCAAACCAAAGCTGCAGAGAAAGAAGAGAAACACAAGAAGGCATGCATACCGTGAAGGAGACGGATTTGCTTGCCGCAAAAATAGACCTCCTAATAAAGAGGCTGGACAACCGTGCCACCGAACCCACCACAGGACGAGCCACGGGCTTCACGCCCTTCTTCCTGGTGTACGGCGCCGAGGCCGTCCTCCCCACGGACTTGGAGTACGGCGCCCCAAGGGTCTGAGCCTATGATGATTAGGGCAATCAGACTTCCCACGAAGACGCGTTGGACCAAGTCGACGAAGCTCGGGACATGGCCCTGTTGCACTCGGCCAAGTACCAGCAGTCACTACGCAAGTACCATGCTCAGTGCGTCCGAAGCCGAGCCTTCAGCGTAGGCGACTTGGTGCTGCGGCTCAGGCAGGACAACAAGGGGCGCCACAAGCTCACACCACCGTGGGAAGGACCATTCATCATCGCCGAGGTGCTACGTCCCGGCACGTACAAGCTCGCAAACGAGAAGGGCGAGGTCTACAGCAACGCTTGGAACATCGAATAGCTACGTCGCTTTTATCCTTAAAATTCCGAGCATTGTACAATTTGTAAAATCTTGAAATCAATAAAAAGACCCGAGTTCTACTCTTTTTACCTGATTTTTAGATTTTCGATCCGAGCCCACACTCAGAAGTGAAATGACCTTTCATTTCACCGCGCATTAAAAAAGAGAGGCCCGACCTAACCTACGGAAAGGCCGACCCTCTCTCGGGGTCTAGGACGGGGGGAACCCCCGGACTCTCCCGAGCCTCAGTGATTCTGAAAATGCAAAAATTTCAAAACCCGTTGAAATCGTTTCTCCCTAAAACATGCTTCCCTCCTAAAACCAAGCGTGAACTTATAAGACTCGGAAGAGTAAGAGAAGTCCCAGAGGACAGAGCTGGCCGAGTCGAGGAGACCGCTTACGCCCCTGGGCTACAGCATTTCCCCTCGCCACTCCGCATTCGAAGGCTAACTCGCACTCGGAAGAAAACTTATAGGATCTACGCTCGGCAAAGGGAGAAGGCTCGGGAAGAAACAACTAAGCCTTTTTTCCAAGGATTCTTTCTGCCAAAGCTCCTAGGACGTCGGCTGCATCTACGTCGCTAAAGCTACGACACCTGAAAGAAGTCCCCCGAGGCTCGATGGCCCGGGCACAGGATCGGCAAGAAAAAACGCCTAAGGAAAAAGCACGAAACGAATTGAATCAAACATGCAGCAAATATTTACATAAATATTACGGCCACGAAGGGCCACATGTTTGTTTCCTCCCAACCACTCATGAAAAGTTATTTTTACAAGGGCACTATGGCCCAGCTGTTCTTCATGGCAAGTCCAATGGAGGGTGTTCGACCTCGGCTTCAAAGAGGCCCGCCAGCGCTTCGTCGGGCTCCTTCATCGAGTCCTCCAGCGCCAGGAGCTCGGCATCGTCGGCCTCAAGAAAGCCTTCGCTGACAGGGCCAGCGTCAAAGTTCCCATAGTGGGACTTTACGACCGCCAGTGTCTTCTGGACGCCCGTCAGTAGGGCCTCCTTGACCCGGCCGCCGACGCTGCCATAAAGTGCCTCCAGTCGGCTCCAGAACGAGACCCCCGAGGGTTCCCCACCGGTGCCGAATGAGTCACATAGTGCACGCGCTGCCTTCTGCAGTTCCAGGTGATCGGCCGCCTCGCCGTCATAAGCCGCCTGCAGAACTGCAGGAGCAAAACATGGAGGTGAACAAAGACGCAACGAGCAACCAAGACGAACAAAACGAAAAGCATGACACTGCACATACCGCCAACCTCCTCCCGAGCCTTCTGCGCCTCCTCCTGGGCCGAGTCCGCCGCGCCAACCGCCAGACGCAATGCCGCCTGAGTTTCACTCAGGTCGAGAGCCAAGGCCTCAGCGGCAGAAGTCTTCTCGGCGACAAGCTGTCGGGCAGCATCGCGCTCCCTCGTCGCCTCGGCCAGGGCACCCTCCAGCTCCTGTACCCGTGTCGCCGAGGCAGCGGCTCATCCCTTTGCCTCCGTGACCTCCTCCTTCAGGATAGTGTTGTCAACACTCACTTCGGCGAGTTTGGAGGTCACGGCGGCAAGCTCGCCCTAGGCACGGGCAAGGGCTTTTCCCTTGAGGTCAAGCTGCTTTCAGAGCCCGAGCCCGCCGTAGAGGAAGCAGGACTTGTCCCGAGAGGTGTGCATAAGGTCCTAGAAAAGAGAGACAAGCGAAAACGGTAAAGACGACGCTCATACATAGGTAAAGTCACGGAACACGGAGGCTCACCTGAAGCTGGGCCGGGAGCTCCGTCTCGAGGACGTCGGTGATCGCGTGGAGACCCGCCACCGAACTGAGCCCGAGCACTTGAACAGCGTCCCATTTGGGAGCCTCAAGGTCGTCCCGGAGCGAGAAGACGGGCGGCGCTTGAGGATCTGCTCGGTCCGCCCACTCGATCCGGGAGGCGGTCAACTCCCAAGGCCGGGGCTGCCTCAGTGCCAACGCCCAGGGGCCTTCCTCACAAGCGGGGGGGAGCTCCTGCGTCGACATCCACGACCGTCGAACTCACGGCGGCAGGCTCCGTGGGAGCGACATCGGCTGACGCTCCCGAGGCGCCTCCAGAACTAACGACCGAGGCCTCGGGAGCCCGCGCTGGCGCTGCCTCCACGTCAGCAACGCGCGTAACGATGGCGGCCACGGCCGGAACAACCCCTCCTGAAGGAGGAACCTCGGACGCCACGACCGGACCCGTGGGGGGACGGATTTCCTCGTCCGTCAATCGGGCGCTCCCCCCGGCCATGTCGTGGCCCTGCACCTTCAGGACCTTCAGGTGCGAGACCTGGAGGTCCGACCCCGAGCGCTTCCTGAAGCAGAGAAGGAAGAAAGGAACATTCGTAACAAGATCTCCGATGAAAGAAATAACAGGTAAAGATACTTGCCTCATCTTAGGAACCACCCTCCTCCTCTTCGCCGCCCCCGCGCTCGGTGAGACGACAGACGGCGTGGGCCATGCCGGCGGCGGAGGGGTGGGCGCCACCTCGGCATCCGGGCCAGCCCCGCCCTGAGGCAGGGGCCCTGCCTGGGCGCCAGGGGTCGCCTCGACGTCGCCGCCCCTCGGCGAGGAAGCTTTAGTCTGGGTGGACCCCAGCTCAAGTTCTGGCGTCTTGGCGCTGGTCGGCTCCGGCTCCGACGGCGTCCGCCCACTGCTCCCCCCGCCTTCGGCCATCGCGTCGATCAACGACGCATCGGGGGAGAGGGTGCGCGGAAATGGGAACCCCTCGGTCCCGCCTGCAGCAGCCAGGCTTGGCTCGGGCGCCGGGTCCGGGCCCGTACCCGGCCTCTCTAGGAAGCCCTCACGGCCGCTTGTGGCTCCAATAGTCACGCTGCCAGAGACCACGCCTTCAGACACAATCTCCGGCACTTTTTCCTAGGGGCTCGGGTCACGAGCCTCGGCACTTCCGGCGGCGAACGTTGACATCGGAGCCTTCCCAGGCTCGTCGGCGCCCACCGCGAGCTTTGTGGCCACGAAGGGCCGGTCCAACACCGTGAAATCATAAAAATCTTCTTCTTCTTCGTCATCCTCCTCGTCATCTTCGTCGGTGAGGGTGTCCTCCTCCGGCTCCCCCGCCTCCTTACCGCGACGACAGCGCTAGGGGGATTCCTCCGTCTTTCGAGCCCTCTTCTGCTTCAGCGCAGTCTTCCGGTTCTTCTCCGTCTTCGCCGCCTCGTCCCGAAGGCGGTTCTGGGTTCGCTGAACCTTGTCCTCCGGGACAGGTGGAAGGGAAGGTTTTCCAGTCCTTGAAAGACCCTGTGACAAACGAAGAAGGAAATCAGGAAAAAGGCAGAGGAACTGCAAACTCGACAGAGCAGAGGACGCTCACCAGCGCGATGAAGCCCGTGCGGGGGCACATGGGTATCCGGTTCAGCTCGTCCCAGGTACGGTAACCACCCACCATGTACTTAACCCGGCGCATGATCTCTTGTTGCCCGATGTCCTGGGGCAGCATCGCCGTGCCCTCCCGCGACGTCCCGATGAGCATCTGGTTCAGCGCCAGCATGCGGTCCATCAGCGGCAGCACCGTCCGCGCATAGAACTGCGCCGCCACGATGGCTCCCGTGAGACCCCGGTTGCGCAGCGTTTGGAGCGCGCCGAAGAAGACATCAAGATGCTTGGCCTCCTTAGCCGGGCACCCCCACTCCCACTAAGTGAGGGGAGCGATGAACGCCCTTCCCGTATATTTGGGGAATGCGTCCCCGTCGTTGCGGAGGTAGAACCAGCCGTGGTGCCAGCCCTTGTTGGAGGAGGGGGCCTTGCAGGGGATGTACAGGCCGGAACGGATCACGAAACCGCAGGCCCCACGCGCGGGATCTCCCGCGGCTTCTTTGAACCAGCCGCCTTGGTGTACCAGTCGACGCGGGAGATACGGCGCCATAGATTCCAGTGTGGGGGTACCCCGAGGTAACCCTCGCACAGGGTGGCATAAATTGACGCCTGTGTGATGGAGTTCGGGGTGAGGTTGTGGAGCTCCAGCCCGTTGTTGAAGAGCAACGCCCGGCAGAAGCGACTCGGTGGCAACCCGAGCCCGCGCTCGTGGTAAGCCTGAAGCTCACCACGTACCCCTCAAAGGGTTTCGGCTCGTCGTGGTCGTCCGACGGCACGACCCACTCCGGACGCTCCGTGTCTATGCAGGGGCGCAGGAGCCCTAGCTCCATGAGCCACTCCAGATCCTCCTCCGCCACGGTGCTGCGCGGCCACGGCTCCAACCTAAGAATGCTGGCCGCGGCATCGGTGGGAACAGGGGAGGAGGCCATGGCGAACTAGAGAAGAAAAGCTGTGGGAAGGCAATGAAGTCGGCCACGACGGCGCTTCTCACTCGAGCGAGCAACGAAGGCGAGAGGGTGGACGGCGAAAGCAAGAAGGCGAATGGCTGCACGAGCGAATGGCTAGGGTAGAAAGAAAAAAATCATGAGTTTTTCTTATATACCCAGGCGGAGGATCGTGGGAGATGCGGAGAATCCGACGCATTTACTGTGTGGGGCCCGCCACGATCCCAGCATCGCCACCGTCCTCGCGCACGCAACCGCCTCGAACTGCCCCGAACCGTCGCGTCCGTCAGGCTGCGCGCCTCAAAAGGTGAGCCAAGTCATTACGCGCGTTCGCCTCTATCCCGCCGATACATTCTCCTTCTCGACGAAGGAACCTTGGGCTCGGATGCCCGTTACGTTCCTAGGGGATCGAAGACTGGCCCACGGTGGCTCGAACAGTCGCCCCAGGGGAATCGAGTTAGGGACAGCTAGCGGATGGGTCACGAAAACGGCCAGTATCCCGATGCCCGAGCGTCACAAGGGACATCCCGTGCTGTGTCCAAGTCCCAGTAGTGAGTCGATTACGTGGAATCCCTCCGTGGGAGGCATCAGGCCCTCGGGACCCGTCGAAGGGACCCGACATCCACTAATTGACCCTCGGGAAACATTTGGAGTGTGCTCAGGCCACTAGCCGACCCCCAACGAACGGGGCACGGACCTCCACTTGGACCAACCCGTTTGTAGCTCACTGGAAATGCCGACTTGTGCCCCAACGGGGAAGTCGAGCAGGACCAAACCTTCCTCTTCCCGAAAAAAGAGCGTGAAGGTCGAATTAAAAAGACAGGAAAGAGCCCGATCGATCTCCGATACGAAAACGGAGGCTCGGGAACTTACCCTGCACCTTGGAAAGGCCACCAAACGACCTCCCTTACACGATGGGAGGCTCGGGAGCTCTGCTTCCAAGGGAACCACTCCCCTAAATAAATCAAAGAACAGCCGAGGACTAATAATCATGATTTTATCATCCCTCCAAAGCCTCGGGGGCTACACCCGGCGGGTGCGCTCGCGCGCACCCACCGGAAAAAACAACCTATACTTCATCTCCTCGACAGGAAGAACCTGCTTGAACCTGTGGAGGAGTGCCTTCACTCCACCACAGGCTCGGGGGCCACTGTCGGGTACCAAAGTATGGGGCACTCAACTTCGATGCAAAAACACACATTCCCAACACGGCCCGGCCCAGCCCAGGTAAGGCCAGCGGAGGCCCACGAAGGCCGCGCCTACGGAGGCCCATGACGATGCTGACCTACCCTCGGGAAAGTGGCACCCTCGGGCGCCAATTTTCCGATTCGCCTGAGCCTCCCCGAGAGAGCTCGGGAAAGTGGCACCCTCGGGCGCCAATTTTCCGATTCGCCCGAGCCTCCCCGAGAGAGCTCAGGAAAGCGGCACCCTCTAACGCCAATTTTCCAATTTGCCCAAGCCTCCCCGAGAAAGCTCGGGAAGACGCCACCCTCGATCACCAATTCTCCTATTAGCCCGAGCCTCCCCGAGAGAGCTCGGGAAAGCGGCACCCTCAGGCGCCGATTCTCCGATTCGCTTGAGCTTCCCCATCCCCCTCGAGCGCAATCTCTCAAAGGCATCCAATGCATAGTTGACGTCAGCGGAGCAGTCTTGGACCACAAGAGACCTCTCTGACCACTTTACAAGCACTGTCCCGTCAGACGAGATTCTCGACGTTACTGTGTTTCGCACGCGCACGACGGACATACCACCTGTCAGGATTTCCCTGGCAACGGATTTGATAGGCCCACTACGGCCATCCTCTCCACAGTATGGTCTACAGTGCACCGCCCCGCTTTCCGTCGGGATCTACCAACTACGACTACAACAGTCCAAGCGCCTGACGAATGGGCTACGCAAGAACGGGAAAGGCACCAGCTGCATTGTCCACTCGAAAGGATGAGCACGCCTTCCATCTGGGCCCACTTGACCCTCGGGAAACACTGTCCGAAAGCCAGAAATGCGCCCGAGGGGAGATATCGCCCTGCTCCATTCCATCACGCCTCCAGGAGTCCCGAGCCTCGGGAGACAACACCCCGAGGCGACTCTCCCTCTTGTCACATCGTGCGAAATGACAGCCATCAGGTGTGCCCGGTATGACACTACGCCATGCCGTAATCCCGACGACAGTCGCCGCCTTGGAACTCACCAAGATCATACGAACCACTACGGCCATACCCCTGGACGCGGAGACAAGACCATAGCTGGCGACAGTCAAATAGAGACAACAACTCCCCAGTGTAACATGCATAGCAATGTACGCGCTGCCCTCTCCCCTCACTTGTGACTATAAAAGGGAGAGCAAAGGTCAGCCTTAGATGCTCTCACACACACACTCCACACCACACACAACAACAATCAACTTGTATACACTTCAACACTCACAAGAGACTTGGGAACGCATCCCTCTCTCGCCTAGGTTGTAACCCCCTACTACAAGCACCCCGGTGCAAGGCAATACGACTCTTCTCTCCACTGGACGTAGGGCCCTCTTGGCCTGAACCAGTATAAACCCTGTGTTCTCCCTTGCACACCATCCGGAGCCTCAACCGCAAAACACAAATTCACTAGCCGGTGTTAGCACCCGCTAAAACTAGCACCGACAGTACCCATCTACATTGTTTCTGGGTGTATGCCTATACATGGTAGGAAAGATTATCAATTCTACTTTCAGACCCAACAAACAGTTTGTCATTTGAACTTCCCATTAGGGAGTTATGTTTAGATTAGTGAAGACTGCTTAGGAGGCCAACAACTGTGCGAAGACTCTTGAAAGTTTACTTTGAGGAGGTCTGTTTACAAACTCTGTCATTTCACTTCCATTTCGCGTTCATACCTATCTATGAGGGTTATTCCTATCGTAATATTTTGTTGCCCTTAGAGATATGGTATGGCAACCGTGTTACCTAGTGTCTTACACCTTTTTTTCTTATGAGTTCTTTATGGGCTTGTGAGATCTCTCTCTAAGATCCCCTATTTCATGCTCAATGGCATTCAGTTAGGCTATGCCATTTTGTGCAGATCAGTCCCATTTGTGGTTTTGCAATCAATTAGAGATCGAGTCAAATTCCTTAAGGTTTCGGTGTCTCTCTCCGTGTCGCTTGGTCACATCCAACCTTGATGAGGCATGAAGCTATTTACATGTTTCTACAACAAGTTATTTTGTTCTTGAACCTACTATCGTGAAGGTCGGGCCATCACCTTGACAATTTATATGGTACCTATTAGGGTGTCCTATGAAGACGACCTCTGTGAATATATTTTTAGAGATAGGCCTAAACGCATTGACTCTAAAATATAGTTATGTGTGAAAAAAACTCATAACTTTTTATGTGAAATCAGATGAATAGACATTTTATACCAAAATGGTAGGGGCCATCAGGATATACAATTTTGTAGTTGTCAAAGCTTTTTATTGGAAACTAATCGAATGATATTTGGACATTTGAAATTTAGAATTTTCAAACAACTTTATATGTTGATATGGTCAATACCAAAGTTGTTTTCTCAATTCAATCTACACCTTTGTAGTTGAAAAGTTTTTATTTAGTTCATAATATGTGTTTACAATGCTCAAATTTTTAATTCAAAACTTAGAATTTTCATACCTTGAATGATGACATGTGAATACCAAAGTTGTAATGGTCGAGCTGATCCAAAAACCTTTTAGTTGACTTGTTTTTGAATTCATTTAAAGTATCAATTTTTTTTCAATTTCTTATATTTTGACATTTAATATTTTGAAAGTTTAAAAAACTCAAAATAACATCTAATATATGAAAGTTGTAGTGCGCGAAAAGATTTAAAACTTGATCATTCAAAATTTTCTCTTTTGCAATCATTTAGTAACCGAAATATTCAATACAAGATCACTGAATGGTAATAAAATACATAGCATCCTATATTCGCTCATAAACTAGTGTAGTGCACCGATAAGGTGGGCTCGCGGAGGGCATGAATCCTGAGATTTGGAAATATCTTATGGTATTTGTAAGTTGTTTTTTTTTTCCAAAAGTCACTAACAGAGGTAACCATCTTAAATTGCCCACCCCCCTCGAAATGGTCAAAAATAGAGATCATTTTGCCGAGGCATTTAGGTTCACTGCCTTTGGAAGTGGAAAATGCGCTATCTGAAAATGTTCTCTTGTAGTGAGAAGCCAATAAGCATAAATTTTTAAATTGATTTTTCTAGTAGTGAAATTGAGGCCGGACAGCTGAAAATGTTTATTTTTCTCTCCATCCTAAAAAAAGGAAATAATGATTTTTCTCGAGAAAACCAAATTAATCATAGGTTGATGAAATGCAATAAAAGAGCATTAATATTTGCGATGCGCAACACTTTAGTTAATTGTGAAATACAATTTTATAAGAAACCTAAGTAAACATAGAAATGTTGGTATTCTTCTAAAAAATCTAGGTACTCCATAAATAAAATTTTGTGACATATATTATTTTCGGTTTTTAGAGAAGGGAGGGCCTAGTGTAAAACTTTCGGCGTGGGCAGTCAGGCTTTGGAGTAAGGGCCTGTTTAGATCCACTGTAAATTACAATTACAACTAGTCATATTAATATTGTAGCACATGCATGCAGGGGCGGGCCCACATTGATTCATTGGTATTCAGTTGAATACCAATTATTTTTGGAAAAAAATTTATACATATAATGTGTATATACATATGTATTGGAAAAAATAAAAAAGATCAATGTTTATTGTATTCTGCAGCCCAAACTTACATTGTCCTCCCAATCCATCTCTCTTTTCCAGTCGGCCCAACAACCAACATGGCCCAAACAAGCCCAAAATCTACTCCTCTCCCTCACTCAGTCACTCTGCTCGTGCTCGGGCAGACGGGCACACGCGACCCGACGGCCGAGCCGAGCCGACCCCAACCCTAGCAGCCGCGCAGGTGCAGCGGGCATCGAGCAGGGCCGCAGGGGCGGCCAGCGGCAGCGAGCAGCGGCAGCCGGCCGAGGCGAGTCGACGAGGGCGCGGTCGCGCGGCGCGCGTGCGCGGAGGCGGAGCGCCGGCGCGTGGGGCGCGGGGCTCGGGCGCGGGGCTCGCCGTGGCCGGAGCGGGCATCGGGCAGGGCCGCAGGGGCGGCCAGCGGCAGCCGGCCGAGGCGAGCCGGCGAGGGCGCGGCCGCGCGGCGCGAGTGCACGGAGGCGGAGCGCCGGTGCGCGGGGCTCGGGCGCGGAGCTCGCCGTGGCCGGAGCGGGCGTGGGGCCGGGGGCCGGG
Organism: Eremochloa ophiuroides; assembly: GCA_038502445.1. Taxonomy (NCBI): domain Eukaryota; kingdom Viridiplantae; phylum Streptophyta; class Magnoliopsida; order Poales; family Poaceae; genus Eremochloa; species Eremochloa ophiuroides. The sequence continues at coordinate 61,618,296 of JAHLJS010000003.1, read as the reverse complement.
GCGCGTTGCGTGTGCCCGCCGGCGCGCGGCCGCACGGGGCTGCGGGGGCGTGCAGGGCGCCAGCCGCCAGGCCGCTAGGCGCCAGCGCCACTGCCCCAGCTGGCCAGCACGCAGCACAGCCAGTCCCCTACTCCCCTGAGGCCTGAGCTGAGCTGCGCTGCGCCAGTGCGCCTGCCGCCTGCGCAGCCGCGCAGGGGAGCAGGCCAGCAGCAGCACTGCAACAGGCAGGGCAGCAGTCAAATTGGCTGCAGCGTTTGAGGGTTTGTGCAATTTCTTTGTTCAATGTTTGAATACTCAAATGGTTAAGCACTTGAGTCTCTGAAATCTGAATCAATGCTTTTTACTGTTTTGATTTTTAGATTTATTGTGTGATTGTGTCCACCATGAAGAAGAGGATAAGAAAACAGGAGAGTGCTAGTATAGATTTGAGGGTTTTCATGGAAAATGCTAAGAAGAAAAAAAAAAGAGATGAAGCCGGACAGAGACAAGAGATGGTTGCTCCATCTATTAATGAAAACCAAATGCAATTGGTGGTTTTTGAAGGACAGAGCAGCGGTGGAAGGACACATCAACCTGAATCAGAACAAGTGACAGTTGATCCTAGTGAAGTTGATTTTAGTGAAGATGACCCAATCCCGCAAAATGTATCCTATTCTAGTGATGAAGATAACAATGAAAATTTTCAAATTCAGCATGATCCAGGATTGAGAGTTCCTATCTCAAACTATGCTGTGAATGATCAAGATTCAGTTAGAAGAAGATACATTGCATTGGGGCCATGTCAACCAAAAATGAAGCTTAAAGATTTCTCACAACATGATTGTGGAGGTATGCGTCGCTTCAACCCTAAATGGTTTAGTGAGTTCAAGTGGATCGAGTATAGCATAGAAAAAGATGCTGCGTATTGCTTTGTTTGCTTTTTGTTTAAAGATAGAAACAAATATGCTGGGGGGATGCATTTGAGAATGAAGGATTTAGAAATTGGAATGTGAAAGCAAGAATTCGTAGGCATGTTGGTGCTGTTAATAGTGCTCATTCACAGGCTCAAGAGAAGTATAATTTGTTTATGACACCTAAAGCATCAATTCATGAGTCTATTGCCTCCAACACTGTTGAGTTCAAGGCTCAATATCTAGCTCGCTTGACATGGTCACTTAAGTGCGCAAGATATCTTTTGCGCCAAGGATTGGCTTTTCGTGGTCATGATGAGGGTGTGGGTTCACATAATAAAGGGAATTTTCGGGAACTTCTAGCATGGTTGGCAGGAAACTTTGAGGAAGTTAATAAGGTGGTTCTAGAAAATGCTCCACAAAACTGTCAAATGGTGGATCATAAAATTCAGAAAGATCTCATTGCTTGTTGTGCTCAAGAAACAACTAAATTGATCATGGAGGAACTAGGGGATGAGTGTTTTGCAATTCTTGCTGATGAATCTAGTGATGCATACCTACAAGAACAAATGGCACTTTGCTTGTGTTATGTCAATAAAAAAGGTGAGCCAGTTGAGCGGTTTCTTGGTCTTGTCCATGTCGAAGATACTACTTCATTGACTCTTAAAGAAGCAATTCACTCCTTGCTTGTTAAATATCAATTGCCTTTCTCCAAGGTATGAATCTATTTCAATCATTTCAGTTTGTTTTCTTATTACACTTGATGAATGAACTATTCGGAAATGACTTATGCAATGCTTTGTCGTACCGCAGGTACGTGGCCAAGGGTATGATGGAGCTAGTAATATGAAGGGTCATGCTAATGGCTTGAAAAAACTTATCATGGAAGATTCTCCTAGTGCTTATTATGTACATTGCTTTGCTCATCAACTACAACTAACACTTGTCGCTGTTGCTAAGGAGAATATTGATTGTCAGTGGTTCTTTGGGCAACTTGCATATCTATTGAATACTCTTGGAATGTCTTGTAAGAATATTCGAATGCTTCGTGTGGCTCAAGCTGAGTATATGATTGAGGCTTTGAAATTGGGAGAAATTGAAACTGGCCAAGGGTTGAATCAAGAGATGGGCTTAGCAAGGCCAGGTGATACACGATGGGGATCTCACTATAGGACTGTGATGCATGTTATGGCTTTGTATCCTTCAATCAAGAAAGTTCTCATCAAGATTGGGAGTGAAAATAAAGGGGCTGAGGCTTTAGGAGCTCAAACAATGCTTACAGTATTTCAATCATTTGAGTTTGTTTTCCTTCTACACTTGATGAATGAAATATTTGGATACACAAATAACTTATGCAATGCTTTGCAAAGGAGGGAGCAAGATATTGTTAATGCAATGGATCTTCTTGAGTTCACAAAGGTAGAATTGGATGTTCTGAGGCATGATAGTGGATGGACACAATTTCTTGCAAACGTCACTTCTTTTTGTGAGAAGCATAAAGTTAAAGTTGTTAACATAGAAGAGATGTATAAGCCTATACAAAGATCAAAAAAATTCTTTAGAGGTCTCAACAATTATCACCGGTTTCATGTGGATATGTTTTTGGGTGTCATTGATAGGCAACTTCAAGAGCTTAATAACAGGTTTGATGAGGTAAACACTAAGCTACTTCGATGCATGGCATCATTCAGTCCAACCAATTCTTTTGCTGCCTTCAATGTTGAGAAGTTGGTGAAGCTTGCTGGATTTTATCCTCATGATTTTGAATTTGAAGAAATGAACCAGCTTCCTTTTCAACTGAACCACTATATTAATGATGTGAGGAGAGATGAAAACTTCACAAATTTAAAAGGTCTAGCAGAGTTGTCCATGATGCTTGTTAGAATCGGAAAGGCTTCTCGGTATGACATTGTTTACAAACTTCTCAAATTGGTGCTAGTTCTCCCTGTTGCAACAGCTGGTGTTGAGAGGGTCTTTTCTATAATGAACTACATAAAAAATAAGCTAAGAAACAAGATGGGGCAAGATTACTTAAATGACTGCTTGGTTACATTCATTGAAAGAGAATTCTTCTTCCAAGCTAAGGATGAGAACATCATCAAATGTTTCCAAAGTATGAAGGATCGGAAAGTTGTCTTATAATTTGTAAGATTTCTTATCATTTCTCTAATTTCCTATCCTCTAGATGACTATATATATTGCATATGTGATGTTTTGCCACTTTGCTATGTTGAACTACTGCTACTTTTTGTGATAGATAATTTTAAAGCATGCTCAATTGTGCATATATATATATTTGCTATATTATATATTTACAACTATGCGACATTATACATATCATATATTAGGTCTTGGTTGTCAAAAAAAATTAGACATCTATATATATTTCGAATACACACCCTCAAAATCCTGCGCCCGTCACTGCATGCATGGAGCATTAAATGTAGACGAAATGTTTACATGTTTGTACTTTTTACATGTACATCACGAGATGAATCTTTTAAGCCTACTTAAGTCATGATTAAATAGAAGTTGTTAAATACAGACGAATGTGCAAACATCTAACTGCAGCTGGGATCTAAACCGGCCTAAGCGATTTGACCCTACTAATCAGCGTGGGCCATGCTGCCGTGATTTGACTCGTGGAAGCGCTGCTCGTCTGCTGGCTGCCACGACAAGACGCGACGACGGCGGCGACGACGTACAGTACGGCGCCTTTTCCGGGCCCAGCCCACAGCCCAGGCCTCCCAGGGGCAAGTGCTGCAGCTGCTGCTGCCGCCGTTCATTTCCCATCCATCCCATCTCCTTGATTTCCCTCCGCCTACGATTGGAACGAGAAGGACGAGCCCGCGAACGAAGAAGGAATCTCTCCGATCGGATCCGTGCGCGGCTGCATGCGAAGCTCGGCTCGCATGGCTTTTCATTCAGAGAGAACAGACCAAGCAAAGTAGAGTACTGCTCGTGTCTGAAAGTTTGGCACAAAAAATTTGAGATTTGTGGTGCGCATCCACCCACAAATTGGCACAGGCACAGCCGCACAGCCGTCCATGTCCGCATCGCACGGTCGTCCTCCCTCTCAACTTCTCTTCCGTCCGTCAGCCGCAGTCCCGCTGCTGCCTCTGCGTGCCACAGCCACAGCCACCCCCACCCAGTACTGGGAAGTCAGCTCGCAGTAGAGAAAGCACCCGCGCCCCGCCCCCAGAACCACGTACTGTTACTGCGCTTGCCCTGCCCTGCACGCTCCTCCATCTCCATGTGCACGCTGCAGCTGCACTGCATGCGTAGGCGTAGCCGTGTCCCGTCTCTCGTTTCGTCCTGGTGTTCATGCCATGCCATTGCCATGCCTGCAACTGTTGCCCGTGCTGCACCTGCACCCCGCACCCGCACTGCATGCGCCCCTCTCTCACACGCTCCCCTGCCCCTGTCCACTGTACAGTACTGTGTATATATATACAGATACAGGCGCGCCCCCTTTCCGGGCAACCCTTTTCGTCCAGCTCCCCCGTCTTTTCCTTTCGGCGTGCCCTAATTTCTCGCTGCGCCTTGTCCCCCACCTCTCCCCTCCCTCCAGTGCAGTCCTCCTCCTATACAAACAAAGCTCGGCCGTGGAAGGGGAATCTTTCAGCTCACACCTCCCTATCCCCCCCCTCTCCCTCGCTCGTCGTCTTCAACCTCGCAATTATTTGGGCTTCTCCTAGCTCTCAGCTCCTTCCTCTCCCCTCCTCCCCTGCCTGCCTCAGCTCAGCCCAGGACAGAAACGAGGAGGGACGCCAACGACGACTCTTCCAGGATGGTGTAGCCGGTGCCTCTGTAAGTTCCTCATTTAGTACGTACTACCGTCCGGTTTGCAGATGTTGCTCCAATGCTTTGCGCGCTTGTAATAATAAAGCTCACTTCTTGTGATTGCCCGTTACTATTCGGTTTAGCATGTCTGGATAGCTGTCTTCTTGGATTGTCATCGTAACGTCGTACTGCTACTGTGGTAGATGTTGATCTGTGACAGGGATTGTTCCTCAGTTTCCGGGTCTTATTTTGCTACTAGCGAGTGGGCGAACCAGCAGCCGCTGAATGTGATGTGCATGTGCCCCTGTTTTTCTTTATTTCGTGGGTTCTCGCATTTCTTTTTTCTTTTGTGCGTGCGCGCCTGCAGGAGATTTTCTTTCTCAAAGGTCGATTCCGTTACAAAATGGCACCTTATTACTAGTTGGTTCGTGCCCACTATTAGCTATTTCCTGCTTGTCAGCGAGCTGATGGTCGACTACCTCGTGAATTCTCGTGCGGCTTCGTATTGTCGACCGCCACAGATCAAATGTGCAGTTGAGCTCGTTTTGGGTCGTCAGAATCGTTTGTTGTCATCTTAATCTCCCCATTAGAACGATTCCACGAGCTGGAGACAAGTATTACATGATGGTCCTTGAGATTACTCTTCAGATTCTTCCCCGACGAACCCATGTTTTCTTCTCCCATCATTTCAATCTCGATTGCTTCATGATTGATCTCCTCTCGCCACTTATCCCCCCCACCCCCCCCCCCCCCTGCGTTCCCATTGGAATATTCACTTGCCTATGCAAAAATAGGACCAAGAGCAAACGATGCAATGATGAAGAAACCGGAAAAAAAAATTAATTGATAGTACTCCTGTTCCTCTATGATGAGTTCTCACCCAGCAGTCCACTCCAAGCAGCCCTACACAGATCCAAGTCCCATCCTACCTGTACTAACGTCGTAGAGTACCACCACACTAATGCGGCGTCGACACATTGCTGTCAGCATTTTTGGGCTCTGTTTTCTCATCATGCTTGTATATGCTTTGATTAGACGTAGATTTCATAGAACCAACCTACTATCTTGAAAACCACTTTGCCATTTCATGATTGTGTTGGGTACTCCACTACCACTAGCACCTCTCGCGTCAAAATCTGCTTTTGTTTTCCCCTCGTTCCTCGTACTACTATCCGCTTATTCACAATTTTACTACAGCCAAGTTATTCACCCGGCATTATATTAGCCGACCCTACATTAATTAGCATGGCGCCAAAGCGCGGATTAGGGATGGTCCTGTGTGTCATCAACGTCACATTGATTCAGATTTGCATCACATTCCCTCGCCTTGGGTCCTTCTAGGTTTCCCTCCCCAGGGTACGAGTAGTCGTATTAGTTTTGGTTTGGTTGGCATTAAATCTGGCAGATTTAGCTTCGTCCTCGTTGAAGCGCCACGTTAATGGCCGACGGCGACCCCGCTCCAGAAACAAGACAAGCGCGCGAGAAACCAGCGCGTGCTTGCTCGTCGTACCCACACCTTTGTCTCCATGTGTCTGCTGATTGATAGGAGCGTCGCCGTGATTGCTTGCTTCAGATTGACTTCAGTATATTTGATGGTCAATACAGTAGCTAGTACTGTATTACAGTAAAATCTACTGAATTGGTTAAACTTGGTTGTTACTTGCTGCTCTGCTGTCCTAGGTTAATGGCGAGTAGTCTTAATTGGTAAAGTAAGAAACCGGAGAAATTAAGGCCCTGTTTAGATCCACTATAAATTGCAATTGTAACTAGTCACATCAACGTTGCGGCACATGCATGAAGCATTAAATGTAAACGAAATGTTTGTATGTTTGTACTTTTTACATGTACATCACGAGACGAATCTTTTAAGCCTACTTGGGCCATGATTAGACAAAAGTTGTCAAATACAAACAAACATGTTACAGTGTAGAATTGTAATTGCAACTGACATCTAAACGCGGTCTAACTTCGTGTGGTCATATGCTAAAGTAGGTCATGGCAGTGTAAATGTTGCCTGGAGCCAGTTGCAGACTATCCTGCCTCTTGAGTAATGATGGAGTAACAACTGTTAGAGCTGTTTCTGGAGCGTGCATTGGCTGCCTCTGCAGCAGCAGCAGCAGGGGCAACTAGCAAAGCTTTGCAGGCCACAGTTATTTCCCTGCCTTCTTTTGCCACCACAGCCTCAACCCTGAAACCAGTAGTAGTAGAGTTACGAATGCTGCAATGCAAGCAACGAACCAGTGACCTGGTTGGCTCTCTTTGCTTCAGCTGAAAAGCTTAGCTGATTTGGTCTGATGCTGATTTGTTGTGAGGAAAAATATTGTTTCAGAACTGAAAAATATGTACTGTTTAGTTGAAGCGAACGGAGCTGTTTCCCATCTGGTATGCTAATCACTGTTCTTCACTAAGCACGATGCTTACCGAGACATCTGTGGTCTTTGCAATACACTTTCAGTTAATTTGTTTTGTTCTTTCTTTTTCAATGCTCATGAACTAAAGATTTGTGCTTTGTAGTAGCTAAAGATTGATTTTTTTTTTTCTCTTTGGTTTCGCATGGATGGATGGCAATGCAACGGGGAAGCAGCGCGCGTTATTATTATGAGATGAGATGAGGTGTGGTGGTGCCGGTGGTGGACGTGCGATGGCCTTTGCAGATGAAGGAGCGACAGCGGTGGCGGCCTGAGGAAGACGCGGTGCTGCGCGCCTACGTGCGGCAGTACGGGCCGCGGGAGTGGCAGCTGGTGTCGCAGCGCATGAACGTGGCCCTGGACCGCGACGCCAAGTCCTGCCTGGAGCGCTGGAAGAACTACCTCCGCCCCGGGATCAAGAAGGGCTCGCTCACCGACGACGAGCAACGCCTCGTCATCCGCCTCCAGGCCAAGCACGGCAACAAGTGGAAGAAGATCGCCGCCGAGGTCCCCGGCCGCACCGCCAAGCGCCTCGGCAAGTGGTGGGAGGTGTTCAAGGAGAAGCAGCAGCGGGAGCTCAGGGACAGCCGCCGCCCGCCGCCCGACCCCAGCCCCGACGAGCGCGGCAGGTACGAGTGGCTGCTCGAGAACTTCGCCGAGAAGCTCGTCGGCGACAGGCCCCAGCAGCAACAGGTTGCCGTCGCAGCGCCACCGCCCCCCGCTGCTCATGGCCGCGCCTGTGCTGCCATCCTGGCTCTCGTCCAACGGCGCCGGGCCGGCCGCCGCCGTCCCGCACCCGCCGTCGCCGTCCGTGACGCTCAGCCTCGCGTCCGCCACCGCGGCCCCGCCCGCACCCGCGCCGTGGATGCCGGAGCGCGCTGCGGCCGAGGCGGCGGCCGCGGCGTACGGGTTCCCGAGCCCGACGCAGCCCGGCGCCGGCCCCATGTCAGCGCCCCCGGCGGCGGTGGTGGAGGCGCAGGCGCAGGCGCTGGCGGAGCTCGCCGAGTGCTGCCGCGAGCTGGAGGAAGGGCAGCGCGCGTGGGCGGCGCACCGGCGGGAGGCGGCGTGGCGGCTGAAGCGCGTCGAGCAGCAGCTGGAGATGGAGCGCGAGATGCGGCGGCGCGAGGTGTGGGAGGACTTCGAGGCCAAGATGCGCGCCATGCGGATGGACCAGGCGGCCGCCGCGGAGCGCGTCGAGCGGGACCACCGGGAGAAGCTGGCCGAGCTCCGCCGCGACGCGCAGCTCAAGGAGGAGAAGATGGCCGAGCAGTGGGCCGCCAAGCACGCGCGCGTCGCCAAGTTCCTCGAGCAGATGGGCTACGCCTCCCGTTCGTCCTGGTCCTCTGCCGCCGACATCAACTGTTAAACGAGCAGCAGCTGACCACACCGACGCCATCGCCGCCGTGCTTGTGCTAGGCACTTCTCGGACGCGACATGTAAAACCGAACAGCAATCAGACGACGACGACGCCATGGATCCCCTCCTTCACCGTTCACTTGCGCTTTCTCTTTTTATTCTTTTCTTTTAATTTATTTACAACTGTTGTTACGGTCGGTTCAATGCTTTTCTCTCTACTACTAGCTGATCAGAGTTAAGAAATGTAATGCTGCTGCTGCTGCTACTTGTCGTAGTTACCTCCTCTCTCATAAACTTGCGTTGCGTTCTGTCAGTTCTTGATCATGCCAAGCTTTTGACCTTAGCACTGAATAAGCCGAACGACAAAATTCAAACACGATTTCAAATCTGAGCGCCCTAGTCATCAAATTCAGAAGGTGGTCACTAGTCCAGGAACCAGAGCCTGCTTATATGGGCTTGTCATCTTCACCACTTGCCTGTCCGAAAAACAGACGGAGGCAACGAGGCCCAAAAAGGCAAAAACCATGGGAATCAGAACCAGGCACCGCCTCCACCGTGCTCGTTTATGCCTTTTTTTTTTTTTTTTTTTTTTTTTTTTTTTTTTTGAGCTGCTCGTTTATGCAACTTGGAAAAACATGCACCGCAAACGACGCCATTGCTATTTTGCCACACCGTGAAACTTTGCCATGGCTTTGTACGCAGTCCCGTGTTGGCGTGCTGGTATTGTTGGTCAGGTTCAGATACCGGAAATCTTGTGATTTTAAGTATTGTCTATGGAACAAAGCTAGACATGTTGTATCTATATTCAGCTACATGGGACGGACACGTACGATGATAAACAGAGGGTGCTGAAAAACATTAAACTGAAATTAAAAAAAAAACATTTGTTGCATTATGATTGCAGGTTCAAGCAGGGAATGGGTACAGTAAAGGACAGTACAGTAGAGATGGTCGCTTCAGCTTTATGAAATTATCCCATGGCTTTCTGCATTGTTAACTGAAATAAAGCGAGGCCAATTATGTGTTTACTGTATTTTACAAAATTGACATAAATGAGAGCAATTCAAAGTAGTAGGGAAAACTGCACATCATGATTTTTTTTGAGGTGTCAATCTTTATGTTGGACTAAATTTATAGAAAATATTATCTATATTTATGTCTTTTGATATGCTTATTATGAAAATATAGTTCAATAATGATATTGACATTGTAAAAATTAGTGTTCTTTTATATATTTAATCAAATTTAATACTTTGATTCTTTAAAAAGTAAGATACGTAGTTATTTTAGGATAAAGGGAGTAAGATAAAATTTATCGGGTCGAATAAGACTATCTACACTCGTCATCATCTATTTTCATCCTCTATACATTCTAATCATCAAGATTCTCTCCTCTATACAATTTTTTCTGCACCCATCATCCTCTATATCTCATCCTCCATACCAACTACCACCTGTGGGACCCACACGTCATACTATAATTTTCCAACCCATTCTCTCTCTCCTCCTTTCTCCTCCCTTCTTCCCACCCGCTCGCTGCTGCAGCGCGCGCCACCACCGCCGTCCCGCCCGCTCGCACGCGCTGCCACCGCCGTCCAACTAGCCCGCGCGCGCTGCGCGCCGCCACCGGCCACCGGCGGATCCACAGTGCTCCCTTCTCCTCCTTCTCGAGCTCGCGGATCCGGCGGCGGCGGCTCGAGCTCCGGCCATGGAGGTTCCGGCAGAGCTCCCTGTACCGGTGGCTCTCTCCCTCTTCTCCCTGCTCGGTGGCTCCTTCTTCCTGCGCTGGTGGAACGCGTGGGCGCGCGGCGCGGTGTGACAGAACCGCCTTAATCATAGGGCCCACGTGCACCGTCATCGTCCCTAAGTACCCACGATCAGTCTGCATGAGTTCCCCTTGACCTAGGTGGCCTGCCGGGTTCCCTAGGAAACCCTAACTTCTCGAGGATCTCATTATAAGCATTGCAGTATTACAACAGCTTACACAAATAAAATGAATCAGAGTAAAGAGTGCGGAAGTATTACATAACCATAGGTTTACAAATATAGATTACATTAGCCCGAACCAGAGTTTCGTAGTGGATAAGCAGTATACAACTATAGCCATGCCCAAGGGTTATATCATATACACATTCTTGATCATGCGCGATCCGTCAACCAACACGGTCCCAAGCCGAACTGTACACTCGGCTCACCTGCAACAGGGGTTAACAAACCCTGAGTACTGGGGTACTCCGCAAGACTTACCCGACTAAGAAAAAGGAATGAGACTCAGGAATGCAGGCTGAAGGGAGTCAAGGTAAGGCTTGAGCAAGAGTCAAAGGTTTTGCAGAAAAGCATTACTATCCTATTTTAATATTTTACTCAATTTTATTTTAATCATAATCCATAATTCCAAATTCATTCTCATATATCATCATACTTTTAAATTCTTAATTATTCTCAAAAACACCTAGTTCCGAACCACTTTTCAATTGTAGGTCAAAGGATCAAGTCTCCATATCCGAGGAGCAACGACGATTCGAATCGATTAGTACCCAGCTGGGGATCCCTATCCACACTGCATATGTAGCCCTTAAGCTTGCATATACCAACCCCGCCTACCACGGCTTTTCTACCCCTGAACCGGTCTTGCGCCACCCGAGAGCACAGTACTCCTCTCGTCTCCAGGCACGCCGGCCACGAGGGTACACGGTACTCTCGCCATCTCTCCACTCCCAGTGCGTGGTTGTCAGTTCAAGTAGTAGAGCCACCGGAGTTAGGGCTTTCCGTAGTATGTGGCTAGTTGCAAAGTCTCGATCACAGCAGGCCTACAACGAACGGTCCCTAATTCTTTTTCCGCCAGCGACATTGCATTAGGACTCTAACCCAAGTACAGGTGTCCCAACGGTTTTCAAACTCCTTTTCCGCCGGTGGTCAAGCATTGGGACTTGAACTCAAATTCACAACCACCGAGCAAGAAAATCCCTTCTCGTCGGTGACAATGTACTGATCAGGTGCACAGCCACCGAACAAGAATATACTAATTCCCTTTTTCATGAATTAATCATTAGCATATATATATATCACACAGCTCAAAAATAACATTTTATGCAAAATCTAATTTATTTAAGCAGGGCTAAGTATTTCAAACATTTTATTTTAAAATGGGTTCTAGATATTTCAGTGGTCAGGGTTGGTAATGCAGCAATTGGGTCATCAATCACTCCTATCAACGTAATGCAGTAACGTTTTTTCAAATCACAAGGAGAGGGGCTGAATGCACCGGGGCTTGCCTGTGTTGCAGGTCTGTCACTTCCGCTAGAAAACCAGAGAAACCCACTTGACTTCTCCTGACGAATAATTCTTCCGTCGGGAGCAATCAAGAAATTCTTCCGAGAACCCAGTCACTACACGTAAAATCATGAAGAATGCTTACATGGTGCGGAATGACATGAATGGAAAATGTAGAACAAACATTTAATTAACAACCTTGAGTATAACTTTCCTTCACGGTAAAGTTGCAAAACATTTCTCAAGAGGTAAAAGGGTGTTTTCGCATTTCATTTCTATTGACCATTTTAACAATCATAGAAAGCCGCTGCACAGCTTTACTACAACTAACAAGTGACATCACTACTTTTGTCAAGGATCACCATGGTGAAATATCCATGAACCCAATCAATCCAAAATTCACACACATTATAGGGATTATTTGGTTAAATAAATTTTATCATCCAATTAACCCAATATTTAATTAACAAGTGATCAAACAGTTTCCAATTGAGCCCAAACTTAACCAACAAATAGGTTCTAGCCTAAAACAGTACCATACAAATTTTCATGATTTTTGGATTAATTTGGAATTTATTAAAATTGCTCAAAGTTGCATTTAACAATTATTGTACTGATTTTTAGTTTCTACAGAAGGTGTCCAAAATTTATATTTAATATTTTTATTAAATACTACAGACAACAGAGTGTACCCATGATTATTTTCATAATTTTTGGTGCAGCAATTTAATTCATACAATATTCATAAAACAGTGCACTATTCCCTAAAATTTATATTGGAAAAATCAACTAAATTACCAAACCCGGGAAACCGGGCCGGCCTGCTCGGCCCACGGCCGAGCGCCCAGCGCTGCTTCCCCGCTCCCACCCGTGCGTCCCTGGGCCGGCCCAACAGCCAAGCACGGCCCAGCCGACCCCCGTCCACACGGGAAAGACGCCCGCGCGCGCACGACGGCCCCAGCCGCGGCGGCTCGCCGCCGGCGATTTCCCGGCAATGCCGAGGGCACCCGAATGCGCCCCAGCACCTACCGTATCCTCCTAGCTAAAGAATAGGGCAGAGCAGGGCTCGGCCTGCTCCCCACCGAGGCCATGGCAGACCGGCGGCAACCGGCACGGCGGCACGGTCACGCTCCGGGCAAAAAGGGGGCGGTAGAGGTCAAACCAGACAGTGCTACGTGGTCAGGGTGCTCACCGGAGTTTCGTTCACAAGCTGGTTGAGAACGAGGGTGACCAGAGACGGGCGTTGATGGAAACCGAGGCGATGGCGACAGACTCCGACTGCGACGACACTGTTCCGACGACTCCCGTGCACCTTTCACCAAACCGCCTAGATGGTGAGCTCCAGAAGAATACGGGGAGTCGAGAACGCAAGGGTAAATGGGAGGGTAGCCTACCCAAGAGAGCTGGCCACGACGAGCCGAACGCGGCGGCACTCCGACCGGTGATGGAGACGAAGGTGGTGTTCGCGCGACCCCAGCGATCGGTCACCGGCTCCAATGGGTTGTACGGGGGGCGCAAAGGCGTGGCGAGCTCAGAGGCGAGTGGAATTGGGTAGAGGTGGCTCGGTGGTGATGAATTGGTCGGGCGCGGGGAGATGACCGGGGCGGCGACCGAGTGGAGGGAAGGGAAGAAAACGGGCGGTGGATGGCTTAAGTGCCATAGGGAAGGGGAACAAGGGGGCGACAAGTCCCCGGGGCCCCCCCACGACTCGACAGTGCCGGAGACAGGCCACCGGCAGCTCCCGGGCGGCGGCGCCGCGCTGCCGGACGCGCGCCTCTGTTCGTGAACAGAGTGAGGTGGCGATCACTGTAGCACATCAATTCTCCCCCAATCACTGTTTTCTTCAAATTACTTCTCATTTCATATAGGAACTGGAAAAATCATCAATGTAAGAGTTGTAGCAAATCTTGTGCTGCACAACTTTGGTTTTTGAACCAATTTCAAATTTTGAACAGTTTTGAAAATATTTGAAAGGGGGTAAAACTACTATTTGAAATCAATTTCTAATCCTGTTAAATTCTCTGAATTTTTCTCTACAATATGAAAATATTTCAAAATAAAAGTTGTTCTATTAGTTGAGCTTGACAACTTTCATTAAGGCAGTTTAGTCAGATTCTCAATAATTTTTAAATTAACATTTCAAATTTGAATTTCAAAGTAGTAATTAGGGTTTAACTTAAATTTCTATTAAAGAGCTTCAAAAACACCCAATATAAAAATTGTTTCATTTTAAAAGATCTACAACTTTTGTTGAGACACCATCTCTTGATTCTAAGTAGTTTTTGAGTTAGGGTTTTAGGGTCCGATTAGGGTTTAAATTCAGATTTTTCTTTTGATTTATTTTTACTTGCCAAATAGGGATCCAATTGCAACACCAATAACATTCATAAATAAGTCACTCTAAAGTCCCTAAGCACAATCATATGCAGATGCTTAATAATAAACATGATGACATGGCATAATTAATTAGCCGTAATACCCGGGGTATTACACGCGGCAGCTCCTTCCTGCTTCAGCGGCAGCGAGACGTCCTCCTCCTTCCTCCCCTTTTCCCTCTCCAGGCGTTTGGGCCGGCCGGTGGAGCGCGCGCGGGCCTCTCGGGAGGCGTAGCGGATGTTCGCTACGCCCGCTTGATTCAGCGGGCGAGCTCCCGTCCAGGACGCGTATGGCAGACCTGCTGCGGCAATTTTTCTGCTATGCAGCTCCTGCAGGATGGCTTTAGGGGACCTAGTGCAGATAGTCGGTTTGATGTGATGGAGCCACCATCCCATTGAGGGTCAAGCTTCCCCCAGGAGACTATAAACAAGTTAATTCTGCATGCACACACGCCATGGTTCACCAAGGTCACTTGTTTATTCGTGCATATTTCCTATACTTTGTGCCTAAAATTAATACTCTTCTTAGACGATGGCTTCGGGTTTGGGATGTTTTTTTTTAAAAAAAGGGGGTTTGGGATGGGGTTGATGGAGGGGGAACATGCCCTTTGGCCTTAAATTAAATTAAACCGATAAAAGGAGCGTCAACTCCTCTAAGAGGAGCCGCAACCACGTCACCTGAAAAAAGATTCACCGTTGGATCTGTGGTTTTATGGCTGCGATTCCTTGAATCCAATTTTACTATAACTGACTTCTCTTATTTACCTTCTATGCTTTGTCCTCTAATTTTCATTAGCTTCTCAAAATCGACAGAAACAGCATCGCTTCAGCTTCTCCTTCCCTACCGGTCTTCCCGACTCTTCTGCTCGTTCCTCCTCGCCGGCCACCTCGCTCTCCCGACGTGACCAGAAGCGCAGCTAGGGTTTCACATCGCCCCCTATGTGTGCCCCCGTGTCATCGTCGTCGCGCACTGCCTCGCCCCCCCCCTCCGCCGTCCGTGGCGCCCCTGGACGATGGCTTCCGGCGTAGCAGCCATCGGCGGCGGCCAGCGTGCACCCCAGCACGCCCCTGTGTCATCGTCGCCGGCCTTCCGCACGGCCTCCTTCACCCCTCCCCCAGCGGTCGCGCCCCTGGAATGGGGGCTCCCGACGCAGCAGCCATCGGCGGCGGCCAACGTGGCGTCCCTTGGTGGTGTCGGTGCCGGGTCTGCCTGCAGCGCCATCTAGTACTGCCTTGGAGGCTTCCCTGTTCGTACTGCCTCCCTTTCATAAGATAAGTCCTGGTCATTGGCCTCCTCTTCAACATTCTCCTCCTCCTCTAGCCCTCAACTTCCCATGTCGACTCCATCTCACCCTCTCATCTCATCTCTCAGATTCGTGCTCCTCCTAAGGGAATACCCGTCGTACTTAGACGTGCGATACCTGGGTGATAAGTGGTTGGTTCAGGCCTAACGAGAGCCCTGTCAAATTAAACTTTCCTCTAATGTGCATGTGGATGAGTTGCAGAATTAAAAAAGGGCGAGTTTCTGTGAAACAAATATCTCGAATTCTTTAAAGAAAGGCAAATTTTGCTGGCGGACACCGTTCTTTCACTTAAATTGCTGGTGGACACTGCTATTTCTTCTATTTGCAGAGTACCATTATAAAAACAATGAGAATATGATTTTTGGCTGTTTGGGAGAGAGAAATTTTCCAAAATGACACACGATGCCCCTTAGCCAGCTCGTTGAGCCCAGTCAAACCAGATCACAGCACCGGTCGGCAATCACAATCCATTTCATTTCCACCGGCCTAACCCTAGCTGCCTCCCCAACCTCTTGCCACCGCCCTCGTCGCTGCCTGCTCGCCCCACCGATATCAGCTTGAACTTGAAGGATGCGGTAGAGAGTTGCACGGAGAAGATGGTGTCACCAGGGAAGAGGAAGCTGCGACCGAGCGCCGATTCACCATCGAACCTGGTGGATCTAGGATGGGTTCCCGCTGGGTATGTTTCAAACCCCACCTGTGACATTGGTTGTTCGATTTTGCGATGAATTTGAATGTGTTTTCAACGCTTTCCTCGAATTAGTATTTTTTTTTGGCATTTTTTTATAGGATGGATCTTAGTTCGGCGTGCGGACTCGCTGTGCGCATACCGGCTTACCATGAGATTCTGGTTGATGGTAGGCACGTGAGTCATGAATCAATCGATTTGGAACTAGTTGTTGATAGGGATACAACAAATCTGAGAGATTTATTTGACGAGATATCAGCACTAGTGAAGCATGGCCCAAATCAGGGACTGACTCTGTCATTTTGGAACAAGGAAACCAAAGCCCACACTAATCTAACTTCAGATTCACTTTTGATGGATGCATTTCACATGTACTGGGAATGGAGACTGGTCCGAGTTACTGTCAACATTTATGACACTGTGGTTGTAGCCTACAGCCAAAGTGCATCTCTTGAGGCAGATGCAGTGCCTCCTAATATGGTTGAAGGTAGTGACGCAATTGGGGCTGATACAGAGGCAATTGCAGGGCCTGCTCTAAACTGGACAGAAGCTAGTGCTGATGAGGTACCGTGGGAGGAGGATGAAGAAGAATATGTGGGATTACATGATGAGCAGCCATATGTAACTGAGGAGGGAGCAAAAGGTGTGGTCAGTTTAGCCATATGATGAAGACATGCAATGAGACTGTATATGACTCTGATGCACCACCTCCAGCGCCCCCAAAGGCCAAGAAAGCAAAGTCCACGAAAACTAAGTCTGCATCAACTCAAGCATCACAGACTGGAGCACCATCATTGTTAAATAGCCCAGCATCCAACACTAGGAGGTACTTCCTTTCACTAATAAGTTTATCAATAATTAATGGCATTGCTATGTTTGTAACCACATGTTTGTATTATTTGGATCAGCCACAAGAGGTAGTTGGAGTTTCCAGATGTATCATCTCCATTGCCACCAATAAAGAGGGTCAAGAGCAGGCAAGTGCAGACCAAGAAGAAAGACACCAGCAAGAAGGTCACCAAAAAGAAAGCAAAGAAGCAGTTGCTGGGTCTACTAACGGAGTCAAACGGTTGATGTTGCAATCTCATTGAATCTGTCTGAAAGATGTCAGTTTCAAACTTTTGCTTGGCTAGATGAAGACGTCAGTTTGAGAATTTTGTTTGCCTAGATGTTGGGCATTTGCACTTGACTAAATGTGTTGTAATAACTTATATTTCAGACTTATTTGCCAGACAATAGATGTGTTTGTCTGGTTCAGACTTATCAGCGAGACAATGGCTATTTCAGTTAAATTATGAACAAATTATTTTCTTGGCTTGAGGCTGCACCCGATTGGGAGCTTGTTGCCCTCAAAGTCCTGATTGGGAGTATATATTGAACCAGTACTGTAACTAGCTGATAGCAAAATGAGTGTGCCTAACTAGCTTTTTTTAGTAAAGTGTGCGTAACTAGCTGTTGAACCATCTGTGCATGGCTAGCTCTTGAACCATCTGTGCGTGGCTCTTGTTCAAGCAGGGGCAAAAAGGGTAGGCCAAATATCTTTCTCTCTCCCAAACAGCCAAAAATCATATTCTAATTCGTGCGGTGTTTAGGAGCTAAATACATCGTTTTTGTAATGGTACTCAGCAAATAGAAGAAATAACGGTGTCCACCAGCAATTTAAGTGAAAGAACGGTGTCCGCCAGCAAAATTTGCCATAAAGAAAAGCCATAAAGTCTGCCTCTTGTGATGATTGGTAATTTGATATGAACAAATACCCACTAAGCAGCTAACTCTTCCTCATAGGTCATAGGTTTCGTTGGCTCACTGAGAGTCCCTGAGTTATTGACAGCATTTGTGTATTGATTGATTTCAATTGTCAATCAACTTTTTTTTGGAAAACAGTGGGCTCCGTTACTTGATCTGAATCGTGCACGGTATGTTGATCGATCTGAATTGTGCATGGTATCTTGACCTCATCTAAATTGCTACCGCATGTTGATCGATATGTCAAGTTTACAGAAAAGAAAATTTGCCTCCCAACTGCCTGAAGCAGATCTCAGCAAAGCAATAGTTTAATTTATTTTTATGCTAATTCATACATTGATTTGTACCCAAAAAAGGTTATGTACAGTCATATCTAGCAGTTCAGGGCAAAGTTGTATGGAATATTTCAACCTTTGTTTTGTCCAACAAAACTATATTGGTTGATATGTGTATTGATTGATTTTTTTTCTTTGCAAAACAGAGGGCTTCGTTACTTGATCTGAATTGTGCACGTTTTTTACCTCATCTAAACTGCTACCACGTGTTGATCGATATGTCAAGTTTACAGAAAAATTTTTTGGCCTCACAACTGCCTGGAGCTGATCTCAGCAAAGCAATAGTTTAATTTATTTTTCATGCTAATTCATAACATTGATTTTTACCCCAAAAAAGGTTATGTACAGTCATATCTAGCAGTTCAGGGCAAAGTTGTATGGATTTTTTCAACCTTTGTTTTGTCCAACAAAACTACATTGGCTGATTCAATGCCTATTTGTTTTATCTCCAGCTCCATAATGCTTGCTTCTGGCTTACAGTATGTTAGCTCCAACCTTAAAAATTCATAATAACCTCACTGTCCCTTCTAAAAAAGTTAATTGACACAACTGTTTTGCAGAAAATAACGCGTCACGCACCCCTGACATTTTTGGACTTCGGCAAACACAAGGTGGTCACCCAACTGTTTCTTTACTTTTACTGACATGGAAGTAAGCTCCATGTACATTTTCCATGAACACATGCTTAGAGTTCTACCATTTCAAAGTTGCCTCAGTATCGAATAGAGTTACTAATGTGAGACCCATTTCCTGTGCGACTTTCAGGCCGGCCAATATCTTCCATAGCAGGGAACATGAAGTGCTGGTTGATTGGTGGTCGTATTGCTCAGTCATGATATCTATATTATGAATCCTATTGTGTTTCATACATAATTTACTACTACGATGGCTTAACTATCTGAAGCTTATATATAATATACTGCTACAATGGCTCTAATTGTGCCAAGCAAATCTAATTACCAACCAATAATTTATTTTGTTTTCTTATGCTAATTCATGGCTGTGATTCTTACCTGGATAATAGTTATGTACGACCTTGGATAAGGTGTTGGCAGAAAGGTATGTGAGATACAATCTTTCCTTGGCTTTTTCCTGCTCGCTTCCTTCCTCGGCTTCGTTGGTACTGCATTCTTTTGCCATGCTTAATTGGCCAACATATATAATTCCTCATAAGGTACATGCTTTATAATTGTGGGCAAAAAGGTAAACACATATATACCTGCAACGAAGCAAACTACTTAAAATAATGTTGCTCAATTGTCAATACTCTTGTATGCAGACTTGCTTGTTGTAGAATTGACAAATAGCTATGGAGTCATAGAATATGGTTAGGTTAATGTGTCGTCTCATACCTTCCTAGATATCTGATTATGCACTGATTATTATCATAGTGATTTAACGCTTCTACTATTTTTTGGGCTTCCTTCTCATTTTAATCAGGTACATATAGATTGATATATACCAAAGGATGGAGCACTTATGGGAGGAAATCAGGCTACCTCAGCTGCAAAATGGTGATGCCTTACCCAATCCAGTCTTACGAAATACTTAATTTATTTTGATAGTCTTGCATACTTGGTCTTATTGCTTTGGATCTTCGAATTTCGTACTGCTTTGCACGAAGAAATAATGGAGTGTGCCTGAGTTTTGTACTTTTCCATTTTGTACAACAATGTGCCCTCTACAGTCTCAATTAATTATCTTATTTAATTACAGTATTGGATTATGGTTTGGTAACCTGAAACATTATATAGTTCTCTTCAATATTTGTTCGAACACTAACATGAGTGCTGATATCATCTCTCCTTTTTCAGAAATATGCACAAAAGAAGAGGTTGTAGGTCTCACATGGTTGTAGGTCTCACATGAACAAGTCATAGCGATGTATTGTTCTTCAATTATTATGGGTATGCAATGTTTCAATTCTGCGTTTGCAAACCTATACTCTAATACTGTTCCTCGATAATTATGCATGGCTATGCAGTATTTCAATTCTGTGTTTCCAAAACTATACTCAGCTATTTTATGAACTTCGTATGACCTCTCTATCTTAATTGTCTGTTCTTCAATTTTTGTGGGTATGTACTGTTTCAGCTCTATGTCAAAAAAGCCATACTGAGCTATTGTATCAAGTTTGTACGTCCTCTTTTTTTCTTAATTGCATTTGGTAGTTCATACACTAATGTGCCAACGTGCAATATTCCAAGTAGTTACCCCTCCTCAAGCACACAACTACTCAAATCATGGAATGACTTTCATTTTTCCTTTCCAGGTATTTACTTGGTGCCCTGAATGCACGCACCAACACGATCCATACGAAGATGGAATTGACCAGTTGTGCTCCAACAAACCATAATCATCGTTTTCGCCCACGTTGATTCTTATACGGTCACCCTTCTTCAGCTTACCTGTCTACTGTTGTTTTCTAATTAATTTATTCAACCATTTGTGGTTCACTTACATGAGTTGTTCCATATAAAGTGGAGACTTGCCAAGTTAGTTTCGGCCATGCATCTTTCGTATTGTTCTGCAGTAAACCGTCCTATATGCTGCCCAAAGCGTGTGCTTGATTTAAAACAGTAAAAGACAATCGCCTCCCCCTGTTTTCTATGCCTTACCCTCAAATACTTTGAGCCCTGTTTTTTGACATCGGTGGTCACATCACCTTTCATCGATGAATCTTCGATAAATATATGTGCCATTTCGTCGCAGGATAGCTCCACTCATTTCTTCGGACTATAGGCTACGTAGTAATCAATAATTCTTTTACTGTTATGTTTGTTCTGATAATGCTGCTCCTCTTATGTTATGTACACGGACAAATCCTACAATATATGATTTAGAAGTTTTAGATATTTTTTGTCAGTTTTTTCCTCATATATATGTTCGTTTTATACATTTTGTCTAGCTATTTCCAAGCCAGAATTCGGAAAGGGGAACTAGATCAAACATACATGGATCTGAGACTGCCAAAAATGTTGGTGACCTGCATTTCTCAATTCTACCTACAGTTTATTTAGGTTGTCCTTCATGTTCTAAAATTTTTGACGGTTAGTAATTCAGTCATTTATCTATAGATTTTTCCCCACCTACAGGCCGATCCTACTGTCATGTATGTTCCTTTGTAGTATTATAGGTTTTCTTTACATGCTTTATTAAACTGGATAAGGGAGAAGTGCATGCTACCCTTTTCCATCTCATTGAACTAAAGATAAAATGATCATTTTCCCTGTTATTCTAACATAATGAAACCTTTGTGCCTTTAGCCAGTAGCACTGAAGGAGGGAGGCAGCGATCAATGGAAAGGCAGCTGCCACTCCTGTAGGGCACCGTCCGCCATGCGGCCTCAAGCCTGCTGTGTTCGGGTGAACCTATGGCAATTCCACTCAAGAAAGAATCATCAACCTGGCAAAGTACAGCCTTTTTGCATATGACGCTAACATACCTCTGGAAGACCAGTAGTGTTGCATATGGCACTATCAAGAGATCATCACCTACAAAGAGTGTCAGTTGCCGTCTATGTAATATTCGAATCATCTCTGTAAATATTACAACCACACTTCATTATGCTACCTATCTTTCCACTTGACAGTGCTTCATGTACATTCAAGCTTATCGAACTATACAGCTGCTCCATACTATCCAATACCACTCCAGCACCCAACAAGGCCTATCCTCAAATATATTTGCCAACTCATGCGGCGCGCGAGGGCACGCCCCTTCCACTAGTTACAGAAAAGAACAGGAGAGACGTACCGGTCAGGCGAAGGAGATGAGCAGAAGCAGGATAAGGTTTGGGTCAGGAAGGTGTGGGAGAGGCATGAGGGTGTCCCGCAACACCAAGTTCGTTGGGGTAGGGGTTTTAGTTTTGCAACCTCACGCGTTGGAAGAAGATAACTCAGGGTTGAAGATGACTCAGGGCCTATTTAGTTCTAGAAATTTTGTAAAATTTTCACTTTAGCACGCCTGAAATCTTTTACAATAAATGTTAAATCATGACCTAAGTAGACTTAAAAGATTTGTCTCGTGATTTACGCGCAAACTTTGCAAACATGCAAAAATTTCATCTACAATTAATACTTAATGTATGTGCTACATAATTAATGTGACCGAAAATTTAGAATTTTGAGGAGGAACTAAACAGGGCCTCAGTAAGTCAATAGCTGCACAATCAAGATCCAATTGCTCTGATTTGTCGTCTAAAAGAAATAGTAAAAACAGACACATAGTTAGAGTGTGCTCTTTTTATTAACAAAATAATTAATAGGTTCTCCCTTGGTTCATAAATAACCGCACCACTTATTTTTCAAAAAGTTAAACTTTTTAAAGATGAACTAAAATTATATAAAATATTATCAAAATTTATATCTCATAATATATTTACCGTGGGAGCAGGACGAAACATAGTGGGGACTGGGAGGTCACCGAGGCTGAAGATGAGACAGGCCACCAAGAGGTAAGACTAGCCACAATGTGTCATGAGACAGGCCACCAAGAGGTGAGACTAGCCATAATGTGTTATCGATGCCCAAAACCCAAAAGGCAGAGACTCGGTATCAGTGAGACAAGTTGCAATGGGTTGGCATCGCGTGGGACCCATTATAAATAGGAAAAAGCAACAACTTTACTTGGCTTCCCTCTCTCCTATACATGCATGTTACCAGACTCAGCACCGAGTAACGAACAATCCTCAATGCCACAAAAATTTGTTCAAGCATCGCTACCCGCAATGTATAAATCGGTGCTTCAATCTTCTCTTTCCTCGTTTCAGCATCGGCAAAAGCCCACATTGTGGACCAAAGGTATGTGTCTAATTTTCGTGTCGGTTCATGAAACGACCTCGATTTCCATGAAGGGAAATCCACAGGCTCGAATTGTAATTCAACAGATTGCTTGGGACAATCCATGAAATTACCCATATCTCAGTTGACACCAGGATCCATACAACGGTAATTAAGTCTTACATAAACATTTATTACATCGCCACGCTGGCGGAATCAACAATCAGAGAAGTTTTAGAAGATGCGGAAGCGATTCATCCTTCACGGCCAACTTGAGTGTAGCACGTGACCCTATTCCTCGTCATCATCTCCCTCGAAGTCGTACTCATTCTCGTCACCTGACAGCAAATTTATCAGTGCGATTTGTACTGGCCACGGAGCCCACCTATGCAGCATTTGCTTTGTGGAAAGTGGATGCAAGGCTATACAAGCAGACCTATAGGCTGAGGTTTCCTATGCAGCTGTAATCAATGTTTAATTAGTCAAGTTTTATCTCCAGTTAACACCATTATCCCTTTTCCCATCACCACATCTCACATACCCACACCTCGCTCTCATTCGACAGGCCCAACTCCCTCTCGGGCCTATCTCAGCGGCACACTACCACAACGGGTACACTGCCGGAAAAATGTCATCCAGGGGGAGAAGAGAACACTCACTACACTAGTAGAAGCTTCACAGGAAAGGTCCATAGCCAACAGGTTGACATATGTATCGATCGATCAACCGTACACTCTGCAGAGGTTTCACTACCCACAAGATTAGCCATCATAGGTGTTGCGCAAACACCTAGGCAGAATTCCGGGTGCTTGCTTGCCTAGGTCGATGCCACCCTACCACTCAGCCCTGGGATATTCCGGATCCTACACCGTTATGCTGAGACTGCGAGACACAGTACCGGGCCCATCCAGTGGTACTGTGCATCTAGAACGGAACGGGAACCCATCGACCGTCTCCGCCCACCCTTATCACCTCTCAACCTAGCAGTAGTGGCATCGTCCTACCAAGTAGTCCAGCCGTCTCCCGCCCATCAGAAGCGAGTGAGTAGAAAAGGATTCCCATGAACCTGAAACTAGTCCGTCCTAGGTTTGACCAAGCAGGCATCTTCACTTAGGTGATACTCTCCCCGTGCCATCACAGCACCTCCGTCCACGGGCTTCAAACCACCAAGGCTATCCCACCCGGAACCTCCTCAACAACTTTACCCGCCACAGGTATCTCGCTTGGGGATGCCCAGGTTGCACCCCCAGCACGACTTGCCCCATGGGCTTGTCTCACATCCCACTTGATCGACATCAACCCTTACCACGCACCCAAGACGCACGCAGCACTCTCTCCCAGAGGTTATAATCAGTTATACACCGTCCCAATTCCACCACATAGCATATAACAAGTAGAAAGTAGTGGAAGAGTAACAGTAAATTAAGCAGCAGCTAACCTAGCAGCGGACAGCAGGGTAAAGTCTTATCAAGGCAGAGAATTCAAATATACTACCATGCAACCAATCCATACATAATCATAAAACAATAGCAACAATGTCATTTGCAATGCGTAAATAGGATCTAAGGATTTGGTGGGACGTGGCACCTTCGTAGTCGTCTCCTAGCTCCTGAAAGTACTCGTGGTCGTCTTCCTTAGTCAGATCCTCCTCCGGCTCTGAAATCGAACACGAAATAGTCGCGTCAGCGACTCCTATAGAGTATTTCAGAAAAATCCAATAAAATAAAGAGCCAAATGCACACAAACAGAATCTTAGATTGTAGATCTCATTTTTCTGAGAATTTAGATATATGGTGCGTAATTTTTGGACATCGAATGAATAAGTTATGAATTTTCGAAGATTATCCTATTTTCTGAAAATGGGAAAATTGGTCGGTTAATCAGGGGCAGCTCGGGATTGGTCCACGTGGCACGCGAGTCCAGTAGTGCGGCATGCGGCGCCACATCAGAACACAGACCCGATGGTCGCCCACCAGGTGTTCGATCCTGATTCCCAGAGAGTCGCCGGCGTCGGCGCAGCTCGGTGGTTGGTCGGGCGAGCTCGACGTTGGTCGGGGTTGCGTCGGTCGTAGCTCGGCGGTGGTCGGGCGAGCTCGACGGTGGTCAGGGGTGGTTCTCAGAGGTCGGGGGGCGTCGGCGTAGCTCGGCGTAGCTCGGCGGTGGTCGGGGGTAGCTCGGCGGAGCTCGGCGGTGGTCGGGGGTAGCTCGGCGGAGCTCGGCGGAGTTCGGCGTACCTCGGCGGGGCTCGGGCGAATCGGAAATTCGGGGCGCCGAGGGTGCCGCTCTCCCGAGCTCTCCCGGGGAGGCTCGGGCGAATCGGAGATTTGGGCGCCGAGGGTGCCTCTCTCCCGAGCTCTCCCGGGGAGGCTCGGGCGAATCGGAGATTTGGGCGCCGAGGGTGCCTCTCTCCCGAGCTCTCCCGGGGAGGCTCGGGCGAATCGGAATTTTGGGCTCCGAGGGTGCCGCTCTTCAGAGGTCGGGGCTGGTTCTCAGTGGTCGGGGGGGTGGTTTGTGACCTTGGCCGACCATTCGGCGTGCCATGGCGGCCGGCGGCGAGCTGCCGCAAGGCTAAAGCTCCGGTAGGCTACGTTGCAGCTCACAGCGAGGCAATTTCTCCCCTCCGGGCCCCAATATTCGTTTCTAAGGGATCCAATTTGGCTAACAGGGTCCCTTTTGGTGCTTGGCCACGGCACAGGCGCTTCTCCGGCGAGGCGGGCGGCGGTGTGGTGGCCGGGGTCCGGTTTTGGCACGAACGGGTGTGGTACGGCATACGGCGGTTCTCCGACGAGGTGGAGGCGCACGTAGCCAAGGCGACAGACATGATTCGGGGCTCGGCTATCTAGCGGCGGTGCCGAGGCAGACTTGGCGAACCTCGGCGGCCTTTCTCCGCAGCGCGAGGCGATCGGGGGTACTCGGAACGGATTTTAGGCGAGGCGAAACGTGTCGGCGGCGATCACGTTTCCCCGAGAACGCACCTCTCGGTGTTCCGGGCTATGGAGGTTCGATCTTCCGCAGCTAAGCTTGTCCGAGGTGGTCGGTTTTTGTTCCTGGTCGCGGTATTGAGATGCTCCGGTCATCGGCGGCGATGTCGCCGCGACTGTGAGGTTCCGGCGGGGCTAAGGAGGTCTTCTAGGAGATGTATACGCCTCCAGGGTCTATGGCGATGGTATACCAACTACCAATTTTGGCTACCGAGATTCCCAAGGTGCTCGGTTGTGGCGGCGGCGTGTCGCCGACGACGGCGGAAGGCGGCAATGCGGCTACGACCATGTCTTGGTTCAATCGAATGCGGTCTTGTCAAATTGGTGAGGCCAGAGAGGCATACAACACTCTAGTGGCGAACTTTAGCCATGGCATGGCCTTCTTTTGGCGACGGCTCGCGGCGGCGCTCCGGCGAGGTCGCGGCGCACTCGAGCAGGGCGGACGAGGCTTCCTCTAGCGCTTAGATCCGCGTAGCTAGCTCAAGGGGTCGTGGCGGTGCTCCACGACGCTCTAACCTATACGAGTGCTAGTCGGATTGCTCGGAACGGGTGATTCGGCGTCGAAACGCGTCGGTGGTGAGCGCGCTCCGCCGAGAACGCGTCGTGCTGCGTTCTCGGTCTAGCAAGCTTGTAGTCCGGGGGTTTCGGCCGGTCGCATGAGTGCATGGTGCAGGTGATCTTCCTGAGCCGGTAAAGGCTCGTGCCTGCGCGTCCCGTGGGCGGAACACCATGGCAAAAGCAGGGCGAGGTTCGGACATGGCGTGCGGTGGCTCACCGTGGTGTCGGTGAAGCTAGGATGGCGGTGCAGTGGCAAGTTGGAGCCGTGCAGAGTGATCGCAGTGCCGTGCCGCTCCTCGTTCGCAGCTCGGGCTTCTCCTCCGTGCGCGGCTCCGGCGTGCTCCGCGGCGGCAGCGCTTCGGCGGTGCTCTCCTCTCTCTGCTCCGCCCTTCTTCCTTCTCCCTCTCTCACACGGTGTGGTGTTGTGGCTTGTGGAGCCGCAGCGTGGCGGCTGCGAGTGGGAATGGGCTAGGGTTCCTCGGGTGCTCCAATTTATAGCGGAGCTCGGGTGGCTACCTATGGCGTGCGGCTCTGATCTGCTCGGGCTGATCGGAGGGCTGTGGCTTGCGCGAGCTAGGGTTCTGGTGGTGCGCGCGGGCTCGCTTGGCGGCCAAGAAAGGAGGGGACAGGAGGGGACAAACCTGACAGAGCGTGGCGCTGTCGGCTGTGGGACCGGGGTCACGCGAATTGCGTGCACTCGTCCCCGTCGTCTCGGCGAGGAAGAAGAACAGTGGGGGCGAGAGCGGCTGACAGGCGGGGCCGGGTGGTCAGCGGTTGCGGGGGAGCGGTGAAACGGTTGCGCGCGTGCGGGTGAGGTGAGGAGAAAAGGGCCGGGCTGGCTGGGCCGAATGGCTAGCCTTGCTCTCTCTCCCTTTTCATTTTCTTTTCTTTTTCTATTTTCACTTTAGTGTATAAATACATATATTACCCATTTTAAGTATTGAGTAAATACAAACATAAATTGCAATAAATCCCAATTGTGATGCATAAGCTATTATTCTATGTGAATGGAATTAAAATGCAAGCTATACTCCTTTATTTACCAAATTCATAATGAAACCTATATGCTTGCACAAGAAAAATGGGTTTTCATAATAAATAAATGAAAAATTTTAATTGGTTGGGATTTTTAGGTTGTGTAGGTTTTTAGGGTTGTTACAGTCCTCCCCCTCATTAGGATCTCGACCTCGAGATTCAGAGATAACGTACCCATCGAAGAGGTAAGGAAACATAATCCGCAAGTCCGATTCTTTCTCCCACGTAGCTTCCCTTTCAGTGTGATTGCTCCACTGTACCTTGCACATTGGAATTGTCTTGTTTCGCGTCTCTTTGGTATCCCGTGCCAAGATCTTGATCGGATGTTTCTTGTATTCAAGTGTGTCTTGCAGGTCTAATGCATCCGTAGGAACTTGCTCCTCGGGAAGCTTCAGACACTTTCTTAATTGCGAGACATGGAACACGGGGTGTACTCCAGATAATTCCTCCGGTAGTTCCAGCTTGTAAGCAAGCTTTCCAACCCTTTTACAGATCTTGTATGGCCCAACATATCTTGGTGCCAATTTCCCTTTCACATGGAATCTAACAGTGCCACGAAGCGGAGATACCTTGAGGTAGACATAATCTCCAACCTTGAACTCAAGCTCTCTACGTCTTCTATCTGCATAGCTCTTTTGCCTACTCTGTGCAATCCTCAAATTCTCTCTTACTTGGGCAACACCTTCTTCTGCTTCCACAATCATAGCAGGACCGAAGAATGTCCTCTCACCTGGTTCTGACCACATTAGCGGGGTTCTGCACGGTCTTCCATACAACGCTTCAAATGGAGACATCTTAATGCTCGTTTGGTAACCGTTGTGGTATGAGAACTCGGCGTGGGGTAGACAGCTCTCCCATCCTTCCTTGTACCTCAATACGCAAGCACGTAACATGTCCTCGAGAATCTGGTTCACTCTTTCTGTTTGCCCATTCGTTTGCGGGTGGTATGCGGTGCTATAGTCGAGCTTGGTCCCGATGGACTTGTACAAGGATTTTCAGAACTGTGATACGAACTGTGAGCCTCGGTCAGATATAATACTCAGAGGCGCCCCATGTAACTTCAAAATGTTTGATACGTACAGATCTGCCAGCTTTTCAGCTCTATACTTCCTTTTGACCGGTATAAAATGTGCAACTTTGGTTAGACGGTCCACTATTACCCATATAGAATCATATCCATGCTCGGATCGGGGCAGTCCTATTATGAAGTCCATGGATATGCACTCCCACTTCCATTCTGGTATCTCAACTGGTTGTAGCAACCCTGCTGGTCTCTGATGTTCGGCCTTGATTCTATTGCATGTATCACATCGGGCTACATGTCCTGCAATGTCTGTCTTCATATTCTCCCACCAGAAGTACTTCCTTAGATCATGGTACATCTTGGCTGACTCTGGGTGAATGCAATATTTGGAGTCATGCCCTTCCGACAGAATCTCTTCTCGTATCGCTAAATCCGTCGGTACACAGATTCTATCTTTGTACCATACAGTTCCCTGCTCATCTTCTCGGTATTCGGGGCCTCTTCCCAGCTTCATCAAACCACGGATATAGTCTATCTCAGGACAGTTCCTTTGTGCTTCACGGATCCGTGAGGTGAGATTGTACTCGACGCGAAGCTCATTTAGCATGCCATAGGAGACTACCTCGAGCTGGAATGCGTCGAACTCTCTCCTGAGCTCAGGCGGCATAGAGTTGGTGATGAGGGTATGGCAGTAGCTTTTGCGGCTAAGTGCATCAGCGACAACATTAGCCTTTCCTGGGTGATAATGGATCTCAAGATCATAGTCCTTGATGAGTTGTAGCCATCTGCGCTGCCTCATATTCAGATCTTCTTGTGTGAAGAAGTACTTCAGGCTCTTGTGGTCAGTGTAGATGTCACACTTGTTGCTTATTAGATAGTGTCTCCAAATCTTGAGTGCATGTACCACGGCTGCAAGTTCTAGGTCATGAGTCGGGTATCGCTGCTCATGTTCCTTCAACTGTCTTGAGGCATAAGCTATCACCCTTCCTTCTTGCATTAGTACACAGCCCAAACCTTACCGAGAGGCGTCACAATATACAACAAAATCTTTGTGAATATCGGGCAGGGCTAGTACAGGTGTAGTAGTGAGCTTCTCCTTCAAGGTCTGGAAACTCTTCTCACATTCAGGAGTCCATATAAACTTGTTCTCTTTCTTCAGCAAGTTGGTCATGGGTCTTGCAATCTTGGAGAAATTCTCAATAAATCTGCGATAGTATCCTGCAAGTCCCAAAAAGCTTCTGATTTCTGACACATTACAGGGTTGTTCCCACTCTTTCACAGCTTCATTCTTGGCTGGGTCTACCGCGACTCCTTCTCCTGACAGTACGTGTCCAAGGAAAGCAACTTCCTCAAGCCAGAATTCGCACTTGGAGAATTTGGCGTATAGCTGGTTGCGAGACAACCTCTCCAATACGGTCCTCAGATGATGTTCATGTTCCTCTTTTGTGGCTGAGTAAACCAATATATCATCAATAAATACCACCACAAACTTGTCTAGCTCATTCATGAAGATCTTGTTCATCATGTTCATGAAGTATGCTGGAGCATTAGTGAGTCCGAATGAGACTACTGTGCACTCATACTGTCTATATCTAGTGACAAATGCAGTCTTCGGGATATCCTCTTCCCTGATCTTCATCTGATGGTACCCTGATCGGAGATCAATTTTTGAGAAGTACTTGGCCTTACTCAGTTGATCTAACAGATCATCGATGCGGGGCAGTGGGTACTTATTCTTGACTGTAATCGCATTCAGATTCCGATAGTCAATGCACATCCTTATCATGCCATCCTTCTTCTTGACAAACAAAACGGGAGATCCCCAGGGCGAGGCACTAGGCCTAATGAAGCCCTTCTCCAGTAATTCTCCCAGCTGCTTCTTGAGTTCCTTCAACTCATCAGCCGACATTCTGTAGGGTCTTTTGGCAATTGGTGCAGTCCCTGGCATCAGCTCTATAACAAACTCCACATGTCTATCTGGTGGCATTCCTGGTAACTCCTCTGGAAACACGTCATTGAATTCACAGACTACTGGCACATCTCTGAATGTCAGCTCCATTTTATCTGCCTTAGTCTCCAGCGCACATAGGAGGGCTTGGACTCTCTCGGTTTGGGGTATACATCGGACGGCTGTTCCCCAAGGGTGGGTTACCTGAACATATCTAGGTGAACAAGATATCACTCCCCGGTGTTTGGTTAGCCAATCCATGCCTAAGATGACATCTAAGCTATTGGAGGGTAGTAGGGTTAGGTCAGCTCGAAAGTCAAGTCCCTCAATTGTGATTATCACTCCCTACATATGTGAATGCTTCTGAAGGTTCCTAAGGGCGAGCTAGTTAAGATGGGGTTTGCTCTCGGGGTTACGGGTATGTTATGCTTATGTGCAGTAATTATCTTGTAGTGGTTTAAGTAGGAGTTAGATGTTTTCAACGATTTAAATGAATTAAAACATTTTTCATGCTATCCTACACTCAACCAAAGAAGCATAGAGAACCATAAGAAGCATAAGATCCAAATGTCACTCATCACATGGTTATTATTACATAAAGGATGTTCCTAGCTGCTAAGAAGATCGTGCTATGCGCAGATAGCCAATGACAGGACTACTCATGGTATGACTAGTCTAAGGGCCACGCAGGGTCCCATAAGCTACTGGTGCACAAGGTCGAGTACGGCGTCGGGTATGCGGCTGTCCTCTGCCTCGATCTCGTCGTCGGTCTTGGTCAGGCGCTTGACATAGTCGAGAGCTACAGCTAGCTCTGGGGTGGCCTCAATCTCCTGTATCCTTAGAGACGGACATGCTCCCAGGTTGAGCGTAGTGGGTGGTACGCAGAAGTCTCCCTCTCGGGGCTTCACCATCTCCAGTGGGGGAAGCGAACTCTGTACCTTCCGGACCTCAATAGCTCTCCTAGCGTCGGACTGCTTCCAAGCTGTCTTTGTCCTCCGTAGCTTGTCTTTTAGGAACTCCACCATCTTCACGCGGTCGATCAGAATCCCTTGGTTGCGGGTGGACTTGTCCTCGGCTTTCTCCAGCTGCTTTTCCAACTCCCTGATCCTGGAACGCAACGTGATCATCTCGACTACTCTGTCTCTGCTCCTCTGCTCCCTCTCAGCAAGTGCTCTCTCCTTGTCGTCCAGCCTCCTCTATAATCCCAACACTCTGCTGTTCAGGTAGTCATTGCGAAGCCCAAAATCTCCGATCTTGTCTCGCAAGTCGGCGATCTCGGCTCGGTGTAACTCATCACAGCGCTGCATCTCCAACTGCAAGTCAGTGACTGCTCTGCTCAAACTCTCCAGGGTCTGAGTCCCTTTCTGCAAACTGTCCTCGACCTCTGCCATGCGTGCTCGGTCACGCTGCCTCCTCTGCTCCAATGAGCTGATGAACTCGTCCTGCTCCTGGAGGTGGTGTGCCACTACGCGTAGGCAGGGGTCAGTCTCGGCCTGAACGATCTGGCTGGTGTACAGAATCCTCTGGATGGGGTCAGGGTGCAGCTCCAAGGCCTGAGGTAGCAGACGGAAGTGGGTCCCCTTAAGGTACTCATATGCTGTGTACACAACTGCACGTAGTACCTTGCGGGAGACAGACTGTACTCCGTCCTCCACAGTCTCTCCAGCAGTGTAGTCAGTAAAGACCGGCATCCCTGGAAGGGTCAGGCTGACGGGTGTCTCAACTCTGGTAGTGATAGGTCATTCAAACCTCTCAGCCTCGACAAGCTTCCCTCGGTTGAAGTACTGGATCTGGTCAGATGGTGCTCCCAGCTCCTCCAACACCTGGCGTAGCACCATGGCAAATCCACCGTGGTTCCTTCCGTTGATCGGGATCTCAATAGTGCCGTCGTGCAGTGGACAAAGTGGTGGTCCAAGGCTGGTCATCTGCAAATTTTTCAAAAAACAGATTAGCAGGTCCATGTATTAGATGAGCCATTGCATAAAAAGTGAATGCAAGGTCGGTAATATAACCGAAAGAGAGTCTGGCTTCTTATTCTAACGTCCATTTTCTATGGGTCTCGTCCTACAGTCAAGTATGACTCTGATACCAACTGAAACGACCTCGATTTCCACGAAGGGAAATCCACAGGCTCGAATTGTAATTTTCGTGTCGGTTCATGAAACGACCTCGATTTCCATGAAGGGAAATCCACAGGCTCGAATTGTAATTCAACAGATTGCTTGGGACAATCCATGAAATTACCCATATCTCAGTTGACACCAGGATCCATACAACGGTAATTAAGTCTTACATAAACATTTATTACATCGCCACGCTGGCGGAATCAACAATCAGAGAAGCTTTAGAAGATGCGGAAGCGATTCATCCTTCACGGCCAACTTGAGTGTAGCACGTGACCCTATTCCTCGTCATCATCTCCCTCGAAGTCGTACTCATTCTCGTCACCTGACAGCAAATTTATCAGTGCGATTTGTACTGGCCACGGAGCCCACCTATGCAGCATTTGCTTTGTGGAAAGTGGATGCAAGGCTATACAAGCAGACCTATAGGCTGAGGTTTCCTATGCAGCTGTAATCAATGTTTAATTAGTCAAGTTTTATCTCCAGTTAACACCATTATCCCTTTTCCCATCACCACATCTCACATACCCACACCTCGCTCTCATTCGACAGGCCCAACTCCCTCTCGGGCCTATCTCAGCGGCACACTACCACAACGGGTACACTGCCGGAAAAATGTCATCCAGGGGGAGAAGAGAACACTCACTACACTAGTAGAAGCTTCACAGGAAAGGTCCATAGCCAACAGGTTGACATATGTATCGATCGATCAACCGTACACTCTGCAGAGGTTTCACTACCCACAAGATTAGTCATCATAGGTGTTGCGCAAACACCTAGGCAGAATTCCGGGTGCTTGCTTGCCTAGGTCGATGCCACCCTACCACTCAGCCCTGGGATATTCCGGATCCTACACCGTTATGCTGAGACTGGGAGACACAGTACCGGGCCCATCCAGTGGTACTGTGCATCTAGAACGGAACGGGAACCCATCGACCGTCTCCGCCCACCCTTATCACCTCTCAACCTAGCAGTAGTGGCATCGTCCTACCAAGTAGTCCAGCCGTCTCCCGCCCATCAGAAGCGAGTGAGTAGAAAAGGATTCCCATGAACCTGAAACTAGTCTGTCCTAGGTTTGACCAAGCAGGCATCTTCACTTAGGGGATACTCTCCCCGTGCCATCACAGCACCTCCGTCCACGGGCTTCAAACCACCAAGGCTATCCCACCCGGAACCTCCTCAACAACTTTACCCGCCACAGTATCTCGCTTGGGGATGCCCAGGTTGCACCCCCGGCACGACTTGCCCCTTGGGCTTGTCTCACATCTCACTTGGTCGACATCAACCCTTACCACGCACCTAAGACGCACGCAGCACTCTCTCCCAGTGGTTATAATCAGTTATACACCGTCCCAATTCCACCACAT
This sequence comes from Eremochloa ophiuroides, assembly GCA_038502445.1. NCBI lineage: Eukaryota > Viridiplantae > Streptophyta > Magnoliopsida > Poales > Poaceae > Eremochloa > Eremochloa ophiuroides. The sequence goes on along the minus strand of JAHLJS010000003.1, from coordinate 61,584,321 downwards.
AGCATATAGGAAGTAGAAAGTAGTGGAAGAGTAACAGTAAATTAAGCAGCAGCTAACCTAGCAGCGGACAGCAGGGTAAAGTCTTATCAAGGCAGGGAATTCAAATATACTACCTGTCATTTGCAATGCGTAAATAGGATCTAAGGATTTGGTGGGACGTGGCACCTTCGTAGTCGTCTCCTAGCTCCTGAAAGTACTCGTGGTCGTCTTCCTTATTCAGATCCTCCTCCGGATCTGAAATCGAACACGAAATAGTCGCGTCAGCGACTCCTATAGAGTATTTCAGAAAAATCCATTAAAATAAAGAGCCAAATGCACACAAACACAGTCTTAGATTGTAGATCTCATTTTTCTGAGAATTTTGATATATGGTGCGCAATTTTTGGACATCGAATGAATAAGTTATGAATTTTCGAAGATTATCCTATTTTCTGAAAATGGGAAAATTGGTCGGTTAATCAGGGGCAGCTCGGGATTGGTCCACGTGGCGCGCGGGTCCAGTAGTGCGGCATGCGGCGCCACATCAGAACACAGACCCGATGGTCGCCCACCAGGTGTTCGATGCTGGTTCCCAGAGAGTCGCCGGCGTCGGCGCAGCTCGGTGGTTGGTCGGGCGAGCTCGACGTTGGTCGGGGTTGCGTCGGTCGTAGCTCGGCGGTGGTCGGGCGAGCTCGGCGGTGGTCGGGGGTAGCTCAGCGGAGCTCGGCGGTGGTCGGGGGTAGCTCGGCGGAGCTCGGCGTAGTTCGGCGGAGCTCGGCATAGCTCGGCGGAGCTCGGTGGAGTTCGGCGTACCTCGGCGGGGCTCGGGCGAATCGGAAATTTGGGGCGCCGAGGATGCCGCTCTCCCGAGCTCTCCCGGGGAGGCTCGGGCGAATCGGAGATTTGGGCGCCGAGGGTGCCTCTCTCCCGAGCTCTCCCGGGGAGGCTCGGGCGAATCGGAGATTTGGGCGCCGAGGGTGCCTCTCTCCCGAGCTCTCCCGGGGAGGCTCGGGCGAATCGGAATTTTGGGCTCTGAGGGTGCCGCTCTTCAGAGGTCGGGGCTGGTTCTCAGTGGTCGGGGGGGTGGTTTGTGACCATGGCCGACCATTCGGCGTGCCATGGCGGCCGGCGACGAGCTGCCGCAGGGCTATAGCTCCGGTAGGCTACGTTGCAGCTCACAGCGAGGCAATTTCTCCCCTCCGGGCCCCAATATTCGTTTCTAAGGGATCCAATTTGGCTAACAGGGTCCCTTTTGGTGCTCGGCCGCGGCACAGGCGCTTCTCCGGCGAGGCGGGCGGCGGTGTGGTGGCCGGGGTCCGGTTTTGGCACGAACGGGTGTGGTACGGCTTACGGCGGTTCTCCGACGAGGTGGAGGCGCACGTAACCAAGGCGACAGACATGATTCGGGGCTCGGCTATCTAGCGGCGGTGCCGAGGCAGACTTGGCGAACCTCGGCGGCCTTTCTCCGCAGCGCGAGGCGATCGGGGGTACTTGGAGCGGATTTTAGGCGAGGCGGAACGTGTCGGCGGCGATCACGTTTCCCCGAGAACGCACCTCTCGGTGTTCCGGGCTATGGAGGTTCGATCTTCCGCAGCTAAGCTTGTCCGAGGTGGTCGGTTTTTGTTCCTGGTCGCGGTATTGAGATGCTCCGGTCATCGGCGGCGATGTCGCCGCGACTGTGAGGTTCCGGCGGGGCTAAGGAGGTCTTCTAGGAGATGTATACGCCTCTAGGGTCTATGGCAATGGTATACCAACTACCAATTTTGGCTACCGAGATTCCCAAGGTGCTCGGTTGTGGCAGCGGCGTGTCGCCGACGACGGCGGAAGGCGGCAACGCGGCTACGACCATGTCTTGGTTCAATCGAATGCGATCTTGTCAAATTGGTGAGGCCAGAGAGGCATACAATACTCTAGTGGCGAACTTTAGCCATGGCATGGCCTTCTTTTGGCGACGGCTCGCGGCGGCGCTCCGGCGAGGTCGCGGCGCACTCGAGCAGGGCGGACGAGGCTTCCTCTAGCGCTTAGATCCGCGTAGCTAGCTCAAGGGGTCGTGGCGGTGCTCCACGACGCTCTAACCTATACGGGTGCTAGTCGGATTGCTCGGAACGGGTGATTCGGCGTCGGAACGCGTCGGTGGTGAGCGCGCTCCGCCGGGAACGCGTCGTGCTGCGTTCTCGGTCTAGCAAGCTTGTAGTCCGGGGGTTTCGGCCGGTTGCATGAGTGCATGGTGCAGGTGATCTTCCTGAGCCGGTAAAGGCTCGTGCCTGCGCGTCCCGTGGGCGGAACACCATGGCAAAAGCAGGGCGAGGTTCGGACATCGCGTGCGGTGGCTCACCGTGGTGTCGGTGAAGCTAGGATGGCGGTGCAGTGGCGAGTTGGAGCCGTGCAGAGTGATCGCAGTGCCGTGCCGCTCCTCGTCCGCAGCTCGGGCTTCTCCTCCGTGCCCGGCTCCGGCGTGCTCCGCGGCGGCAGCGCTTCGGCGGTGCTCTCCTCTCTCTGCTCCGCCCTTCTTCCTTCTCCCTCTCTCACACGGTGTGGTGTTGTGGCTTGTGGAGCCGCAGCGTGGCGGCTGCGAGTGGGAATGGGCTAGGGTTCCTCGGGTTCTCCAATTTATAGCGGAGCTCGGGTGGCTACCTATGGCGTGCGGCTCTGATCTGCTCGGGCTGATCGGAGGGCTGTGGCTTGCGCGAGCTAGGGTTCTGGTGGTGCGCGCGGGCTCGCTTGGCGGCCAAGAAAGGAGGGGACAGGAGGGGGACAAACCTGACAGAGCGTGGCGCTGTCGGCTGTGGAACCGGGGTCACGCGAATTGCATGCACTCGTCCCCGTCGTCTCTGCGAGGAAGAAGAACAGTGGGGGCGAGAGCGGCTGACAGGCGGGGCCGGGTGGTCAGCGGTTGCGGGGGAGCGGTGAAACGGTTGCGCGCGTGCGGGTGAGGTGAGGAGAAAAGGGCCGGGCTGGCTGGGCCGAATGGCTAGCCTTGCTCTCTCTCCCTTTTCATTTTCTTTTCTTTTTCTATTTTCACTTTAGTGTATAAATACATATATTACCCATTTTAAGTATTGAGTAAATACAAACATAAATTGCAATAAATCTCAATTGTGATGCATAAGCTATTATTCTATGTGAATGGAATTAAAATGCAAGCTATACTCCTTTATTTACTAAATTCATAATGAAACCTATATGCTTGCACAAGAAAAATGGGTTTTCAAAATAAATAAATGAAAAATTTTAATTGGTTGGGATTTTTAGGTTGTGTAGGTTTTTAGGGTTGTTACAGTTCAACACCTTCATGGAAATAAAAAAAAAAACTATTTCTCCGATGATTAACTGACAGACATTTATTTAGGTTCATCTCTGACCGTGCGGTATCAGGAAAATTGGTTTTGAATTTTTCTGACAGTATATCAGAAAAACTATTTCCCCGATAATATTTTTGATTTCCCTTATGGTAAATGCACCACCATCGGGGAAATTCTCGTTTCTCGTAGTGGTTGGAAGAAGAGACAACTCAACGTTTTTCTTAAATGCAAACTTAGGGGGAGAGTTTCACACCTGGATGACAACTCAAGGTTGAAGATCCAATTACTCTGATTTGTGGTATAAAAGAAATGAAAAAAAACAACAAGAAGAAGCACATAATATAACGTACAATATTTCCCTTATTCGCGTGCGGCCGCAACATAATTATGCAACGATCGAAGAATCGAACACACTGGCTGACTGGCAGTCTGGCACACATGCATGATGCATCGATCACCCTATGACCGACCCAATCTCCGTTGGTTAATTGGCAACGCCGGACGGCGCGTTGGGGCATTGGCTCGGATACGCGCACCCCCTGGTGTAAGGTTGACCAGGATCCTTGGCGGCGCACCCCTGGCCGCCTCTCGGGCATGCCGGGTGGTCCTTGTCGAGGGGGCCGTAGCCGATACTCGCCCCAAGCATGCTGCCGAGCTCCGGCGCCACCTCGTCCTCCACCAGTCGTCGCCGCCGGTCGTCGTAGTGCTGACGCCACTTGTTACTCCGAGCACCGGCGGCAGCGCCGACGCTGGGGCCGCGGATGATCACCATCCTGGCGCCGCTGTAGTACTCGCCGCCAGCAGTGGCCGGGACGGCGGGTGCGCCGAAGACGAGGAGGAAGATGAGGATGGCGAGGGGCAGGATGCTGGTGGTGGCTGCCATCGTGCACGACGGATCGATCGAGTAGGTTATTTCTATGGGACGGCTGTGGTCATGCACTTTTGGCACATCGTCTGCCGCCGGTCTAGCTACTAGCTGGGTCGTATGTGCCTTAATATAGTGCGAGCGTGCACCGTGCACAGAGCTAGATTACTGTTGCATTCACGAACAAATTAAAGGTTGATAGGGACTTTAGCTTGGAGTATGCAGTGCAATCATTTTGGGACCATCGAAACCAAAGTTTAAGGGGAAGAATAAGGTGTAGCCGTGTAGGGCTCTAGGCACGCGCACTTCACATATTGATATTTGTAGTACGAAGCAGCATATTAAGCATTTTTTTTTCAGAAAGCATATTAAGCATAGTGTACATACATCTACATGATTAGAAAGGTGAAACAATATATGTGGTGGGCGCGTCCTAATTAAACTAGGCTCATGGTGGGGAATAAGCTATATTATAGCCCGCCGTACTTTACGTCACATCTCACCTGCACCTAGCTTACTTCATCAGCCACGTCTATATGACGACATGCCATGAGAATCGATGATCTTGGGTGCTGCTGCTGAAACCCGAGTGGAGGTGTAGTGGATGAGTATTTTTCCATGCTTATTGTTGCACAAGTTGTTCAATAATCTAAGGGTCGGTCGGCACTTGAACTGCCAAGGCCACTTGTGCCAAAGCCCCAAAATGAAGAGGATCGAGGCTTAATTAATTTCAAACAATCAGTCAGTAGTCGCCAAGTTGGAAATTAAGGCCTCATTCGTTTGTCTCGGATTGGCCTGTTCCGGGGTGGATTGTTGCGAAGTGTTTCTAACAAGGCTCTGTTCGCTGAACCTTAAAATCGTTTATTTTTCAACTCTTTTACGGTATTTTTTTCTCACAAGAAATCAACATCAACGCTTATTTTCAGCGGTTTTCAGTTTCAGCCAACAGAGCCTGAGCCAGCCGTGCCGTGAATTGGAATGGCGGTCGTTCGTTTTGGCCTGGCCTCTGAAGAAAACTGGCCCAGCCGTGTGGGCGTTGAAGAGTGACGGGATGATGCCGACCATCGTCCACATCATGGACGATACCAGCTGGGTCCTGGCCGCACTAGCTGCACGCGATCGAACGAAGAGCACCGCGGCGGCCACGGCCAGGTCCGACGCCCGCACGTTCTCGCGGAGGAAGCGCATGCAGCGCCATGCCTGCCCACGAGCGCGTGTGCCATTATTATCGGTAGCAGATATGGACGTGCCAAGATGATGAGCTTGCTATCTGTGTACTTGGATGCAGGCTTGGAGCTCTGGATCCATCTCTGATGCTGCTATACCATGGGATTTTTTGATCGGAGATGTTTTGGTTTTTTTATTCCGATTACAGAACGAAGAAGGAACCAGAGTTCACACGGATGGAAAATGACTTCCACGCCCCTCCCCCCCCCCCCCCCCCCCACCCCCCGCCCCCCAAAAAAAAAAGTAAAAGATCACAAGAAGTTTTGCCATTTTATTATGAGGTATAGATATAGATTCTACCATCGCAAATCATAATACGGAAAAGACTAGTAGGTCGAGTAAATCAACACACTTGTTTATTCGTGCACATTGGGTGGCATGGCGTCCCGATGCGCAACTCATGCATGCGTGGGCGTGGTACGTGCAGCGTGCTCGGCAGCGGGGCCCTGGGGGCAACTGGTGTGGTAGGTGCAGTGCACATCGGAGTAGGGCTTTCCCTTGCCGGCGCACATGTTACGCAGGCACACCTGGCTGTCCGGTACGAGGCCTTTGTTGTTGAGGCTGTTGTCGCCCAGCAGCTGCCCGCCGCCGCCGAACTCTGGCGCCACCTCGTCCTCCACCAGGCGCCGCTGCTGCTGCCACTTGCTAAGAGCACCGCCAGCAGAGACGACGACCCTGCTGCTTGCCCCGGGGGCTCGGATGATGACCATTCTGCCGCCGTACTTGTCGGCGGCGGCGACGACGACAAGGGTGACGGCGGTGGCGAGGAGGAGCAGGTAGCCGCCGGCAGCCATCGTGCACTGGTTTATTAGTTCGCTTCTTCTTCGTTCCTACTACCTCCTAATTTAAGGCATGCAGTCACTTGGCCTGGGCTGGCTCCGGGTGCTTCACTACATGCTTCTTATATATTATTTTGAGCCCGGCCGGCCAAGCATGATTGGAATCACATCACTAACCGCGCGCGCGATCCAAAAATGTAATCAACAATAGGTACGGTGGAGCACTCACACGAATTGGCTGATAATGATAGATTCATAGAGGGAGCAATGTAACATAATATACACTAGTATACAGGAGCTCTATAGTGGCGCCGAGTATTTTTTTACTGGCGGTTTCATTCACCGGCCGCTAGTGCAAATAAAATGGAGGGTCAGAGTTAAGAACCGCCAGTGAAAACTAATTAACACTGCCGGTTGAGCTAAACCAACTGCTAGTGTTAAGGTACTATTTTCACTGGTGGTTGGCTTAAAAAAACCGCCAGTGTTAATTAATTTTCACTGGCGGTTCGTTAGGCCAACCGCCAGTGTGAAATCTGCTATAAATACCCCTTCTTCTCCCCATGACCGAACAGTTACTCGCAGCCAGCCGTCATTGGAAGAATTTATGGAGGTCCGGATCTGCCAAAATACAAGGGGGAGGTTTTCTTCTTTATTTCTTTGGAGGAGGTTGCTAAGAAAGGTTAGTTTAGGTATCTTTTGCCTCTATTTAATCTACTTTGCTCAATTTAAGCCACTTTTTGGATCTAGGGTTTGCCATGAGTTAGAGATAATGATTGCTAGGTTATTGTCTTTATTTATTCAAATTAGGTTGTTTATGATGGTTAGATAGTGTATCTCTTCTCTCCCTTTTCATAATTACTTCTCAATTTAGGTTATATTAGTTTTTTCCATGAATAGTGTGTACTCTTGTGTATTCATGTAGGGAGAGCTAGTATTTTTTTAGTTTTTTCTATTTTTTAATTGGGTGTCTATATTCAATCCTTTGTTAGACACATCATTCTTTTATTTTTTAATTATGTTATTTGGTTGTTAATTAGTTTTCTATTTTGTTTATTATAACTTATCTTTATTATTTGCAAAATATTCAATCTTTGACACTGAGAATGAGTCTTAACCACATTATTCTTCTAAATTTTAGTGAACTAAGGTTTCAAAGGTCTACAAATTAAAAAATTCTCAAGTGAACGGTTTTAATCTATATTTCTTCGAACAAGGTTGCTGAAAAAAAGGTTTGTTAATTAAATAATATCTATAAATAATCATTTTTATTTTGCATTGGTCATAATAAACTCATTATATTTTTACAGTTAATGATGGAGAGGTCATCTGGATGTACAATTTATCACAAGTTGATCCATGATACATACCTGAGGTGCAGAGGTTTATCGATGCCGCTAAGATTCATGCTTGGAGGTCAAATACGAAGCACATATATTGTCCATGCATAGACTGCAAGAATGTTATCGTATTTGATGACACGAAAGCAATATTTTCTCATCTCGTGTGCCGAGGATTTATGGAGAATTACTTGATTTGGACAAAGCATGGAGAGGGTAGCTCTGCAGCTTACACAACTGGTACTCCTGTGAACATCGGTGTCGATGGTGCAGATATGCTTGCTGACGGATGTCATTTCATACAGGAGAGACAAACACCTTGTCCTCAGAGTGAACCTGTTGTGCCTAATGCTGGTGGTCCGCCCAATGTTAGTGCTGAGGAAGATGCAGTCTTTTTAGATGCAATATTGCATAGTCATTTAGATCCATCTATCTTCTTCATGAAAGGTATGGAGAAAATGAGGTAGGCTGCACAAGAGCCTTTTTTCGATGAGTCTAAGGGTTGCACGAAAGATTTCACGACATTGCGGTCAGTGCTAAAGTTATTGATGGTAAAAGCCCGGTATGGTTTGTGCGATGCTGGCTTCGATGCGTTCTTGAGTATTCTTGCAGACATGCTTCTAAAGGAGAATAGAGTTCCTGCTAACACATACTACGCAAAGAAGCTAATCAGTCCGCTTACAATGGGTGTCGAAAAGATCCACGCATGTAGAAACCATTGTATGCTATATCGAGGTGATGAATACAAAGACTTGGATAGTTGTCCTAATTGTGGTGCAAGTAGATACAAGACGAATAAAGACTATCGAGAGGAAGATTTTGCCACCACCGTGTGTACGGGGAAGAAGCGAAAGAAGACCCAACAAAAGACCCAACCCACCAGGAAAGATAAAGAAGAAGTAGACTACTACACGCAGAAGAAAATTCCTGCTCTGGTGATGTGGTACCTTCCCGTGATTGATCGATTGAGGTGTTTGTTCGCAAACGGTGAGGATGCCCAACTTATGAGCTGGCATGCTTCAGATGAGCACAAAAACGATGGAAAGTTACGACATCCAGCCGATGGCAAGTAATGGCAAGATTTCAATGCCAACCATCCAGAATTTGCTAAGGAGCCACGAAATGTTAGGTTCGCTCTGAGTACGGACGGAATGAATCCATTTGCCGAGAGGAGCAGCAAGCACAGCACATGGCCGGTGATCCTCACCATCTACAACCTTCCACCTTGGTTGATGAATAAGCGTAAATACCTTATGCTAACCATTCTTATTTCTGGATCTAAGCAACCCGGCGTTGACATAGATGTATTTTTGGAGCCGTTAATGCAGGACATGGAAATATTGTGGGAAACAGGAGTCGAAATATTGGACGAGTACCACCAAGAAACTTTCACACTGTATGCAATTATTTTTGTGACCATCAACGATTACCCTGCTCTCTTTACATTATCAGGGCAGTTCAAGGAAAAGCTTGGATGCGTAATCTGCATAGATGGAACCGCTTACGTGTTCCTTGATGCATCAAAGAAGATAGTGTACATGAGGCACAGACGGTTCTTATCGAAAGGGCACAGGTACCGCTTGCGAAAGATGGATAAGTACTTCGACAATAATGATGAACTGCATTCTACTGCTCCATCGGGTAACAGTAAAGGTCAAACAGTTTTCAGAATAGTCAGCAACATCAAATTTGTTTTTGGGAAGCAGAAAAAAGATGAAAAACCAAGAAAGGATGTGAAACCAACTCCAGGGGCTACATTCAAGAAGATGTCTATTTTCTTCAAGTATTTGCCATACTGGAAAGAGTTAGACATACGACACGCGATCGACGGTATGCACGTTCAGAAGAACGTCTTTGAAATCGTCTTTGGCACGTTGTTTGACATAAAGAGCAAGACTAAGGATGGACTCAACTCACGTATGGACATGGTAAATTTGGGCATAAAAAGGAACTGCACCCTGCTCTTCTAGAAAATGGGAAGTATCACCTCCCGGCAGCAAGCTACAACCTCGACACGGAGGAGCAACGTGCGATGTGTGTGTGGTGGAAAAATTTAAAAGTTCCATCTGGATTCTGCTCTAGCATAAGGAGTATTGTGTCAATGAAAGACCTTACAATGACCAATTACAACTCACATGATTGTCATGTCATGCTGACTACTTTCCTCCCTGTTGCCATCAGGGCTATAAATCCGGTGTTCTTAAAGATGACAATCACCAGGTTATGCAACTTTTTCAGCAAGGTCTCACAGAAGGTTATTGACCGTGATGAGCTGCCGTCACTTCAAGAATTCACGGTGGCGACTCTGTCACAGCTTGAGATGTGTTTCCCCCCATCATTCTTTGATATAATGGTTCACCTTGTGACGCACTTGGTGCCGCAAATAGAGGCATTGGGGCCCATGTATTTGCATGAGATGTGGACTTATGAGCGTTTCATGTCAGTACTGAATGGCTATGTATCAACTCGTGCTCGTCCTGAGGCGTCCATGATAGAAGGGTACTGTACCGAAGAGGCCATTGTTTCTGGTGGCCCATTCTGCAATAGTGTCCTAAAAGACCAGATTGCAATAGGTTTGCCCCCGTCACGACATGATGGTAGGCTACATGGAAGTGGGAGGACTGGACGAAAATCTTTTATCCCGTCAGATTACAAGGTAATCCTCGAAGCACACTATAGCATCCTGCATCAGCTCTCGATAATGGATCCTTTGATCGAGCGTCACATGAATGATCTTCGCCAACATAATGGTGGGCATACGGACGATTGGGTCAAGCAGGAACACAAGCGTCGGTTCATTGCATGGCTAAGGGAGAAGGAAATTCCAGATAGGGAAACGTTTGAGGAACAAACCATCAAGAAGTTGTCGTGTGGACCATCACGCCAGGTCACGACATGGCAAACCTACGACATCAGTGGGTTCACATTTTGTACCAAGTTCAAGGACAAAAAAAGCATGGCACAAAACAGTGGTGTTCGATGCGAGGCCATAGATGATGCAACTGGTGAGATTAGTACATACTTTGGCTTCGTTGAGGACATTTGGGGACTAGACTATGGTACATTTCAGATACCTGTGTTTCGATGCCAATGGGTTGAAGACAAACATGTCACAGTGGACAACTATGGGCTCAGAGTTCTTGATCTAAGTAAGGTAGGTTACAAAGATGACCCATGGATCCTTACTAACCGTGCCGCACAGGTCTTCTATGCTGAACAAATCCTTTCTAAAAATGAGAAGAAAAGTTCCGACAAGCCAAAGCATATAGTTTTCCCTGGGAAGCAACAAGCTCTAGGAGTTGATGGTGTAACTAATCTGGAGGATTTTAACCAATTTAGCGACATGTCTCTCTTTGTAGACCATCCAGTGAAGATAAGACACGTTGAGCGAAGCATCCCACAAAGTTCGTTGCCATGGGTGCGCCCCGATGGACAAGGAAGAACAGTAGCTGGCTAGATTCTATTTGTCATTTGTCATGTAATCCATTTTCTATCTCAACATGTATCCTATGCTACATTTAACATGTTTATATTTATCTATTTTAAAATATTTACATTTCTCTATTTGAACATGTTTACCCTAAAAACCTTAAACCCTACCTAAACATTTCTGAATACCACCCTAGCTAAACCCTAAACCCTAGCTAAACCAAGCTAATTAAAAACCTAGCTAAACCCTAAATATAATATAACAAAAAATAATGTGCATGTGCATAAATATAAACTTAAAACATCACATAAAACTATTGCTACAGGCGGTAGACAGTACCAACCGCTTGTACAAAAGGTTTGTACTGGCGGTTGACATTGTCAACCGCCTGTACAAAGGGTTTGTACTGGTGGTTCACATTGTCAACCGCCTGTACAAACCCTTTTTACAGGCGGTTGACAATGTCAACCGCCAGTACAAACCGGCCTTAATAAATACTTTGCCCGCCCCACTCCCAAATTTTCCTAAGTCCCGAAGGCGCCATTCAGTTCGAACCACGCCGTCAGGCTGCCGCGCTGCGCCACGCCGCCGCCACACCGGAGACCGCCGCCCGTCCGCCGCCGCGAGCCGTGCCTCTCTGTCCCTCGCTCGTCGTCATCACCGGAGACCTCCCCCGGCTCGCGGGCACCGTCTCCCTCTCTCCTTCTGGCCATCGTCGAGCGAAGCTCTCTGGTAAGGACCCTAGCTCTTCCCTCTCGTTTCTTCCTCTCCCAGGTTTTCCTTCTCTCCTCGGCGCGCGCGGTGGTCCTCGACGGCGGCGATCCTCCTCGACGGCAGCAGTGGTGGCGGCGCGGCGATGCTAGGCGCATGGTGGCGACGTGGCCCGAGGTGCTGCGTGAGGATGGGTGTGTGAGGATGGGTGGAGTGCGTGGGAGGCCCTTGTTGCACTCCTCTGCAGCGGCTACGCCGTGGCGGCTTCGCGGCTGGTGGGGCGGCCTGCTACCGAGTGGGCCGGCCCAATTTTATTAGGAAATGATTTCGTATTTTCGAAAGAAATGAATAGTGGGCCGGCTGGTGTGATATATGTGATATATATGCCATCTCTTATTTCAGATGTAAAATGCTAAAATAAAAAAATTATAAAGAGAGATGTATATATGCGATGTGCTATGTGCGATGTGATATAGAAAAATCATACGGTTCATTTTCACACAATAAACACAGTTATAGAAAAACAAATTCACGTTGCAAATAGGCCCTTAATTAGTGTTTCAGGTTAAAGTTTAAAAATATTACTATATTTCATTTTTGTAGATCAAATCAGTAGTGTCATCATACTCGAAATTGCAAACACATGTTCAATATTCATATTACAATTTGTACGTTTAATAGCAATGCAATTCTTTATTTCTTATCCACTACGATCTACTTTTGCTCTTTCTTGTATATTAGTGCTTTCTTATTAAGTCGACTAGCTATTTAAGAAAAATTCAAACTATCATTCCTAAATCCTTCTAGCTTCACAATGACAAATATGCTTCTCTTTTAATTATCATTGAATTTGTCTTCTCTTTCTGCTTTATGATTTGTATACCCCATTATATGCAGTTATATGTTAATAGAAATTGAGTATACTTATTTGTTTTTATTTTTATTTATATCCTTGGTGCTTGTTATTCAATTTGCACTTCAATTTGTTATTTAATTTGCACTTCAATTTGCTTGATGAACTTTGTTTCAACACATTCATAAAATTTAGTTTAATTAGAGTTATATTTTATGTTATATTACCGCAATGACGACTTCACCATCAGAGTCCTCTCAACATAACGAGCCGAGTGAGCAACAATATCAAAGTCCAAGTGATCCGTGTCCCAGCGTAGATAGGAAGGCTCGTCGTGAAATGGAGCGCGACCCTACTTACGATCCACGAGAAGACGAGGTAACATACACGGAGTTCAACAAATCCCTTCTATCTATATATGTACTCATCCATGATTTCATGTGTGCGCCTAATTTTATGAAGAGGAGGTCGTGTCTCAAATGTGACAACTAGTAGAAGAAGAATTGCAACACGAAGACCATGGGCCAGAACCTACCGATACGAGCACTGAAGAATCAAGGAAGAGGAAACTGGGTGATCGGAAACGAGGTGACAGGGGATCAAACAAGTGGGATAGTAACACATATAGGGTGCTAGACGTAAATGCAAAAGGAGAGCCCCTAACTCCACAAGAGGTGCAAGCTAAGTTTCGGAACGCGATTGGTTTCTTAGTTAGGGATAATCTTGATATCACAATATCTCAGTGGAAAGATGTGCCAGATTCGGTCAAGGCAAACTTGTGGCAAAAGTTGTCAAAGAAGTTTGTTCTGCCTCGGGGTTCAGAGGAACTCCTGAAGGGTTATGCAATGAGACAGTTGGCCATCACATTTCGTAACTGGAGGTCTGAATTGAACAGCAAATATGTGAAGACAGGGTTGGACCCCACCAGCAAGTACAACATTACAGAAGGTCAGTGGGCTGTTTTTAAAGAGCAGAAGACTAACCCAGAATTCTTGGCCCAGAGCCAAGCGAACTCAGCACTTGCTAAGAAAAACAAGTACCACCACCACCTTGGCACAGGTGGTTACAAGCGGTAGGTTCCCAAATGGAGGGAAGAAGAGGCTGCGAAGAAGGCAGCAGGGTTGCCAGTGTTGTCTGAGGAACTTGGCAAAATGAGCGCGAACTGCCTTCGTGCTAACAAACCAAGAGAAATATCTGAGTCAAGTGCATCTTTTTCTGATCCAATGGTTGAAGAAGCCGCGAAGAATATTTATGAGGCGGCAGCTCATGTGAAGGAAGGAAGTGCCAGGCCACAAAGGGAGCGGGACATCCTTACTCTTGGTCTTGGTAACCCCGAGCACCCTGGTCGTGTACGAGGCATCTCGTCAAGGCTAGGATGGAAAGAAGGATTCGGCGAGGAGTGGGCCGGAATGTACAAGAAGCCTGATCGATATAAGGAGGACTTGAAAGATTTTTTTAGGAGCAGGCAAAGCAAGCCTTCAAAGACATGGTGACTAAATTAGTAGCAAATCCTGATACCGAGCTTGCACAGCAATTGGTGGGTGTCATGTCTACTGTTCAATAAAGAACGAACACCCAACAGTCTCCGCAGATGCAGCTGGTGCCGGTGACACAGCCCTTGGGAGCTCAGCCGTTGATAGCACAGTCTGCAAATGCTCCAAGCAGTGTCGCGTCTACGGCAAAGGTTCGCTATCCAGTTGATGCCATTGACGTGCCAACGCCTTGCTCACTAGTCATAAGCTATGGCATTACCAATGTTCGTACTAGGGAAGTAGGCACTGGCTTCGCAATCCCTGGACGGACATTTCATGGTGTAAACATTCCAGATAAGTACTGCAGGGTCGAAGTGGTGACCGTAGTGCAAGGACATGAGGATGACATGTTGGACATCCCTGCACCCGAGGGCATTGAAACACTGGGACAAGCCATCAAGAATTTCATACTTTGGCCTAGGCGAGACATCAGGTTGAGTGGGCCACCACCATCTACCGAGCATAACATTCATAATGACCCACCGCCGTCGTCATCACCTAACCGGCCTCTTCCTAGCTCACCAAATTCGCCTGTGCATCCAATTCCAGAACCTCCGCCACCAGCATCTCCTATCAACTATCCACATTCCCCAGCAAGCAAAGAGAAACAACCTGAGGAAACATTGACCCCAACGGGCCCACAAGACAAACAGCATGAGCAAACACCGACCCCGTCAGCCCCACAAACCAAAGAAAAACCCCCCACCAGCAAAGAAGAGGAAAGTTATTCCCAAAATGGTCTCTCCACACCGGCCAAAGCAAAAAACTGCTGGGACCATGCTGTGGTTGTCAGGAATAGCACGCAGCCGCACAAGTCGTGTCGTTGAGTGTTCTGAGGCTGAGGAATCAGGAAAATCCTCTGTGAAGACCATACAAATCAGGAAGCCAACGAAAGAGGATTATGAAAATGTCCCTGACATATATGCCGGGCAGGCCGCTTCTCACTTGGGAAAAGGTAACCAAAATCCCATCTCTAATTAAAAGAATGCATGACTGGTACATGAGAGCAGCTTCTGTTGGCATCGACGCTCTGAGCGTATGTATACCACCAAGAGCTTTTATGAACGGGCGAAGTAAAGCTGTGGTCACGTTCGAGGACATGCACTTGATGATGAACCTCAAGAGACTCGACGTTCAGCTCGTAACAGTGTGGGTATTGTAAGTGTTGCTCATATACTCACTTGATTATTATTTTGATGTATTATGTTTCAGTCTATGAGATTCATTTGAACATGTGCCTTGCAGACTACAACATGACCAGCAGGAGGAGAGATTTGGTATCGATCCTTATTCACACGCAGATCAGAGGATTGGCTATCTCGACCCTACCGAAATATGCGAGGAGCGGCACACATTCAGGATCGGAAAGGATAATGACAAATTGAAGGACAAGAATGAGGAAGAAGCTAAACAGATTATTACTAAGCTAGAAAGAGAGATGGAAGACAGATACTACCTATACTTAGGAAATTCAATGCTTCAATTTCAAGATAGGTAAGTCATAATGGCCCCATACAAGTTTAGGTAAGCTCGAGTTTATTTTTGCAATTAATGTTATTATTGTCTAATCCATATATATATGTGGCCCCGACCCATGCATCACGAGGACTTGATTCGTGCAGGGACCATTGGATTTGTTTTTATATTTATCCAAGGCAGGGAAGGGTGCTTGTCTTTGACTCCGCAGATTATGATCCCACTACGTATGCGCCATTCTTGACCTTCTTAGAGAGGTACGTAAGCCGAGAAATATTTGCATTCTTTTCTCGACGAGAGTTTGCATTGAGAATATATAACTTGGTGATTCTTTCGAAATCATAGGGCATATAGGTGGTATAAACTAAAAGACGGAAAGCACGACAAGAACAAAACTAGACCATTAACAATAAATTACAAGTGGCCGGTATGTTAGTTATCTATGACTACATATTTATCATCCATGTACAACACATAAGACAATGTTGAAACTAATTAAATATTCGCTTACCTGTTTACATATATAGTGCCACAAGCAACTACCCGGATCGGTCCATTGCGGATTCTATGTCTGTGAGTTTATGAGAGAGTCCGGACGGTACATCAAGAATGTTGATAAGGTAAGTAATAGTCATTATAACCTTAAAGTTACAAATATGTATATGATGTTTATACATATTAATTAATATAGTTATATATAACTACAGTTGCGGAAGTATAAAAAACTCAAGGCGCAGAAAATGAGCACGGAGACTTTATACAACATAGTTGAGGACATGTGCTCATTCATCATAAAACATGTTATTCCAAGCAACAGGAATTATCACGACAATAAAGACACTCTAGGAAGTGAAGAGTTCAGAGAGCTAACGGAAATCAGCATGCTAGGGCTTACCCGAGAAGGTTATTAATTAGATGTGTAAATTTGAGATGTTATCACATGTAATTTTGATGAACATACACTACAAGAATTATGTGATTTTTTGACATTTTTCATATGACAACAGGTCATAATGTCACTATATTATCTGGTTTATGACATTCTCTATTAGGGATTGCGTCCTAGTGACAATAAAAACTTGCACGTCACAATAAATGTCATACAACTAGTCTGATTCCATCTAATGACAATATTTTCTATGTCATATGCGCATTATCTATGTCACAAAGTATAATCTATAAATGCAATCAATCTATGACAAAGTTTAAATGTCACAAAGTAATTTGTTGAGGTTTTTTAAAACATTGCCGTCCATGTTGGCACGTTCCAGCATATGGTCACAGATGGTCCATATACTGTTTTATTTACCTTGTTTTTCTAAACCTATTTTAGCCAATACAACCGTTACTTTGGCCTGTATTATTAAATATGGCACTTTATTTCATATACACCTAATTGCCAGATACGAGTGTGTTAGTTTTAATTTAAAATCAAGTCTTTATTTTGGGTGGCTTTAAAATAAAAGAAAAAACTTAATAAAGTTCCACGAGTTTTCGTGTTTTCAAGCTTGCAGGAATATTTTTTTTTATCAAATAAAGTATTTCAATGAAGGAACGGAATGCACGATTGCATAGAGCTCGTCGTGCTGATCGAAACGGATATATTGTTTGCTATTTTTGAGCTCGAAACCATTTCGACCTTTTGATGTTCGTTTGGGCCACGTGGCTGTAACACCCTAAAATTTGTATTTTTGAATTAGGATTTTAATTTGATTTATTTATGCAATTGTTTGGCATTTAATTTAGAGAATAATATTTTTTTGGGAAATTAAAAGTAAATCATATGATTTAGAAACATGGTTGAATGCATCTCATGCTGCCACTATTTATTTTGTAGTGTTGCATTTTATTTGCGTTGCAAAATATTTGGAAACATATTTCAAAATCCTGTTTGAAAACTCAATTGAGAAAAGGATTTAGAAAATAAAAAAATGGCCCGATGGCCTGCTGCACCCCACTCGCTCTCCTGCTTTTAGGCCCAAAGGCACAGCAAGCAGCACGCAGCGCCTCCCCTCCTCTCGCACTGCCTGCTTGGGCCGAAGCCGCCCACCGGCCCAACTCGCCACAGCGCTCACTCCTCTCCCTCTCAGTAACAGACAGGTCGGGCCCAACTGCAGGTCGTCTTCCACCTCAAACACTATCTCAAATGAAAAAGTTGCCTATATAAAAAGTGTTTTTCTTGTCAAGATATATAACCTTTGTATTCAACACGTTTTCATTTGATGTCATTTAGTGTCTCATTTGACAAATGTTGACCAAGTCAAAATTTGAATTCCAAAAAAATGACTCTTTGACACCACTTTTTGGAACACTAGATGATCTCAGACAGAAAAGTCATGAATACCAATTTTGTTGAACTCTTGAAGATATACATTTATTATTTTGGTCAACTTTTCTTTTGAAAAAGTTTGGATGTCTCAAATTTAAAATTTTCAAATTATAACTGCTCCAAACCAGTTTTCGGGACCCTAGGTGGTCTCAACTGAAAAGTCGTGAATACCAAGTTTGACCAGCTCATCAAGATCTATATTTGTTATAGGGGTCATTTTTGCATTTGAGAAAGCGTTAGGAAAGTTCAGTTCAAAATTGATAAATTTCCCATATAGTTTCATGAACAACATATGAGATTCATAATTTCGTGCATTGTGTTTACTAACACTATCTCAAATGAAAAAGTGGCCTATATAAAAAGTGTTTGTATTGTTAAGATATACAACCTTTCCATTCAATACCTTTTCATTTGAGGTCATTTAGTGTCTCATTTGATAAATGTTGACCAAGTCAAAATTTGAATTTTAAAAAAATGACTCTTTGACATCGCTTTTCGGAACATTGGATGGTCTCAGCTAGAAAAGTTATGAATACCAAGTTTGTTGAACTCTTGAATATATACATTTTTTATTTTGGTCAACTTTCTATTTGACAAAGTTTGAATGTCGCAAATTTGAAAATTTCAAATTTTTACTCCTCCAAACAAGTTTTCGGGACCCTAGGTGGTCTCAACTGAAAAAGTCACGAATACCAAGTTTGATCAGGTCATCAAGATCTACATTTGTTATATTGGTCAATTTTGCATTTGAGAAAGCGTTAAGAAAGTTCAGTTCAAAATTGACAAGTCTCTCATATAGTTTCATAAACAACATATGGGATTCATGATTTCGTGGATAGTGTTTACCAAAACTATCTCAAATGAAAAAGTTGCCCGTATAAAAAGTGTTTTTATTGTCAAGATATACAACCTTTGTATTCAACACGTTTTCATTTGAGGTCATTTATTGTCTCATTTGACAAATGTTGACCAAGTCAAAATTTAAATTCCAAAAAAATGACTCTTTGACACTGCTTTTCGGAACCCTAGATGATCTCAGATACAAAAGTCATGAATACCAATTTTGTTGAAATCTTGAAGATATACATTTGTTATTTTGGTCAACTTTTCTTTTGAAAAAGTTTGGATGTCTCAAATTTGAAATCTTCAAATTTTAACTGCTCTAAACCAGTTTTCGGGACCCTAGGTGGCCTCAAATGAAAAATTCGTGAATACCAAGTTTTGCCAGCTCATCAAGATCTACATTTGTTATATGGGTCATTTTTGCATTTGAGAAAGCGTTAGGAAAGTTCAGTTCAAAATTGACAAGTCTCCCATATAGTTTCATGAACAACATATGAGATTCATAATTTCGTGCATTGTGTTTACTAACACTATCTCAAATGAAAAAGTTGCCTATATAAAAAGTGTTTTTCTTGTCAAGATATACAACCTTTGTATTCAACACGTTTTCATTTGAGTCATTTGACAAATGTTGACCAAATCAAAATTTGAATTTCAAAAAAATGACTTAGCAATACTGTCTCCCTGCAGCGCGCGCTTCTCAGCCACCCAGGCCGCAACCTGGGCCTGGGCCGGCCATCTCCCTACCCGCCTGGGCCTTATCTAGCCCAAGGCACAGCGGAGCGATCTTGGCCGTCCATTTTGATCCGAGGGTTAACCATTGATTTCGGTTGTATAAAAACCAGCACCCAAAACCCTAGGGCTCATTTCTTTCTCTTCCCTTTCCTTGGCCGCCACAAACATCAGCAGCAGCCTCCGCCCACCGGCGAGCAGCCGTGGAAGTCCGGGGAGGGGTCGTCGGCGGTGGCGGCCTCCTTCACTGCTTTTTTTTTTTTCTTTCGTGCCTTTTTTTTCTTTCCTTAACACAGGTGGGCGACGGCTCAGACGGCCCGGAGGCGACGGCACGGCCCGAGGCGGTGGTTCGGCCCCATGGCGACGGCGTCGCCTGAGGTCGCTGCCGTGCCCTGTGTCGACGACGTGCACGTCAGCGACGTGGACCACAGGCGGCGGCGTGGTCCCAAGGTGATGCATGCAGCACACCCTGGGCGGTGAAATGGCACATATCGATGGCGCATGGCCCCAAGGCGGCGGAACAGGCCTTGCCCCTGGCGACTGGACATCTTGTCCTGAAGCTGCAGCCCCACCTGTAGGTTGCGCTCCCTCTCAATTTTGCTTTGATTTTGATCTCCATGCTGCGAGTAGTAGCAGATCTAGGGATGATTTGGTGCAAGTACCAGGGACTCCATGCTGCGAGTAGTAGCAGATCTAGGGATGATTTGGTGCAAGTACCAGGGACTCCATCTGCCCAGCGACATCGCCACCCGCCTGACCCGTCGCAGCAACACCAGCACAGGTGCCTCGTCAAGTGGTAACTATTTCAATGTAGACTACTAATTTGTTTTGCTATCCTACCTGTAGGTGGTCCTTGCTGTTTGATTTAGCATTGTCATATCGTTATGTTTTATCAATTAGCTAATGGACAGTGACAGAATCTATTCAGATGTAGTAGTGCTGCTTGTTAATACAATATTAACTGAACAAAATGGATAATAGAACACTAGCTCATTCTTCACGATGACAATGCAGATAGACCTAAATATAGGTACTTACTGAGTGAAGCTAATCTGCTAATTATATTGCACTTTGTAGCACAGTTCTCTTTTGTTTTCTCTCAGATTTAAGAGCATGCATGAGCTGCTGTGTTATATAATAAATATGCTAATGAACCTGAATTTGTTAGTCAAATCGATTATATGTAATCTTTAGCAGAGGGAAAGAACAGTGGTTATCACATAAATCCGCCTGCCAGTAGAGTACAGTATAGTCTGACTGTCTGAGTTGTTTTTTTCTTCAAAATTGCACCACATTTCTGAAGTCTAACAACATGATCATGCTGTGTTTATCTCATTTTTTTCTTCTGTGTCATCTAGGTTGTCCAGCTATTGCCTAGCCCAAAATTTCTTGCTTTCTGATTTTTCTATACTGGATGTGCGGCTAGATGTTTCTAACTAGATTGATTTATATTGAACCATGTTCGCCACTTTCATGTTTTGCTGCTAACCTGCGTGGGTGGCTTTGTCTTCTGTTCATTTGTTTGTTGCAGGCTATTTACCAGCAATCAGGGTCTCAGGGAAGTGAGGGTTATGGGCTTTTGTGATTAGCGGCACGAGGGCTGATGGCGGCAACCGCGCTGAGCTGGCTGGGGCTTGTCTGCTTGCTGCGCCACCTTGGGTGGTACCCGTTCTAGTTGTTTTCCAACCCAAGCCTTCACTGCCATGTCCACTGGTGAGGTGCCACCGTCGCCCAGCTCCTGGGTGTGCGTTCCACACACTGGATCCAAGCAGCCGCATCATCAAGCTCTCGCTGCTTGTTCTGCTTGCTAGGCCAGAGTAGCCGTGCTGCCCTTTCAGCTCGGTGTGTGGAAGGCCACAGCCATACCGGTGAGTTCTACCCCTGTCCTCGGTCCTTTGGATATCTCCTTTTCCTGCAATCTCGGTGTTCGGTTTAGTCTAGGCTACAGATCACGCTAATCACTTTAATCTCTTGCTGTGTAGTACCGTACTAGATGCTAATGTCATGTGAATCGTTGGTGCTTTTGCAGGAGCTGCTGTCCTACTGGTGTTGTTTGGGGAAAAAGATAGAAGGCATGAAGAACAAGCAGAAGGTGATGCTCGAGGTAGTTAGGCTAATGCAGAGGACGCTCCATCTTGGGTTACTAGTTCAGAAGATACTCTACTAGGGAGATTACCGATGCAAAAGATTCAGCTTGTCATTGTGTCTATGGTTTCGTACCGCAATTCTATTTTGTCCCCTGGTAGTGTACGTGCGTTTGCATTGGTACAATAATATTATGCTTTCTCGCAAAAGTGTGAAATGCTGGTTTAAAAAAGGTTCTCGTGGAACCAAATGCGGCGTTGTTGGACTGAAAGCTAAATGGCCCGGTTAAAAATGTGCCAAATAATTTGTGGGCCAAATCTTGAAAAAATGGGCTAAAAATAAAAATATTGAACTGCTAAATGGGCTGATAGAAAAAAGGGTAAAAAATAGCCTGGGCCGAATCTGCCATTAAAATGGACTGAGGATAAAAATATTAAAAAGCTAAATGGGCAGAAAAGTGCAAAACAGGTGTTTTGGGCCTGCTTTCTATCAGTGCTAACTACACGGGCCTTAACAGGCCAAATTTCATATTATGACATTTTTCTGTTCTGCCACGTCAGCACCATGGCTAAGGACTTGTGACAAAAAACCAATGTCATTACTTGTGACATGAAATATATAAATGTCACATTACAAATTTGTGACAGTGGTTTTTTGACATTTGTATTTTTGTCAACCGAATGTCACAACTGTTAAATTATGACATAAATTTCTTATATTATGACATAATAAAATGTCAAAAAATCACACATTTCTTGTAGTGATATATATATGTGTATATTATGAGCACGGTCTTTTGATGTATATAAATATACTGTATAATAATTAAATTTTGTTTTGCTGTATTTGATCATGATCTAATACAACTTAATATCTACAATAAATAAATAAATAAATAAATACATATGGCCAGGTAGGGGGCTGAAATTTCCTAAAAAGGACGGCAATCTCCACTGGCGGTTGCATGTGAACCGCCAGTGTAAATATACTTACACTGGCGGTTCCTTAAGAAAACCGCCAGTGTAAATATATTTCCACTGGCGGTTCACAGGCAACCGCCAGTGGAAAGATTTATTTTCACTGGCCTCTCCCACTGGCGGCCCAGTGAAACGCCAGTGAAGATGGCTTATCAACCGTCACTATAGAGCTTCTGTGTACTAGTGATAGACGACGACATACATAGTGCATATACAGTGGGAACATCTATATGATTAAAGGTGCCCTTTGGTGGTGCTGCAATTGAACAGCATGCCTATATGATTCCGTGCGCACTAACCCTAACAGAAGGAGCAAACGGGCCTGCAGGCTAGCGCTGCTTACTTCATCCGGCACGTCTACCTGACGACATGAATATATGCATGCCACTTGTTTGTGCAAAGGCTGGGCCAACGACTGATTGACAGTATAGAAACTCCAAGTGGCATATGAAACTGATGTTTCGTAATACTCCCTCCATATTGGTAAAAGATGACGTTTAGGACAACGGCACGATCTTCAACACACGACTTTGACTTCATATTTCTATAAAATTATTTATTGAAAAATGATATATGTATACTTTTATTAAAATATATTTGAAGACAAATCTATTTATGTAGCTTTCATATTTTCAAACTTAATAATTTAAAATTTATTCATGATTTATATTTTTAATGTTTAACCAAGACCTTTTTCAAAACATTATTTTTCTCTAATATGGAGGGAATATTATATATACGCGGTATATATAGGCAGACACAGAAGTTTTGATGCATATATATGCTCGCTCTCAAGTCGATCTGGTGATGCATATGCTGGAGAAGAGTATACAAAGCTGATGCAGATGCACGCATGTAGTAATACGATACGGTTCACGCACCACGGTCGCAAACACACACACACGTACTGTGGGTACTGCCCTTCCCGGCCGGCGCACTCTGGTTTCTTTATTTTTTCACGCGCGCGCGCGGCCGCGGCTACAACAAAGAACAAACACACGCGTAATGGCACGCGCATGCATCGCCTCTCGATCGGTTCAGTTGGCAACAATGGCCTGCCAGCATATCTGCCGCTGCCGCCGCCGCCGACGGATGAGGCAGCGAGGAGAAGGGGCCGCCGCGACTGTGCAGTGGCGAGGAGGACGACGGCAAGCTAGGGGCGGGCTGGTCGACATTGGATTGTACACCTTCTTGGTCCGTCCGTCAATAATCGGCAAGGTTGGGCACGGCCTACTGTGCGCCTATGCACTAGTACACAAAAGCTCTACGCAGGCGTCACGTTTTTATTTCTATAGGCAGTTTTGATTATCGGACGTCACTAGAAATCAAATGATGGGCCCAAATCTAAAACCGTCTGTAGAAATCGATTTCTATGGGCATGTAGAAATGCACCATTTCTACATGTGGTTTTGTTAAGAAAATCGCCTGTAGAAAACCGATTTGTATAGGCGGTTGTCTTAAGAGAACCGCCTGTAGAAATGGGGGTATTTGTACAGGCGGTTCCTTAAGAAAACCGCCTGTAGAAATCGATTTCTGCAGGCGGTTTCTTAAGTGAACCGCCTGTACAAATCGGTGTCAATTTTAAAAATTTGATTTTTCAAATGACTTCAAATAAAAAAACTGTCTACATAAAAGTTGTAGATCTCGAAAAGTTATAAAACTTTATAGTTAAATTTTTTTTTTATTTGAAATCATCTTATTGATGTAAAATACGGTCAAAGTTTGAAATTTGAATTTTGACTTTTTGAAAAAAGCCTCAGATGAAAAAACTGTCTACATGAAAGTTATAGATCTCGAAAAGTTATGCAACTTTGTAGTTGACAACTTTTTTATTTGACTTCATTTAGGACCCCAAACAATCAGTTTTCTATCGGTTACGTAATAATATGTGGCGAACCTAATACTATTCAGACACAAGTGAGCTATGGGTGGAGTGGTTAGAGGGGGTACGCGCGAAGCCGAGGTTGCAAGTTCGAATCCCGCCGGCCGCGTAGCGCGCGATTTTTGCGCGAAAAATGCCGCGACTTGCTCTGTTTTTTTAGCCCGATTTCTATTTTTTCGAAAAATATTTGTACTGTCGGTTTGCTAAGAAAACCGCCAGTACAACCGATTTATACTGATGGTTTGCTAAGAAAACCGTCAGTACAAACCTATTTATACTGACGGTTTGGTTAAAATAACCGTCAGTGATTTGTGAATGAGCTTATATATGAAACGCGCTCCTACATAATAATAATGTTCTTAAGAATTATGTCGATCGGTATGTCGTCTCTCTGGTTTGCTGTACGTAAACTGTCGAATGCAAATCCATATATATATATAATTGTGTGCATAGCATCACTAGTACAGAAAAGTTCTATATAGACGGTTGCAAAGATACTTTTACAGTCGCCTGTAAAAGTATCTTTGCAACCGTCTATATAGAACTTTTCTGTACTAGTGATGCTATGCACACAATTATATATATATATATGGATTTGCATTCGACAGTTTAGGTACAGCAAACCAAAGAGACGACATACCGATCGACATAATTCTTAAGAACATTATTATTATGTAGGAGCGCGTTTCATATATAAGCTCATTCACAAATCACACACGTACTGTAAGCTCGTACGTAAGAATATATATGCATGGTCTGGTACTGCTGAAACAGGGCGAATAAGGCTTAAAGCCGATGATGCTACTCCGTAACTGATTCAGAATGGTGCTGCGCATTTGAACCACCGATCTATATATAGTCACCTTTGCCGAGGCCTTCATAGTTTCTCTAGCTAGGTAGCTCTTTTGCCAAAGGCTCCCTTCCTTATCGCCACGCTAGTAGCGCTTCTACCTGCACTATCACTGTCACTGCTGATATGTCGTATGTCCTGGAATTAAAGCAAGGTGTATTCCAGTAACTAAGCTGGTAATAAGCCTAGCTATCTATATATTCTGCGGTCAGCAGGTAGTAAGTAGCTACGCCCGTATACGACACTGGCATGGGTGCTACTCCTACTACTTGATCATAGTATATATATCTTCCAATGTATGAAGGCTGAATTATATATGTGTTGACACTCAAATTTGACTGCCTCGACACGTCCAATTTATGAAGTTGTCCAAATATAAAATGGACATCACCATTGCGTCCGTCTCGTCGAGCTGATCGAAAAACATATATGGTTTGCCTTGTTTGGTGTCCGAACGAAGGAGTTACGCCCTCACGAATATGCCGTCATGTCAGAAGTTCCGACCCAACTTCCGACATAACTTCCGACGTGTCAGAAGTTCTGACCTAAGTCGAAAGTTCCGACCCTCCAGAAGTTCCGACAAACGCCGGAACTTCCGACATACCTAATAAAAGATCCTGTTCGGATCTGACCTTTTGGATTCCGAACCGAACTCTTCCAAACTCGTGGGAAACTTGGAAAATAAGTCTTGGAAAGGTTTCCTACTAGAATAAAACCACCCCTGTATATATATGAGAGAATCATGGCCGATTGAGATCTTAACCGTCTAATCGTCAAAAACACATCTACAAAGTAGATTCTCGCGGTGGTTCATCTCTATCCTGCTGTTCGGCTCTACTCTCCGCGAGTTTAGTCGGCGTTTTAGGCGGCCTCCGCGGTCCCTAAGGCAACCTCCACGTGCATCTCTCCAACGGATCTTTTCGAGAGGTGTTCGGGAGTTCTCTGGCAAAGGACGAGCACTATAACGACCATCAACGTCCTGTGCTGCAGATTACCGGTCGTGGGACGATCAAGAAGACACGTGCGATCTAACACCTACTAGTGTGTTGGCCAGAATCTGCGTCAACAATATGTATTCCATCCGTTATAAATTATAAGTGGTACGTTTTAGCTTTTGCGAAGTGCAAAATGAAAGAGGGAAAGTCGACAAAGCCCTTAATAACAACATGTTGAACTACGGCACAGAACTCACAGAAATATGCTGAACTATGGGAGGCTATCCATCAGATATCGAGGAATCAAGGAGTTGAGGATACTATTCGGTGGCGAGTACACTCGACTGGTACGTAGTGCTTATACAGTTTAAACTGAGGCTTACCCCAATAATCTGGGGCTGGCCTAATGACGCTATTTGCAAGTTATGTGGGATGGAGTCTGAAACGCCAGAACATCTATTTGAAGACTGTATTTTCACAAAGGAGATGTGGGCAATATAGTAGAGCTACCTTTGACAAATCAAAAAAAGAAAGTTTTTTTATGGAATTATAATCTATTTGTGGTGGCATATTTGAAACAAGCATAATAGAAGAATATTTCAATAGAAGTTCAGGCGCAAGAGTTTGTCAAAATCTACATAGCAAATTTTGTGTTTTGTCAACTCCTAAAACGATATGCCAGAACTCCAAGAGTTTAACATTTTTAACTTGGTAAAATAAAAAAACCCCGTTAAGAGAACAAAGAGCCCCACTAATGAAATTACAAAAGGAAGAGCCCCGCTAAGAGAACGAAGAGCCCCACTAACGAAATTACGAAAGGAAGAGCCTCGCTAAGCGAACGAAGAGTCCGGAATGCCAAGCCGTATACGCTTGCGTGAAGGGAAGATATGTTAAGTTGCTATGAATGGCAAGTTATTTTGGTAAACTGTTAGAGGCTATTTTTTATATTTTGTCAAAATTATATGAATGTCAAGTAGAGATAGCAAACTCTCGAAGATGCCCTAGCATTTCGCTTTTTCTGCCGGTAGTTGTTTCGTTGCCCCTTTCGGGGCTTGGCATCGGCTGCTTCAGCTGGTTTTCCTTCCATTTCGGGATTTTCTTTGAGAGAGGAAAGAAGATTTTATATTAAACTATAGCTGAGTACACATCATCAAGTTAATAACACTATGGAATATGGGAGTTGCTAAAATTCAGGCGTCTGAAATTTAGCTTCATTTCAGACAATAGTTATTGCACATGATATTAAAATTGCAGGCTTAGTTTATTGCAATTTTGTAAGCATGATCTGCAGTTTTCAGATGAAATTATAAATCCGATAAAATTCAATCTATGTTTGCACAAAGGCAATTAATAGTTTACAAATATTTCTATAGTAAGATAAGAATAAAATTTAATATAATATAACATAAAGATAATTAACAATTATTTTCTATAGTTTGACAACGACAAAAAAATGATATATTTAACACAAAAGGCAATTAACAAATCATAAACAATACTATCAGCACGGTAATCATTTGACTCGTGCCTATTACGCGTTAGCTTAACCTATCTGTACGTGCACGTATGCTGCAACAGCGTCTACGTGCCGTCCGTCGTTAGGATCGTGCACCAGTTACTAGTACCACTGAATGCAAAAGTTTTGGCACGATGTCGTCTGAACGGATTAAAAAAATCAGGTGTCTGATAGATAGGAACTGTGAAGGAATATACGTATACTTGGAAATTGTTCTTTAACAACATTGTAGTTACGTTTTGTATAGCTCCCATTCTCAATCCTAAACATACATGATGATGGCAACACTACCAAACACTCGCTAAAAGGTCTGAGAGCAGATGCGCAACGAACGACGACCAATATTTCTACAGGCGGAGTTAAAAACTTTTCCTTTGTGGTGTCTTCCATCTTCCTTCTACCACCGAATAATAATAATAACTCATATCGATCTTCAAAATCTTGCCAATAATTAGTTTGAGAGGTGGACATATTCTCACCGGTCTTTCATCTTGATCAGATCTAATACAAAACATAATAGAGAAAAGACCAGAGAAAATTATTCCATACCGACAACATCATCTCCACCATGATGTTGGCATTCAAAAACCTAAGTATCCATATCTTCATGTCGAGAAAGTTGCTAACCCATAATTATCATCCTCATCTTCATAAGAGTAGTCATGGAGAAACCAAATCCACCCTACACGTTGGGAAGGAGATAAATCCCAAAAAAACTTGGTGTACCTTTAGACCTTCTTGATTTAGCCTTCTGTAGAAAGATCACAATAGAGTTTATAGCCATAATCTGCAATGATTGGCTAGAAGAATCAGAGATTTCCTCTAATGTGATTGACTGGATTCACCTTCTGTCTTAATCAAGTGCCAAATCTATAAAGGTCCTTTTGAAGCTTTTTACATTCTAGTTGTGGGTGTTAATATCATGTCGGCATCATTTGCTCAAGATTTATTGATGCACATGCCAATAACCCCAACAATAAAGCTCTTAAAATTCTTCCGGTCACATTATTCCAAGTTTAGGCATCCTTTATGCGCTCCCTATCCGGTAAATGACGCCATACTCCATCTAAATTTTTATATCTTTGATGTCATGGAGTTCAACCTGTTGATAGGCCAACCAATTGGAAGGCTTATTCAAGAAGGACAAACAGGGAAAATCAATATTCAACTTGGAAAAAGCTTTAGATTCTCTTTGTCCATCACCCGTCCTTAAATGCTAAGACTCAGCCATGTCCTAAGCTTGATCCAATTAGTGAGATCACGGTGGTAGCTATTGATTTACTAAGGGAATCCCATCTTAAAAAAGAATGAGGAGTTCTTCATATAGAAAGAAGCTGAAAATCCAGAACCAATACCCCTTGATGAATTCCTAGTGCCACCTAAACCTCCTATTGAGCTCCAGCCATTGCCAGCCGGTTTTAGATATGCCTTTCTAAATGGAGACATGGAATCTCGAGTGATCACAAGTGATAAACTCTCTCGGGTGGAGACCATTCGCTTGATCACTATCTTAGAAAAGCATCGATCAGTTTTTGGCTATTCACTCCAAGATCTGAAAGGAATCAGTCTTGTTCTTTGCAACCATCTCATTCCAACTGATCCCAACATCATACCATCTCGAGAGCCCCAATGTAGGCTCAACAATGCGATGAGGGAAGATGTGAAGAAAGAGGTCTTGAAGCTATTGCACGCCAGGTTTATTTATCTTGTGCCGCATAGTGAGTGGGTAAACCCTGTCCAAGTTGTGCCTGCCTAAAAAGGGAGGCATGACAATTGTCAAGAATGACAAGAATGAGTTAATCCCTCAGAGAACCTTCATTGGATGGCAGATGTGCATAGATTATAGAAAACTCAACAAAGTAACAAGGAAAGATCACTTCCCTTTGCTCTTCATTGATGAAATGCTAGAGTGATTGGCAAACCACTCTTTCTTCTGTTTGCTTGATGGTTATTCCAGATATCATCAAATTCCTATCCACTCTGATGATCAGAGCAAAACCACCTTTACATGTCCTTATAGAACCTATGCCTATCGTAGAATGTCTTTTGGATTGTGTAATGCACCAGCTTCTTTTCAAAGAAGCATGATGTCTATCTTTTGTGATATGATTGAAGACAATGGAAGTTTTTATGGATAACTTTTTTTTAGGAAAAAACTTTTTATGACTGTCTTGAAAATTTTCAAGGTTTTGCAAGGATGTGAGGAAAATCACTTAGTCCTTAATCGAGAAAAATACCATTTTATGGTTAGAGAAAGAATAGTACTAAGGCACCTAGTGTCTGAAAGAGGGATAGAGGTCGACACAGCTAAAATTGAAGTGATCGAACAACTACCTCCACCTGTGAATATTAAAGAAGTTTTCTTGGTCATGCTGGCTTTTATAGACGCTTTATATAAAACTTTTCGCATATTGCTAGACCTCTTACAAACTTGCTAGCCAAGGATGCTCCCTTTGATTTTGATGATGCTTGTATGAAATCTTTTAACACCCTTAAGCAAGCACTCATCTCTGCACCAATCATTCAACCCCCTGATTGGTCTTTACCTTTTTGAAATTATGTGTGATGTGATTATGCTGTGGGGGTAGTTTTGGGACAAACTAAAAATGAAAAGCACCATACCATTGCTTATTCTAGCGAAACTCTGATAGGACTACAACTTAATTATGCAACAACTGAAAAAGAACTCATGGCTGTTGTTTTTGCTATTCATAAGTTTATATCTTACTTAGTAGGAGCTAAGGTAATTGTTTATATTGATCATGCCGATTTGAAATATCTGCTCACTAAGAAAGATGCTAAACCTAGATTGATAAGATGAATTTTACTACTCCAAGAATTTGACTTAGAAATAAAATATAAAAAGGGAGTAGAAATTCTATAGCAGATCAGTTGTCTAGAATGCATTTTGAGAATATGCAGGGAATACCCATCAACGACTCAATGAGGGACAACATGCTCTATCGGATCGCCTGATCTGACCCATGGTACGCAAATATTGTGAATTTTATGGTTGCAGGATATGTACCACCAGGGGAGGACAAAAGGAAACTCATCTATGAGAATCGACAACACATGTGGGACCCACCATTCTCTTTAGGATTGTAAGTGCATTCGCCCCCTATGTGGGATTTTGGTGATTAATGACATCCAAATTAGGGACTAATATGTTTATCAAGAATATATGCAGATGTTAGTCCATAAGAATGAGCAAATTTGAACATTCGGTGAAACGGCACCCCTCAAACTCGACCATGTTACTTGGTGATCCTTACTCAAAGCTTAGCAAGTTTTTATTTTATTTGAGTATAGGAAAACCGCACTATCAAGAGGGATGCATAGCTAGTTGACTAGTAGAAGGATTAAAGTGCTCAAACATTAACTTAAAAACATACTTAAGAGACACCTACACTCACTTGTGCACTGCCTTAGCCTGTTCTGTTCCTGGGATATCGGTAGTACCGGTAACACTTAGAGTAGAAAAGCCTCCCAGCGAAGTCCTTGCTCTCGGGTTTCAAAAATCTCTTTTATTCCGGTAGTACCGAATTTTTTATCGGTAGTACCGGTGGTAGAGCGGTAGTACCGATCCTGGATCTGTAGTACCGGCAGGACTTGGCGTCTGAGGTGTTTTTCAGTGCCTGGATCAGTAGTAACGACTTATTTCCTGTAGTAGCCCTTTGTCGTGCCGGTAGTACCGATCCTGGATTGGTTGTACCGGTGGGACTTAGCTGTTTCGCGTTCTCAGGCCCCGGACCGGTAGTATCAGCTTTTCATCGGCAGTTGCTCGGTTGCCGTACCGGTAGTACCGGTGCCCCTACTGGTAGTACCGGTCTAGTCAACAACTCTGACATGCTTTTCTACTGTTGGACCTCGTGCAGTGCGCAAGACAGCTTTTTCAACGTTCGAAAGGTTGTGTAGGCATCGGTAGTATTGGTAGCACCCAGGCAGAGGAAGTATAAATACCTCCTCCCAACTCTTCAGAGGGTTACCCACTCCATTTATTGCGACCTAACTCGAGACAACAGCTCTCTCTTGCTCTCTCACTCTCTCTCACTCCCATTAATTGCTCCTAGCTTCGATTCACCTCAAGATTCAAGTTGAGAAGTGAGATTCGAGTGAGAAAAACATAAATCCATTGCTTTAGCACTTGATTCCTTCCACTAGCCGGCTTTGCTTTGCATTTGTTGCTCTTGGGTTCTTGGAACCCTAGGCGGCTAGGTATTTTTCGGGAGAGCCCGGTTTGCTGCATTTGTGAGGGCTCCCCGAAGTGTTTGTATCACCCCATGATTCTAGTGAAGAAACTCAAGTGACCTTTGTGGTACCCTTGAGAGAGGCAAGGAGTTGAAATAGACTCCGACCTTTGTGGTCACCTCAACAACAAGAAGTAGGCCTTCCTTTGTGGATTATCCGAACCTCGGGATAAATAACTTGTCTCGTGCTCTCTTTGTTATTGTGCCTTCTTGTGGTTCCACGGTTTCCACCATGTTCTTCCTCTTCCTACCTTGTTCTTAGGTTTGGAGGCTCGATCAAGGTTTTGGTGGTGATTCAAGCTAAGGGAAAGGTTGCAAGGTCTTCATCACTCACCTGGGTGCATTGGTATTACATAGATCTAAGTTTGTTGCATATTTAACTTGTGTTCTCAGTCTTCTGCCTTGACCGGTAGTACCGACGGATTGCATCGGTACTACCGACTGTTATCAGTAGTACCGGTCCAATCTCGGTAGTACCGGTCATAGATCTCACATTTCGATTGAGTTTGAGTTTCAGGTTTTAGATAACACCTATTTACCCCCTCTAGGCATTGTAGATCCTTTCAATTGGTATCGGAGCCTAACCCTCGTGTTAGCGCTTCACCGCGTGAGGGAAAACAATGTCGGGGATGAGTGAAACTCAATTGACCGAGTTCACCGAGAAGATCGCAGCAAAGTTGCTAGAGAATCAAGAAAAACAATTTGAAGAGCAAATGAGCAAGATGAAAGAAGTGATTGATAGCTTGAAGGAAGCTTTGAGCAACAAAAATGAGAATCAACCAAGTGCATCAAGCTTAAAGGGTGGTGGTAATGATGATGAGAAAGATCAAGATGGCGGCAAGACACCAAGAGGGTTCACCGCCACATCCTATGATTACAATCTATTGAACAAGAGCAATATGAACCAAATGCCACATATCAACCTTGGCAAGCCACCCCCATTTGATGGAGTCAACTACAATGATTGGGCACACAAGATGAAGATGCATCTCATTGCGGCAAGGTGTTAGGAGATTGTGAGTGTTGGTATTCATCCTCCGAAAGTTGATGGTGAATTTACAGCCCAAGATGTGCATGATTTCCATCTCAATGCTCAAGCTGCATCCTTGATTCTATCATGCCTCAAGCCCGAAGAAAGCAACAAGTGCATGGAATAGAGAATACTAAGGTGATTTGGGATACTCTTAGAATATCTTATGAAGGAGATGAAAGTGTGAGAAAGAGCAACATTGAGCTACTCCAAGGAAGAATCAAAAACTTCTCAATCAAGAGTGGAGAAACAACTCAACAAATGTTTGATAGATACATGACCTTGATCAACAAGATAAGAGCTCTTGGTGATGAGAGATGGGATGACAAATCGGTGGCAAGAAAATTGTTGAGAGCATATAGAGTGAAGAATAAGACACTTGCATCAATAATAATGAAAAGACCAAACTATGAAAAGATGACACGTCATGAGATGCTTGCTAAGATAATGCATCATGAAGTCCTTGATGATGAAGCTATTGAAGATCAATCACAAGATACAAGCAACAAGAGGTGTGTAGCTCTCAAAGCAAATCATGAATACACATCAAGTCATGAAAGAAGAAAGAAGTACAATGATGATAGCCCAAGTGAAGATGATGATGCTTGTTGGTATAATTTAACTCAAACAAATAAACACTAGGATTATCTGCAAGCGGATAGATACCGATGTAGCACTTCACCCGGGAGTATTCCAGGTATCGTTATTTATATTTTACCACAGGGAAAACGGGATGACTAGAATATAGACTTAACCCCTGAGCTACTATCAAGGACAGAGAAAATAGGTGTTATCGGAGATTGCTAAGGCTTCTAATTCTAATCCTCACAAGATATGGTATGATTGTGCTCAAAGGGAATTACTATAGGAATACACCAACAAAGGGTAAATTCCTTAGTAATGGAATCCTACGGTCTTACTGACGGGAGGTGGACTGTGTAAGACTCAACAAGGCTAGGTCACCCTCGTGATCTACCACCGATCCGGACAGTATAGGGCATTTACGTGTAAATATAATCTAACCACCACGCTTAAACGATAAATAACTACTTCAATCAAGGAACTACCAAGACTAAAGCACTCAAAAGAATTGTAAACCTCAAGAACAATGATAACAACGTTACTCACTTGGATTAGAAGTTGGACTCTGAAGAAATCTTCAGAAACATGTCCCAAAGAAGGACTTGAATCCGCGGGTACTAGTCGTAGAGCAGTCACCGACAGGCCGGGAACTCTCCCAACTATCTTCAGCTCTACTACCACACTACTTCTGGAACAAGAATAGCCCTAATCTGGAGATACTACAAGGCTAATGTTCTACTTGATGCTTGGCTCCAGATCCTATCTTGGGTTTCTACTCTATTTGAGATATGTTAGTGGATCGTCTGAAAACCCTGGGGGTCCTTATATAGGTCGGTGGGATGAACCGTAGCCCTTGGATCAAACCGACTTCGATGGGCGGCTAGAATTGCGTGAAATTTTAGGATGTGGGTCCACGTCGAAGCGGAGGCCAAGGAGGCTCACTGACAGGTTGGCCGACCTGGTCAGTGGGTCGGCCGACCACTTCTCTCTGAGTTGCGGGTCCCGCTTCGGCAGGCGTGTCTCTGGTGTCTTCTAGAATATTCTTGATCTCCTGCCGCGGCGTAATTCGGTATTTTTCTCTGCGGCATAATTCTTTTCCTGTATAGTCCCTGAAAAACACAGATTCACCAAAATTAGTGGAATTCTGTCAGTTTAAACCCTATTCTAGGTGTTGGCTCTGATTTATATCCCTTTTTATGATTGGTTGACGGGTAAAATCATACAATAATTACCGTCAACAAGCTCCCCCACACTAGATCTTTGCTCGTCCCGAGTAATGGATGGAATTAAGCAATCTTAACTTTAGGATTAGACATCAACATTTCACCATTCCTAATCATACCTGCACTGCAGGATTCATTGTGTCTACCATGAAACATTGAGCGGTTGAAGAATAGAACAGCCAGAAACTGATCACCTTCTTCTATCAATCAAGTAGTTGGAGGTTTTTGAATATTTTTGAAAGCATAGCTTACTTTCTCCTTCTTTGTAGTACTCTTATGTCACTCATATGTGGTGGTGCTGATCCTTACCAAGGCATAGATGTTGTTGTCTTCTCTGTTGCCTACTTCTAAAGCTTATGTGGAGCTGAGGTAGGGGTAAAGTGAAAACATACTTGTATTGCATATATTGTAAAGTCAAAACAAGGATCCAAGGAGAAAGATGTCATACTCTTAGATCAAGATGTGCATGCGTGTGGAATAAATGGTGGCTAACCTAATTCTACTATGCTCTTTTGAGGATTCTCTCTCTTTTGCTTCTGCAGGACAACATGGGCTATCTTTCTCCTTTTTTTTCAGGCGGACATCTGAGTACCCATTGTTTTGGCATTCTGGATACTTGTCCATTTTTACCTCCCAGGCGGGCATCTTTGTACCCATTGTTTTCTCTCTTCTCACACTTTTGCATAGCCACATGCCTCTTCTCTGCATACTTTAGAGAGATGATAACAAGAACTTTGGAGCATTTACTCCTAACTTCTTTTTGTGCTTCCTCCAATATCGGAGTGAAACATTTTTGGGTGGAAAGGCATGTTGTTGCGCATCCCAGTAGATATATGTGGAGTGTACGTGATCTTGATCTTGGGAGCATGATAAATTTCTCAACAAGGGTCACTCTGTTTGACAAAACTCAAAGCAATAGCAAGTAGTAAATGTAGAAGGTCGATTCTATCCCATATTTGGCTCTGGTAGGTAAATGCGTATACTACAAAGAAGAAGCATAGCTATTGGTTTTTAAGTTTTGCAAATAAAATTCTGCAACAACTAGATATCAAGAATCAAGCTTTCATTATTCTTACTATCTCGTATTCCACAACAACTTAAGCAATATGGGGTCCCTAATTTTAAGTTCCCAACAGCAGCAAGACTTCTAGGAAAAGTGTTATGCATGTCTATCCTTAAGTCAAGGCTACTCAAGTTAATCCTTTCATGTTTTAAAGTTGCTTAACCATAAGATTTTCAATTCAATGCAAAACAACGAGCGGCGTACAAGAAAATATGGAGTTCAGGGTACATACCTGACCATGGACGAAGCTTGTGGTGAGGTGGCATGGGATGGATCGGCTGACCTAGGGTAGGGATCGGCCGATCCCTCCTGGTGGCCGTTCGTGCCCTATTTCATCGTGTGTGATTTTTGCGTCGGTTACTCCTGTTTTGGTGTACTTTCGTCTTCGGTGTTCGTCGTTCTATCACGTGCTCCTCCCCCACACTTGTTTCTTGTTTTCTTTTATGCACAACAAAGTGGAGACAATCACAAATATATCCAAGCGAGATAATATTGACTCAAGACTGACTTCTATTAATAGGGCACTTTTATTGCACAAGACTTTCAAACTAAAAATGAACTAAGCAAACTAATTGAGCTAAGAAAAATAAATAAACTATGGGGTACCCTATGGATACATAACTCTAATACTTCCTAGAATTTTTCTCAGAGAAAAGCTCAAATTTAATCTCTAGCTCTCTCTGCTTTTCGTCCTTCAGATCAATCCTAAGATTAGTATCAGCTATAGTTCTAGTAAGGAGCCTATCCTGGTTCTTCATGATCTCCATCTCATGTCTCATCTGGTCCATCTGCTTCTAAAGCTCTGCCATGGTGACCTTGGAACGCTTCCGTGGAGGTTGCTCTCCACGTGGTGCTTCCTTGGTTGGCACGTACTTGACCTTAGCTGGGTCAGCACGGACTCCAACGAAGGTGGGGCGAGTGGTGTACTTGGCACATGAGACATGGCCATCCTTGTCGAGCTTCACCCACGTCAGCGTCTCGCTAGGCTTCGGTGGCAGGAGCTTGACATCTTTCGGCAGCTTGACGATCGGTTCCTTCCGTGGCGCGTCCTTCAGGTAGAGGGTCTCCGGCGGTGATGGAAGGGCTGATCTTGCACAAGCACGAAAGGATTGCTCATGCTTGCGAGGCTAGCATGGTGGAGCAATGGCGAGAGGCCAGGGAGTTCTAGCAGGGATGATGGCTTGAGAGTCGTCGGTGGGAACCTTGCTAGGATCCATCCCGTAGGGGATGATCTTTTTGTCGGCCATGGGAGGCTTGGAGGAGAGCTCGTAGGCATAAGGAAGAGAATGGGTTGGATAAGATGAGTTGTGAGGCTAGCAGGGGCTGGTTATATAGGTGTCCGGTGGTTGCTAGGGCTTCGAAATTTTCCCTATGAGCTTACGGTGGCGGCGGACGACTTAACAAAAATGAAAGTTGGAAAATACGCGAGAAGAGACCAGAAGGATCATGACACGAAAAGGCGGTGGCGAATGGAGTCAGGGGGGATCGGCCGACCTGCTGGTGGGGTCGGGCGATCTGCCCCCATGTGCA
This sequence comes from Eremochloa ophiuroides, assembly GCA_038502445.1. Taxonomy (NCBI): domain Eukaryota; kingdom Viridiplantae; phylum Streptophyta; class Magnoliopsida; order Poales; family Poaceae; genus Eremochloa; species Eremochloa ophiuroides. Next base: position 61,547,003 of record JAHLJS010000003.1, on the reverse strand, counting down.
TTTGCCTCCGGACTTTTCGTGCGGCTTTCTCGCGATATTTAGTTTTCAAAATTCGGACTTTCCCGTGTGGGAATGCAAAAGGAAGGCTTAGGCCCTAATATACTTGGCAATTGAATAAATTCCATAATATCTATTTTCTCTGTGCCTTTAATTGGTTCTAGAAAGAGTTTGAGATGGTGACTATTTACCTTGAATAACGTCCCTTCGTCGGTTTGAAGTGTGACCTCTCCATGGGACGAAGTGTTGATCACCTTGAATGGTCCTTCCCATTTGCTTCGTACCTTTCCGTGACCGATATTTTACCCTGGAAGTAAAAAGTAATACTTGATCTCTGGGTGCGAAGTCCTTCTTCTTTGGCCTTTTGTCATGCCATCTCTTGGTCCTCTCTTTGTAGATCTTGGAGTTATGATATGCTTTCTCACGCCATTCATCTAGTTCAGAGAGTTTCATCTTTCTTTTTATTCCTGCAGCATCCAGATCCATATTCCATCTCTTCATGCCCAGTGAGCCTTGAATTCAAGCTCTACTGGCAAGTGATAGGTCTTTTCATAAACAAGCTGGCATGGTGACATTCCAATTGGTGTCTTGTAGGCTGTTCTATAAGCCCATAGTGCTTCTGGTAGTCTGTCCTTCCATGCTGTTCCCATTTCGTTGACCATCTTCTGCAAAATATTCTTGATCTGCTTGTTTGATGTCTCTACTTATCCACTTGTCTGAGGATGGTATGGAGTGGCAATGTTGTGTCGGACCCCTCTTTTTGCTAAATATAGTTGGAATCTTTTATCGATGAAGTGGGATCCTCCATCACTAATTACCATTCTTGGAGTACCAAATCTTGGAAATATTATTTCTTCAAACATCCTCTTTGAGCTTCTGGAATCTGTAGCTTTGCATGGCATAGCTTCTACCCATTTTGAGACGTAGTCTACTGCCACCAAAATGTACTCATACTGCTTTGACTTTGGAAATGGTCCCATGTAGTCGATTCCCCAGACATCGAAGAGCTCTACTTGGAGAATGTTGACGAGGGGCATGCATCTCTTGAATTGATGTTTCCATGTCGTTGGCATGCCCCGCATCTCCGGATAAAGCTTTTTGTGTCATCATACATGGTGGGCCAAAAGAATCCACTCTGCCAAATCTTAGCATGTGTGCGAAATGCGCCATAGTGTCCTCCATATTGTGATGAGTGACATCTTTCAATAATCTTGATCCCCTCTTCCGCTGGTACACATCTCCGGAGCAGTCTATCTGAACTTATCCTGAAGAGGTATGGCGGATCCCACATGTGTAGTCGACTCTCGTAGATGAGCTTTCTTTCGTCTTTCCCTGGTGTTACATATCCTGCAACCATAAAATTTACAATATTTGTGTACCAGGGGGTCGGATCGGGTGATCCGATAGAGCATGTCGTCCCTAATTGAGTCGTTGATGGGCATTTCCTGCATATTCTCAAAATGCATTCTAGAAAAGTGATCTGCCATAGAATTTTCTACTCTCTTTTTATCTTTTATTTCTTGGTCAAATTCTTGGAGTAGCAAAATTCATCTTATCAATCTAGGTTTAGCATCTTTCTTAGTGAGCAAGTATTTCAAAGCAGCATGATCAGTGTAAACAATCACTTTAGCTCCCACTAAGTAAGATCTAAACTTGTCAATAGCAAAAAACAGCAGCCAGGAGTTCTTTTTCAGTTGTTGCATAATTGAATTGTGCTCCTGTCAGAGTTTTACTAGCATAGGCAATTGCATGATGCTTTTTATCTTTAGTTTGTCCCAAAACTGCCCCTACATCATAATCACTAGCATCACACATAATTTCAAAAGGTAAAGACCAATCAGGGGCTTGAATGATTGGTGCAGAGATGAGTACTTACTTAAGGGTGTTGAAAGATTTCATACAAGCGTCATCAAAATCAAAGAGAGCATCCTTAGCTAGCAAGTTTGTAAGAGGTCTAGCAATATGTGAAATGTTTTGAATAAAGCGTCTATAAAAGCCAGCATGACCAAGGAAACTTCTAATCCCTTTAACATTAATAGGAGGAGGTAATTGCTCAATTACTTCAATTTTAGCTGTGTCTACCTCTATCCCTCTTTCAGACACTAGGTGTCCTAGCACTATTCCTTCTCTAACCATAAAATGACATTTTTTCTAATTAAGGACTAAGTGCTTTTCTTCACATCTTTGCAAAACCTTGTCAAAATTTTCAAGACAATCATCAAAAGTTTTTCCATAAAAAGAAAAGTCATCCATGAAAACTTCCATGATTTCTTCAATCATATCAGAAAAGATAGACATCATGCATCTTTGGAAAGAGGCTGGTGCATTACACAATCCAAAGGACATCCTACGATAGGCATAGGTTCCATAGAGACAGGTAAAGGTGTTTTTCTCTGATTATCAGGGTGGATAGGAATTTGATGATATCCAGAATATCCATCAAGAAAGCAAAAGAAAGAGTGGTTTGCCAATTGCTCTAATATCTCATCGATGAAGGGCAAAGGGAAGTGGTCTTTCCTTGTTGCCTTGTTAAGTTTTCTGTAATCTATGCACATCCGCTATCCAGTGACGGTTCTCTGGGGGATTAACTCATTCTTGTCATTCTTGACAACCGTCATGCCTCCCTTTTTAGGCACAACTTGTACTGGGCTTACCCACTCACTATGCGGCACAGGATAAATAATCCCGACGTGTAATAGCTTCAAGACCTCCTTTACAATCTCTCTCATCGCATTGTTGAGCCTACGCTGGGCTCTCTAGATGGTATGATACTAGGATCAATTGGAATGCGATGGGTGCAAAGAACAGGACTAATTCTCTTCAGATCTTGGAGTGAATAGCCAAAAGCTGATCGATGCTTTTCCAAGACAGTGATCAAGCGAATGGTCTCTACTTGAGAGAGTTTATCACTTATGATCACTGGAGATTGCATATCTCCATTTAGGAAAGCATATCTAAGACCGGCTGGCAATGGCTTGAGCTCAATAGGAGGTTTAGGTGGCACTAGGAATTCATCAAGGGGTAATGGTTCTGGATTTTCGGCTTCTTCCTTAATGAAAAACTCCTCATCTTCTTTAAGATGAGATTCTCTCAGAAAATCTAGAGCTGCCACCATGATCTCACTAATTGGATCAGGCTCAGGACATGGCTCAGTCTTAGCATTTAATGATCGGGTGATGGACAAAGGGAATCTAAAGTTTGGTCCTAAGTGAACATGGATTGTCCCTGTTTGTCCTTCTTGAATAAGTCTTCCAATGGGTTGGCCTATCAACAGGTCAAACTCCATGACATGAAAGATATAAAAACTTAGATAGAGCATGGTGTCGTTTACCCGGATAGGGAGCACATATAAAATGCCTAAACTTGGAATAATGTGCCCGGAAGAACTTTTCAAGAGCTTTGCTGTTGGGGTTAGTGGCATGTCTATAGATAACTCTTGAGCAAATGATGCAGACATGATATTAACACCCACAATTGGATTGTAGAAAGCTTCAAAAGGGTCTTTATGGATTTGGCATTTGATTAAGACAGAAGGTGAATCCAATCGGATCACATCAGAGGAAACCTCTGACTCTTCTAGCCAATCATTGCAGATTATGGCTATAAGCTCTCTTGTGGTCTTTCTACAGAAGGCTATTTTAGGAGGCTCTAAAGGTTCTAAAGATGGTTTCTTGGACTCCTAAGGCTTCTTAATCATATGGAAGTGAGAGGTGTTTCCAAAATTAGAGAAAAGATCATGTTCTGTATCTAGTATAAAGTCCGATAGCGGAGTATCCTTCTTTTCCATAGGGTGCTCCACGGCCAATGACTCAATTGCAAGTGTTAAGAACAAGTATAGCATACCTCAAGAAAGCCTCATAAGCTTACACGAAAAATATCAAAAGCTTGAGCTAAGTTATAATGCTCTTAAGAATAGCACTTCAACTTCTTCCAAAGCATCCGATGACTAGCACTTCCACAAGTAAAAGTTACAAAAGATGTCATAATGTTGATATAAATGCATGTGCAACTAACCTTGTTGAATTAGAAAAGAAGGACAAGGAGATTCATAGGTTGCGCATGATTTTGAGAAATGGTTGCAAGTGCAAAGACCAACAACCAAGACTCACTCTCAAGTCCGCAAGGCATCCATCCATCAAGGAAGGAGTTGGCTATAGTAAGTATAATGGAAAAGCCAACAGAAGGAACATGGTCAATGGAGTGGCTTGTGTAAAGTTCAACATGGGAGTTCCACTCTTTGAGCTCATGAACAAGGCAAACAATATCACAAGTCCATCCACTCCTCTTGCAAATGACAAGATCAACAAGAAGCAAGTGGAGGCCCCCAAGCAACAAGTGCCCATCTCACGTAGTTATGCTAGTGACTATATGTGTTGTTGGGGAAATGATGGAAAGATTATGGTAAAATATGTTGGTGCACTCAAAAAGTGGGAAATCATGAGGAGTGTTTGGGTTCCCAAAGCTTTTGTGACTAACCCCATAGGACCCAAATCTATTTGGGTACCTAAAACAAGAACTTGATTTGTTTTTGTAGTAATATGCCTCCGGTGGAACAAGTTGGGTGTTGGATAGCGGATGCACCAATCATATGACCGGGGCAAAGGACATGTTCACTTTATTTCAACCAAATAATGATTCATGTGAGAATATTGTGTTTGGTGACAATGGTAAAGGAGAAGTGCTTGGCTTGGGTAAAATTGCTATCTCAACCGAAAATTCAATTTCTAATGTTTTACTTGTGCATTCGTTAAGTTACAATTTGTTATCCTTTCTCAACTTTATGAAATGGGTTACGATTGTCTCTTTACGGATAAGGATGTGACCGTCTATAGAAGAAGGGATTCCTCTATTGCATTTACGGGTCGCTTGAAGGGTAAACTTTATCAAGTTGATTTCTCAACTAATAAGGTTGAACCCGAGACTTGTTTAATGGCAAAATCTAGCATGGGTTGGCTTTGGCACCGTCGGCTAGCACATGTTGGGATAAGAAACTTGGCCCAACTTCATAAAGGCGAACACATCCTTGGACTAACAAATGTTTCATTTGAGAAGGATAGAATTTGTAGTGCATGCCAAGCCAGAAAGCAAGTGGGAGCGAAGCATCCAATCAAGAATGTTGTATCAACCAGAAGACCATTGGAGCTACTTCACATGGACCTATTTGGACCCGTTGCTTACCAAAGCATTGGCAGTAACAAATATAGATTAGTAATTGTTGATGATTATTCTCGTTTCACTTGGGTGTTCTTTATGGTAGATAAAAGTGAAACACAAGGCATCTTCAAGAAGTTTGCAAGAAGAGCACAAAATGAGTTTGAGGTGAAGATCAAGAGAGTTAGAAGCGACAATAGAATGGAGTTTAGGAACACTAACATTGAAGCCAACCTTGATGGAGAAGGCATCAAGCATGAGTTTTCGGTTCCATACACTCTACAACAAAATGGTGTTGTGGAGAGAAAGAATCGAACTCTCATTGAAGCCGCAAGATCAATGTTGCATGAGTACAAGACTCCCCATGATTTTTGGGCGGAGGCGGTCAACACCGCTTGTCATGCTATCAACCGCCTATATCTTCACAAGCTTAGGAACAAGACTCCATATGAGCTTCTAACCGGTAACAAACCTAAGGTGCACTACTTTAGAGTTTTTGGTCGCAAGTGTTTCATACTTAACAAGAAAACCAAAAGCTCAAAGTTTGCACCAAAGGTACACGAAGGCTTTCTACTTGGTTATGGCACTAACGAACATGGCTATCATGTATTCAATAATGTCACCGACAATATTGAACTCACGGTAGATGTGTCTTTTGATGAATCCGACGGCTCTCAAAAGGAGCAAGTCAATGATGAGCTTGTAGGTGAAGATGTGCCTCTAAGTCAAGCAATCAAGAAGCTTGCCATTGGTGATGTAAGGCCTAAGGAGACACAAGATGAAGAAGAAGATTGAATTGTGTATTCCCCTGATGACTCAACCATCCATCATGTGCATGAAAATGCATGTGGTGAAGCTTCCGCATCAACTACTCCGAGTGATGGGAGTACACATAAACCTCAAGATCAACATCAAGAAGATGATCAAGTTCAAGACCAAGAACAAGTAGAGGCTCAACAAGATGATCAACAAGCAAGAGAAGATCATCTACAAATGATCAAGATCTAGATGATGATGATGGTGGTCCAATCCAAAGAAGATCTCTAGTGCCACATCCAAGAGTGCCCCAAAGCATACAATGGGATCATCCCGTTGATAACATTTTGGGAAGCATTCAAAGGGGAGTTGTCACTCGCTCATGTTTAGCTTCCTTTTGTGAGCATTACTCGTTTGTTTCCTCTTTTGAACCTTTGACAGTGAAGGATGCACTTAAGGACATGGATTGGGCGATGGCCATGCAAGAGGAGCTAAACAACTTCAAACAGAATAAAGTCTCGTCCTTGGTGGAAAGATCCAAGCAAAATGTGATAGGAACCAAGTGGGTCTTTCACAACAAACAAGATGAGTTTGGCGCCGTGACAAGAAACAAGGAACGGTTGGTAGCTCAAGGATTCACCCAAATCGAAGGTTTGGATTTCGGTGAAACTTATGCACCCGTAGCTAGGCTTGAATCAATTTGTATATTACTTACCTTTGCTACTCACCATGATTTCAAGCTACATCAAATGGATGTGAAAAGTGCATTCCTCAACGGCCCCCTATCCGAAGTGGCGTATGTTGAGCAACCACCGGGCTTTGAAGATCCCAAATTTCCCAACCATGTCTACAAACTCGACAAGGCACTCTATGGGCTTAAGCAAGCCCTAGAGCTTGGTATGATGTCTTAAAGACTTCCTACTCAAACAAGGGGTTGAGATAGGCAAGGCCGATCCCACTCTATTTATTCGCAAAGTTAATAAGGATATATTTGTGTGCCAAATATATGTCGATGACATAATATTTGGTACTACTAATGTTGCATTTTGCGAGGAATTTAGTAGGATTTTGACAAAGAGGTTTGAAATGTCTATGATGGGTGAGTTGAAGTACTTTCTTGGATTTCAAATCAAGCAACTCAAGGATGGCACGTTCATAAGCTAAACCAAGTACACCAAAGATATGTTGAAGAAGTTTGGCATGGATAAGGCCAAGCCTATCAAGACTCCAATGCCAACAACCATCCACAATGATCTTCTAAAGGATGGTAAGGATGTCGATCAAAAGGTATATCGCTCCATGATTGGATCTCTACTCTACCTTTGTGCATCTAGGCCCGACTTAATGCTTAGTGTAGGAATGTGTGCAAGATATCAATCTAATCTGAAAGAATGTCATTTTATGGCGGTTAAAAGAATCTTTCGATACTTAGTTCTCACTCCTAATTTTGGCTTGTGGTATCCTAAGGGCTCCACATTTGATTTGATTGGCTATTCCGATTCGGATTATGGCAGTTGTAGAATCAATCGAATGATTACATCTGGGACTTGTCAATTTCTTGGTAGGTCCTTGGTGTCTTGGAGTTCTAAAAAGCAAATGAGTGTTGCCTTGTCCACTGCCGAAGCCGAGTATGTTGCGGCCGGTGCTTGTTGTGCCCAACTACTTTGGATGAAGCAAACCCTAAAAGACTTTGGTTGTGAGGTAAACAAGATTCCCCTTTTGTGTGACAATGAGGGTGCCATTAAATTGGCAAACAATCCCGTAAACCACTCTTGTACAAAGCACATAGACATCCGGCATCACTTTTTGAGAGACCACGAAGCCACAGGAGATATCGTTCTTACTCATGTGAGAACCGAAGATCAACTAGCCGATATCTTCACAAAGCCTCTAGACGAGTTAAGATTTTTGTGCTTTGAGTAGTGAGCTAACTATCATTGATTCTAGTAACCTAGAATGATCTCTTGCACATATTCATTGTTTTAACCTAGAGATTATAGCAAAATGTTTGCAAATTTTACTTTGATGACTTTCAAAATCTATTTTGCAACTTTCCTTCAAGTGTGACTATAGTTTTGTATTGCTTTGTTTGTGTCTAGTCACATTTGGAAGGGTTCTAGATCATATGGTTCACCTTGGCTGTAGGCTGTCCATTTGCTGGTCTGGACTATTGGTAGTACCGACCCATTGCCGGTAGTACCGGGTTACTACTGGGTTCCGACCGGTAGTACCGGACCTTCCGTCGGTACTACCGGTAGGGCGCAGGTCTAGTTTAAATCCTTTCTTACCCCTTCTATCTTCTCTTACCCCTTCACTCTTTTCCCCACCCGCCCGACCCTGAATCTCTCTCCCCCACCGCCGCCCTCCCTAACCGCCACCCCGATCTTCTTCCTCCCCCCTCCATTGCCAAATCCCTTTGAGGAAGAGCTTCCCCTCACCTTGGAGACCATCTTGGATGACTTGGAAGCGGCTCCAACCTCTTCAAGCTTACGGATTTGGCTCTTCTCCTTCACTCAAGGTACTTGGGAGCTTCTTTCTCGGTCTCCCAATGTGCTTCGTTTGCGGCCGTTTCCTTGCTTGAGGAAGTTCCCTTGGACATGTTCTTGCTTGTGCTTACCTTTTCCTCCTATTTCCATGGTTGGTTTGGTGATTCCCCATGGAGTCTTTGGGCAACAGGCTCTATTGGTAGCACCGATCCCAGACCAGTACTACCGGTCCCTGCCACCACAATGCTCCATGGTGCCTTCCCACCTCAAACATGCTCTTGGGTTTCTCCCTCTGATCTATTGCTTACTTCTCTTGTCCTCTCGTTTGCAGCATATCTCGTGAAGGTGGAAAGCGCAAGAACCCCGTTCGTGCCGCTCGTGGAGAGAGTTCCCAGCGTGGCCATGGCTCCCGCGGCGGAGATGGCGATGATGAGTCGGATGGCAATCCTCTCCACTCCAGCATGTATCGACCCGTTCCGCGCTCTCATGCGGATCTCATGCGGATGCTCCTCCAGATGCCGAGGAGACGGACGCCACCGCCAACATTCGTATCCTTGGCAAGGCGATTGATCCTTAGGTTGTCTCTCGAACTCCCGAGAACGTGCAGTTATTTCTCTCTCGCAATTTGCCTCGCCACCAGAACTTCAATGCTCGCCTTCACTCTCCTCGAACTGGTGGTAGGTACACTGTGCATTTTCCCATTGATTATCGCCATCGGCCTGTCGAGTTGAAGGATCAAAGGTTTGAAAATCCTTATCTGTTTGTCAAGGATCCTTCTCTTGACTCTCGCTTTTGGAGCCAGTTCCAGTCCGATTATTATTATTCTGTTATCTTGGGTTGTCAAGATCCTACTGGTGTTGTTCCCATCATTGCTCCCAAGTCCATTGACCTTGCTTCTCTTCGTCGTTTTGAGGATCCGAACATTGTTGAGTTGGTTGCCGATCTTGAGAAGTGGGGTCTTCTTGATTTGATGGCTTTTCAGTATTCCTGGAATTCTGAAATCATTGCTCAGTTCTAGTCCACCTACCATCTAGAGGTTGAGGACCACGTCATGCATTGGATGATTGAGGGTCAGCACTATTGTCTTGACTATGTCTCCTTTTCATACCTTCTTGGGTTTGGTCAGGCTGATCGTGCTGCCCCCAGTGTTTATGATGGCATCGATCAAATCTCTTATCAGGACATTCGACATTTCTACCTTCCCGAGAAGACCCCAGATTTCAAAAACACCTTCCTTCGTCCTTATTATTATGTCCTCAACAACCTACTTCGCCACACCATTGATCCAAATATTGGGGACTCGCAGCATCTTCAGCATGATGCCCACAAGATTCTTTTGAGGTTTAGCAAGAAGGGTGCTCGCTTCTTAGTTTCGGACCTTCTTTGGCGCAAGATTTATGTTGCTTCTATTGATCCTTAGCGCCACCTTCCATTTGCTCCCTATTTCATGCATGTCATTGAACAAGTGGTGGGTCATTCTTTTCCTCATGATAAGAAGCATGACCAAGTTAAGGTCCGGAACCTGCACACTCCTAGGGCCAAGACGGCCTTCCTCCGCCTTCGTTATGCCTCACGGGATGAGGCTGTTGTTGAGGAGGATGAGGATGAAGAGGAGGACTCACCCCAGCGTCCATCTTCTGTGCCCCGTACTCGTGGTGCTGCTCATTCTACAGCAGGTCATAGCTCTTCCGGGGGTCCTAGCACCTCCCACGGGCTTGGGCCTCGCCGTCGTCTCGGTGGCGCTATCAAGTATGCCCTCAAGAATATCTTCTCGGCCTTTTGCTATAAGGCTGAAAAGGATGACCGTCGCCTTCACGCCATTGAAGAGAAGCTTGGCCTCCCTCCTTCCTCTCCCATGCGTGAGTTTTGTGATCCTTTTGAGGAGTATGCCGAGTCTTCACGTGCCGCTGGTGGTCAGGATGAGGACAACGAGGACGAGGAGCAGGACGAGCCTTTCGATGACGACGAGGACTACAACGACGATGACTAGCTTCCATCGCCGCGTGCCTACCCTTTTTTGGCACTGTTGACACTTCTTAGCGCAACCACCAGAGACAGGGTGTTAGACTATCTCTGATAACGGCGCCAGAAGTGCCTGGGGTATTTCTTATGTCTATTGGATAATTCTGCAAGCGCACAGAATATATCGCTGTAGCACTTGACCTAGGAGTATTCCAAGGTATCGTTATTTATTTTATCCCAAGGGAAAGCGATTGCTAGAAATAATTAATAAAAAGAGAGAGATTCTTAAGTCTATAGCAACTTAGTATAACCTAGTGATAGGGGGTAAATCGATATATAGAGGAAAGGGTAATGACACCAAGACACGACAAGGTTTTAGGATAACTAAAGATAACTAGTAGAGTATAGCTAGGTGGGAGGACAACGAGTGAGTATAAGACTCCTATGACACTTACTTTACTCTTGTAAACTATCTTATCAAATGGATGAGTTATACTAGGACAGCTACCTTACTTCCGGTGTGTACGGGGTAGTGCGAAACAATAGAGGATATAACCTCTACCCGAAGTGCCTACTCTCTTATGGGAGCCTACCTTTTAAGAACTTTCCTAAAACATGTGGAGGGATACTAAGACTAGACAGGGCTGTCACCACCTGCTAGCACCCACAAACAATCCGTGTGACAAGCGGCATTCAAAGGCAAGATCTAGTCTAAGCACCACGCTTACACTAAGCCTTACTACTCTAGTTGCGTACCAACAACTAAAGCACCCTATGACAGGCGACGAACTACACACGTGAGCTGGTTACAGGATCACTATCTAATATAACTCAACTATAAGTTAAGACAAGACACAACAATACTATAATAAATAGTAAAGCACTATGTAAAGACTTAGTAAAGTAAAGTAAAAATAATATATTGATAAAGGTAAAGTCTTACAGAAAGAAAGGTACAAGAGCTATACCAGACTCTCCAGCAGATTACTCTGGAGACTCCAAGCGTAGCTCGACTCGACTCTAACTCCCACACTAGACTAATACTACTACTACTATAGAGTGGAGCTTCTCTTGTCTCTTGTGTATCTTGGGTGTGTTGAAGAGGGTGATGGCAGCCTCTATTTATAGGGGAGAGTTGAGGGGCGCCATGTCAGCGATCCGTGTGCTCCATGCCTCTCCACCCTTGGATAAACCGCCTTAAGATGGACGACCGTGAGCAAACCAGCACGTGGAGATCATGCAAGAAGGCGGTGGAGGCCAACCGACCTGGCTGGGCACCAGGGGGTTCGGCCGACCCCCTATGGCAGGTGGGCCCAGCCAGGGGCTACCAGAAGGTGTCCCCACCTGTCATGGAGTGTGGCTCCACGTTTACTTCATGTTTATCTCATTGAATTACTCTTTGATCCTTGTGCTTTGCTTCTCCACCGTTGAATGGAAACACATGTTGATCTGATGGATGAAGTGAGTTGGGTGGAGTGTCACGAGGATCGTTCCATGTCATCAGAGCCAGGTGGGCCCCATCCATGGTTCGGCCGAACCATGCATGGCTCCACCTCAAGCTTCATTCTCTTCCATGTGGTCCCTTGTGTCATTTGTTGAAGTGTGGTGACTTGGTTCCCAAATATGTGGTTCGGCCGAACCACTTAGTTGGGCTCCAAGTGCTTATTTCAGCTCTATTTGATCTTCCCTACATTCACAAGCTAAGAGTACAAGTGGAACTAGTTATTGATAAAATATGTTCATGATATGTTTATTCTCCCTTGAATCCGAGGCCTGTTGACGGTGTTTGAGTGTGGATTTTTATGGTATATCCACCGTCAACAAGATCCCCCAAGCTTAACCTTTGCTTGTCCCGAGCAAGTAATTAAACTTAGCCTCGGTGGATCAGGAGTTGCTACAATGTTCATATTTCCTTAGTACCAAGTGCACAACAGAATACTTCTCTTTTGAATGGAAAAATTGGCTATAAAAATTTACTCATTTTACCTTAGTCCTTTATGGGGCTAATGACCTTTCCTTTGCCTTGGGTGGTTGAGAGACAGAACAATGTAACTTGAGCACTACTTTTCTCATTCTTTGCAAGTTTCATACTAGAGGTTTTAACAATGTTTTACAAAAGAAAACTTAATGTTCCTCATATGGTTCTCTCATGTCGCTCAAATGGTGTATGATTCCTTACCAAGGCACGAAGTAAATGTTGCCTTCTCTTTATCATCCTACTTCTAAAAATGGCTTATGTGGAGCTTAAGGTAGGAATGAAAGAGTATAGCATACTTACTTTGCATATGTTGTAGAGTCAAAGTTTGGATCCAAAGAGAGAAGTGTCATGCCCTTAGATCAAGATGTGCAAGTGTATGGGTAATGATGGAATATAATGCTCCTCTATTTGAAATTGTTTCTCTCTAATAATTTTTTAGAGACATGGCTATCATTTTTTTATTCGTGGGCCTAGACTTGCTCATATATTTTTCTTTTCTTTCCTATGGACTTCCTATGTCCATCTTTCTTTCTTTTTCTTTTCATTTTGCATAGCCTTTTGTCTCTTCTACCATAATAACTAAGAGAGATTTTCTATGACTTTAACACCTGGAGCATTTATTTGGTGGAAATGAAGGGCATGTGGTTGCGTACTTCTAGTGTAGAAGCAGCACATATATGTGATGTGTACGTGATCTTGATCTTGAGAGCATGATAAGATTCTCAATAAGGGTCAACAAGACTTGACAACACTCAATACAAAGCAAATAGCTTATGTAGAAGGTTTGAGTCATGTGTAGCATGTATGGCTGTGGTAAGAATTTATCACCATTGAGGAACAATAAGGTTTTGATTGATTAAGAAATAAATCTTCAGTAATCATGCATGCTTAGAACAATATTATAGTAGCTCTTATTTCACCATATCATATCTCACAACAACTTAGACTTAGTTCTAGCACTTAGCATCCATAAAGTTTTCAGGTTCATGATGATCTAAATGAGCCAAGTAATCCATACTCAAAGAAATACTGAGTTGTAAACTAGGCTTTAAAGAAACATTAACAGAGCAACTATTCATCATTTCTATGAGGAAGATAAACATTCATGAATCATATGGGAATAAGGGAAATATTTTTGGTATTTTTATGTTGTGCATTTTTTAAATGCAATAAATTAAAATAATGTAAATAGCTAGGACAAAATACTTACCTTGGTAGGGGAGAGGATCTCCCCCAAGCTTGTCTTTTTGCACATTGTGGTGGCGGGTAGTATTGGAACCATCCCGCCCAGCGTTGTGCTTCTTCATCTTGGATAGCTTGCAATAATTGGGCATTTTGTTGTGCCATACTTAGAGTTGCATCTTGCTCAACTTGCATTGCGCCCATGTCGTTGATGAGTTGATCCATTTCTGATCCTTGGCTTTGATGTCTCCTCGCCCGTGTGGACGGACGGGGAGTGCGCACTCTTAGAGTGTGCTGTTGAGGTCGTTTCGTGGACCCTGAAATGTCCATGTAACTTGCCTCATCGTCTTCTTCTTCGTATCTCCCTCCAGCTCGTGATGTGCTGCCTTGCTCAAATTGAGCAGCTTGTGACATACTCCTTGTCACCCTTCTTGATCCTGCAATATTTTAGCTTCTTGCCTCTCGGTCCCAAATTATGGTTAGTGTACGCAGCGCATACAATCGACGTCTCTCACATGAGAGAGAGATTTCGGCTGTATGGCCCGAATAAATCATTTTAAGATCACCATTTTCATCCCTTTTTAGGACTTGAGCACTTATAAAGAAATCTTCCGTTACAATATCTCTAGGAGAAGCAATATATTCGAAGTAGTGTTTTCTATCTGTGTTGTCCAAAAGGATGGAGTCGATGATGCCGGTATGTTCATAACCGCGGTGTCGGATGGAGAGGTACCTTTGGTACTCTTCTTGGTTCAACATGAGGCCGCTCTCGGGGTCAAACGTCCTCTCGGGAGGCACTCCAAAGCTTTGTCTTGGTGGAGCTTCTCTTCCTTCACTGTTAATGGCGGGGTCATCGGGAGGAACTCCCTACGACACTCTTGGCCTTCTTGAATGCGGAGGAGAACTTCTTCATCCTGCAGCAATTAGATCATACAAGAACAAAATACAACAACAGGGATTAGCGTTAGCGTTAACTATCCCACTGTTAGTAGTCCTTGCGGAGTATGGCTACCTCCACAAACAAGTTATTGAGAGCAAAGATGAGAGTAAGATAAGCTTCTACTACTATAATATTTTTGGGTTTTTGGTTTGAGTGGCTAACTACAACTAAACTTGAGAAAGAACTTGCTCAAATAGAGAGAAGAAGAGAGATTGTGTGCTCGAGACGATTCAGCTGGTTTGGGTGTGGAATTGAGCACACAATGCAAGGGTATTTATAGGGGAAGAAGGGCTGGTGGCCAGGCCACTAGGCCCAGTTCGGCCGACCCACCCCTGACCTGTTCAGGGCTGGTTCCTCCTTTAGACAGGGAATCTATTTGAATTCAAATTCAACTTTGGTATCAGCTCTTTATTGATGGGTCGGCCGAACCCCCTATGACAGGTTCAGAGTTGCTTTTACCTTTGGACAGGGAATCTATTTGAATTCAAACATAGTTTTGCAGACAAGACTTTAATCATGGGTCGGCCGAACCATGTTTGGTCCCCTTTTTGGCTTTAAACAGTGTGTCCAGAAAAGTAGAGACTAGTGGTGGACCAAAAGTTTTGAAATTTTCAGAGATTCCCTTGCCTAGTGTTTTTGTGAAAGTAAAAGGTGTATGACAAAAGTGGGGACATATTTATAGTGATTTCCATGGACCATGGGAACACTAATGCATGTCAAATTGTCCACTTTTCAGAATTGGATGGTAGTGGATGTTGGATTCTCCTTGGAGCAAGTGAAAGTGGTCATGACCAAAGGTGGTCGGCCAAATTCAAAAGGAGATGGTGTTCAAAATTCAAGAGGTGAATCACTACACCAGGCCAACACCACTAGAGGTGGGTAGACCCCATGGTGGGGTTGGCCGACCCCATCTAGGTGGTCCCACCACCTCAGGTGTGAGCACTACTGTTCATTCTCAAGTTTTATTTATCTAAATATTTTATTTTGTCAAAATAAATTATTGCAAAATTTAAATATAAAATGCAATGAAGAAAAAGCAAAAATCGAAATGCATGAATTTAAATATGGGATAAATACTGATTTACCTTACCAGCAAGGGCTCTATGTTTTAGGTCCGTAGAGCATGACCTCTGCTTTTCGGGTTCATTCTTCGGGTGCATCGATCGGTCCCGGAGATGGAGACCGTGATGATCGCACCTCTTTCTTCCGCCATTCCTTCTTGGTTGATGCTTGTGACTTAGCGGAGTTAGCCTTGTTTACCACCTCAGCCTTACTTACCAGTTCGGCTTTTTTGGACTTTGGTGGTTGATTCTTTCGGCAGGGTGCATATTGTGGCTTGTTTCTCCACAGGTTCTTCCTTGCCTATTGCATTGACTTATAACTATTGAAAGGACATTTAATTCTCTTAGATGGGAGTTAGAAGTGGACTTAGCCAGATCCCACGTAGATGATGGCGTTCACGGTGTTGAGGAATGGCCTTCCCAGGATGACGGGGACTTCGTCATTGGCTCCCATATCAAGAATGATGAAGTCGGCGGGGATGTACTCGTCTTGAACTTTGACAAGGATGTCCCTTGTCAATCCCTCGGGGAACCGGATTGATTGATCCGCTATCTGCAGTTTGACAAAAGTGGGGTACAATGGTCCCCCTAGCAAATTTTCATTTATTATCTTGGACATGATGTTCACTCCAGATCCAAGGTCGCAGAAGGCGTTGTCGAAGGTGTGCGGCCCGATCTCGCAGGTGATGGTAGGATGGCCGGGGTCACTCTTCTTGGCCATGAATGGCGGGTCAAGAAGGCAACCCGGGTTTGGCCTGACCAGAGGCATACCAAACCTCGTGAAAATTAACTTGACACCCTCAATTGGTTCCTCAGGTTTCCCTGGGATCTTACCTTGTTCGAAGGATGGGACAGCTGCTGCTATTTGATCTAATTGTGTTTCTAGCATTTTATTAAAGCTCAATTGTTTTTTCATAGCAGTGTTAAAGCTATCCATTTTCTCACCAAGATTTTCAAGAATCTTATCATTAGCCATTTTTCTTGTTTATACTATCAATGATTTTAGATTGGCCTAAGACAAGATCTTTGAGAGAAGGTTGGTTACCACAAGAATTATTGAAATTATTGCTATAACCATTACCTTGGTTTCCTTGGTAGAAGGGACACAAGTTCCATCCTCCTTGTTGCTGGGGTCTACACCCATTGTTGTTGTTGTTGTTGTTGTTGTTGATGATGAAGCTCTGTTGGTATTTTTAACATTACTTCACATCAAGTTGTCATCCCTAACATGATGCCAAAAACCAAATGTAAAATAATCTTCACTTGCCTCCTAAAAATAATACTATAGAATATATCCGCAAGCGCACAGATAATTCTCCTATTGTAGCACTTCACCCGATAAGTATTCCGAGTATCGTTGATTTGTTTTATGTCAAAAGGATAAAGGTGGCATTCTACTCATTAGGATAATATACTATAATAATTGGAAAGATAAATGTGCAGACCTATGATAACCCATAACTCTAGTGCTTTAGCGATAAATAAGTCAATGATAAATGGTAAATGATAACTGAGTAAATGAGGTAAATGGTATTCTAGAGATAGAATATAGAGACTCACTAATGTAGTAAGACAATCTCGAGATTCGGCTAAAGTAAAGGAAACCTATGTAATTACTAAATACAAAGTCTACAGCCTACGCCACATTACACATCTTCATTTATAGCATAATCAACTCAGAAAACATCATAAGGAGCATCATCTAATGAGGATATTAAGACACAAGGGTCACCTCCTTCGCGACCGCGCTCTGCTCGTCCTACGTACCGGGGGTGGACTACAGAGGAGAACCAACGCAGCTGTCACCTACGCGGACTACCACATGACCCGGCACGTCAGGGTGCCACCGTAGGTACACAATATATCTAGACACCACGTCTACATAATGCATACCACCTAACTCACTCGAGTACTGAATTAGGCGCTTTACGATCATATGACAATAATCATCACCAATCACAACTATATCAAATGTGCAACTAGAATAAACTAAGAACTGAATAAGCAGCAATATATTAAAATAAAGCAAAGTCATAATGAGAAACAAGATAATATTACCGATCGCCTGATGAATGGATCTGGAAATCCTAACTTCTGTCTACTCTTGACGAATGAAGCAGGATGAAAGAATTGGTGTTCTGGGAGGGGTGTCTGCCCCTTTATTTATAGCCCGGGGGATGAACGTGCGCCGTGTGATCAAACCGACTTGAACAAAGGGCCCAGATGACTCCAGACTGGCGGTGGAAGAAGACTCCAGAAGGTGGGCCGAAACTCTAACGGGGGGGCGTCGGCCGGCCCCACCCTGGTGGGTCTCGGGCCCTGGTGTTTCGGGTGTGTTCTGGATCCTTCTAACTTGCTGATGAAGTATGTTTCCATCGCGATGAAGTTTCGTGGTAATTATGTTCTTTAATCATTCTTTTAAGCCTTTCTGGAATAATTCCTGGAAATACACAATTCACCAAAACTCGTGGAATTCATCAGTAATAACCCCTATGCTTCTATTATTGATCTTCCCTTGGCATTAGTTGACGGTATAAAATTGGTACTTAATGACCGTCAACAATACCCCCAAGTTAATTAGGGTTCTATAAAAATGTATAACTCTCAACAAATACTTAAATATTTAAACAGAAATTCTTCTCCGGATTGAAATTCATTAATCCACCTTTTAAACTTATTCTTATTCTTTTTAATCATGGGACTTTTAAACTAAATCTTGGGTAATTGAGAGACAGAATAATCAAGCAAGTACTAAGTCTTTCATCCTTTGTCTCAACCATTACTCCAGAGATTTTTTTTAATAAATATATAATTTTTATTTAGGAAATAATGAGAGCCTACTAATAAGATTGCAGAGGACTACTAAGCTATACATCATGATTGAATGTGATTAAATTTCAATTTTTGAACTCCTATGCATTATCCTCTCTTTTTTATCTTTCTGAAAAGTGTGGGTTATCTCCCTAGCGAATACTTTTTGTACTCATTTTTTCTCTCAGACGGGTGTCTTTGCACCCATTGTTTTACTCTCTTCTCTTTTTTTTGGCACATACCCTTTTGATATGGCATCTTTTAGGCTCATACTTCTTTGGTATGGCATCTTTTAATTTTATAACCCACACTTTCTGTTAGACTTATAAGAGAGAGACTTGTGCATAGAGTGAAAACTTTTTGTGCATGTGAATTCAATCATGAATGCATAACAGAATAGTCTACTTAAATCATATTAGCAAGAACAAATTATTATATTTGTTTTGATTTTTATTTTTGAAATGTCTGGAGCTTAGGTGTCACTTAGGATGAAATAAATAGCGACTCAAACCTTCTTATATCATATCCATCAATTACTTAGAAAAGCTTATGCTACCCACTGATATCAAGTTTCAGAATAAATTTTCATGGCAGATAAACTTCAAGCAATTCGTAGGAGAATTTAAATTTAAATACTAAGCAATTGCAGGAAATTATATTTAAACAGTTTAAATATCTTTTTGATTTTTCTCTAGCTTCAAGTTCTAATTATTCTAAAGACAAACTGAATGCGGAATTTAAAGCAAACTTAATTATACAATCTATTTTATTTTTTTGGATTTTCATTTTTAAGCAAGTAGAATTTTAATGCGATAACTAAAGGAAGCGGTAAATAAATTTTTATTTACTTTTCTTGTTGTTTTTAGCAATATTGAAATTGACAGAATTAAAAATTGAATTAAATACTGAAAATAAAAAGCATATATAAAGGTGAGAGGTACTCACCTCGCGGGGATCTCCCCCAAGCTGGATGTTGCTCAGTAATGTGGTGGAGGTGGCGGCGGGTGTCCCATCTGATGTATCAAATACTCTAATCCGCTCTGCGTCTGCTGCTGTCCCTGATATATCTGATCCAGTCATTGGTCCGTGCTATGCTGGCATTGTTCATGCTGGTAGAACCTGCATCGACCTGCTGCTGCCACTGCTCGTGTTGTTGCAGTGTGTCGCTTATTGCGTTCTGCCCCTGTTCAATGTTAGTGAGACGCATAGATAAAGCTGGAAAATCGTTAGCGGTAGCTGTAAAGTGCTGCTTAGGCGGCTGATAGTAATCATCTTCTGGTGGTGCATGAAATGAATACGGTCCACCGGCGGTGAAGTCCGTGTTCCCGCGTGTAGAAAAAAATGCTCGTCCTCTCTGAAAATCAGTTGCTCTCCAACCTGCTGCTGCCGCCGCCGATGAAGACTCTCCTTGCTGAAATGTGGGCTGTTCCTCCCATTCTGTTTGTGCAGTCCATTGCTGGCGTGGCTCCTGCGTCGATACCTGTTCACCAAAATTGACATAGTAGGAATAAGCTGGCCCAGATGGTGCTGGGTCAGTTCCAGTGAAATTAGCTCTCGGCGCCCTGCTGATGCGCGCGGACGGACACCTGCCCATATTAGCTCTAACAGCTGGAAAAACAAAATTCTAGACAGAATAAATTCCTAACTCCCTGTTTGGTAGCTCGTACTCATTGTCACAATTTTTATAAATCATAACTATTTTATTATTTCGGCGTTTGAGCATGTGTGCACGAAAGAAAAAATCATAACCAATAATTCTGCGGGCATCAGAAATATAAACAAGTGAACCATTTGATAATAAACCTAACCCTGCAGCTAAACATGTAATCTAGGAAATAAAAGAAATAGTGCACTTTGTTATGGAAGGGACAGTTCTCCAATAATTTAACATCATTTTTACAGGTGACGCTTTCCTTTTTTTAATCATGATATATAACAAATGTAGTTCATCTTGTTTAATAGTATTTAACTCCTCTCTAGAAAAGAATGTAAAAACTAACCATTTAAGCATGAATCTCAGTGTGGGATGATGAACTTCTTCAGTAGTATATTTGTGTTTTCTCACAGGTTTCTTTGTAGTGATACTCTCCCAAAAATCATCTTTATCAAAGTCTTGGAGAGTTTTAGAAATATTGACCACACATTGATTATTGAATCTCCATGCTAAACTAAGAGTTTTCCATGAGAGTGTGAAAGGTTTATTAAACATTCTAAAATTAACTTCATCATCATCAAAGTCTAGGGTGCTAATAAATTCTATAGTGAGTAGCTTGCTACCCTGCTCATTAATTTGCCATGTATTTTCCCATCCAACATTTCTAAAAATAAGCTCAAGCTCGGAATCCATTCTGGTTTCATGGAGCAAAGTGGCATCAAAAATTGGAGTATGCGTAAATTCCTTGTTTTTAACCACATTTAAAATTTCTCTTTGGGGTCTAGTTGATAATGAAATTTGAATTATGCTTGTGAGTTCATACCTCTCTTCCAGTTGGGAAGAGCATGACGGGTTGTCATACGTGAAGGGTAATGGATGATCGATATTCATGTCGGAGTTGACGAACGATGGCACTTGTGATGACGATTGGCTTCTTATTGTGCGGCGTGAGAGGTCTCTTCCAAGGGATCGAATGGCACCTTTCATTTTATTGCTCATCTTGCCTGTAAAATGAAGAACACAAAGAACACGGCAAGAACAAACAAGAACACAAGAACAAATCAAGAACAAGAGGAGAGAAGGAATCAAAGTGGTGATCAATCTTCTAGGTCTTCTTGCTAATCTTTTTCTCTACCCTTTTCTTGGCTTAAACTTGAATCAAATGATAAGATTATGGAAGTTTGAAGTCACGAGCTGCAAAACAACTTGGCTACGTGCTCTCTGGAGTGTGTGTGAGTGTGTGAATGATGAGGGAGAGGAGAGGCAGAGAAGTGGAGGAAGGGCACCGGCCGGCGTGGCCTTGGGGCCGTCCGGCCCCACCTGGTCACCTTTGGCTCTCTCCTTCAGCTAGTGTTGACACCACCTAGATGCTCTTCCAAATGCATGGGTTCCTCTGGTGAAATGGCTGAATGGATGTATGGTGGGTAATGCATGTGTAAATAATGAGGTTTGGATGGTAGTGAAAGGTGGTGGTTGATGATAATGCATGATGTGACTTGATGTGATGATGGTGGATGCCAAATGTCTCCCATATTTATATAGTATAATGACACAAGAATGAAAAACTAAATTACTTTTATGAATCTATGAAAAATTAGAATTCTAATGATGGTCTTTTTATAATTTTCTGCCACCACAGTAAATTTCACTGACGGGGGTTTAACACTCCGTTGGTAATAATCACATGAGGCTTAAGCTTTAATCATGCTATGCTTATTATTAGTTCTTTTTAATAATGCAATTTATGAGAAAGTAAATATGCAAATTTAAATGCAAGAATTAAATTACCGATAACTACCGAGTTACCTCCTGGAGATGGTTCGGGGTTTTTGAGTCCGCCGATCCGGACTTCTCCAGTTGAATTATTCTTCATGATTTATCTCCAGTGTCGGAGATGTTGTTGCATCTTGTTCTTCATGACACTTCAATGTTTGGCATTGCTCCAGTCTTGGCTTGAATGCGAATCGCTTTTCTTGACCATTGATGGTGAATGTGATCTCTCTAGCTCCGACGTTGATGGTTGCATTTGCAGTGTTTAGTAATGGTCACCCGAGGATGAGGGTTATCATCCTCTCTTCCTGCATGTCAAGTACTACAAAATACAGGAATGAAAAAGTTGCGGATTTTTACCAGAATATTTTCTGCGATTCCTGCGGGATAGCGAACCGATTGGTCTGCTAATTGCAAAAACATCGTGGTTGGTGTGAGTGTAGAATAGTTGAGTTTGTCGAAGACGGTCTTGGGCATGACACTAACGCTTGCTCCAAGATCACATAAAGCATTCTCGAACATCTAGTCTCCTATTGAACAATCAATAGTGGGACACCCTGGATCCTTCTTCTTAGTAAGAGAAGAACTCAGAATTGCCTCACTACACTCCTCCGTTAGCTTGACAACTTCGGTATAAGGTAGTGGTCGTTTGTTGTTGAGGATGGTTCGAAGATACTTCGCGTATGTAGGTACCTGCATGGCATCTAACAACGGAATATTGACATATAACTTATGAATTACCTCTACAAACGTACCAAATTGATCATCTGTTTTACCTCTTCTTCTTCTGCGTGGAAACGGTAGGAGGGTTGTGTCATGAAAATCTTGAGTTAATTCTTGATTTGTAGTTCAATTGGTGGTGAAGGTGGTATAACTTCTTCTCTGTTGTCCTTCTCAATCTCTTCTTCTACCTGCACTAAATGTGATGGTCTACGTGCCCCTTTTGGGTAAGGTGGATCACGTGTAGACTTACCTCCTCTAGTAGATATTTCTTTTATTTGTTCATGGTTAGTGGTAAACAAAGTAGAAGATAATTGTGAAATTTGTAATTCTATCTTCTTATTAAATAATATTTGCTCTTTAAAAGCAGAAGAGAAATTATCCAATTTAAAATTAATTCCTTCTAGGTATGGCTGAGTGGCTTAAGGCATTGGTTTGCTAAATCGACATACAAGAAGATTGTATCATGGGTTCGAATCCCATTTCCTCCGGCACGGAAGTTGAACGGGCGGGCGAAATTACGTGAGAGAAAGAACCTCAGATTGATGGAGTCCGCCGTCGGACAGAATAGCACTACTTAGTGACTAGGAGCGGAGCGCCCCTTTCTTGTTCTTGGTGGCGTCTATAGCGAAGAAGACCTTCCCGAACGAGGGCCGTCCAGTCCCTGGCCGGCTCTCGGTTCTTGAGCAAGCTCCTCCACTGCGGGTAGGATGCTCATAGATGAAGAAAAGAGACTTTAGGCAAGTGGTTCTGGTAGCTCAGCTGGTTAGAGCAAAGGACTTCAAATCCTTTTTTGCTTGTTTCAGTGGGAAGAGCAAGGGGCATTGCCCTTTAAATCCTTCAGTGGTTCGAATCCACATCTGAGCGTCTTTTTTTTCGGTGAAGAGCTAAGCATTGCGGCGAAGACCGTCGTGACATAACGAATCCATTCGATATTCTATGGAATCAATATCAAGATTTATTAAAACTAAAAGCAGCATTCCATCCAGCAGACCAAGTCGGGGAGAAATGGCAGATTGGTATAGGGGATTCGACCTACTCTTAAGAGAATAGAATCATCCTTTTTTGGAGTCAAAGAAAGCTAAGCTTATGAATGAATTGTGTGCTCTGAGGAACCTATTTCCCGAACCATTTGCATCATTTACAGATTATCTCTCGATCGAGGACCCTCTTTCCTAAAGGCCCAAAGTGCATCATTCAGTCTGGGAGTACCCTTCTTTTGGCACGGGCTGTAAGTATCTTTCTTAAGGGAGTTTACCTGGAAGTGGGCTACCCCTGGAAGTTTTTCCCGTGGATGTTTAGCCGCTTTGCGATGACCTCTTCCTTTAGTCAGTTAGGGCAGTGAGTCTAGTTGATAGAGAGTTTCTTTACGGGATGGACGCCTTTGTGTCTAGCTAGGGCCTACGAGCGAAACCCTCGTTTTGTGTTGCTGAGACATGCGCCTAAGGAGAAATAGCCGAGGAGCCGAGTGACGTGCCAGCGCTACTACTTGATTGAGTGCCAGCATGAAAATGAATTCATTCTCGGTTGAGCAGGAGATTCTGATCCAGAAGATGCCGCAGAAGACTTTGAAACGGTTACAAATGGATTGGCTCACTCCGCTCTAGATTTGGTTATGCCAGCCATAGGCAAAAGTGAGAAACCTCACCCTCGGGAGAAAGGAATATGCCTCCTACTAGAAGCGTTGGCCAAGGAAATACCCCCGATTAGAGGTATGAGCTGCTTTCGGCAATGGGTGCTACGGTCAATAGCTCCTAGGCCAAGGAAAGGAACCGTATATTCCTAGGCGGCGTATCAGTAGGTGGTCCAAACACTGTTGAAACACCTAAAGTAGAAGTTTAGTAACAAAAGAGTACTGATGCTGCAAGTAATGTTTTGTGGATCAAACAAACTCCTATTGTCATACATACTCAAACCATACCTGTTTTCATCTATGTCCACGAAATAACGAAAAAGTAAAAGTGACCGAGATGCAAGGGAAAAACTTTTGTTTCACATTTCCGGAAAGACCACCTATTTGTTCGTTTACCAGGTTCGGCACGAAATCATAAATAAGCTCCACCAAGGATTGCCATGCATTTGGCACTGACTTTCCCCCTCCTTTTTTCGTAACAACAAAAACCAGAACTAGGACCAAACCGAGAGTTAGTAGCATAGACAAGGATAGATTTGTGAATGAGAAATAATAGTTGCCTATATGAAGATCCAGAATTGGGTGAATGGAAAATTGATCCAGAGACAAGGATGAGGAGAAATGACGCATATACGGCCGGCCTGGGTCACACATGATGTTGGTAGTTCAAGTGAATTGTCGTAGTGTAAGGAAGATTGATTGGTTTTCAGATTGCTACTTGGCTGGCATAAGAAAGAAGGCGCCCCGGCAGGAATTCTGTAAGCTTGACTTGCGCGCAGGCTACCACCAGATACGAATGGAAGCTCGCTACTAGTTTCGGGTCTAGGTGCTGTCCAGTGAAACGTTTCCTTATTGCTCAGTCAACCGGGAAAGTGGGTGGAAAAACCCTTCGGGCAAGATAAGAGTTGATTCTCAATTTCTCACCCCGGGATTTTTTCGGAAGAAAATAAAGTGAATTCAATTATAAGGGGTGTCCCTTCCTTCAACTGTTCTGATTTCTCTACGAGTTTTGATCGAGAAGAAGTCTTCACAGGGCTTCCACTACTGTATTCTTAAAGCGGTACTTCGGCCGGAAAGAAAGCGGTTCTGGTCCGGTCGACTCCCGTGCATGCTCCTCTGGGTCAGCACGAAAAGCAGTTGTGGATTTTAGGAGGACTATAATGAGGAGGCCGAGAGCTAGCACGAAAACAGTGATTCTTTTCCGTTCAAGAATCATAGCAAAGAAAACTCGTTCCCATTTCTCTTTTTGTGCGGGGAAGTCCCCCGCAGGAATAATAATCCACTCCAGAAAAGTGTCTTCTTGGGCAGAGTTAGGATCAGAACTTCTCCCTGTAGTGGCCAACTACTTGCAAATTTGTGATTCGAGTTTGATTACGATTACGTCCTATTTATCTCAGGGGAATACAGGTGGTGATTCTGGATTGAATCTTTCTTCTGCGAGAGAAACTCTCTATGTAGATTCAAGCACAGGCTTGAGAAGGATTAAATTGGAGGGCGTAATGGGAGTTGGTGCTTGAGTAAAATATTTGAAGTCCACTGCTTCTAGCTCTGTAGCTTTAGTGGTCAGCCTGTCAGGAAGGAAATATTAAGCAAACCAGTCAGTTAGTTATTCAAAATAGAGCCCAGGTGCTGGTGTATAATAGATTTGTTTATCACAAAAAGCATACAAAGAGGGAGACATGTTCAATCCCTCCTACCTTTGCGGACTATAAACTTAGGGAGTTGAGGCAATCAGTAACTAGAGACTAGTTTACAGGCTAGCCAGCAAGTCCTCTCTTTGACCCAAGAAGTGGGATTGAGATTTTCAAGAGCAATTGAAAGCACCTAAGTGGTGACTGGCTTGCGGAATGCTTCGCTGGCGTTCACAAGGCTCGCTCCTTCATTCACTCGGCTCTTTTGTTCCAAATCTCGAATCTAGTAGAGAAAGACGGGGAGAAACAGAGAGTAGAGAGAGACTTATGTCACCACAAACAGAGACTAAGGCAAGTGTTGGGTTTCAAGCAGGGGTGAAAGATTCAAAACTAAGAATAAAGAATTGAATTAAAAGGCTTGCTTTGACCCTTAGGAGTAGGTAACCCGTTCGCTATCCTTGTTTCTATTGCATTCTATCTCATCGTATCACATTCTGTTCTACGATTCCACTTCGACAAAAGGAAAGAGCATACCCAAGTTCAATAGCTTTACGTCCGCTATTCCGATCATGATTTTCCTACCCTCAGGAAGAAAGTAAAGGTCCTTCCCCCTTTGGAAGGCTGTGGGCGAGGAGGGATTCGAACCCCCGACACCGTGGTTCGTAGCCACGTGCTCTAATCCTCTGAGCTACAGGCCCACCCCGTCTCCACTGGATCTCTTCCCGGGGATACCCCCCAAAAGGAACCTTCTTCTCCTCAGCCATTTCATTTCGGGTTAAGAAGATGGGAAAGCGCCTTTCTCTATAAGAACAGTGCGTTCTGAGGTGTGAAGTGGGAGAGAGGGGATGATTGAGGAATAAGACGACCTTTGCGTTTTGGATTTGGATCTTTTTCGTATTTCAAAATAGTGAAAAAGTCAAACAATCCTATTCTACAACCCGTCAGTCCTATTTGCTGAAAACAATCCAAACAAGTTCTATAACCAACGCCGACGTAAGGACCGAGTCTAGATACTCCCTAGGTTGGGCACCACTTCGGGAGCGAATAATGCAACTACAGAAGGAAGACATTTATAGTAATATTCCTCAGGCTATGTAACCTATATCGGAAAGTTTATAAGAAAGCACGACTCTTACTCACTTATAGTATGGCCACAAGGTTGAAATTCAGGGATTTTATTAGCATATGGACCTGGGATTGAGATTGACACTATCTCTTGACTTAGAAACATACCAATCCACTGAAGCCCTAAGATACGCTAGAACATATTATGGCAATGAGAAACCTAGATTAGATGAATCCAATTTAGACTAACTCCATCTTTACCAAGGACAGAGATAAGGAATTACTTTGCCAATAGAATGCGGGTACTACGATAAAGTAACTGCTTTTATCACTATTCTCAGAATGAGGGATTGGGATTGACCGGGACCTATTCTCTGGGAACTTCCGCCTCCTTAGCCAATCCACCTTATTCAGGATAGTTCGGTATGAATGGTATTCTTTTTAGTCTTAATCCTAATACTTCTATCATTGTATTAAATACCCTAGTACTGTTAGGAGAATGCCCAATAGCCCTTGAGCATGGAAGGAATGATACGAAAATAGCGAATTTGCTTATTAGGAGTAGAAGCACTTTTCGATAGTAAGATAGATATAGATCTAAAGGGCTTAGCAGTTCTTACAATACCAGTAGTAATAGATAGGATACCTTACGGAGATACCTTGAAAAAAAAGACTAGTTAGAGTTTCTCAAAAAAGCTTAGGAAAGCAGGTTTAGGAAAGGCAGTTTCACCAGTGTCTAAGTAATAAAAGTAAAGTTAGTCATCTAAGGAAAGCCTTGGGTGAAAGAAAAACCCTTTTCTCTCTCAGAATAGCTACTTTCTTACTTATGTTTCTGATCAATAGAAAAAGAGTTGCTGTCCTCAAGTTCAAGGCCTTAGAATTATAAGGGAATTACGTGGAACCTCTCTTTTCAATAAGCATTCTACCACTAACTATGGTTTCTCAACTCTTACCTTTTGGTACGAGAACGGATGGTCAGAGGTTTAAGGATACACAGGTAGTGCCAGACTTCTCAGATTTCACTGGTAGAGGATTTTTGCTTATTAACGTACAAAGACTATGTTAAGATTAGTATAAAGAACAGGATGCTGTTAAGCACACCACTTCGGTAAAAGTGGAATGGAACAGTGTTAAACCATATGCCTTTCACGGAACTCGAAATTTACTATTGGCAGGGAAAAGAGTCGAGTCGATCGACCGGGAGAAGCAAAACGAAATCAGGATTTGGCCGAAAAAGATGCAACGTTATGGATACCATGACCGATCACCATCGAGAAAGAATAATTTTTTTAAATCACTTCGGGTGAGCGGGGCCTTCAAGCATCCGAAATACGCCGGGGTTGTAAATGACATAGCCTTCCTGATAGAAAATGACGACTCCTTCATAAAAACAAAGTTATTCAAGTTCTTTTTTTTACCGTTCCTTCCCCATATGGAGTTCGGGACCCAAAGGCAATCGTTGAGTGAACTGTATCTTATTCGTATTAGTTGACCTAAGCTGCACCATTATTGCAGGGGTGGGGCTCGGCCTCCGAACCGTACGTGGGACGAGTTTCTGCCTCATACAGCTCGGGCCGAAGACCGGGGAAGTTGAGGAGAGATGGGGAGACCCAACTGCTACGCTCCAGCGGTAACCGCGCTCTTATACCGTCTGTAAGGTTTCGTTTTTCGCAGCGCGCCTCGAGATAAAAAGAGCATGTCGCACCATCTTTGCCTTCCTTTCCTCCTCGCCTTGTGCCAAATAGCGAATATAGAAGAAAAGTTCTTCTGCTTCCTGCTCAACAACTTAATAATAAGGAAATCCAAATCTATATCTATATACGCAACATAAGCTCCTTCGTACCCAACAACTTAATATAGGAGAAATCCAAAGTCCTAGTTTGAAACATCAAGAAAATGCATATTCTTTCTATACCAGTGGACAAGAAGAGATGGAATGTTCCATTCCTGGACGTAAGACCGTGCTGTAGTAAGCTTTCTTTTGCTCAGGAAAGTGGGTCATTTCAGATACCACAGTTTGGAGAATAATAAGAGGAGCACTCTTCTAGAAAAGAGGTGCCATCCATCTCTTTAACTTCAAGTTAGTTCGTAATTATTCTTAGCGCACAGTGCATCGTGTTGCTTTCTTGTTAGCATGTTTGAATCAGCATAAGTGGAGTGCATTGTTTCTTCAGCGTTTTTCAAAATTGTATGTTGTGTGAAAGTGCAGAAAGAGATTGAGAATTTCCAACTGTGCTTGGCTTATTTCTTATTTGAAAGTGAGAGTGCTTACTCTTCAAACTCAGACTCACTCAGACCAAGCCTACAAAAAACAGGGATCTCACCTCTCCCCAAAAAGACATCAACTATATGAATGCATTCTTTGCCACCATAACTCCACCAAGACACACACCAAGGGTAGCGAGAACTCCTGGTGGACACAGGAAAAAAATATGCAACCAACCCGAAGATGAGGATGTGAACCGCATTACTTCGATCAATAGACTTTGAAGTAAAGTGAAGCGAAGTGACTTTGTGAATTCCACTCGTCTATATATGAGATTTGTATAATAGATAACTATTGAAGTCTGACTCCATTGCTTTCCTTCTCTGTCTGGCTGTTTAGTAGGAGTCGCTAACGAGTGAATGTTTCTCCGGCCCATTGCCGACTCGGATTTCAGTATCGTATTATTGTTCTTTGTCTAAGTTCTATTTCTTTCTTGCTCAAGCTAGCAGGATTTGTCTTCTTTGCACAAAAGAAAGAGACGTCATTCGAGTGTGAATTTGCGTTGCATAAATGACGTATAGATAGAGTAAGTGAATCTTTTCAGTGGACATTTGCGAGAAAGGAAGCTAGCCGCCCTATGATTTGTCTGGGCTCAAGCCTTACTTATTATAACTTATTATCAAATAGCACCCTTCTAGAATTGAAATGCTTAGCAAGCTGCTTTAGAGACCTGGCTTTAACAACTATTTGTTCGATTGATTCTTGCGACCTCCGGCCTTGCCAACAACTTTTTAGGGCAGGCGCGCAGCGTCCCTATGGGAATGAATGCCTGCCATAGGGAATGTGATAAAAGGGCCGCTTCTCAGGTTGTGTGTAGACTCTCTTGATGCCCGAGAGCTGAACGAGTGAACTAGACCACATAACTACAGGAGAGTTACCAAATACAAAGTTCTGTTCTCCTTTCGTTCTCTTCTTTCTTTTCTTTTTATTTTATCAATATTTGATAACTCTTTCTCACCATAACTGTACTCCTGTTGTTTTGTTTCATTAAGGCGGGGGGCAATACGGGTACACATACAGGCAGTATTTAGCCAGATGTAGCACCTTAATTGGCTCTGTTCCCAACCTTAGCGGCCTCCATCCAGATAAAGAAAGGATCCATGATGTGCATATGTGCCTTTTCAAAGAGCTAATGTCATACATAACACAAGACTTTAGTAGGCCCTACTACTAACCAAGGATTGAAATTTTGACCTTAATTTTGGCTGTTTCTGGATTTCTCTATCAATTAAAGCACTGGGCGGGCGGCTTAACAAAAGTAACGAAACTGGGACATCATTCGTATTTGATCTAAGCACGTAGGTTCGTTCCCACTAAAACTTAAGCAGCTCTATCCATAGAATGCCATGGTGTAGTGTAGGAAATGCCTTCTTCTCATTCTATCAAGCTACGAATAGGCCATGGTACCTTTCTGTTTATTTTCAGCACTAGACTCCACATCAGGATAAGCTTCTTTCTATTAAAGAAATGTCGATTTCCCTCTGTTTGAGTAGGCTCGCGATAGATTAGATTATACGCATGAGGTAGTAAAAGCGAGTTATAAGCTCTTTTCTCTAAAGAAAGTAGGCTTCTAGCAAGGCCAACTCTATCCTGCTCAATCCCATGCTTATTTCTCGTCTCAATCCGACGTTCTTCTTTCGACGTGTGAACCTATGAACTTCTCCAACGTCGTAGCTTTAGGTCAATCCCTAGTAGCTTTCTTTGCCGACCGAGATTACCCATCACTCGCCTTCCTACTACCTACTATAGGCTTGCTCCTGAAGCTGGAAAGTAACGAACGAAGTGAAAAACTGGAATCTAGATTGTGGTGCTTCATCTCTAGAATGGGCTCTTTACTCACCAACAAACACCATTCCACAGCTTCAACATGCTACCAGTACAATCTGAATTGGAAAAAGGATGAGAGTGGCATTGGCTTTAGGGGATGTTGCTGGCTCTATAGTAATTGGATCGGTCATGGTGCATTTTGGAGAAGGATTGGATTGGATAGATAGCTTCTACCTCTTAGAGAAACCTGCTTTGAACATGACATTCGTACCCAAGGAAAGTTTTGGCAGGCATTACTGTGATCTTGAAGCCCTTGCTAGGAGCTAGTCGGTACGGCTCACTATTAAAGAAGGTAGGATTGAAAAGAACGTCCGCCCACTGCGGAATGGATGGTACTTCCACTAGCTATAGTTATAGTAGTTCCACTCGATGTGGATCGCGCCCATGCTTGCTCAGCTCCAGGATCAGGCTCCTCAACCTATTTTCAATAAGTCATCTGGTCTATGTTGTTGGAGTTCCGCATGACGCCTTAATCCCACCTCTGTGTCTAAGGAATAGCCTTTTCTTCTTTTTTGTTTTGTTCGTGGGAACATGTAAGATTAGCAATGGAAATTTAGCTAGAAACCATGCTTGGGACGTAATCTGGATTGATCGAAAGGGCGAATGAAAACGCCATCAGGGCTTCTTGGTGCTAGGATTGACCCTCCAACTGAAGACCTGCAAAGGTGCTGAATGCATTAGCAGTTTTAAACATCGAACGAACTTTAATAGTAAAAAACTAACAGAAGCAACCTCTTGGATATTCATTTAGATATCAATCCAGAAGCACCGGTATAGTAGTACTGTATTATTAAGTTTCAGGGACAACCCCATTTTCTTGATGTCCAGAGGACATGAAAACTGAAGCAAATGCAGCCAAAGCCAATCACAACACTTGGAAAAAAATTACAATAATTTATTTTTAGTTCCTTATTTGTTTGGTAAAAAGAAAGCATAACTGAATATATTAGCAGAATCAGGTCAGGTAGTTGCGAATATTTACCTCTGACCAACTCGGAATGGGATAAAAGAAATCGATGGATCTGGCTTTGTCAAGGCAGATGTTTGAGTCATGCCATGCCTCAAGCTTTGTGTATATTGACGTCAAATCTAACCATGCGTCCATCTCTAACTTATGTAGGGATTTAACCTGTCAAGGCCAAGTAGATAATGAGCGAAGAAGAACAATGATATTTTCATAGGTAGTACAAATTAGTAGTGAATTTTGGAAAGAGAAGATTACAAAAAGGCGAGAGCAGCATAATCGTTAGTTAGGGGTAAGAGGGGACGGGCCCGTATAGAAAGTCAATCCTTCTTTTTCCGATATGCCGCTCCGCAAGCAAGGAGTGCCACGCACGAGCGGAGCGAAAACTAAGCAAGGGGAATTCCGTCATTCCATGGAAAGCATGCGAAATCCTTTGATTGTTTATAGAATAAAAATCTTAAAAGCAAGCTTCTTATAAATACTTTCATTAATTCTAGCATGTTCTAATATTAATTCTCTCAAGGGTGGTTTTCTACGATTTGAAAAATTAGAATTGCCTTGGTACTTACCTTGATTTGTTGACCGAGGTTGATTCCATCCTTACTTCTGAGAAGTAGACTTGATGGCTATACTAATATCTTCTGTGGGATTTGCAAACTCAATTTCTAAAGATCCTTCATATTGATTTTGGGAATTGAATGCATCTTGAATAGCTTGATGATCCCTTTTATGATTGGCTCTTTGCTCTAACCAGTTCAACAGTACATCCATCTTGGTTGTAGTGCACACACTTCCTCTGAAATTTCTTCACTCTTATGGCATGTCTGAGTGTTGTTTGTCCAATTCTGATTTTCTGCTATCTTTGCCATAATATCTTCAGCTCTTCCAGGGGTAAGTGACATAAATGATCCTTCAGCAGTGGCATCTAGTTGCTCACGTGACCTTTGAGTTAATCCATGATAAAATGTTTGCATGAGCAACCACTTTTCATTCCATGATGGGGACAATCTGATTTGTAATCTTGAAAACGTTCCCAGGCTTCTAAAATAGATTCACCTTTTTGCTGACAAAAATCTAAATTCTTTCCTCGTAGAGTATTGGTTTTGCTTACTGGGAAAAACTTTTATAGGAAAGCTTTTGAACATTCTACCCATGTCTTGACTCGATCTTTATTCTGATAAAACCACTGCTTCGCCTTTCCCTCCAATGAGAATGGAAACAAACGAAGTAGCACGACGTCTTGAGGAATGCCCTTGATGTTGATGGTATTGCCAATCTCCAGGAAATTCTGCAGATGGACACTTGCATCTCCATCTTTCTTTCCAGTAAATGTGATAGCTTGCACCATTTTAATGAGGCTTGGCTTGATCTCATAATCTTGATTTCCAATATTGAAAGTTAGCCCAATACGAATATTCTCAGTGCTTGGGGCAGAGAATTCACGTAGAGTCTTCTCAGCCATGGCTTCACAAAATAATGTAAGACCCTTCTTCCTATGGTTGTTCCAGATTGATAAGAGTTAAAGTACACAACCAATCCTGCACTAACCCTATATAAGATATTTAAATATAAACAAAACATGGGTAAGTCTGCCAAAGCAAAAGGTTATGGTTATCTCTAAGTATTTATGTCTATAGTTATTTTTATGTTTTTCTATTAATATTATCTATGAAGAACTCTTCTATATGAAATTCTAGAATAAATATCCTGGCGAATAAAATCAACGATCTCAATAAATTATCCTAATGAATACAATTGCCATCCCTGGCAACGGCGCCAGAAATGCTTGTTGGTATTTTTAACATCACTTCACATTAAGTTGTCATCCCTAACATGATGCCAAAAACCAAAGGTAAAATAATCTTCACTTGCCTCCTAAAAATAATACTATAGAATATATCTGCAAGCGCACAGATAATTCTCCTATTGTAGCACTTCACCCGGTAAGTATTCTGAGTATCGTTGATTTGTTTTATGCCAAAAGGATAAAGGTGGCATTCTACTCCTTAGGATAATCTACTATAATAATTGGAAAGATAAATGTGAAGACCTATGATAACCCATAACTCTAGTGCTTTAGCGATAAATAAGTCAATGATAAATGGTAAATGATAACTGAGTAAATGAGGTAAATGGTATTCTCGAGATAGAATATAGAGACTCACTAATGTAGTAAGACAATCTCGAGATTCGGCTAAAGTAAAGGAAACCTATGTAATTACTAAATACAAAGTCTACAGCCTACGCCACATTACACATCTTCATTTATAGCATAATCAACTCAGAAAACATCATAAGGAGCATCATCTAATGAGGATATTAAGACACAAGGGTCACCTCCTTCGCGACCGCGCTCTGCTCGTCCTACGTACCGGGGGTGGACTACAGAGGAGAACCAACGCAGCTGTCACCTACGCGGACTACCACATGACCCGGCACGTCAGGGTGCCACCGTAGGTACACAATATATCTAGACACCACGTCTACATAATGCATACCACCTAACTCACTCGAGTACTGAATTAGGCGCTTTACGATCATATGACAATAATCATCACCAATCACAACTATATCAAATGTGCAACTAGAATAAACTAAGAACTGAATAAGCAGCAATATATTAAAATAAAGCAAAGTCATAATGAGAAACAAGATAATATTACCGATCGCCTGATGAACGGATCTGGAATCCCGAGCGTAGTGCCCAACTCTACTTGAACCTTGTTAGACGCCTAAACTATGAACTTGAAAAACTAGAGCCCTATTTCTAATCTCTGGAAACCCTAACTTCTGTCTACTCTTGACGAATGAAGCAGGAGAATGAATTGGTGTTCTAGGAGGGGGGTCCGCCCCTTTATTTATAGCCCGGTGGGATGAACGTGCGCCGTTGGATCAAACCGACTTGAACAAAGGGCCCAGATGACTCCAGAGAGGCGGTGGAAGAAGACTCCAGAAGGTGGGCCAAAACCCTAATGGGGGGTGCTGGCCGGCCCCACCCTGGTGGGTCTCGGGCCTCGGTGCTTCGGGTGTATTCTGGATCCTTCTAACTTGCTGATGAAGTATGTTTCCGTCGCGATCAAGTTTCATGGTAATTATGCTTTTT
This sequence comes from Eremochloa ophiuroides, assembly GCA_038502445.1. Taxonomy (NCBI): domain Eukaryota; kingdom Viridiplantae; phylum Streptophyta; class Magnoliopsida; order Poales; family Poaceae; genus Eremochloa; species Eremochloa ophiuroides. The sequence goes on along the minus strand of JAHLJS010000003.1, from coordinate 61,512,046 downwards.
AATCCTTCTTTTAAGCCTTTCTAGAATAATCCCTGGAAAATACACAATTCACCAAAACTCGTGAAATTCGTTAGCTTGGCCATTCTGACGGCGGGGAAGGTAGCGGTGCATCTCCCACTTGATGATGTCCCAATTCTCATGGCGGTGCACCATGAGAGCTTGTCGTGCGGCATCCTTGATGGCGGCAGCTTTGGAGAGTCGAACGGAGACAGCATAGTGGATATTCTTCACCTGGCTTCCCTCCTTGATGTACACCTTCGTCTCATAGTAGTCGGCGTAGTCTGGGTGCTTCCAGTGCTCCGTCTTGTACAGCACCGAGGTGTTGGGGTAGAAGCGGCGCACCAAGTCGAGGAGCAGCGGGTGGTAGTAGTCATCACCATGATGATCATAGTGAATCATTCCCACCCAGGGGTTTCCACCTTGGTCTCCATCGTCGTCGCCATCGTCATCGGGGTCGTCGGAGTCATCCGAGTCGCCTCCATCATCTCCGTCATCAGGGTCGCCAGCACAATCCTGGTCGCCCTGCGCCTCCACCTTCTCGGGTTCGTCTTCCTGAGGGTCCTCCATAGGTACGTCTTCGGAGCTGTCTTCCAAGGGCTCTTCCACGGGTACCTCCGGTCGGGAAACACGTCCGTCAGAGATGAAGCGCTGCAGGTACCTCTTAGGTGGCATGACACGCTTGCGGGCAGTGCGCTTAAGGTTGGCGATCTACAAGAATTAATATTAAGTCAAAATTTTGCAATGGACAAGGGTAGGATATCAGCAAAAACTTGTAATAAATTAATACAACAAGTAAAAAGAGATAACAAAGCTAAGGGCTATCCAGTGCTAACTAGGCTTGCGTCCTATAGTCAACACGGCTCTGATACCAATTTGTCACACCCAATTTTAAGGATAAATGGGATGCATAATCTTATGTGCGCCCAGAGATCAGTCACACACATAAGCCAACAAATTGCATAAATTGTATCATAACCAATGTTTAATACATAGCGAATAATATCAAAGTCATTACACAGCGAAAAATAAAGATAACTCTCGCGGTAGCTCCATAGCATAGGGACGTCGACTGGTGAAGCACAAGTCTAGTAGTCCTCTGGGTAGTCCTCATCACTATCACCATCTGTTACCCATCCGGGATTTTTAACCAAGTAATGAAAAATAAACAAGCATAAGTACATGTCGTACTCAACAAGACTAGCATGGCTTCATGAAGCTCAAAATGGTTGACACGGGTTTAACAGCAGGTTGCTTTTAATTAATCATCTTTTATGCAGTTGGATAGCAACAAGTGAATAAGCCCATTCTCATGATCATAGTAAACATAATTAACGAGTAGCAATAAATAGATTTAGCAACAAGTAAGCATCACCCCAAAAGATAACTACTCCATAAGACGTCCAAGGCCGCTCGTGACCGTGAGCTCGGCTAGTATACCAGTTTTACACTCTGCAGAGGTTGTGCACTTTCACTATGAGCCGTGATTCCCAGTTGCTCGGGTTAATTACTCCCATAACACTACCAAGGTGAGTGAGCAGGGTTTCACTATGAAGTCTTTCAAAGAACTTCGCCTAACAAGTTAGGGCCGCTAGGAACCCGGCAAGCAGATGTAGAGCCCCCCTTCTTCGTGGCACAAGGTCACGCAGGTTATACACACTCGGACAGGAGCCGCACTATACCCGAGTCGGCAGGTCCCATCACGCCTTTCGGTAACCTCCAACAAGCTAGAAAAAGTACCCATACTTGACTAAAACCAGAGCCATGTAGCCCTCATAGTTGCACTGTCAATCCTGGTGTCATACTTACAGATCATTACCAAAGGTGAAGGATTTTGAGCATCACAAAACTATGCTCGAATCCCCTAGTTCCATGTTGCTAAAAAGGCATCTTTTAATCTTTATTGCATATTCAATTAATCAGTTTACATGATCATGATATCAATAACGCACTAGCATCAATTACCATATGCATAATCTCATAGGTTGCAAGGAACAGGATAACAAAACTAGGAAGTAACTTATGGTTAACAAGGAAGACACATGCAAATGCAATTATTTATTTGGTGAATAGGACAACAAGGATGATCCATACTAATACTTACCTTGATCAGCAAACTCCTGGTGATCTGGTTTTTCGAAGTACTGATCTTGATCACCCACGTAAAGCTCACCGTCTATACTCGATCACCAAATCAACATACACACATCCAGGGCAATCATGCAGAGCAAACAAAGCTATTGATTAGAACAGTACACCAACATAATGAAAACAGTTTTAAAATGTTATAAAACTATTCTACTCGTTCCAACGATCACATCGATATAAAGATCACTGAAAACGGATTTAAAATGGCGAAGTTATGAATTAAATAAGATTTGCAATAGAATAATAATTAATTAAATATAAACTAGAATTTTAAAAGTTAATACTATAAACAATAGTGGTACCATCAGATAGATCTTTAAATTATGAATCCAACGCAATTTGAATCGCTCAAATTGGACCTAAAATGTGGAAATTATAAACGAAACAGTTTTTATTCCAAATCTGAAAATCACATAACACATTTTTATATATACCGAGGAAATACGTTTTCTAGTTCGGAAAACGTAAACCGGTGAATGCACTTTGGACCGCGGGCATCAACATTAAAAACGGCAAGGGCCTTTTTGCAAAACTGCTGGCCCAACCGGTAAGGGCTTTTCTGATCCGTTGGATTCAACACCGACGACCGAGATTAGAAGAGAGAGGGAGGGTGGAGCTCCGGCTGGAATAGAGGCGGGGCGCGGTGGCGCCATTGCCGGCGATCGCCGGAGAACACGAAAATGGCACTAGGGGCCACCATTCGACACAGGGGAGGGCTCGGGAGAGAGGGCGAGTCCGCGAGCTCACCTAGGGCAGTTTCAGGGGGCGAAATCGGCTCGGGTTCTGCTTGCCATGGGTGGAGGCGGACGGCGAGACCCTGTAGTGGCGCGGCAGCTATGTCAGTGTACGAATCGAGAAGAAAACAGGCTCGGCGTGTTTGGGAGGTCGAGGCAAAACTCGATAGGGGTCTCACGGCGAGGATGAAGCTCCGGGGAACTCGAATTGGTCGCGGTGGCGGAAGAACTCGGCGGCGGCTCTGTTTGCTGCGAGGGCATGGAGGCGCTGCTGCTAGGGTTCGTGGCAGCGGCAGCGGGTTTGCCTGAGCTTATATACTCCCGAGGACGTGGCGAGGGAGGTTAGACTCGGCGAGAAAATTGAAGATTGAATCGGAGACGACGGGCGGCGATTTCGGCTCTATTCGTTACCGCGTCGGGCTCTGAAGGCGGCAACAGAGCTAGAGGGGAGGCGCTTACGTGCGGGACCCACGAGTCGGTGACACAGGGCGTGGGGTCGGGCTAGCAGCCACAGCTGGAAGAAGGGGGCGCGCGCGAGCTCCTCCAGTGCTCTGCTTCTGGCTGCTAGAGGAGAGGGAAGGGAAGAGGGGAAAGCCACTGCCAGGAGGGTCCCGATCGTCGGCTGCAGAAGGGAGGGGTAGTGTGCAGGCCTGCCTGGGCCGGCTGCTCAGCTTGCAGGTCGGCCTCGGCCCAAGAACAGGAAAAGGAGGGATGAGGGGATAGGCCGAGCAGGCCTCGGGCCCAGATGAGAGAAGGGAGGAGGTTTTCCTGTTTCCCTTTTCTATTTTCTAAATACACTTTTCAAAAGGATTTTCAAATTGGGTTTTGAAATATTTGAACTCAATCATAAACCAAACAATACAAAAATGCATGCTCTAGCATGAATGCAACAAACATGTATATGGCCTAACATTAATTTTATATCTCAATAAATATTAATTTCCCTATATTGGAATGATCAACTAATTGCATAATTAAATAAATTCCCACTATTTAAAAGAATGCAATTTTTTGGGTGTTACAATTCTACCCCCCTTAAAAATAATCTCGTCCTCGAGATTCGGTTGGTGCTTACTCAAACAACTCCGGGTACTTTTCTCTGAGATCTTCCTCTCTTTCCCAAGTAGCTTCTTCCTCAGAGTACCGATGCCACAGCACCTTGCACATTTTTATTACTCGACTTCTTGTAACTCTTTCTGTGGTTTCCAAGATCTTCACCGGATGTTCCTCATATGTGAGACCTTCCTTGAAAACTATTTCCTCGACAGGAACCTGCTCTTCCGGTACTCTCAAACACTTTCTCAATTGAGATATGTGGAACACATCATGCACACCTGCTAAGCATTCTGGTAGTTCAAGCTGATAGGCCACTTCACCATGTCTTTCCAAGATTTTGAAAGGACCAATATACCTTGGTGCTAACTTTCCTTTCTTGTTAAACCTCTTCACACTTCTCATCGGTGACACTTTAAGATATACATAGTCTCCTACTTCAAAGGCTAATTCTCGTCTCCGTGTATCCGCATAGCTCTTCTGTCTAGATTGTGCTATTCTCAAGTTCTCTCTTATTGTCTGGACTTGCTCCTCTGCGTCTCTCAAAACATCCGGTCCAAACACTTGACTTTCTCCAGTTTGATTCCAAAACAAGGGTGTCCTGCACTTGCATCCATACAATGCTTCGAAGGGTGCCATCTTGAGACTTTTCTGGTAACTATTATTATAAGAGAACTCCGCATACGGCAGACTCTTATCCCAACTCGTTCCATACTGTAAACCACAAGCTCTCAACATATCTTCCAAAACCTGATTAATCCGTTCAGTTTGACCGTCAGTCTGAGGATGATATGCAGAACTGAAATTCAGCTTAGTACCTAGAGACTCTTGTATCTTTTGCCAGAAATGTGAGGTGAATTGAGTACCCCTATCAGACACAATTTTCTTTAGAACTCCATGCAGACACACTATTCTTTCCATATACAATTCTGCTAGTTTCGGACCTCCATAAGTGGTTTTGACTGGAAGAAAATGAGCAACTTTAGTCAGTCGATCTACAATTACCCAGATTGAATCATAACCTCTCTGAGTACGTGGCAATCCAACTATGAAGTCCATACCGACTTCTTCCCACATCCACTCAGGTATCTTTAGTGGTTGTAGCAATCCTGCAGGTCTCTGGTGTTTAGTTTTAACTCTCTGATAGGTATCACATATAGTCACATATTCTGCTACATCACGCTTCAGTCCGACCCACCAATACTTTTCTTTGAGATCCAAGTACATCTTGGTACTTTCTGGGTGTATAGAATATGCTTCATGAGCTTCACGCAGTATAGCATCACGGATGGACTTTACTTCAGGTACACAGAGTCTTTTTCCAAACCATAATGTTCCATTCTCATCTAGCCTGAATCCGGGTGATTTTCCAACCACAATGTTCTCTGCTATCTCTTTCAGCTTCTCATCTTCCAACTGAGCCTTGCATATCTCTTGCTCCAATGTGTGTTCAACCTCCATCTCAACAGCATTGATCACAATTCCCAAGTTGAGACGCTCCATCTCTGCACACAACTCTGCAGGTATAGTGGTTGCTCGAATCTCATTAGCATAACTCTTTCTACTAAGAGCATCGGCTACAACATTTGCTTTGCCAGGATGATAGTACACTTCCAAATCATAATCCTTTATCAATTCCAACCAACGACGTTGCCTCAAATTTAACTCTGACTGGGTGAAGATATACTTCAAGCTCTTATGATCAGTATAAATGTCACACTTATGACCAATCAGATAATGCCTCTATAACTTCAGAGCATGAACCACAGCTGCTAGCTCCAAATCATGAGTAGGATAATTCAACTCATGCTTCCTCAGCTGCCTTGATGCATATGCTACAACTCTTCCTTCTTGCATGAGTACACAACCAAGACCTAGGCGGGAAGCATCACAATAGATAGAGAACTTCTTACTCAGGTCCGGCAAAACCAACACTGGGGCTGTTGTCAATCTCTTCTTCAATTCTTCAAAACTAGCTTGGCACTTCTCAGACCACACAAACTTGGCATTCTTCTCTAGCAAGGAAGTCATTGGCTTTGCAAGCTTGGAGAATTCTTCAATGAACCTTCGGTAGTAACCAGCTAAACCAAGAAAACTACGAATGCCAGTCACATCAGTTGGCGGCTTCCAATTCAACACATCTGCCACTTTGCTTGGGTCTACAGAAATTCCACCATTGGACACAATATGTCCTAGAAAAGCAACTTCTCTCAACTAGAACTCGCACTTGCTTCGCTTGGCATACAGCTTGTGTTCTCTGAGATTCTGCAAAACCAATCTCAGATGTTCGGCATGCTCTTCTTCATTCTTGGAGTAGATCAAGATATCATCAATGAACACCACAACAAACTTATCCAAGAATTCCATGAATACCTTGTTCATCAGATACATGAAGTAGGCAGGTGCATTAGTCAAACCAATGGACATTACTGTATACTCAAACAATCCATACCGAGTAGTGAATGCAGTCTTAGGTATGTCAGAGTCATGAATCTTCAACTGATGATAACCTGAACGGAGATCAATCTTGGAAAACACACAAGCACCTCTCAACTGATCAAATAAGTCATCAATTCTAGGCAATGGATACTTGTTCTTAATGGTGACCTCATTCAGTGACCGATAATTAACACACATCCTTTGACTACCATCTTTCTTATCAACAAAAATAACCGGGGCTCCCCAAGGTGAAGAACTAGGACGAATGAAACCTTTTTCTGACAGTTCGTTAATTTGTTTCTTAAGTTCTTCTAATTCTTTAACTCCCATTCTATATGGACGTTTAGCTATAGGTGCAGTACCAGGTAACAACTCAATGATAAACTCAATGTCACGGTCAGGCGGCATAACTGGCAACTCATCTGGAAACACATCTTCAAACTCATCGACCACTGAGTTATCCGGCTGCACTTCTTCTCTGAGCTGATGTACTGTGGCTTGTTGTTGTACTTGCAGAGCAACTTCAACTCGGACCTCATCTCCCTTTGGTGTAGTGACAGTTACAACCTTCTCCTTACACCCTATGTTCGTGTTGTATTTCTTCATCTAATCCATACCCAGGATAAGATCAATTCCGGCAGTATTTAGTGCAGTAGGGGTTATCTCGAATTCTACCTCCCTTAATGAGACAGTAATCGGGAGACACTGAAGAGTAGCTTGCATAACACCACTCGGAGAAGAAACCATAATAGGATGTTTCATGACACTAAGGGGAATACCATGCTTTCTAACAAATGTGTGCGAAATGAAAGTATGCGAAGCACCAGAGTCAAAAAGAACTGTAGCGAGGATGGTGTCGATATTGAACGTACCCATCATGACCTCTGGAGTCTCCTGTGCCATATCAACCGACACATGGTTCACCTTCCCGGTGTGAGGTGGCACTCTCTGCTGGTTGTTCTGCTTCTAGGAGGCTTAGGGATTCTGCTTCTCGGGACAATTGTAGGACAAGTGTCCTTCTTTGCCACAGCGAAAGCACTTGTTGGGGGCACCATTCTTCACTGGGATATTGTTGGGAGCAGTCAGTTGTGGTGCCTGGTTGCCACCTTGTCGCTGGTACTGGGAACGCTGCTGGTTCTGGAAACGTTGTTGATTCTGGAAATTGTTCTTGAATCTAGACTGTCCCTGGAAACGTTGTTGCTGCTGAGGCTGCTGCTGGTTGTTGCGGAAGCGGCTGTTGCTTCCAGACGACTGTCCTTGAAACTTCCTCTTCTTTTTCTTCTCATCTATCTCACGGCGCTTGCTCTCGATGATTAGGGCTTTGTCCACCAACTGTTGGAAGTTGGCGAAAGTGTAGGAGAGCAACTGGTACTGGAGATGATCATTCAGTCCCTCCAAGAAGAGCTCTTGCTTCTTGGCATCATCTTCAACCTCCTTTGGTGCATACCGCGACAATTGGATGAACTTGTCACGGTACTCAGCAACAAGCATGCCTCCTTGCTTCAGAGAAAGAAACTCCTTCTTCAGCTTCATCAAACCCGTAGACACATGATGATTGCGGAAACCCTCACGGAATTGCTGCCAAGAGATGGGGTCGGCACGTCCAAAATGAAAAGACTCCCACCAATCCAGAGCAGCTCCCTGCAACTGTCCAGATGCATAGAGAACCTTCTCGATGTCATTGCATTGGGCTATCTCCAGCTGCCTTTCTATTGCACGCAGCCAATCATCAGCTTGGAGAGGATCACTAGAATGGTCAAAGGTGGGTGGGTGTCCCTTCAAGAACTCGCTTCTCTTGTCACGGGGTGGTGGAGGTGGGTTCCCATTGCCATTGTTTCGCTGCAGCAGTTGAATGTTCTGGGTCATCTGCTGCATCAACTGTGTTTGCATCATCATCAGCTGCTCCATGTTAGGCTGTGGCGGAGCTGGTGGTGGATTAGCATTTTCTTCAGAGGTGCCATCGCCCCTTGGGTTACTCCTGGTGTGGGCCATCTGCTGTTCAAATCATTGAGGTGAGGTTTGGAATTCTTTTCCATTAAAACAACACTTAAAAGACTAGAACAGAAAATTCTGGACGCGACCCAACAATTAGCAGAGTAGAAAAACAGTCATATCTGGAGTTCCTGAAGTCAAACAGAGACGTGCTATACATGGTTAGAAAGCATGAGAAAAACGCTACAACTTTTATTCAGACCATCTTTCCAGATTCTATCGTTAAGTTTATCAAAAACAGATTTGATTCAAAACTATTCCAGAGTAACAGACAGCGCAGAAACTTTGACTTATGACATTTGTTTCTCCCAAACCGTAACTGATATTGAGATGATTATTATGGACAAGGAAAACTACAAAAGTCTAGTTTTTCACAAAAAATTTTCCTGATTTTTGGTCGTATATAATTAAATAGGAAAAATAACTAAGGCAGAGGGGTCTGAAAAACAGCACTGCTGGAAACTAAGATAATCAATCCAAACTATTATGCATTAATTCAAACCTATATAAAAGAGATTTGCGGACATGCCCACAATCTCAGCACTCATTACAAACTCCAAATCAAGCATTGTTCATAAGAAAAAGCAACCTAGCACAAAAGTTCACAAGACAGAACTAGACTCGACCTGACTCAACTTGCGCTACTAGCGTCTTTTGCTACTAACTGGGGGGTAACTCCTCTAGGGGTCGATGTCGGTGCAGGTGTGAGCATCTCCATGGTCACCTCAGTTCCTTGGCGGCAATTCAGCTGGGCACCTTGGTGATGGCGGAGGGGGTCCAACACAGAGTTGCCTGTTCAACTCATCCACCGCACGGCTGAGCCTGTAGTTAGCTTCAGTCCTGGCGTTCAGCTCATCCAGTGTCTGGTCCAGAAAGGTGTTGGTCTGGGCCAAACACTCCAAGGCAGCGTGGAGTCGAGCGTTCACTTCTCCAAGTGGACCGGTGATGCTGCAGTTAGCTTGGCCATTCTGACGGCGGGGAACGTAGCGGTGCATCTCCCACTTGATGATGTCTCAATTCTCATGGAGGTGCACCATGAGAGCTTGTCGTGCAGCATCCTTGATGGCGGCAGCTTTGGAGAGTCGAACGGAGACAGCATAGTGGATATTCTTCACCTGGCTTCCCTCCTTGATGTACACCTTCGTCTCATAGTAGTCGGCGTAGTCTGGGTGCTTCCAGTGCTCCGTCTTGTATAGCACCGAGGCGTTGGGGAAGAAGCGGCGCACCAAGTCGAGGAGCAGCGGGTGGTAGTAGTCATCACCATGATGATCATAGTGAATCATTCCCACCCAGGGGTTTCCACCTTGGTCTCCATCGTCGTCGCCATCGTCATCGGGGTCGTCGGAGTCATCCGAGTTGCCTCCATCATCTCCGTCATTAGGGTCGCCAGCACAATCCTGGTCGCCCTGCTCCTCCACCTTCTCGGGTTCGTCTTCCTGAGGGTCCTCCATAGGTACGTCTTCGGAGCTGTCTTCCAAGGGCTCTTCCACGGGTACCTCCGGTCGGGAAACACGTCCACCAGAGATGAAACGCTGCAGGTACCTCTTAGGTGGCATGACACGCTTGCGGGCAGTGCGCTTAAGGTTGGCGATCTACAAGAATTAAGATTAAGTCAAAATTTTGCAATGGACAAGGGTAGGATATCAGCAAAAACTTGTAACAAATTAATACAACAAGTAAAAAGAGATAACAAAGCTAAGGGCTATCCAGTGCTAACTAGGCTTGCGTCCTACAGTCAACACGGCTCTGATACCAATTTGTCATACCCAATTTTAAGGATAAAATAGGATGCATAATCTTATGTGCGCCCAGAGATCAGTCACACACATAAGCCAACAAATTGCATAAATTGTATCATAACCAATGTTTAATACATAGCGAATAATATCAAAGTCATTACACAGCGGAAAATAAAGATAACTCTCGCGGTAACTCCATAGCACAGGGACGTCGACTGGTGAAGCACAAGTCTAGTAGTCCTCTGGGTAGTCCTCATCACTATCACCATCTGTTACCCATCCGGGATTTTTAACCAAGTAATGAAAAATAGACAAGCATAAGTACATGTCGTACTCAACAAGACTAGCATGGGTTCATGAGGCTCAAAAGGGTTGACACGGGTTTAACAGCAGGTTGCTTTTAATTAATCATCGTTTATGCAGTTGGATAGAAACAAGTGAATAAGCCCATTCTCATGATCATAGTAAACATAATTAACGAGTAGCAATAAATAGATTTAGCAACAAGTAAGCATCACCCCAAAAGATAACTACTCCATAAGACGTCCAAGGCCGCTCGTGACCGTGAGCTCGGCTAGTATACCAGTTTTACACTCTGCAGAGGTTGTGCACTTTCACTATGAGCCGTGATTCCCAGTTGCTCGGGTTAATTACTCCCATAACACTACCAAGGTGAGTGAGCAGGGTTTCACTATGAAGTCTTTCAAAGAACTTTGCCTAACAAGTTAGGGCCGCTAGGAACCTGGCAAGCAGATGTAGAGCCCCCTTCTTCGTGGCACAAGGTCATGCAGGTTATACACACTCGGACAGGAGCCACACTATACCCGAGTCGGCAGGTCCCATCACGCCTTTCGGTAACCTCTAACAAGCTAGAAAAAGTACCCATACTTGACTAAAACCAAAGCCATGTAGCCCTCATAGTTGCACTGTCAATCTCGGTGTCATACTTACAGATCATTACCAAAGGTGAAGGATTTTGAGCATCACAAAACTATGCTCGAATCCCCTAGTTCCATGTTGCTAAAAAGGCATCTTTTAATCTTTATTGCATATTCAATTAATCAGTTTACATGATCATGATATCAATAACGCACTAGCATCAATTACCATATGCATAATCTCATAGGTTGCAAGGAACGGGATAACAAAACTAGGAAGTAACTTATGGTTAACAAGGAAGACACATGCAAATGCAATTATTTATTTGGTGAATAGGACAACAAGGATGATCCATACTTATACTTGCCTTGATCAGCAAACTCCTGGTGATCCGGGTTTTCGAAGTACTGATCTTGATCACCCACGTAAAGCTCACCGTCTATACTCGATCACCAAATCAACATACACACATCCAGGGCAATCATGCAGAGCAAACAAAGCTATTGATTAGAACAGTACACCAACATAATGAAAACAGTGTTAAAATGTTATAAAACTATTCTACTCGTTCCAACGATCACATCGATATAAAGATCACTGAAAACGGATTTAAAATGGCGAAGTTATGAATTAAATAAGATTTGCAATAGAATAATAATTAATTAAATATAAAATCGAATTTTAAAAGTTAATACTATGAACAATAGTGGTACCATCAGATAGATCTTTAAATTATGAATCCAACGCAATTTGAATCGCTCAAATCAGACCTAAAATTTGGAAATTATAAACGAAACAGTTTTTATTCCAAATCTGAAAATCACATAACACATTTTTATATATATCGCGGGGAAATACGTTTTCTATTTCGGAAAACGTAAACCGGTGAATGCGCTTTGGACCACGGGCATCAACATTAAAAACAGCAAGGGCCTTTTTGCAAAACTGCTGGCCGAACCGGTAAGGGCTTTTCTGATCCGTTGGAGTCAACACCGACGACCGAGATTAGAAGAGAGAGAGGGAGGGTGGAGCTCCGGCCGGAACAGAGGCGGGGCGCGGTGGCGCCATTGCCGGCGATCGCCGGAGAACACGAAAACGGCACTAGGGGACACCATTCGACACCGGGGAGTGCTCGAGAGCGAGAGGACGAGTGCGCGAGCTCACCTAGGGCAGTTTTAGGGGGCGAAATCGGCTCGGGTTCTGCTTGCCACGGGCGGAGGCGGACGGCGAGACCCTGCAGTGGCGCGACAGCTGTGTCATTGTACGAATCGAGAAGAAAATGGGCTCGGCGTGTTTGAGAGGTCGAGGCAAAACTCGGTAGGGGTCTCACGGCGAGGATGAAGCTCCGGGGAACCCGAATTGGTCGCGGTGGCGAAAGAACTCGGCGGCGGCTCTGTTTGCTGTGAGGGCACGGGGGCGCTGCTGCTAGGGCTCGTGGCAGCGGCAGCGGGTTCACCCGAGCTTATATAGTCCCGAGGACGTGGCGAGGGAGGTTAGACTTGGCGAGAAAATAGAAGATTGAATCGGAGACAACGGGCGGCGATTTCAGCTCTGTTCGTTACTGCGTCGGGCTCTAAAGGCGGCAACAGAGCTAGAGGGGAGACGCTTACGTGCGGGACCCGCGAGTCGGTGACACAGGGCGTGGGGTCGGGCTAGCAGCCACAGCTGGAAGAAGGGGGCGCGCACGAGCTCCTCCGGTGCTCTGCTTCTGGCTGCTAGAGGAGAGGAAGGGAAGAGGGGAAAGCCACTGCCAGGTGGGGCCCGATCGTCGGCTGCAGAAGGGAGGGGCAGTGTGCAGGCCTGCCTGGGCTGGCTGCTCTGCTTGCAGGTCGGCCTCGGCCCAAGAACAGGAAGAGGAGGGATGAGGGGATAGGCCGAGCAGGCCTCGGGCCCAGATGAGAGAAGGGAGGAGGTTTTCCTGTTTTCCTTTTCTATTTTCTAAATACACTTTTCAAAAGGATTTTCAAATTGGGTTTTGAAATATTTGAACTCAATCATAAACCAAACAATACGAAAATACATACTCCAGCATGAATGCAACAAACATGTATATGGCCTAACATTAATTTTATATCTCAATAAATATTAATTTCCCTATATTGGAATGATCAACTAATTGCATAATTAAATAAATTCCCACTATTTAAAAGAATGCAATTTTTCGGGTGTTACATTGTAATAGCTGTTTGAGACTTGCTTTAGCCCCTCTGTGGCCCAGACTTTAGCTATGGTTTGTAATATTTATATTTATCGTGGTGAACTATGTGATGGACAAGAACTTTGTGTTTGTAATGCTTAGTTGTAGGCAAAACTCTTATGCTTAATGTTTATCTTATTGAGTTTACCTTTGCTTTGTGGCCTTTGGCGTGTTTGTGACTTGAATTTATCTTGTGCTTCACGTATATCACTTGTTCTTGTCTCACACTTTTAGGCACCCCAGGAATTACAAGATTTAGGAGGAGCCTCTCCAAATGTATGCACCTTTGACTATGGTCATAGTTGGGAATTCAAATCCTATGCATATATTAAGGGAGAGCTTTCTTCTAAATGTTGGATTCAAAAGCTTAAATTTATCTCAATCATATATAAGCCTAAATTGGTTGTCATCAATTACCAAAAAGGGGGAGTTTGTAAGTGCATTCGCCCCTATGTGGGATTTTGATGATTAATGATATCCAAATTAGGGACTAATGTGTTTATCAAGAATATATGCAGGTGTTAGTCCATATGAATGAGCAAATTGAAACATTCGGTGAAACGGCACACCTCCAACTCGACCATGTTACTTGGTGATCCTTACTCAAAGCTTAGCAAGTTTTTATTTTATTTGAGTATAGAGAAACCGCGCTATCAAGAGGGATGCATAGCTAGTTGACTAGTACAAGGATTAAAGTGCTCAAACATTAACTTAAAAACATGCTTGAGCGACACCTACACTCACTTGTGCACTGCCTTAGCCTGTTCTGCTCCTGGGATATCGGTAGTACCGGTTGGGAACCGGTAGTACCGGTAACACTTAGAGTAGAAAAGCCTCCTAGCGAAGTCCTTGCTCTCGGGTTTCAAAAATCTCTTTTATTCCGGTAGTACTGAATTTTTTATCGGTAGTACCGGTGGTAGAGCGGTAGTACCGATCCTGGATCGGTAGTACCGGCAGGACTTGGCGTTTGAGGTGTTTTTCAGTGCCAGGATCGGTAGTAACGACTTATTTCCTGTAGTAGCCCTTTGTCATACTGGTAGTACCGGTGGGGAGTTAGATGTTTCGCGTTCTCAGGCTCTGGACCGGTAGTATCGTCTTTTCATTGGCAGTTGCTCAGTTGTCGTACCGGTAGTACCAATGCCCCTACCGGTAGTACCGGTCTAGTCAACAACTCTGACACGCTTTTCTACCGTTGGACCTCGTGCAGTGCGCAAGATAGCTTTTTCAATGTTCAAAAGGTTGTGCAGGCATCGGTAGTACCGGTAGCCCCCAGGCAGAGGAAGTATAAATACCTCCTCCCAACTCTTTAGAGGTCACCCACTCCATTTATTGTGACCTAACTTGAGACAACAACTCTCTCTTGCTCTCTCACTCTCATTCATTGCTCCTAGCTTTGATTCACCTCAAGATTCAAGTTGAGAAGTGAGATTCGCGTGAGGAAAACATAAATCCATTGCTTGAGCACTTGATTCCTTCCACTAGCCAGCTTTGCTTTGCATTTGTTACTCTTGGGTTCTTGGAACCCTAGGCAGCTAGGCGTTCTTCGGGAGAGCCTGGTTTGCTCCATTTGTGAGGGCTCCCCGAAGTGTTTGTATCACCCCGTGATTCTAGTGAAGAAACTCAAGTGACCTTTGTGGTACCCTTGAGAGAGGCAAGGAGTTGAAATAGACTCCGACCTTTGTGGTCACCTCAACAACGAGGAGTAGGCCTTCCTTTGTGGATATTGTCCGAACCTCGGGATAAATAACTTGTCTTGTGCTCTCTTTGTTGTTGTGCCTTCTTGTGGTTCCACGGCTTCGACCGTGTTCTTCCTGTTCCTACCTTGTTCTTAGGTTTGGAGGCTTGATCTACGATTTGGTGGTGATTCAAGCTAAGGGAAAGGTTGCAAGGTCTTCATCACTCACTTGGGTGCATTGGTATTATATAGATATAAGGTTGTTGCATATTTAACTTGTGTTCTTAGTCTTTCAGCCTTGACCGGTAGTACCGACGGATTGCATCGGTACTACCGACTGTTATCGGTAGTACCGGTCCAATCCCGGTAGTACCGGTCACAGATCTCATATTTTGATTGAGTTTGAGTTTCAGGTTTTAGATTACACCTATTCACTCCCCTCTAGGCATTGTAGATCCTTTCAAGGATATGTTCAGATGGACTACTCCGGAGATGTGTGCCAGCGGAAGAGGGGATCAAGATCATTGAAAGACGTCACTCATCACCATACAGTGGTCATTATGGCGCATTTCGCACACATGCAAAGATTTGAAAAAGTGGATTCTTTTGGCCCATCATGTATGATGACACAAAAAGTTTTAACCGGAGGTGTGGGGCGTGCCAACGACATGGAAATATCAATTCAATACATGCCATGCCGCTCATCAACACTCTCCAAGAAGCGCATTTCGATGTCTGTGGAATTGAATATATGAGACCATTTCTAAAGTCAAAGCATTGTGAGTACATTTTGCTGGCAGTAGACTACGTCTCAAAATGGTTAGAAGCTATACCATGCAAAGCTGTAGATTCCAGAAGCTCAAAGAGGATGTTCAAAAAAATAATATTTCCAAGATTTGGTACCCCAAGGATGGTAATTAATGATGAAGGATCCCACTTCATCGATAAGACTTCAACTATATTTGGCAAAACATGGGATCCGTCACAATATTGCCACTCCATACCATCCTCAGACAAGTGGGCGACCAGAGACATAAGCAGATCAAGAATATTCTTCAGAAGACGGTCAATGAAATGGGAACAACATGGAAGGAAGGGCTACCAGAAGCACTAGGGGCATACAGAACACCTACAAGACACAAATTGGAATGTCACCATACCAGCTTGTTTATGGAAAGACCTGTCACTTGCCGGTAGAGCTTGAGTTCAAAGCTCACTGGGCAATCAAGAGATGGAATATGGATTTGGAAGCTGCAGGAACAAAAAGGAAGATGCAACTATCTGAACTAGATGAATGGCGTGAGAAAGCATATCACAACTCCAAGATCTATAAAGAGAGAACCAAGAGATGATACAACAAGCGGATAAAGAAGATGGACTTCACACCCGGAGATCAAGTATTACTTTTAATTACAGGGTAAAGTTATTCGGTCATGGAAAACTACGAAGCAAATGGGAAGGACCATTCAAGGTGATCAATGTTGACGGTGGATAAGCCCTGAAGTTCCACACTCTAACACCGTCAACAGCCTTGGTTTCGATGAAAGAATAACATAACATGAACATATTTTATCCAATAACTAGTTCCACTTGTACTCTTAGCTTGTGAATGCAGGAAAGGTCAAACAGGAAAAAACTAAGCAGCTAGAGGCCACATGTGTGGGTCGGCCGACCCACACATGTTGACCCCAGGCCACCACACTTCAACACAAGGTGTACAACATCACATGGAAGAGAGGCAAGCTCAAGGTGGGCCCATGCATGGGTTGGCCGACCCATGTATGGGGCCCATAGGGCTTAGGTGACGTGGCACGATCCTAGTGACACTCCACTCAGCTCATTTCCACTGTCGGATCAGAGTTGTGTTTCGATTCAACGGTGGAGAAATAAAGAACAAGCGTCAAGGAATGAACCAACGTGACAAACACTTAGGAAAAGGTGGAGCCACTTCCTGTGACAGATGGGGATAGCTTCTAGAAGAACCTGGCTAGGCCCACCTGCCATAGGGGGGTCGGCCGACCCCCCTGGTGCCCAGCCTGGTCGGTTGGCTCCCCACCGACTCATGCATGCATCCCATGTGACGGTTTCATCACTGCCGTCCATCTTGAGGCGGTTATGAGGTGGTTTATCCAAGGGTGGAGAGGCAAGGAGCACATGAATCACTGACATGGCACCTCTCCACTCCCCCCTATAAATAGAGGCAGCCACCATCCTCTTCAAGACACACAAGAGACACAAGAAGCAAGGAAGAGTCAAGTTCCACTCCTTAGTAGTAGTATTAGTCAAGTGTGGGAGTTAGAGTTGAGTCGAGCTACGCTCGGGGTCTCCGGAGTCGTCTTCTGGAGAATCTGGTTTAGCTCTTGTATCTTTCCGTCTGTAAGACTTTCTTTATATCAATATAATATTCTTACTTTACTTTACCGAGTCTTTACTTAGTGCATTACTATTCTAATAGTATTGTTGTGAGTTATTCTATTACTTGGTCGGATTACACTAGATTGTGATCCTGTAACCAACCCGCGTGTATAGTTCATCGCCTGTCATAAGGTGCTCTAGTTGTTTGGTACCCAGCTGGAGTAGTGAGAGTTAGTGTAAGCGTGGTGCTTAGGCTAAGTCTTGCCTTTGAATGCCGCTTGCTGCACGGTTGTTAGTGGGTACTAGCAGGTGGTGACAGCCCTGTCTAGTCTTAGCATACCTCCATGTGTTTTAAGCAAGTTCTTAAAAGGTAGGCTCCCATAAGAGCATAACCGCTTCGGGTAGAGGTTATATCCTCTACTGTCTCGGACTATCCCCTATACACAAAGAGTAAGGTATCAATCTTAGTGTACCTCGTCCATTTGATAGGATAGTTCACAGGAGTAAAGTAAGAAACATAGGAGTCCTATACTCACTCGTTGTCCTCCCACCTAGCTATACTCTACTAGTTATCCTTAGTTATCCTAACCCTTGTCTTGTCTCTAGGTCATTATCTTTCCTTTATATCGATTTACCCCCTATCACTAGTTGGTTGCTAATTTGCTATAGACCTAAAGATCTCTCTTTTATTAACATTCCTAGCACTGCTTTCCCTTGGGATAAAATAAATAACAATACCTTGGAATACTCCCGGGTGAAGTGCTACAACGGTATATTCTGTGCGCTTGCGAAATTATCCAATAGACATAAGAAATACCCTCAGGCATTTCTGGCGCCATTATCAGAGATAGCCTAACAGCCTGTCTCTGGTGATTGCGCTATGAAGTGTCATCAAGCGTTTCTAGGGCCGTTGCCGGGGAAAGCATCAGCCTAGGAATATTAATAAAATTGAATCCGGAGTCTATTATCAAATTAGTTATCAATTAGTGTTAGGGGCTTACCCCCTGTCTGTGTTTCTCGTTACCGTGAAGCTAGATAGTGCATGAGCGGTTTCCAGTTGCCGTCAAACTTTGTTGAAGATCCTGAACAATTGTTGAGGAGAACTAGACGCCGTCAAGTTCCCCCTCAAAGGTTCATCTCATACCTGAATCCATTCGAGAAAAGAGGCTCCACACTATCACTCAAGGAAGTCATGGCCGAAAAGACCGTCTCTGAGTATTTTGCTCCGTCTGCTGGCAATGTCGCCACCGTGTGATAGAACCGCCTTAATCATAGGGCGCACGTGCACTGTCATCGTCTCTATGGACCCACGATCAGTCTGCATGAGTTCCCCTTGACCTAGGTGGCCTGCCAGGTTCCCTAGGAAACCCTAACCTCCCGAGGATCTCATTGTAAGCATTGCAATATTACAACAGTTTACACAATAATTTGAATCAGAGTACAAGGTGCGGAAGTATTACATAAACATAGATTACAAATATAAATTACATTATCCCAACCAGAGTTCCGTAGTGGAGTAGCATCATATAACTAGACACCTTGCCCAAGGGTTATACACATCTTCATCCATGCACGATCCGTCAACTGGCACGGTCCCACGTAAAACTTGTACACAGCTCACCTTCAACAGGGGTTAACAAACCCTGAGTACTGGGGTACTCCGCAAGACGTACCCGACTAAGAAAAAGGAATGAGACTCAGGAATGCAGGCTGAGGGGAGTCAAGGTAAGTCTTAGCAGGAGTCAAAGCATTTTTACAGAAAAACAATACTAATCCTATTTTCAGTATTTTAGTCAACATTATTATAGTCAACATGAATAGTTCTTAATTCTTTTACATGTGTCCTTCACTTTCAACTTCTTATTCATTCTCAAAAACATCCTAGTTCCGAACCACTTTTCGGGGTAAGTCAGTGTATCAAGTCTCCATTAACCGAGGAGCAACAACGATTCGAATCGATTAATACCCAGCTGGGGATCCCTATCCACACTGCGTATGTAGCACTTAAGCTTGCATATACCAACCCCGTCTACCACGGCTTTTCTATCCCTGAACCGGTCCTGCGCCACTCGAGAGCACAGTACTCCTCTCGTCTCCAGGCACGACGGCCACGAGGGTACACGCTACTCTCGCCATCTCTCCACTCCCAGTGCGTGGTTGTCGGTTCAAGCAATAGAGCCACCGGAGATATGGCTTTTCATAGTATGTGGCTAGTTGCAAAGTCTCAATCCAGCAGGCCTACAACGAACGTTCCCTAATCTCTTTTCTGCCGACAACCATGCATTGGGACTCTAACCCAAGTACAAAGTTACCCAACGATTTCCAAATCCATGCCTGCCGGATGACAAGACATGGGGAACGCTGCCCCATGTGCACATCAACCGAGCGAAACATTTCCCTTTTCCATTGGTGGTCAAACCTTGGGACTCTAACCCAAGAGATATAACCACCCAACAGAAACATCCCCTCCCGTCGGTGACGATGTACTGATCAGGTGCACAAGCACCGGACAAGGACATTACCAATTCCCTTTTTCATGACTTATTCAATGATATATCACAATAGCTCAAAAATAACATTTTGTGCAAATCTAAATTATTCAAGCAGAGCTAAGCATTTTTTCAAACATTTTTTTAACATGGTTTCCGGATATTTTAGTGGTCAAGGTTGGGAATGCATCAATTGGGTTATCAATCAACTCCTATAAGCCTAATGCAGTAGATTAACTCGAGTTATAAACATTTGGTAAAGCACAAGGAAGGGGGTGAATGCACCGGGGCTTGCCTGTTGCTTGAAGTAGACAGAACCATGAAGTCAAACCCTGAGAAGGATCCACGTCCACCGAGTGAAGACCTTACTCGGGACACGCTTCAGATAATAATCACCGCGCGTTCACTACACGAAATAATAATGCAACACTTAACATGATGATATGTAAACCATGATGCAGGAGATGCACAAAATCACTGATCAATAGAAGGTAAACTTAATTTGAAAGTTGAGTACAACTTTCCTCCACGATAAAGTTGCAAGTCAACGAAACTAATTACTATCGAGTATTAACTACTTCGGTTTATTGACCATTTTAACAGTTGTTGAAAGCTGAACTAGCTCTCCTATAATAATGACCAGTACTCATTTAAGTGGTTCATAAAATCCTATTATCAGATGTGTATAAACTACTAATGTTTAATTACAATTGGTCTATCTACTTGAAGTTTCTTTAAATATCTCAATTAACATGATTAGCATAAGCCTTAACAAGTTAGCAAGATACTAAGGGTCAGCACATGATAATGACCCAAGATTAACACATAATCCCAAATCACAAAATCCCTAAATTGATTAAGATTTTTATTTGCTTTATTAATCGATTAATGAAGCGTAAAATAATAACTAAATAAATTATATCCATTTGAGCCCAAACTTTTTCCACAGCTATATCTCAGCCTAAAACAGTACCAAAATAATTTTCATGATTTTTGGATCATTATTCTAGACTACAAAAATCATAGAATTCCCATTTATTAATTAAGAGGGGCATTTTTAGTTCCTGAAGAATCTACTAAAATCACTATTTAATATTTTTTAAAATACTACATATTACAGAGAGACCATGTAATTATTTTCATCATTTTTGAAACAGTAATTTAATTCCTACAAAAATAACAAGACAGGGCACTATTCAATATGTTAGGAAATGGAAAAACAACCTTAAATCACCAGAAAACAGAAAACTCATTTCAGCCTGTGACGGCCCAGCAGCGCAGCAGCCTGGCCCACGTGCGGACTGCGCGCCCAGCTTCCCCCTCCCTTTACTGCATGCTCCTGCGCGTGGCTGGGCCTGGCCCAGACGGCCTACCGCGTGGCCCAGCGGCACAGCTCGGCCCACCCCCTCTTCTTCCTCCTCCAGACAGAATCAGCGCGCACGTTGGCGCAGCCGCGTCGGCTTGCCGGCGGCGGCCCCTCCTGCGAAGCCAAAGGCACCCCTTCGTGAGCAGCACCCCCCCACAAATCTATCTAGGACTCTAGAGCATGACCTGGGGCTCGAGCACGAGCTCACCGACAGCCATGGCGGCTCGGCACACATTGCCCGGCACTGCGCACGTGTTCCGACGAACCCGTGCGGTTTGGGACCTATCCGACTACATCTAAAGATCCGGGGCACTCACCAAAAGTTGTTGCGAGCGCTGGTGAAGCTAGAAACGGTCCGGAGATTTTTGTTGATGTGGACCGCGGCCACGACGGCGAGCTCCGGTGGTCTCGATGGCGTTCCGGTCGGACCTGTCGACGAAAAGGCCATCCAACTTCACGTTGAGCATCAGTGGAACTTAGGAAGTCGAGAACAAGGAATGGGTTGAGATGTAGCGTGCCACAGAGAGCTCGTCACGTTGACGCTGCCGGCGACGGTGCTCAGCCACCCGCGGAGAAGAAAGCCGAGCGACTAGATGACTCTGGCAACGAGAGGTGTCGGGAATAGGCTTAATCGAAGCGCAATTACATGGCGTTGCTAGCTGCAGGACGGTGCGGCTTGTGAAGGAGCGATGAAAGCGAATTTTTACTCCCACCGAGAGTTCATCGGTGGCTGGAAGACAGAGGGGAGAAGGAAGGAAGAACGGTGACCTCGGTTTTGTAAGTCAGAGACCGGCTTTGGACGTGGCCGAGCCCCCCTCACGGACTCGACCTCGACGGCGAAAGGACACGGCCGGCCCCGGACAGCACCGGCGAGCGGCGCGGCACACGCGCCCTACCGCGGGCAGAGCCGAACAGAGCCGGCCCCTCCCAGGAACACTGTAGCAGAGTCAGCACCGATTTGACTTTTGCAAAATTACTTTCTATTTTGTTTATAAACCTGAAAAATGTCCCAAATATGAGTTGTAGACAATCTTGTGCTGAACATCTTTAGTTTTGGAGCCACATTCAAATTTGGAGTGGATTTTGAATAATTAAAAAGGGGGTAAAAGTGGATTTTTAATATTATTTCAAATCTAGTCAAATTCTCAAAATTTCACTCCATGACTTGAAAATATGTAAAAATAAAAGTTGTTCTACTTTACAAGCCCTACAACTTTCATTTAATGAGTTTTGTCAGATCCCTGATAGTTTTTGAAATAGCATTGAAACTTTGAATTTCAAGGCATTGATTTGAAGTCAATTTGAATTTTCACTGCATAACTTCAATTTCACCAAATATAAAAGTTGTTCAACTTGAAAATACTTACAACTTTTATTAAAGGAATTTTCCCAAATTCTTGATAGTTTTTGAAATGGTATTTTAAATTTAAATAAACAAACACTAATTGAGTTTTAATTTAAATTTCCACTAGTAAACTTTGAAAGCTCCAAAAATGAGAGTTGTTCCATTTTTAAAGGGCTCAAACTTTTATTAAAAGACCATCATCAAATTCCTGTTAGGTTTCGAATTTGCATTTCAAGTTCAAACTATAAAACCTAAATTAGGGTTTTATTTGAAATTATTTTTAATAACTTCAAGATTGCCCAAAATAGGAGTTGCTCAATTTTTAAAGATTTACAACTTTTGTTCAAGGCCTATCACCTAGTTCCTTTTAGTTTTTAATTTAGGGTTTCAGTTCCGAATTAGGGTTTATAATTGTTTTCCTTTTTATTTTCTATTTGGATTTAGAGGCATACACACAAACAATTATTTAAATCATAAAGTCACTCAAAGGTTCCTAAGCACATTCACATGTGAAAATAAAAATTGTCTTAGTGATGCACAGTTATAATGATTTTATGCGGGATGAATTATATGAAATCATGATGACATGGCCAGTTTTAGTTATCTTAACACCAGGGGTGTTACACACCGGTCCATAGCTTAACTTGGGGGATGCTACTTTTGAGCTCAATCCAGCACTTATCAATATGGTACAAGCCAACCCATTCTGTGGGAAGCCGCACGAGGTGTGTGGTACCTTCACCATCAAGATTGTCTCGGCAGACGCCATCCATCTTCGCCTGTTCCCATTCTCATTTCTTGGGAAGGCGAAGCAATGGTTCTATGCCAACAAGAGTGAAGCTACCACTTGGCAGAAATGTGCCAATGCATTCCTCAAGAAATTCTTCCCGATGGGCAAAACCAGCGCCCTTGGTGGAATGATTTCAAGCTTCCAACAGCAAGCTGATGAGACGATTCTCGACGCATGGGAATGTCTCCAGGAGTATATTCGGGCCTGTCCTCATCATGATATTGAAGAATGGCTCCTAATCCAAGGTTTCTACTATAGGCTAACTGGATTGGCCCGTAGTTATCTTGATGCTGCCGCTAGAGGAGCATTCTTGCAAAAGTGTCAAGGATGCTAAGGACCTCATTGAAAAGATGGTTATCAACCAAGGATGAAATGAGGAGCGTCTCCAGCCCAAGAAGAGGGTTATGCACACCGTTCATGAGGTGGACATGCTCTCAGCTAAAATGGGCCTCTTGATGAAAAAGATTGAGAAAGGTTCCAAAAAGGAACAAGAGGCCATTCGAACCATTGTCACCGCACGAGCCATTGAAGATGATCCATGGTGCGAGGTATGCGGTGGAGAAGATCACTCGAGCAACAACTATCTCGAATCGAAGGAGGAGGTGAGCTTCATCAACAATAACAACAACAACAATGGGTATCCATCCCTGCAAGAAGGCGGATGGAATTCGCGCCCCTTCTACCAAGGTAATCAAGGTAATGGCTACAACAATAATTACAATAATTCTTATGTTAACCAACCTTCTCTGAAAGATTTTATCTTAGGCCAATCTAAAATTAATGATAGTATAAACAAGAAAATAATGGAAAATGATAAGATTCTTGAAAATCTTAGTAAGAAAATAGATAGCTTTGCTACTGCCATGAAAAATCAATTGAGTTTTAATAAAATGCTAGAAACGCAATTAGCTCAAACGGCAGCAGCTGTCCCATTGTTGACATCTACTAACGTCGCCAAATATAACTATATAACTTTTAATACGAGAGGCGAGATTAGAAGATGTATGGTAATTAATTAACTTATCATTAGCAACTAGCCACTTATCTATTACCAACATTCTTATGCATGAACTAACTTGTCATCCCTAATTATATATGCTAAGAACAAATAAAGGTTTCATAATAATTCAATGTGACTAGGCAGAAATATATAAATATAAACTAAGATCAATTCTGCAAGCGGACAGATAATTATACCATTGTAGCATTTTAACTAGAGTCTACCAGGTTGTTGATTTATATTTATACAACCGGGAAGGACTAGGATAAACTTTAATCTATTATATTGATAGTGATTATATATAATGGATAAGTGACATTACCGATGTCATTTACTCTATTCATAACAGGTAGAGGTCATAAGATAATAAAGATAAATAAAGGTGATAAGTATGATCAAGCATCATAAATAAAAGATAAACATCAGAGCACTCTCTAGTCATAATAATAGCTAGCCAATGGATAAACTAAGGAATTAATATATAAGGTAATTCTACAACTACACCAATGCATAACTCTAATTAGTGCAATTACATCTAGCAATCATTGTTAGATTAGTCCTATATCATGATCACATGTAAAGGGCATCATCTAGGAAGGATGTGAAACAGAGTCATTACCCAACTTCGCGACCGTGCCTGCTTGCCTACATACGGGGGGTGGACTAGAGAGGACTCAACGCAGCTGTCATCTACGCGATCTACCACATGAACCGACACATCAGGGTGCACTCGCAGATAAACAGAATACCTAGACACCACGTCTACATATCATTCATCATCTACCCATCGATCGTATGGATAAACGCTGTACGAGCAATTACATGAATTCAATAAGATCAAACCAACTATACTAGACATATAATCAAAGTAGACAAAGACTATTGTAATCAAGAACATATGAACTATTAAGAACAATGTTTCCCTAATCATAATGAAGAATACAATAATAGAGAAAGAATTAGAACTATACCGAACTCCGCGCTCTAGATAGATGCCGGGGCTCCAGATCCTGCTGAAGAACTAGAACTCCTCTACTTCTAATCTAATTAGGCTAGAACTATGAACTAGGAGGCCCTTGATGAACTAGGAGGCTCTTGATGGCTTGACCGAAGACTTGATGCCTTGGATGAATGATTGGATGCCTCCAGGGGGGTCTGCCCCTTTATTTATAGCCCGGTGGGATGCACGTGCGCCGTAGGATCAAATCGACTTAACCAAGGGCCGAGATGACTCCTAAAAGGCAGTGGAAGCAGACTCCAAAAGGTGGCGGCAAAACCCTAGGTAGGCACCGCCCAGCCCTCCCTAGGGGCCGGCCAGTCCCACCACCTGCCAGGTGGGGCCCTGATTGCTTCGGGTGCCTTCTACACTCTTCCCACGTCCTGATGACGATGTTTCCTTCGCGGTTAAGTTTCATGATAATTAAGCACTTTAATCCCTCTCTAAAGCTTTTCTAGATAATCCCCTGGAAAATACAGAATATGCAAAACTCGTGGAAATTGTCAGTTAAAACCCTAGACTAGTGTATATTCATATATCCTTTGGTGTCTAAAGTTCTAATAAAAGTTAACGTTATCCACCGTCAACAACACCCCCAAGTTTACATATTTGTCAGTCCCTTGACAAACAAACTAAGCCTAATTACTAATGTATTTGAATTAGGAGTTCTACAATGCTTTCATATTTTCCAAGTACACATGCGTTCAAACAGAGATTCTCCTCTAGTTTAGACAATAACTGTTCTAACCTTCAGACTTACCCATTTTACCTTTAACCATGGAGCCTTACAGCTTTCGCGTAAGTCTTGAGAAATTGAAAGATAGAACAATCTACTATGTCTCAAACTCTTCACAGTACCAATATTCCGGAGTTTTTATAAGTTTTCGAAATAAAACTCAGAGCTTAACTGTATGACACCCTCAAGTCCCTAAATATATGTGGTATTTATGGATCTCACTTAGGCATTAACAATGTCATGCCTCCCTATAGCTAAGAATATTTAGTGGAGCTCATAGGAGTGGCAATAACAAAGATGAGCATACACTACTACAGAAAATCTTTTGGGAGGCACTTCTGATATCTTAACCGTGGCGGTCAGCCCAGCAAACCACCTCGGTTAAGACGGGCCGGCCGAAGGCTGGGCTGGCCGCCCCCAACCGCCTCGGTTAATGCCTTTTCCGAGGCGGTTATCGTAACAAAACCACCATGGTTAATAGGCATTAGCCGTGGCGGTTGACTTATGATAACCGCCTCGGTAAAGGCATTAACCGAGGCGGTTGTCGTAATGCAACTGCCACGTTTAATAATTGATTAACCGCGGTGGTTATGTTAGGGTAACAGCCTCCAGTAACTCTGGGCCTATAAAACAGCCACCCTCCCCTTCTTCCTCCCTGTGACCTCTCCTCCATTTTTGGGTGTTTTGAGCTCAAAACCCTAAAAATAGCCATTTCAAGGGGAGAGGTTTTGTCCTTGGATTTGGTGAACGGTGGCACCGTAAGAGGTTGATTCTTACCCTCCAAATCTTATTTTCCTCTCTTTTTCATTATTTAGGTGTTTTTCCAAATGGTTTAGATCTAGATCTAAATGGATGAGAGGGAATAAGGAATTTATCCTTGGATTTAGTGAAGGGTGGCACCGTTAGAGTGATTCTTACTCTCCAAATATTCTTTTCCTCTCTTTTCCATGATTTATAGGAGTTTTTTCGAAATATGGCCGGTTTAGATCTAGAGTTGGATTTTGTGAATGGTGGCACTTGGGAGTATTTAGATGCTTTTTCGATACTTTCAATTAGTTGTAGAGTTGGATTTACCACTCGTCTAATACGACTTCATTTCAATTTGCTGTGTTTGTATATAAGGTGAAGGTCATGGAGAGCAGGGAGAATTGGATGTACAACACATCAAGGTTGGATCTGTCTTTCCTGGACAATGTGAGGAAGAAGTTCATTCCTTTTTGCGCAGAAGCATCGTCTGAGTCTGGGCCGAGATCGCATGATTTGTCCGTGCAATAACTGCAAGAATCGGTTTGCCCAGGAAGACAACGTTGTGCAATCACACTTGGTATGGTATGGGTTCATCAAGGACCCAAAGTACACTGTGTGAAAGTATCATGGCAAAAAAGATCCGAGTGTCGCAGATGCACAAGCAGAAAGCTCCTCGTCGGTGAATGACGGAAGACAGCAACAACAGACATCACCTGCCACCGGTGATGATGACAATGCGAGACGTGAGTACATCACGATCAGTGATCTGCTCCAGGACATGGCAGACAACGACGCTGACGCTTGCGACGGGGATGGTGACCCTGTCGTTGACACGTTGCTGCCGGAGGATGCAGAGTTCATTGAGCAGGTTGCTAACTGTCAGGATCACGATGATATTTTGTTTGGGGATCCAAAATGGCTCGAGAATTTCAGAGTGATGAAGCAGGCGACAATTGATCCCTTGTACAAGGATGGGGGAAATGTCCACAGCATTGGACTGTGCTCCATTTCAATCTCCAGTTGCTTATGTTGAAGGCTCGCCATGGGATGACCGACACTTGCTTCAACGACCTGTTACGTATCCTTGGTGACAGTTACCCAGAGGGTAACAATGTGCCCGCCAATACCTATCGGGCGAAGAAGCTGATTCGGCCAGTGGCAATGAAGCTTAGAAAGTTTCATGAATGTCCTAACCATTGTATTCTATTTTGAGGAGACGACTTTGCAATGTTGGAGAGCTGTCCGCGCTGCGGCGCGAGTCGTTACAAGAAAAATGCTGGTTGTGACGCGGGTGATGAGGAGTTACCCTTGAGAGGGCCGAAGAAGAAGAAGGCGAAGGCCAACAAACAGCCGCCTCCTGAGGACGAAGAAGAAGAGGGTTACACACTCAGAAAAAGTCCTGTGCTGTCGGTGTGGTACCTGCCCGTCATCGATCGGTTGCGTGCACTATTCGGGAATCCAGAGGATGCCAAACTTATGTCCTGGCATGCATCTCTTGAACGTGTGAAGGGTGATGGCAAGCTGCGGCATCCGTCCGATGGCAAGCAGTGGAAGCATTTTGACGCTAAGTTCACAAAGTTTGGGGACGAGCCTAGGAATGTCAGGTTCGCGCTGAGTACCAACGGGATGAATCCCTTTGGCGACCTCAGTAGCACGCACAGCACGTGGCCGGTCACCCTCACCATCTACAACCTACCTCCGCTCCTATGTCAGAAGCGCAGGTACCTTCTACTCACCATGCTTATTTTAGGACTGAAGCAGCCCGGCAATGATATAGATGTGTTCTTGCTGCCCTTGATGGAGGACATGCAGACACTATGGGAGAAAGGGGTCGACATGATGGATGCGTCCGACAAGAAGGAGTTCACTCTATATGCCATCATCTTTGTCACCATCACCAATTACCTTGGTCTTTTTTCCCTATCAGGGCAGGTTAAAAGGAAGAGCGGTTGCATAGTTTGCATTGATGGCACCTACTACACTTACCTTAGTGCATCGAAGAAGATGGTGTATATGAGGTATAGGCGATTCCTCCCCAAGAAGCACAGGTATAGGAATCCGTCGATGAATATGTACTTTGACAACAGTGACGAGCTTGAAATTGACACGCTGGATAGGTCAGGGTACGGGCAAAAGGTGTTTGACATGGTGCAGGGGATCAATGTCGAGTTTGGAAAGAAGAAGAAAGAGGAGGAAGATGGGCCAAAGAAGCGGAGGAAGAAGAGGATGCGGGATGTAGAAGAGGAAGAGGCAGAGACTGCCCCGGCCCCCGTTCCATTCAAGAAGCAGTCGTGTTTCTTCAAGTATCTATCATACTGGAAGGAGCCATGCAATTGACTGCATGCTCCTGGAGAAGAATGTCTTCAAGAGCACGACCGGGGTCCTGCTTGACATCAAGACTAAGACGAAAGATGGTCTCAAGTCACGTCTGGATCTTGTGAACCATGACATCAGGCTTGAAATCCACCCGACAGCGTCACAAGCCAGAAATAAAGTGGACCTTCCGGGTGCGAGCTATAACCTAAGAAAAGATGAGAGCACGGGTTTCCTCCGATGGCTTCGGGCCGTGAAAGTGCTGACCGATTTCTCTTCGAACATCAAGAGCGTGGTCTCGATGAAAGACCTCACAATGACCCACTTCAACTCTCATGACTGCCATGTCATGCTGACGGTGTTCCTTCCGATTGTGATCAGGATTATCGGTCCAGAGTACGTGAAGATGGTCATCACGCGCTTGTCCTACTTCTTTAACTGCATCACATAGAAGGTCATCGATGAAGCTGAGCTGCCTGCCCTAAAAGAGTTTATCACAGAGACTCTTTGCCAGCTTGAGATGTGCTTTTCGCCCTCTTTCTTCGATATTATGCCACACCTGATGATGCACATGGTCGATCAAATACAGGAATTGGGGCCTGTATACTTGCATCAGATGTGGACGTATGAGCGGTTTATGTCCACCCTCAACAGATACGTCCATAACTGTGCTTACCCAGAAGGCTCAATGATTGAGGCATACACAACAGAGGAGGCCATTAACTGCTAAACAAGATACGTCCGGGATAGAAATGCTATTGGGATGCCCGTCCACCTGCATGAAGGCAGAACAACAGGAATGGGGCGCACCGGGAGGAAAGTACGAACTGATATAGATGGCGATATCATGCAAGATGCACATCACGCCGCCATCAATCAGTTAGTGTCAATGGACAAGTAGGTTGAGCAGCACCTGAAGGAGATGCGCTGCGCTAGTGATGCATGCACGGAGGCGTGGGTACAGAAGCAGCACAAGATGCATTTCACGACATGGATAAAAAATCAGGACATATCGAACGATTGCATTGAAGAATCGAATCTAGCATCTGGCCCTTCTAGCCAAGTCACCACGTAGCAAGGGTACAACATCAATGGATACAGGTTCCACACAAAAGAGAAGGACAAGAAGAGTGCGGCACAAAACTGCGGTGTTCGATATAAGGGCATCGATGACGCGACAGGGGATATCAAGTCATACTATGGGCAGATCGAAGAGATATGGGAACTTGACTATGGCGATGACCTATAGATACCCATCTTCCAGTGCCAGTGGGTCAAGCCGAAGTCCGTGGTCGTGGATGAGTATGGGCCAACAACTGTTGATCTCCAAAGTGTCGCCTACAGAGATGATGAGTGGGTACTCGCAAACCTCATCGCGCAGGTAGCCTATTATTCGATGCCCAAAGAGACAAACAAGCATGTGGTTGTCTCAGGAAAGAAGAGGATCATGGGAGCCGATGTAGTCCAGAGTCCCGAAGAATACAACAACTACGCAGAGTTCTCTCTATTTACCGATCATCCACGCAAGATCAAGATCGTTGAGAACCGCATGAGCAGGAACAAGATGAAGCCTTGGTTCCGCCCCGACGGTGAGAAGAAGTCTGTCATAGGATCACTCCCACCAAAATGATATGTATGTCGCACATTTATGTAACAATGTACTCACCAATGTAATATACTTCTACTACTCTACTACTACGCTTACTACTACTCTACTACGTTTCCTCCTACTACTCATACTAATACTCCTGCTCCTATTACCACTACTCTATATCACTCCTACAACAAACCTAATAAAAGCTCAAAAATGCGAAAATGGTTTAACGGAGGCGTTTTCCTTATGGTAACCACCACGGTTAATACCATTAACCGTGGCGGTTACCTTAAGGAAACCGCCTCGGTTAATATTAACCATGGCGGTTTTCTTTATATAACCGCCACGGTTAATATCATCTATATATACCTGCTGCCCCTCGCCCTAAAATTCAATCTTCGCGCGCCGCTCATTCGTCTCGAAGGGCTGCCAGATTTTCCCGCCGCCACCGCCGCCATCCACGCGCGCCCGTTCTCCGTCTCTCCTCGACCCCCGCCTGCGCCTTCGCCTCTCCTCGGCACCCGCCTCCACCTCCGCCCCTCCCCCGCACCCGCCTCCACCGCCGGAACCCTAGCGCCACCACCCACGCGCGCCCGTTCTCCGACGGCTCTCCGTGCCCCGTCTCCGTCCCCGACCCCGACCTCCGTGCGCCACCGCCGTGGTCCTTCCCCGACCCCGTGCTCCGTGCGCCGCCGCCATGGTACTTCCTGGACCCTGCCGTGCTCCTTCCCCGAGCTAAGTGCGCCGCCGCCGTGGTCCTTCCCCGACCCCGTGTTCGCCGGCGAGCTCGACCTCACTGACACGCCTCGGTCTCCGTCCTGCTTGTTGCTGCCGTGAACCAACCCTAGCTTGTCTCCCTATGTTGCTTGGATGTGATATCTGTGTGGTGCATTTTTTATTTCAATTGTTTCAATTTTCAGTAATTTTGAGTTGAATTTAACCTGCCTGTGATGCGTTTGACAAGAATTTGAGGATATGCAAATGCCACTGCCTATGATGAGTAAAGTTCTTAACTGAGAATTTGCCACTGCCTATGATTATGCGTTTGACAAGAAGGGATTAAACAATGTTGCCGTTGTTTATTAGATTTGTGAGCTTGCTTTGATCACTAGAAGGGATTACATGGCATATAATATGTATTTGTGCTTATCTACTAGTTCTAGCCATCTCTCGCATTCCTCTGCAGTTTCATGGCAGGAGCACTACTCTGTGTCATACCTGATTTCTTGAAATCATCCATTGTTATTTGAAATGATAACTTTAGAAAGCATGAGAAGCACTATTTATTTCTTGAAATCATCCATTGATATTTGGGCTCCCTGCTATTTTCCTGGTTAAAAAACATATTTATTTGAACGAGCACATCAGTTTTCCTTCCCCCCTTGGACTTTGGATAGAGCTATGCATTTGGACTTATAACCTACTAATTCGATTCGAGTGGAGCCCTGCTGCGTGCTCTGTGCTCTCTCTCTCTCTCTCTCTCTAGTCCAACAGGGCAGATTGTTGTGCATTAAATCTGTGAATTGAGAATTTTTGTCATACACACTAGCATTGGCACTCAGCTGCTGCAGCTGATCAAGTTTTTTTCTTGGTGCTTGTTCTGTCCTCTTGTAATAATACTTTGAGTTTACAGGGAATAAAGGGCTCTGTTTGGGTTTCCCCTTCACCAATCACCAATCGTATTTTTTTCCTGCCGTAGTTAAGTACTATTAGCAATTGATCATAAGCAGTAGAGAGAGTTAAGTCCTTTTGATCATAAGTCCTATTGCTTTCCCTGCCATCTGTTTTAGATTCTTCTTGCTGTTTGACTTGCTGTGAACTTTTGCGAGGCACTTGGGGAAACCTAACTCTACTCCTACTCCTACTCTACTACTACTTTTGTACTACTACTACTTACTACTACTACTACTGTTTCTTACTACTCTACTACTACTAGTACTCCTATCTATACTTCTGTCTTAGCTCTACTAATCCTACTTACTACTCTACTCTTACTCCTACTTACTACTCTACTCCTACTTACTACTACTCCTCCTATTCATACTTCTAGTCTTAGCTCTACTACTCCTACTTACTACTCTACTACTACTTCTATTCATACTTCTATTCTTAGCTCTACTACTCCTACTTACTACTCTACTACTACTCCTATTCATACTTCTAGTCTTAGCTCTACTACTCCTACTTACTACTCTACTCCTACTCCTACTTACTACTCTACTCCTACTCCTACTCTACTACTCCTACTTACTACTCTACTACTAGTCTCTATTACACTACTACTACTGTACTACTCTAACTCCTACTACTACTTCTCGACTACTACTTGTCTCTACTAGTGCTCCTACTTACTACTCTACTACTATTGTGTATTGCATTTTCGATGATGAATTGGTTTTGATTCTAGTAATGTGCTCAGGCAGTGCCATTTGCAATGATGTGAAACTTAAATTGTATGCTGAGGCAGTGGCTATGATGATGAAAAGTCCCCATATTGCTTGTGAGCCTCTAAACTAGGATGGCTTGTATACCATATACAAGCAACCAGTTTAGAAGCGATGTTATTACAATTTCTTATATTCTTTTGTACTCTTGTTATACTCTTTTGTACTTTTCTTAATTTATTTGTAAATGCAATGATGAATTGTTTGGCATATACTCTACCACTACTTGTGTACTACTACTCTACTACTACTTGTCTACTCAACTACTACTCTTAGCTATACTACTGCTACTCTACAACTTGTACTCCTACAACTACTCTAACTCCTAATCCTATTACTACTTGTCTACTACTACTCTAACTCTACTACTTTAATTGAAACCCTATTGTATGGCTTTTTCGATGATGAATTGGTTTTGATTCTAGTAATGTCCTCAGGCAGTGGCATTTGCAATGATGTGAAACTTTGTATGTTGAGGCAGCGGCTATGATGATGGAAAGTCCCCATATTGCTTGTGAGCCTCTAAACTAGGATGGCATGTATATCATATACAAGCAACCGGTTTAGAAGCGATGTTATTACAATAGGGCAAATCTGAGCCAAATATGTACTTTTCTTATACTCTTTTGTAATTTTCCTACTCTTTTGTACTTTTCTCAATTACTTT
This sequence comes from Eremochloa ophiuroides, assembly GCA_038502445.1. NCBI lineage: Eukaryota > Viridiplantae > Streptophyta > Magnoliopsida > Poales > Poaceae > Eremochloa > Eremochloa ophiuroides. Next base: position 61,478,350 of record JAHLJS010000003.1, on the reverse strand, counting down.
GTACACCTACTCGCAGTGTAAATAAAAAATGATGTAATCTCCGATTGCAATGAAAAAGGATGTATTATTCTTTTCTTTTGTACTTTTCTTGTCTACTTTGTATGCCCTACTCGCACTTGTGAGATGTTCGTATAACTCTATCGTATTCATAGCTTCCAATGGCGGGATCGCCTGAAGGACAATGGCGCCAGCCAAGCCCGGGCCCGAGGGATAAGGGAGGCTCCTCATCATCATCAGATGAGAGTAGCGAGTACGAGGAGGATGTTCTAACACCTAGGCCGGAGAAGAAAGCACGTACGGAGGAAGAAGAAGATCCGACCTATACACCAGAAAAGAGACAAAGAACATGGCCGTCAACTCAAGGATCTTGCACCCCAGGTCACGGACCAGAAGATGAAGAGGGCCGCATAAGTGTCCAACTAACACACCATCGACGGGCTCGCATGTACTATGTATACAGCTAATGTGAGCTCCTGTCGTGTATACAGATTCCGATGCCGCCTTTTGCGTTTGGAGTTTGGTGATGAGGGGCATGAATCCGGTCCATCCCCAGGCGCTTCATCAGAAAAGACAACCTCCAAGAGTGGAAAGTCAGAATTGAAGAGGGGTCAGCACGGAAGGCACCAGATTTCGAAGAAGGTGCATGCGATAACCAAGATAGGGCCGCAGGGAGAGCCCTTGGAGCCCTTGGCCGCAGGGAGACTGTTGGCGGTCCTTAACAACTAAAATACAACATCATTCTAATGCTAAAATAAATAGAAGGTAGGGCTTTTATCTAACCTTTCCACGAGTTTTGTTGCACATGTGACTTGCAGGTCGAACACGTGGAAATGCATAAAAATCACCGGAAAGCGCACTTCCAGAAAACATATTCAGAAAAGGCGCAAATCAAGAATAAAAGAGAAAAGCCCATCAAACCATCAAACGGGATCCATTCGTAACCACGGGGGAGGCCCAGGCCCAGGGAGCAACCGAGCACCCAAAGGCGGTGGCCAGTTGCCGCCTCCCAGGAACCGACCGTCCCCGGGGGCGGCCGCCCCCCAGATGGCACTTCCCGGGCCCAGTTTCAGTGACAATGCTCATGGCGGTTCCCTGAAGGCGGTTTCACCTCCTTCCATATTTATCTATGCCGAAACCGACCTGTGGAGCTATAAAATGAGGCCCTCACCCCTTCCATGGGGGAACATGATACAATAGAGAAGAAGAAGGGAGTACCACCATTTTCCATTAGTGTAGCCCCTAGCTAGGCTAGTATAGGGTTAGAGAGAGAGATAGAAGCTTGAGAAGTGATAGCGGGGTCGAAGCAGTTCTACCCTCGGGTGGACGAAGTGCCGGACCTGTCGGCTCTCACATCCAACTTGTACCTCTACAACCATCTTGCTACTTGAAGTAAGAGGTTTGTGATATATTTTAGTTTTGATCCATTAAGTTAGTTACTTTTATAAAGCTACTTATTTGTGGGATCGTCGCTCGTTCTTAGGACGGGTGCTCTAGTTAGAGAATTCCTGATAGAGACAGAAGTTCCTGGCCATCGCTAGAGTAGTAGTCGCCTTCGTAGACGTGGTGTCTAAGTCGGAGTCTACCTTCGTATGTTGCGCGCGCCTACAGGCAGAGGGGTAGGTGGCAGGTGGTGACAGCCCTGTCCACTCGTATCTGAACTCCCCCACATTCGGCCACGGAATAGCACTGATACTGGTATAGGCTGGCCAACCAGCTGCGTCAGTGGGCCTGAAGCAAGCAAGTAGTGGGAAAGTTATCTTCACTTAGTGTTTTCAGACTTAGTGTATCCTCTCCACCCAAGTTATCCCTTCTATCTTTTCTAGGGTCAACTAGCTAAGAGACCTCTAACATAAGCCGTTCCTTTGGGAAAATACGATACCCTGAATACTTCCGGGTGAAGTGCTACAATGGTACTTCCGTGCGCTTGCGGATTTTTCTGCTGTCGCTAAGAAGCGCCAACAAGCATTTCTGGTGCCGTTGTCGGGGAACCGCTGTCATTTTAAGTCTCCGAACCTAGTTGCCCGTGTATCCTTTGTTTTTACCTTTCTTTTCTTTTACCTCTTTTGTTCCAATGGAGCAACCCACCATTTTTAAACTTTCTGCTCCCAAGGGCGAGTTCGTAGAACCTCCACAATCCGCGAAGCCAATCATAGCTTTGAGTTTTGACCTCCACCCGGCTTTTATAGCCATGCTTCGGGATCAAACCTTCTCAGGATTAGATTATGAAAATCCATATCACCACCTAAGGGAGTTTGAGCAGCTCTGTGCATGCCTAACCATTGCCGGCATGTCACACGAAACAATGCGGTGGAAATTGTTTCCTTTCTCGCTTGCTGAGAGAGCGAAACAATATTACACCCTAAACGTAGGGAAGGTAGCTGGTGATTGGGAGGGATTACGAAACAAATTTTGTGTAGCATTCTTCCCTATATCCCGAATCGCTGCCCTACGTCAAGAGATTCTCAACTTCCAACAAAATGAGAAGGAATCCATAGGTGCAGCTTGGGAAAGATTTACAATTTTAACAAAATCTGGCCCAGACTTGTCTATTCCCAACCACGTGCTCCTACGACATTTTTGGTTAGGACTTAGCAAGGAATCTGCCCTACAACTTGACATAGCCGCAGGAGGGTCGTTCACACACAAAACCACGGCCGAAGGAGAGGCCCTTCTAGATCACATTCTAAAGAATACTCCTCCATTAGAACCCCTCCTTGTAGAGCCAAAGCTGTGTCATTAGGAAATCTCTTCGGCAAGGCTTGTAACACCCGAAAAATTACATTCTTTTAAATAGTAGAAATTTATTTAATGGTGCAATTAATTGATCATTCCAATATAGGGAAATAATAATTTTTCTCAAATATAAAATCAAACCTAGGTCATACACATGTATGATGCATTCATGCTGGAGCATTTCTTCTTTGTACTGTTGTAGCTTATTTGAATTTCTCAAATATTTCAAAACCCAATTTGAAAATCCTTTTAAAAAATGGAAGAAAGGAATTAGAACAGAGCCCTTCCCCTCTCCTTTCTGGCCCGAGCAGCAGCTTGGCCTGTTTTCCACTCCCTGGCCCCAGCAGATCCAGGTCGGATGGCTCGAGGACAGCTCGGCCGACCTGCTCCCTCCCTTCCCCTTACCCCATCTGACTGACGAGTGGGACCCACGGGTCAGCCCTTCCTTCTACACCTCCCTCGCCGCGCGAACAGAGGCGCCGCTGCCGTGTTCATCCGCCGTGGCCGAGCACGCGCGCGCGAAGCGTCCCTCTGCCGTGACTGCCAGCCCGACCCCAGCGCTCGGTGCTACCAATCTGTGGACCCACAGGACAGCCCCTTCCTTGTTTCCCTCTGCTGCTCGCCGAGAGTCCGACGCGGGCAAGAAAGAAACGGCTGAAGCCGAGTTCGTCGCCGTGCCGAGAGTCCGAAGCAGAGAAGAAACGGCCGAAGCCGATTTCTCCGCTCGCCGAGTTTGTTTCAATCTCCAAGATTGACGCCACACCTCGGGAGTATTTAAGCAGCGCCACACCCCCCGTAGCCGTCACCTAACCCTAGCCGCCTCTTCTCGCCGCCGTTGCCGAGCTCCCGCGAGAACCGAGCAGCCGCCGCCACGAGCAATTAGCTCGATTCGCCACCAATTTCCTCCCGGCAGGCCTTTGAGGAGCTTCGCTGTGATCTTGTGAAGTTCCCGAGCACTTTCCCCCTTCAATTTGTGCACTGACACGCCTCCGCCACCGTTGCAGAGATCCACCGTCCGCCGGATCACGCCGCGAGCTATCTCCGAGTCGATTTCCGACCTTCCCATTACCCTAGGTGAGCTTGCGACGCTCTTCCCGATCTATGGGTACCCTTCCCGACCTATTTCATGCACCGAAGGCCGAGTTCACCTTCTTCGGCGGCCCTCCGGCCATGGCGCCGCCGTCGGCCTCTGTTTTCCGGCCGAGAGCACCGCCACCCCTCCCCTCTGTTAATTAATCTGATCCGCCGATTTTGAATCGGACGGCCGAAGAGCAGCCCATACCGATTCGGCCGGCATTTTTATGAATAACCCCCTGCAGTTTTTAATGCTTAGCCCGCAGCCCTTAGCGTATACAGTAGATTACGTTTGAAGGCGTATTTATTTTCGGTATATATGAAAATGTGTTTTCAGATTTGAATTCAGAATTGTTTCATTTATAATTTCCACGTTTTAGTTCCGATTTGAACGATTCAAATTGCGTTAGATTCGTAATTTCTTAATCTATCTGATGGTACCACTGTTTCATATATTTTCCATTCTTAAAACTCGAGATTATATTGAATCTATTATTATCCTACTATAAATCTTGTAAAATTCACATCTTCCTCGTTCTAAATCCGATTTGCGCAAACTTTATATCGATCTGATCGTAGCAACGTGTAGATTTGTTTTATAACCTTTTTAATTTATTTTCTCTCTGTTGGTGTACTATTCTAATGAAAACTCTTGTTTGTATGCATGATTGCCCCTGTATGCGCGTGTGTTGTTATGATGGATCGAGTATAGACGGTGAGCTTTACGTGGGTGATCAAGATCAGTACTGCGACAACCCGGATCACCAGGAGTTTGCTGATCAAGGCAAGTATTAGCATGGATCATCCTTGTTGTCCTATTCACCAAATAAATAATTACATTTGCATGTGTCTTCCTTGTTAACCATAGTTACTTCCTAGTTTTGTTATCCTCTTCCTTGCTACCTATGGGATTATGCATGGGGTAATTGATGCTAGTGCGTTATTGATATCATGATCATGTGAACTTGATTAATTGATTATGCAATATGATTATAAGATGCCTTTTTAGCAACATGGAACTAGGGGATTCGAGCATAGTTTTGTGATGCTCAAAATCCTTCATCTTTGATAATGATCTGTAAGTATGACACCGGGATTGACAGTGCAACTATGAGGGCTACATGGCTCTGGTTTTAGTCAAGTATGGGCACTTTTTCTAGCTTGTTAGAGGTTACCGAAAGGCGTGATGGGACCTGACGACTCGGGTATAGTGCGGCTCCTGTCCGAGTGTGTATAACCTGCGTGACCTTGTGCCACGAAGAAGGGGGGCTCTACATCTGCTTGCCGGATTCCTAGCGGCCCTAACTTGTTAGGCGAAGTTCTTTGAAAGGCTTCATAGTGAAACCCTGCTCTCTCACCTTGGTAGTGTTATGGGAGTAATTAACCCGAGCAAATGGGAATCACGGCTCATAATGAAAGTGCACAACCTCTGCAGAGTGTAAAACTGGTATACTAGCCGAGCTCACGGTCAAGAGCGGCTTTGGACGTCTTACGGAGTAGTTATTCTTTTGGGGTGATGCTTACTTATTGCTAAATCTATTTATTGCTGCTCATTAATTATGTTTACTATGATCATGAGAATGGGCATATTAACTTGTTGCTGTCCAACTGCATAAAAGATGATTAATTAAAAGCAACCTGCTGTTAAACCGTGTCAACCTTTTGAGCCTCATGAACCCATGCTATTCTTGTTGAGTACGACATGTACTTACGCTTGTTTATTTTTCATTACTTGGTTAAAAATCCCGGATGGGTAACAGATGGTGATAGTGATGAGGACTACCCAGAGGACTACTAGACTTGTGCTTCACCAGTCGACGTCCCTGTGCTATGGAGCTACCGCGAGAGTTATCTTTATTTTCCGCTGTGTAATGACTTTGATATTATTCGCTATGTATTAAACATTGGTTATGATACAATTTATGTAATTTGTTGGCTTATGTGTGTGACTGATCTCTGGGCGCACATAAGATTATGCATCCCATTTTATCCTTAAAATTGGGTGTGACAAATTGGTATCGGAGCCGTGTTGATTGTAGGACGCAAGCCTAGTTAGCACTGGATAGCCCTTAGCTTTATTATCTCTTTTTACTTGTTATATTAATTTGTTACAAGTTTTTGCTGATATCCTACCCTTGTCCATTGCAAAATTTTGACTTAATCTTTATTCTTGTAGATGGCCAACCTTAAGCGCACTGCTCGCAAGCGTGTCATGCCACCTAAGAGGTACCTGCAGCGCTTCATCTCTGGCGGACGTGTTTCCCGACCAGAGGTACCCGTGGAAGACGTACCAGTGGAGGAGTCCCAGCAGGAGGTGCCCGCAGAGGAGCCCAGTGAAGAGCCCTTGGAAGACAGCTCTGAAGACGTACCTATGGAGGACCCTCAGAAAGATGAACCCGAGAAGGTGGAGCCGCAGGGTGACCAGAATTGTGCTGGCGACCCTGACGACGGAGATGATGGAGGCAACTCGGATGACTCCGACGACCCCGAAGACGATGGCGATGATGATGGAGACCAAGGTGGAAAACCCTGGGTGGGAATGATTCACTATGATCATCATGGTGATGACTACTACCACCCGCTGCTTCTCGACTTGGTGCGCCGCTTCTACCCCAACGCCTCGGTGCTGTACAAGACGGAGTACTGGAAGCACCCTGACTACGCCGCCTACTATGAGACGAGGGTGTACATCGAGGAGGGAAGCCAGGTGAAGAACATCCACTATGCTGTCTCCATTCGACTCTCCAAAGCTGCCGCCATCAAGGATGCCGCACGACAAGCTCTTATGGTGCACCGCCATGAGAATTGGGACATCATCAAGTGGGAGATGCACCGCTACCTTCCCCACCGTCAGAGTGGCCAAGCTAACTGCAGTATCGCCGGTCCACTTGGAGAAGTGAACGCCCGACTCCACGCTGCCTTGGAATGTTTGGCTCAGACCAACACTTTTCTGGACCAGACACTGGATGAGCTGAACACCAGGACTGAAGCTTACTACAAGCTCAGCCGGGCGGTGAATGAGTTGAACCGGCAACTCGGTGTTGGACCCCCTCCGCCATCACCAAGGTGTCCAGCTGAATCGCCACCAAGGAACCGAGGAGACCATGGAGATGCTCACACCCGCACTGACATTGACCCCTAGAGGAGTTACCCCCAGTTAGTAGCAAAAGACGCTAGTAGCGCAAGTTGAGTCAAGTCGAGTCTAGTTCGTGTCTTGTGAACTTTTGTGCTAGATTGCTTTTCCTTATGAACAATGCTTGATTTGGAGTTTGTAATGAGTGCTGAGATTGTGGGCATGTCCGCAAATCTCTTTATATAGGATTGAATTAATGTATAATAGTTTGGATTGATTATCTCAGTTTCCAGCAGTGCTGTTTTTCAGACCTCTCTGCCTTAGTTAACTTTTCCTATTTAATTATATACGACCAAAAATCATGAGAAATTTTTGTGAAAAACTAAACCTCTGTAGTTTTCCTTGGCCGCAAGAATCATCTCAATATCAGTTACGGTTTGGGAGAAACAAATGTCACAAGTCAAAGTATCTGCGCTGTCTGTTACTCTAAAATAGTTTCGAATCAAATCTGTTTTTGATAAACTTAACGACAGAATCTGGAGAGATGGTCTGAATAAAAGTTGTAGATATTTTCTCGTGCTTTCCAACCATGTATAGCATGTCTCTGTTTGACTTCGGGAACTCCAGATATGACTGTTTTTCTACTCTGCCGTTGTTGGATCGCGCCCGAAATTTCCTGTTCTAGTCTTGTAAGTGTTAATTCAATGGAAAAGAATTCTAAACCTCACTTCAATGATTTGAATAGAAGATGGCTCACACCAGGAGGAACCCAAGGGGTGATGGTACCTCTGAAGAAAATGCTAATCCACCACCACCTCCGCCACAGCCTAATATGGAGCAACTGATGATGATGCAAACACAGCTGATGCAGCAGATGGCCTAGAACATTCAACTGCTGCAGCGAAGCAATGGCAACGGGAATCCACCTCCACCACCCCGTGACAAGAGAAGCGAATTCTTGAAGGGACGCCCGCCCACCTTCGATCATTCCAGTGATCCTCTCCAAGCTGATGATTGGCTGCGTGCGATAGAAAGGCAGCTGGAGATCGCCCAATGCAACGACGTCGAGAAGGTTCTCTATGCATCTGGGCAGTTGCAGGGAGCTGCTCTGGATTGGTGGGAGTCTTTCCGTTTTGGACGTGCCGACCCCATCTCTTGGCAGCAATTCCGTGAGGGTTTCCGCAATCATCATGTGCCTGCAGGGTTGATGAAGCTGAAGAAGAAGGAGTTTCTTTCTCTGAAGCAGGGAGGAATGCTAGTTGCCGAGTACCATGACAAGTTCATCCAATTGTTGCGGTATGCTCCAAAAGAGGTTGAAGATGATGCCAAGAAGCAAGAGCTCTTCTTGGAAGGACTGAATGATCATCTCCAGTACCAGTTGCTCTCCCACACTTTCGCCAACTTCCAACAGTTGGTGGACAAAGCTTTGATCATCGAGAGCGAGCGCCGTGAGATAGATGAGAAGAAGAAGAAGAGGAAGTTTCAAGGGCAGTCGTCTGGAAGCAACAGCCACTTCCGTAACAACCAGCAGCAGCCTCAGCAGCAACAACGTTTCCAGGGACAGTCTGGATTCAAGAACAATTTTCAGAATCAACAACGTTCCCAGAACCAGCAGCGTTCTCAGTACCAGCAACAAGGTGGCAACCAGGCGCCACAACTGACTACTCCCAACAACATCCCAGTGAAGAATGGTGCCCCCAACAAGTGTTTCCGTTGTGTCAAGGAAGGACACTTGTCCTACAACTGTCCTGAGAAGCAGAATTCCCAAGCCTCCCAGAAGCAGAACAACAAGCAGAGAGTGCCACCTCGCACCGGGAAGGTGAACCATGTGTCGGTTGATACGGCACAGGAGACTCCAGAGGTCATGATGGGTACGTTCAATATCGACTCCATCCCCGCTATAGTTCTTTTTGACTCTGGTGCTTCGCATACTTTCATTTCGCACACATTTGTTAGAAAGCATGGTATTCCCCTTAGTGTCATGAAACATCCTATTATGGTTTCTTCTCCGGGTGGTGTCATGCAAGCTACTCTTCAGTGTCTCCCGATTACTGTCTCATTAAGGGAGGTAGAATTTGAGATAACCCCTACTATGCTAAATACTACCGGAATTGATCTTATCCTGGGTATGGATTGGATGATGAAGAATGACATCAATATAAAGTGCAAGGAGAAGGTCGTGACTATCACTACCCCGAAGGGAGATGAGGTCAGAATTGAGGTTGTTTTGCAAGTTCAACAGAAAGCCACAGTACATCAGCTCAGAGAAGAAGTGCAGCCGGATAACTCAGTGGTGGATGAGTTTGAAGATGTGTTTCCAGATGAGTTACTAGGTATGCCGCCTGACCGTGACATTGAATTTATCATTGAGTTGTTACCTGGTACTGCACCTATAGCTAAACGTCCATATAGAATGGGAGTTAAAGAATTAGAAGAACTTAAGAAACAAAGCAAAGAACTGTCAGAAAAAGGTTTCATTCGTCCTAGTTCTTCACCTTGGGGAGCCCCGGTTATTTTTGTTGATAAGAAAGATGGTAGTCAAAGGATGTGTGTTGATTATCGATCACTGAATGAGGTCACCATTAAGAACAAGTATCCGTTGCCTAGAATTGATGACTTATTTGATCAGTTGAGAGGTGCTTGTGTGTTTTCCAAGATTGATCTCCGTTCAGGTTATCATCAGTTGAAGATTCGTGACTCTGACATACCTAAGACTGCATTCACTACTCGGTATGGATTGTATGAGTATACGGTAATGTCTTTTGGTTTGACTAATGCACCTGCCTACTTCATGTATCTGATGAACAAGGTATTCATGGAATTCTTGGATAAGTTTGTTGTGGTGTTCATTGATGATATCTTGATCTACTCCAAGAATGAAGAAGAGCATGCCGAGCATCTGAGATTGGTTTTGCAGAAGCTCAGAGAACAAAAGCTGTATGCCAAGCGAAGCAAGTGCGAGTTCTGGTTAAGAGAAGTTGCTTTTCTAGGACATATTGTGTCCAATGGTGGAATTTCTGTAGACCCAAGCAAGGTGGCAGACGTGTTGAATTGGAAGCCGCCAACTGATGTGACTGGCATTCGTAGTTTTCTTGGTTTAGCTGGTTACTACCGAAGGTTCATTGAAGGATTCTCCAAGCTTGCGAAGCCAATGACTTCCTTGCTAGAGAAGAATGCCAAGTTTGTGTGGTCTGAGAAGTGCCAAGCTAGTTTTGAAGAATTGAAGAAGAGATTGACAACAGCCCCAGTGTTGGTTTTGCCGGATCTGAGTAAGAAGTTCTCTATCTATTGTGATGCTTCCCGCCTAGGTCTTGGTTGTGTTCTCATGCAAGAAGGAAGAGTCGTAGCATATGCATCGAGACAGTTGAGGAAGCATGAGTTGAATTATCCTACTCATGATTTGGAGCTAGCAGCTGTGGTTCACGCTCTGAAGTTATGGAGGCATTATCTGATTGGTCATAAGTGCGACATTTATACTGATCATAAGGGCTTGAAGTATATCTTCACCTAGTCAGAGTTGAATTTGAGGCAATGTCGTTGGTTGGAATTGATAAAGGATTATGATTTGGAAGTGCATTATCATCCAGGCAAAGCAAATGTTGTGGCCGATGCTCTTAGTAGAAAAAGTTATGCTAATGAGATTCGAACAACCACTATTCCAGCAGAGTTGTGTGCAGAGATGGAGCGTCTCAACTTGGAAATTGTGATCAATGCTGTTGAGATGGAGCTTGAACCCACACTAGAGCAAGAGATACGAAAGGCTCAGTTGGAAGATGAGAAGCTCAAAGAAATAGCAGAGAACATTGTGGTTGGAAAATCACCCGGATTCAGGCTAGATGAGAATGGAACCTTATGGTTTGGGAAGAGACTCTGTGTACCCGAAGTGAAATCCATCCGAGACGCTATATTGCGTGAAGCTCATGAGTCAGCATATTCTATACACCCAGGAAGTACCAAGATGTATTTGGATCTGAAGGAAAAATATTGGTGGGTTGGACTGAAGCGTGATGTAGCAGAATATGTGGCTATATGTGATACCTGTCAGAGAGTTAAAGCTGAACACCAGAGACCTGCAGGATTGCTACAACCACTAAAGATACCTGAGTGGAAGTGGGAAGAAGTTGGTATGGACTTCATAGTTGGATTGCCACGTACTCAGAGAGGTTATGATTCAATCTGGGTAATTGTGGATCGACTGACTAAAGTGGCTCATTTCCTTCCAGTCAAGACCACTTATGGAGGTCCTAAACTAGCAGAGTTGTATATGGAGAGAATAGTGTGTCTGCATGGAGTTCCAAAGAAAATTGTGTCTGATAGGGGCACTCAATTCACCTCACATTTCTGGCAAAAGATACATGAGTCTCTAGGTACTAAGCTGAATTTCAGTTCTGCATATCATCCCCAGACTGACGATCAAACTGAACGGATTAATCAGATTTTGGAAGATATGTTGAGAGCTTGTGCTTTACAGTATGGAACGAGTTGGGATAAGAGTCTGCCGTATGCGGAGTTCTCTTATAATAATAGTTACCAGAAAAGTCTCAAGATGGCACCCTTCGAAGCATTGTATGAACGCAAGTGCAGGACACCCTTGTTTTGGAATCAAACTGGAGAAAGTCAAGTGTTTGGACCGGATGTGTTGAGAGACGCAGAGGAGCAAGTCCAGACAATAAGAGAGAACTTGAGAATAGCACAATCTAGACAGAAGAGCTATGCGGATACACGGAGAAGAGAACTAGCTTTTAATGTAGGAGACTATGTATATCTTAAAGTGTCCCCGATGAGAAGCGTGAAAAGGTTCAACAGCAAAGGAAAATTGGCACCAAGGTATATTGGTCCTTTCAAGATCCTAGAGAGACGTGGAGAAGTGGCATATCAGCTAGAACTTCCGGAAAGTTTGTCCGGTGTGCATGATGTGTTCCACATATCTCAGTTGAGAAAGTGTTTGAGAGTACCGGAAGAGCAGGTTCCTGTCGAGGAAATAGTTTTCAAGAAGGGTCTCACTTATGAGGAACATCCAGTGAAAATTTTGGAAACCGCAGAAAGAGTTACAGGAAGTCGAGGTATAAAGATGTGCAAGGTGCAGTGGCATCGGTACTCTGAGGAAGAAGCTACTTGGGAAAGAGAGGAAGATCTTAGAGAAAAGTACCCGGATTTGTTTGAGTAAGCACCAACTGAATCTCGAGGACGAAATTATTTTTAAGGGGGTAGAATTGTAACTCCCGAAAAATTGCATTCTTTTAAATAGTAGAAATTTATTTAATGGTGCAATTAATTGATCATTCCAATATAGGAAAATAATAATTTTTCTCAAATATAAAATCAAACCTAGGTCATACACATGTATGATGCATTCATGCTGGAGCATTTCTTCTTTGTACTGTTGTAGCTTATTTGAATTTCTCAAATATTTCAAAACCTAATTTGAAAATCCTTTTAAAAAAATGGAAGAAAGGAATTAGAACAGAGCCCTTCCCCTCTCCTTTCTGGCCCGAGCAGCAGCTTGGCCTGTTTTCCACTCCCTGGCCCCAGCAGATCCAGGTCGGATGGCTCGAGGACAGCTCGGCCGACCTGCTCCCTCCCTTCCCCTTACCCCATCTGACTAACGAGTGGGACCCACGGGTCAGCCCTTCCTTCTACACCTCCCTCGCCGCGTGAACAGAGACGCCGCTGCCGTGTTCATCCGCCGTGGCCGAGCACACGCGCGCGAAGCGTCCCTCTGCCGTGACTGCCAGCCCGACCCCAGCGCTCGGTGCTACCGATCTGTGGACCCACAGGACAGCCCCTTCCCTGTTTCCCTCTGCTGCTCGCCGAGAGTCCGACGCGGGCAAGAAAGAAACGGCCGAAGCCGAGTTCGTCGCTGCGCCGAGAGTCCGAAGCAGAGAAGAAACGGCCGAAGCCGATTTCTCCGCTCGCCGAGTTTGTTTCAATCTCCGAGATTGACGCCACACCTCGAGAGTATTTAAGCAGCACCACAGCCCCCCGTAGCCGTCACCTAACCCTAGCCGCCTCTTCTCGCCGCCATTGCCGAGCTCCCGCGAGAACCGAGCAGCCGCCGCCACGAGCAATTAGCTCGATTCGCCACCAATTTCCTCCCTGTAAGCCTTTGAGGAGCTTCGCTGTGATCTTGTGAAGTTTCCGAGCACTTTACCCCTTCGATTTGTGCACTGACACGCCTCCGCCGCCGTTGCAGAGATCCACCGTCCGCCGGATCACGCCGCGAGCTATCTCCGAGTCGATTTCCGACCTTCCCATTACCCTAGGTGAGCTTGCGACGCTCTTCCCGATCTATGGGTACCCTTCCCAACCTATTTTATGCACCGAAGGCCGAGTTCACCTTCTTCGGCGGCCCTCCGGCCATGGCGCCGCTGTCGGCCTCTGTTTTCCGGCCGAGAGCACCGCCACCCCTCCCCTCTGTTAATCTGATCCGCCGATTTTGAATCGGACGGCCGAAGAGCAGCCCATACCGATTCGGCCGGCGTTTTTACGAATAACCCCCTACAGTTTTTAATGCTTAGCCCGCAGCCCTTAGCGTATACAGTAGATTACGTTTGAAGGCGTATTTATTTTTGGTATATATGAAAATGTGTTTTCAGATTTGAATTCAGAATTGTTTCATTTATAATTTCCACGTTTTAGTTCCGATTTGAACGATTCAAATTGCGTTAGATTCGTAATTTCTTAATCTATCTGATGGTACCACTATTTCATATATTTTCCATTCTTAAAATTCGAGATTATATTTAATCTATTATTATCCTACTATAAATCTTGTAAAATTCACATCTTCCTCGTTCTAAATCCGATTTGCGCAAACTTTATATCGATGTGATCATAGCAACGTGTAGATTTGTTTTATAACCTTTTTAATTTATTTTCTCTCTGTTGGTGTACTGTTCTAATGAAAACTCTTGTTTGTATGCATGATTGCCCTGTATGCGTGTGTGTTGTTATGATGGATCGAGTATAGACGGTGAGCTTTACGTGGGTGATCAAGATCAGTACTGCGACAACCCGGATCACCAGGAGTTTGCTGATCAAGGCAAGTATTAGCATGGATCATCCTTGTTGTCCTATTCACCAAATAAATAATTACATTTGCATGTGTCTTCCTTGTTAACCATAGTTACTTCCTAGTTTTGTTATCCTGTTCCTTGCTACCTATGGGATTATGCATGGGGTAATTGATGCTAGTGCGTTATTGATATCATGATCATGTGAACTTGATTAATTGATTATGCAATATGATTATAAGATGCCTTTTTAGCAACATGGAACTAGGGGATTCGAGCATAGTTTTGTGATGCTCAAAATCCTTCACCTTTGATAATGATCTGTAAGTATGACACCGGGATTGACAGTGCAACTATGAGGGCTATATGGCTCTGGTTTTAGTCAAGTATGGGCACTTTTTCTAGCTTGTTAGAGGTTACCGAAAGGCGTGGTGGGACCTGACGACTCGGGTATAGTGCGGCTCCTGTCTGAGTGTGTATAACCTGCGTGACCTTGTGCCACGAAGAAGGGGGCTCTACATCTGCTTGCCGGGTTCCTAGCGGCCCTAACTTGTTAGGCGAAGTTCTTTGAAAGGCTTCATAGTGAAACCCTGCTCTCTCACCTTGGTAGTGTTATGGGAGTAATTAACCCAAGCAAATGGGAATCACGGCTCATAGTGAAAGTGCACAACCTCTGCAGAGTGTAAAACTGGTATACTAGCCGAGCTCACGGTCAAGAGCGGCCTTGGACGTCTTACGGAGTAGTTATTCTTTTGGGGTGATGCTTACTTATTGCTAAATCTATTTATTGCTGCTCATTAATTATGTTTACTATGATCATGAGAATGGGCATATTAACTTGTTGATGTCCAACTGCATAAAAGATGATTAATTAAAAGCAACTTGCTATTAAACCGTGTCAACCTTTTGAGCCTCATGAACCCATGCTAGTCTTGTTGAGTACGACATGTACTTACGCTTGTTTATTTTCATTACTTGGTTAAAAATCCCGGATGGGTAACAGATGGTGATAGTGATGAGGACTACCCAGAGGACTACTAGACTTGTGCTTCACCAGTCGACGTCCCTGTGCTATGGAGCTACCGTGAGAGTTATCTTTATTTTCCGCTGTGTAATGACTTTGATATTATTCGCTATGTATTAAACATTGGTTATGATACAATTTATGTAATTTGTTGGCTTATGTGTGTGACTGATCTCTGGGCGCACATAAGATTATGCATCCCATTTTATCCTTAAAATTGGGTGTGACAAGGCTGAACCGTCAATACCTATAGAGACATCCTCACCCGAACCAGAAGATCCGAAGGAAGGTCTCCAACCTTCAGGTCTCACATACTTCGATGACGACTTCTTCGATGATTATCGGAATGTCTCGAAGTATGCATACAGAAAAAGCACCCATGTCCCTGTCACTCCAAAGCCTTGCCACGATTCTTTAAAGGAATTCATTAGGGAGTTGACGGCCATCATGAGCGACGAATGGACAAACGAATGCTAGTCTTCATCTGAAGTAATTCAGATTCGCTCTCCTTCGCGAACCATCCGTTGCAAAATCTAGGATGATTGGGTGGAGATCTTGTACAACCCCATGGTAGGAGCAAATCTGATGTCCACAACCTTTGCACACACTCTTCTGAATGATAGACATTTTGCTCCTACGACCCTGTCCATGAGAAACAGCTCGCGTACTTGTCAGCTAGGACAAGGGTTGGTTCACAACGTCAAAATTCAGCACGATGATGTTGTCATAACTTTAGATTTTCACATCTTTGACGATGTAGACTTCAGCGTGCTGATCGGGCATCCCCTGAAGAAATTTCTCTCCAATGCAACAAGAATAGGGGAATTGAATGTTAAGGTAGGGAGGAATGTTTATTCCATACCTTTTCATCGAGCTAAAAACTCGATGGCAGACCTTCTCCCTTGTCCTACCTTGCCCAAGGAGGTTATGTCGGTTTCCCCCTTTGAACCCCCTGAGTCATCCTTGGAAAAAGATGGTAACTTCTTTATAGAAGAAGAGGAAGACACCGGGGAGACTTCTAACCTTCCTAGAGAGGAAGTGCCGACTCCACCTCCCGTTGAGCTAAAAACCCTGCCTAAAGGACTATGTTACGTTTTTCTAAAAGGCAACAAAAGCACTCCTGTCATCATTAGTGACAAGGTTTCAGATAAGGAGACGACTAGACTTATTGCCGTTCTAGAAAAACGTAGATCGGTCTTCGGGTATTCATTACAAGACCTTAAGGGGATTAGCCCAACGCTTTGTACCCATCGCATCCCTATTGACCCTGCCAGCACTCCCTCACGCAAACCATAGCGTAGGCTCAATAATGCGATGAGGGAAGTCGTGAAGAAGGAAGTCCTCAAACTTCTTCACGTCGGGATTATTTATCCCGTACCACACAGTGACTGGGTTAGTCCCGTCCAAGTGGTTCCCAAGAAAGGAGGAATGACGGTAGTTGAGAACGCTAAAAATGAGCTCATTCCACAACGTACCATCACGGGATGGAGGATGTGCATTGATTATAGAAAACTCAATGCGGCAACACGAAAGGATCATTTCCCACTACCCTTCATCGATGAGATGTTGGAGCGGTTGGCAAAACATTCTTTCTTTTGTTTCCTCGATGGGTATTCTGACAATCACCAAATCCCCATCCATCCCAACGACCAAAGCAAAACAACATTTACATGCCCGCATGGAACGTATGCATATAGGAGAATGTCATTCGGACTTTGCAATGCACCCGCGTCGTTCCAGCGATGCATGATGTCTATTTTCTCAAAAATGATTGAGGAGATCATGGAAGTTTTCATGGACGATTTTTTAGTCTATGGAAAAACTTTTGATCATTGCCTCGAGAATTTGGACAAAGTTTTGCAAAGATGCCAAGAGAAGGACCTGGTACTTTACTGGGAAAAGTGCCATTTCATGGTCCGTGAAGGCATTGTTCTTGGACATTTAGTGTCTGAAAGGGGGATAGAAGTAGATAAGGCAAAAATAGAAGTTATTGAGAAACTACCTCCCCCTGTGAGCATCAAAGTGATCTGAAGCTTTCTGGGCCATGCGGGGTTCTACAGGCATTTTATCAAAGATTTTTCACAGATCGCCAGACCCTTGACTAACCTGTAGCAAAAGACGTACCTTTTGAGTTCACGGATGAGTGTTTAAAAGGTTTTGAAACCATCAAGAAAGCACTCATCTCTGCGCCCATCATCCAACCTCCGGATTGGACGCTACCCTTCGAGATCATGTGTGATGCTAGTGACTATGCTGTTGGTGCGGTCCTAGGCCAAACCAAAGATAAGAAGCATCATGCGATCGCCTATGCTAGCAAGACTCTAACAGGACCTCAGCTTAATTATGCCACAACCAAGAAGGAGCTCCTTGCAGTAGTCTTTGCTATTGATAAATTTAGATCTTACTTGGTAGGAGCAAAGATAATTATTTATACTGATCATGCTGCTTTAAAATATCTGCTCACCAAGAAAGATGCTAAACCTCGTTTGATCCGCTGGATCTTGTTATTACAAGAATTTGATATTGAAATAAAAGATAAAAAAGGAGTAGAAAACACTGTTGCCGACCATCTTTCGCGAATGCAAGTCACTAACATGCAGGAACAAGAGATCAATGACTTCTTACGCGGCAACATGCTCCTCATGGTCATCGACACAAACCCATGGTATGCAAATATTGTGAACTACATGGTTTCAGGGTATGTACCCCCAGGCGAATCTAGAAAGAAGCTAGAATATGAAAGCAGACGTCACCTGTGGGATGAACCCTACCTGTACCGGGTTTGTGCCGATGGACTGTTGAGAAGATGCGTGCCTACTGCCGAGGGTGCACAAATCATTGAGAGGTGTCATGCAGCACCATACGGGGGCCATTATGGAGTTTTCCGCACACAAGCCAAAATTTGGCAGTGCGGATTCTATTGGCCAACAATGTATAACGACACCAAAGAATTCATTCGAAGGTGTCGACAATGTCAGCTGCAAGGCAATATCAGCTCCCACAATGCCATGCCCCTTCATTTCAACCACCAAATAGAAGTCTTCGACGTCTGGGGCATTGACTTCATGGGACCATTCCAAAAGTCGGGAGACTGTGAGTACATCCTCGTGGCAGTTAACTATGTCTCGAAGTGGGTCGAAGCACTACCTTGTCGAGCAGCGGATGCAAAACATGCAAGAAAGATGTTTCATGAAGTAATCTTCCCTCGCTTTGGAACACCTAGGATGGTGATAAGCGACAAGGACTCACGCTTCATAGACAAAACTTTCAGAGCATTCCTGCGAGAATTGGGAGCCAAGCACAACATAGCTACTCCTTATCAGCCCCAAACCAGTGGACAAGCCGAAACTTCGAACAAACAAATTAAAAACATCCTTCAGAAAACAGTGAACGAGATGGGAAGAAGATGGAAAGATAAGCTACCTGATGCGCTTTGGGCATACAGGACAGCTTACAAAACCCCCATCGGGATGTCACCATATAAGCTGATCTATGGGAAAAGTTACCATTTGCCTGTTGAGCTTGAACATAGAGCTCACTGGGCAATTAAAATGTAGAACATGGATCTCAAGTCAGCTGGTAAAAATAGGCAGAAACAAATAGCAGAACTAGAAGAATGGGGAGAAAAGGCCTATCATAGTGCCAAGCTCTACAAAGAACGAACAAAGAGATGGCATGATTGAAGAATTCAACACAAAGAATTCAAGATAGGTGACAAAGTTCTGCTCTTCAATTCAAGAGTCAAATTGTTCGGGAAAGGCAAGCTCAGAAGTAAATGGGACGGACCTTACACCGTCATCAACGTATGTCACATGGAGCAATCACAATAGAAGACGATGACGGTAACATCCATAAGGTAAATGGCCAACGACTCAAGGTATTCCTTGAACCCGAACTGAATTTCATTGATGAAATAAACATAATATCCTTTAAAGAGTTCATTAAAAACTTATAAAAAATATATATATAGAATAATAATAATAAATAAATAAATATATAAACATTTTTTATACTTTACTACTTTATAAATAACTAGATGGTTGTAGAGCAATAGTGTTGCATTTATGAAATACCCAAAATGCCCCCATGATCTTTCCTTTCATGAACATAAAATCCTTGTGATCATAGGAATATTCTCTCATAAATGCATGATAGTGTAATATTGAGATATTTTTACAAAAATCACACTTCAAATTACACTCAATCATTTTGATCCACTGCGCATCACTCTTGATCGTAATCGGGATTGGAATCCACACGATTTGAGCAGCAGTTACACAAAAGGCAAAGGCTGGCAAGTGGACCCAGGGGACCGACCGCCCCCCAGATAGCTCAAATAATGTAGATCTTTTTCGTACCTGTTTTTAATTACTCCAGAATCGCATCTCTGGTTACAATCAATTCATTTCCTCAACAGAAACCTCAGTAGAACCTATAAAAGCAATTCAAAGGCCTCTCCTCTCCTCACACCAAACCATTCTCTTCTTCCTCTTGCAAAAGTTGCGAAGCTCTCCCACTTGCAAGCCGTGACCATGTCTAGCTATGCTCTCTCGCTGATCCAAGCTCCCGGCTCCATTGCCAACCTAGACATAGTTCCCTATCAAGAGAGCTCTTTTGTGAGAGAAGAAGCTCATGCAATAGTGGAGAAGCCGCTAGCTTTTCTACCCCCGTCAACCAATGATGTTAGCAACATTTCAAGCTTGAAGTCCACGGCACGTTCCCGTGCACCTGAAGGAGGTGCCAAGAAGAAGAGTTTCGCTGCCCGACCAACTACCGGCGTTTTAGGCCTCAAGAGAAAGGCCCCTAGTAGTAGCGGGCTTAGCAAACGTGTTGCCGTGATGCCCTCTTCATCCAGTTTACCCTCTCTGTCGTCTCCCACTAAAGACATTCGTTCTTACACCATTAGGGGAGTGCGCAAACCTGATGGAGGGTACGCTAAAGGCTTTTTCCGTCGAGGCGAAACACCTTCTAAGAAACCTACACCCTCTGCCGAAACCTCAGGTGCCAGGCGTACAGTCTTTAGGAAAATTATTATAGGGCAGCCTAAGTGATTCTTTAGCGATAGTGAGGATGAAACGTCTTCCAAAGGCCCAACCATCGCCTCACTAAATGCTAGCATCAAGAACACGCGCCTAAATGTTGAAAAGGCACAAGCCCGAATAGCCGAGGCTCATCTTAGTGTGAAAGGAGTTAGAGATGAACTAGATGAGATGTGCCGTGGCTATGGAGAGCAGCTGCGCAAGATCGCTAAAGCAGCAGGAGTTGAGCACGTTCTCTAAATATCTTTAGAACGCTCCTGCTACACAAATAATTAGGCACACATTTTTTTCTCTTCATGATCTTTTATTTTCCAATCATGTCCCCTTTCAACATAATGTGCCTATTTGATTTATTAATGGAAAATAAATTTTTTATCTTTATATATTGCACACTTGTTTTCTCTATATATTGTGACTAACCAAACAGGAAAGAAATCAAGTGTGGGGGGAAGAACTCTTCAAAGTTAAACTGCACAAGAACAAAAATCAAATTTGGTTTGTGCAAACATCTCCCCTCTCTCTCCCTAATTAAAAAAGTTTTAAAAATAAAATTTAAAGAATGATGTCCCCTTCATACTCCATCAAATATGTCTTCCTATGTTCAGAATGTTTGCATACTTTTTATTCCTTGCTAATATTCCTACAAGATTTATGAACACCATTTAGGGACCCCTTTTTATCTAAGTAATTGACAAATGAGATATAGCCGGATGACATGATGCTTACTCGTTCTTGCAAAGTACTTGGAATTGATTTTTACAAAAATTCAATTAGCATGTTCCTTGAATGATTAACAAATACCTACCAAGGCCATATCTGATTCTTTATGATGAAACCTTCCACATATGCCACTTATATTGTGTTAAGTTTGGTCAAATTTTGTGACCGCTGTTGAGAGATGTTTCATGCTCCCAAGATCAGAATTCACATGCACCCACCAAATTAAGCCAATTCTCACCCTGAGGATTGCGCAAAACACGCATCCATCCATCCACCAAAAATATGCCAACTCTTACACTAGGAGTTGCACAGTTTTTCTCCACCAAATAAAAGTGCTGTTTTTATCCAAAGAAACACGCACTCTTGATGCAAAACTTTACTCATCCATCATGATATCTCCTCATTCAAAATATGTCATATGCCAATAAAAGATATGAGGCTATGCTAAAAAAAAGAAGAAGAGGAACTGTGCCAAGGGGCATCAGAAAATAAACGGGAAAGAAGATTCTAAATACCCGTTCAAAAAAATATATATATAGTGATGAAATTCCTATATCCCATATCTTGTCTTTTTCAAAAAAAGAGAATCATGATGCATAGAATATCAAAAAGATTTAGAATTAGGTTTCCACCTTCGTATTCTCCACACACATGCACATTCTGATCTAAGAGTATGACGCACTCGCTCCGGTATGGTCTGGGGTTTGACTCGACAATATATGCAGGGTAAGTGTGCCTCATCATTTTCATTCCTACCTAAGACTCCAGATAAGCCTTTTAGAGGTAGGATGACCATGTGAAGGCATTATTTTTATGCCTTGGTGAGGAACCACTTACAAACATGAGCGATTTGAGACAATCATTCAAGGAACACAAGCTATTCTTATGATTTTCAAAGTCTTGCAAATACCCAAGTTTCTACGCATGGACAAACTAATCAGATTTGAATCCAAACTATTCCATTTTGCAATTACTCAAGATAATTTGGTAGACACATTGAAGTTCATAAATCCAGATGAAGTTTGGAATAAACTGTATGCAGATCTTTATAAAATAAGGAAAATGAACCCATTTGGTCCTTAGCACTTTACTCGAGGACGAGTAAAGGACCAAGTGTGGGGGAGTTATTGGCGGTCCTTAACAACTAAAATACAACATCATTCTAATGCTAAAATAAATAGAAGGTAGAGCTTTTATCTAACCTTTCCACGAGTTTTGTTGCACATGTGACTTGCAGGTCGAACACGTGGAAATGCATAAAAATCACCGGAAAGCGCACTTCCAGAAAACATATTCAGAAAAGGCACAAATCAAGAATAAAAGAGAAAAGCCCATCAAACCATCAAACGGGATCCATCCGTAACCATGGGGGAGGCCCAGGCCCAGGGAGCAACCGACCACTCGAAGACGGTGGCCAGTTGCCGCCTCCTAGGGACCGACCGGCCCCGGGGGCCGCCGCCCCCCAGATGGCACTTCCCAGGCCCAGTTTCAGTGACAATGCTCATGGCGGTTCCCTAAAGGCGGTTTCACCTCCTTCCATATTTATCTATGCCGAAACCGACCTGTGGAGCTATAAAATGAGGCCCTCACCCCCTCCATGGGGGAACATGATACAATAGAGAAGAAGAAGGGAGTACCACCATTTTCCATTAGTGTAGCTCCTAGCTAGGCTAGTATAGGGTTAGAGAGAGATAGAAGCTTGAGAAGTGATAGCGGGGTCGAAGCAGTTCTACCCTCGGGTGGACGAAGTGCCGGACCTGTCGGCTCTCACATCTAACTTGTACCTCTACAACCATCTTGCTACTTAAAGTAAGAGGTTTGTGATACATTTTAGTTTTGATCCATTAAGTGAGTTACTTTTATAAAGCTACTTATTTGTGGGATCGTCGCTCATTCTTAGGACGGGTGCTCTAGTTAGAAGACTCCTGATAGAGACGGAAGTTCCTGGCCATCGCTAGTGTAGGAGTCGCCTTCGTAGACGTGGTGTCTAAGTCGGAGTCTACCTTCGTATGTTGCGCGCGTCCACGGGCAGAGGGGTAGGAGGCAGGTGGTGACAGCCCTGTCCACTCATATATGAACTCCCCCACGTTCGGCCGTGGAATAGCGCTGATACTGGTATCGGCTGGCAGACCAGCTGCGTCAGTGGGCCTGAAGCAAGCAAGTAGTGGGAAAGTTATATTCACTTAGTGTTTCCAGACTTAGTGTATCCTCTCCACCCAAGTTATCCCTTCTATCTTTTCTAGGGTCAACTAGCTAAGAGACCTCTAACATAAGCCATTCCTTTGGGAAAATACGATACCCTGAATACTTTCGGGTGAAGTGCTGCAACGGTACTTCCGTGCGCTTGCGAATTTTTCTGCTGTCACTAAGAAGCGCCAACAGAGACACCGCCCCCAACCCAGGGCAGTGGAAAATGTCCTTTGGCACCAAAGAAACCGGATGATGAAGCTGGGGACAAACCTGCCGACCTTACCACGAACAAACCTCCCCACCTCACCACAGAGCAATGGGCGGCGTCCAACTTAACCGAAGAGTTCAAGTACTCTACGGCGTTCGAAAGGTATGTATGCTTATGGCAACTGCACGTAACATTCTTTTTTCATGTTGCCCCTACAGGGAGTGAACCCCGCCTAAATTTTGGCCCCTAAGTCTAGATTGCCCAGATAACTACGAGAATGGCAAATTCATGTTGACCTTGGGTGATCTTTTGGAGGAGCCGTGGGAGGTTCAGAGGTTCCACATCTGGTATATGCATGCCGCAAAGCTGGGCATGAAGGGGTTCATTGTGAAGGTCCCGCAGGAGTACTTCCATTTGGTGGACGATGAGACTTTCTGAAACGACCTCGATTTCCGCAAAGGGAAATCCACAGGCTCGAATTGTAATTCAACAGATTGCTTGGGACAATCCATGAAATTACCCATATCTCAGTTGACACCAGGATCCATACAACGGTAATTAAGTCTTACATAAACACTTATTACATCGCCACATTGGCGGAATCAACATTCAGAGAAGCTTCAGAAGATGCGGAAGCGATTCATCCTTCACGGCCAACTTGAGTGTAGCACGTGACCCTATTCCTCGTCATCATCTCCCTCGAAGTCGTACTCATTCTCGTCACCTGATGGCAAATTTATCAGTACGATTTGTACTGGCCACGGAGCCCACCTATGCAGCATTTGCTTTGTGGAAAGTGGATGCAAGGCTATACAAGCAGACCTATAGGCTGAGGTTTTCCTATGCAGCTGTAATCAATGTTTAATTAGTCAAGTTTTATCACCAGTTAACACCATCATCCCTTTTCCCATCACCACATCTCACTTACCCACACCTCGCTCTCATTCGACAGGCCCAACTCCCTCTCGGGCCTATCTCAGCGGCACACTACCACAACGGGTACACTGCCGGAAAAATGTCATCCAGGGGGAGAAGAGAACACTCACTACACTAGTAGAAGCTTCACAGGAAAGGTCCATAGCCAACAGGTTGGCATATGTATCGATCGATCAACCGTACACTCTGCAGAGGTTTCACTACCCACAAGATTAGCCATCATAGGTGTTGCGCAAACACCTAGGCAGAATTCCGGGTGCTTGCTTGCCTAGGTCGATGCCACCCTACCACTCAGCCCTGGGATATTCCGGATCCTACACCGTTATGCTGAGACTGGGAGACACAGCACCGGGCCCATCCAGTGGTACTGTGCATCTAGAACGGAACGGGAACCCATCGACCGTCTCCGCCCACCCTTATCACCTCTCAACCTAGCAGTAGTGGCACCGTCCTACCAAGTAGTCCAGCCGTCTCCCGCCCATCAGAAGCGAGTGAGTAGAAAAGGATTCCCATGAACCTGAAACTAGTCCGTCCTAGGTTTGACCAAGCAGGCATCTTCACTTAGGGGATACTCTCCCCGTGCCATCACAGCACCTCCGTCCACGGGCTTCAAACCACCAAGGCTATCCCACCCGGAACCTCCTCAACAACTTTACCCGCCACAGGTATCTCACTTGGGGATGCCCAGGTTGCACCCCCGGCACGACTTGCCCCATGGGCTCGTCTCACATCCCACTTAGTCGACATCAACCCTTACCACGCACCCAAGACGCACGCAGCACTCTCTCCCAGTGGTTATAATCAGTTATACACCGTCCCAATTCCACCACATAGCATATAGCAAGTAGAAAGTAGTGGAAGAGTAACAATAAATTAAGCAGCAGCTAACCTAGCAGCGGATAGCAGGGTATAGTCTTATCAAGGCAGGGAAATCAAATATACTACCATGCAACCAATCCATACATAATCATAAAGCAATAGCAACAATGTCATTTGCAATGCGTAATTAGGATCTAAGGATTTGGTGGGACGTGGCACCTTCGTAGTCGTCTCCTAGCTCCTGAAAGTACTCGTGGTCGTCTTCCTTAGTCAGATCCTCCTCCGGCTCTGAAATCGAACACGAAATAGTCACGTCAGCGACTCCTATAGAGTATTTCAGAAAAATCCAATAAAATAAAGAGCCAAATGCACACAAACACAGTCTTAGATTGTAGATCTCATTTTTCTGAGAATTTTGATATATGGTGCGCAATTTTTGGACTTCGTATGAATAAGTTATGAATTTCCGAAGATTATCCTATTTTCTGAAAATGGAAAATGGTCGGTTAATCAGGGGCAGCTCGGGATTGGTCCACGTGGTGCGCGGGTCCAGTAGTGCGGCATGTGGCGCCTCATCAGAACACAGACCCGATGGTCGCCCACTAGGTGTTCGATGCTGGTTCCCAGAGAGTTGCCGGCGTTGGCGTAGCTCGGCGTGGCTCGGCGGTGGTCGGGGGTAGCTCGGCTGTGGTGGGGGGTAGCTCGGCGGAGCGCGGCGGTGGTCAGGGGTAGCTCGGCGGAGCTCGGCATAGTTCGGCGGTGGTCGGGGGTAGCTCGGCGGAGCTCGGCATAGTTCGGCGGTGGTCGGGGGTAGCTCGGCGGTGGTCGGGGTTAGCTCGGCGGTGGTCGGGGGTAGCTCGGCGGAGCTTGGCGTAGCTCGGCGGGGCTTGGCTTAGCTCGGCGGAGCTCGGCGTAGTTCGGTTTAGCTCGGCGGGGCTCGGGCGAATCGGAGATTCGGGGCGCCGAGGGTGCCGCTCTCCCGAGCTCTCCCGGGGAGGCTCGGGTGAATCGGAGATTTGGTGCGCCGAGGGTGCCGTTCTCCCGAGGTCTCCCGCGGAGGCTCGGGCGAATCGGACATTTGGGCGCCGAGGGGGCTGCTCTCCCGAGCTCTCCCGGTGAGGCTCGGGCAAATCGGAAATTTGGGCGCCCGAGGGTGCCGTTCTCCTGAGGTCTCCCGCGGAGGCTCGGGCGAATCGGACATTTGGGCGCCGAGGGGGCTGCTCTCCCGAGCTCTCCCGGTGAGGCTCGGGCGAATCGGAAATTTGGGCGCCCGAGGGGGCCGCTCTCCCGAGGTCTACCGGGGAGGCTCGGGCGAATCGGACATTTGGGCGCCGAGGGTTCCGCTCTCCCGAGGTCTACCGGGGAGGCTCGGGCGAATCGGAGATTTGGTGCGCCGAGGGTGCTGCTCTCCCGAGCTCTCCTGGGGAGGCTCGGGCGAATCGGAGATTTGGTGCTAGTAGGGTTCCAGGGCGTCTGTTCAAGGCGACGGTGTCTCTCCGGTGCGGCGGACGATGACAGGGCGGCGATGACCATATTTCGGCAAGACAGGGCTCGGCTTTCCCCAATTGGCGTGCTCAGGCAGTCGTCCGACCAGATGGTGGCGGGTTAGAGTCGTGGTATGGCCTCCTCTCCCTCGGCATACGGCGGTTCTCCGACGAGGTGGAGGCGCACGTAGCCAAGGCGACAGACATGATTCGGGGCTCGGCTATCTACGCGGCGGTGCCGAGGCAGACTTGGCGAACCTCGTCGGCCTTTTTCCGCAGAGCGAGGCGATCGGGGGTACTCGGAACGGATTTTAGGCGAGGCGGATCGTGTCGGCGGCGATGTCATCGCGACTGTGAGGATCCGGCGGGGCTAAGGAGGTCTTCTAGGAGATGTATACGCGTCCAGGGTCTATGGCGATGGTATACCAACTACCAATTTTGGCTACCGAGATTCCCAAGGTGCTCGGTTGTGGCGGCGGCGTGTCGCCGGCGACGGCAGAAGGCGGCAACGCGGCTACGACCAAGTATTGGTTCAATCGAATGCGGTCTTGTCAAATTGGTGAGGCCAGTGAAGCATACAACACTCTGGTGGCGAACTTTAGCCATGGCATGACCTTCTTTTGGCGATGGCTCGCGGCGGCGCTCCGGTAAGGTCACGGCGCACGCGGCCAAGGCGATTCAGGCTTCCTCTAGCGCTTAGATCCGCGTAGCTAGCTCAAAGGGTCGTGGCGGTGCTCCACGACGCTCTAACCTATACGGGTGCTAGTCGGATTGCTCGGAACGGGTGATTCGGCGTCGGAACGCGTCGGTGGTGAGCGCGCTCCGCCGAGAACGCGTCGTGCTGCGTTCTCGGTCTAGCAAGCTTGTAGTCCGGGGGTTTCGGCCGGTCGAATGAGTGCATGGTGCAGGTGACCTTCCCGAGCTGGTAAAGGCTCGTGCCTGCGCGTCCCGTGGGCGGAACGCCATGGCAAAAGCAGGGCAAGGTTCGGACATGGCATGCGGTGGCTCACCGTGGTGTCGGTGAAGCTAGGATGGCGGTGCAGTGGCAAGTCGGAGCCGTGCAGAGCGATCGCAGTGCCGTGCCGCTCCTCGTCCGCAGCTCGGGCTTCTCCTCCGTGTCCGGCTCCGGCGTGCTCCGCGGCGGCGGCGCTCCGGCAGCTTCTCCTCCTCTGCTCCGCCCTTCTCCCTCTCTCTCGGCTATGCGGTGGGGTGCGGTGGCTTGTGGAGCCGCAGCGTGGCGGCTGCGAGTGGGAATGGGCTAGGGCTCCTCGGGTGCTCCAATTTATAGGCGAGCTTGGCAGGTTCCCATGGCGGACGGCCGCGATTGATCTCGGTAGATCAGAGGGCTACGGCCGCTCGATGCTAGGGCTTCAGGGTGCACGCGGGCTCGCTTGGCGGCCAAGAAAGGAGGGGACAGGAGGGGGACAGCTTCTGCGGGGCGTGGTGCTGTCGGCCGTGGGTCCGGGGTCACGCGAATTGCGTGCACTCGTCCCCGTCGCCTCTGCGAGGAAGAAGAACAGTGGGGGGGCGAGAGCGGCTGACAGGCGGGGCCGGGTTGGCAGCGAGCGCGCGCGCTGCCGAGCCGCAACGTGGGCCGCGCGCGGGTGAGGTGAGGAGGGGAAGGCCGGGCTGGCTTGGGCTGGCTTAGCAGACCGGCTGGCCGAATGGCTGGCCTAACTCTCTTTCTCCTTTTCTATTTTCATTTTAGTGTATATATACATATATTATCCATTTTAAATATTGAGTAAATACAAACATAAATTGCAATAAATCCCAAATGTGATGCATAAGTTATTATTCTATGTTAATGGAATTAAAATGCATACTACACTCCTTTATTTACCAAATTCATAATGAAACCTATATGCTTGCACAAGAAAAATGGGTCTTCATAATAAATAAATGAAAATTTTTAATTGGTTGGGATTTTTAGATTGTGTGGATTTTTAGGGTTGTTACAGTCCTCCCCCCTCATTAGGATCTCGACCTCGAGATTCAGAGATAACGTACCCATCGAAGAGGTAAGGAAACATAATCCGCAAGTCCGATTCTTTCTCCCACGTAGCTTCCCTTTCAGTGTGATTGCTCCACTGTACCTTGCACATCGGAATAGTCTTGTTCCGCGTCTCCTTGGTATCCCGTGCCAAGATCTTGATCGGATGTTCCTTGTATTCAAGTGTGTCTTGCAGGTCTAGTGCATCTGTAGGAACTTGCTCCTCGGGAAGCTTCAAACACTTCCTTAATTGCGAGACATGGAACACGGGGTGTACTCCAGATAATTCCTCCGGTAGTTCCAGCTTGTAAGCAAGCTTTCCAACCCTTTTACAGATCTTGTATGGCCCAACATATCTTGGTGCCAATTTCCCTTTTACGTGGAATCTGACGGTGCCACGAAGTGGAGATACCTTAAGGTAGACATAATCCCCAACCTTGAACTCAAGCTCTCTACGTCTTCTATCTGCATAGCTCTTTTGCCTACTCTGTGCAATCCTCAAATTCTCTCTTACTTGGGCAACACCTTCTTCTGCTTCCACAATCTTAGCAGGACCGAAGAATATCCTCTCACCTGGTTCTGACCACATTAGCGGGGTTCTGCACGGTCTTCCATACAACGCTTCAAATGGAGACATCTTAATGCTTGTCTGATAACTGTTGTTGTATGAGAACTCGGCGTGGGGTAGACAGCTCTCCCATCCTTCCTTGTACCTTAATACGCAAGCACGTAACATGTCCTCGAGAATCTGGTTCACTCTTTCTGTTTGCCCATCCGTTTGCGGGTGGTATGCGGTGCTATAGTCGAGCTTGGTTCCGATGGACTTGTGCAAGGATTTCCAGAACTGTGATACGAACTGTGAGCCTCGGTCAGATATAATACTCAGAGGCGCCCCATGTAACTTCAAAATGTTTGATACGTACAGATCTGCCAGCTTTTCAGCTCTATACTTCCTTTTGACCGGTATAAAATGTGCAACTTTGGTTAGACGATCCACTATTACCCATATAGAATCATACCCATGCTCGGATCGGGGCAGTCCTATTATAAAGTCCATGGATATGCATTCCCACTTCCATTCTGGTATCTCAACTGGTTGTAGCAACCCTGCTGGTCTCTGATGTTCGGCCTTGATTCTATTGCATGTATCACATCGGGCTACATGCCCTGCAATGTCTGTTTTCATATTCTCCCACCAGAAGTGCTTCCTTAGATCATGGTACATCTTGGCTGACCCTGGGTGAATGCAATATTTGGAGTCATGCCCTTCTGACAGAATCTCTTCTCGTATCGCTGAATCCGTCGGTACACAGATTCTATCTTTGTACCATACAGTTCCCTGCTCATCTTCTCGGTATTCGGGGCCTCTTCCCAGCTTCATCAAACCACGGATATAGTCTATCTCAGGACAGTTCCTTTGTGCTTCACGGATCCGTGAGGTGAGATTGTACTCGACGCGAAGCTCATTTAGCATGCCATAGGAGACTACCTCGAGCTGGAATGCGTCGAACTCTCTCCTGAGCTCAGGCGGCATAGAGTTGGTGATGAGGGTATGGCAGTAGCTTTTGCGGCTAAGTGCATCAGCGACAACATTGGCCTTTCCTGGGTGATAATGGATCTCAAGATCATAGTCCTTGATGAGTTCTAGCCATCTGCGCTGCCTCATATTCAGATCTTCTTGTGTGAAGAAGTACTTCAGGCTCTTGTGGTCAGTGTAGATGTCACACTTGTTGCTTATTAGATAGTGTCTCCAAATCTTGAGTGCATGTACCACGGCTGCAAGTTCTAGGTCATGAGTCGGGTATCGCTGCTCATGTTCCTTCAACTGTCTTGAGGCATAAGCTATCACCCTTCCTTCTTGCATTAGTACACAGCCCAAACCTTGCCGAGAGGCGTCACAATATACAACAAAATCTTTGTGAATATCGGGCAGGGCTAGTACAGGTGTAGTAGTGAGCTTCTCCTTCAAGGTCTGAAAACTCTTCTCACATTCAGGAGTCCATATAAACTTGTTCTCTTTCTTCAGCAAGTTGGTCATGGGTCTTGCAATCTTGGAGAAGTTCTCAATAAATCTGCGATAGTATCCTGCAAGTCCCAAAAAGCTTCTGATTTCTGACACATTACAGGGTTGTTCCCACTCTTTCACAGCTTCAATCTTGGCTGGGTCTACTGCGACTCCTTCTCCTGACAGTACGTGTCCAAGGAAAGCAACTTCCTCAAGCCAGAATTCGCACTTGGAGAATTTGGCGTATAGCTGGTTGCGAGACAACCTCTCCAATACGGTCCTCAGATGATGTTCATGTTCCTCTTTTGTGGCTGAATAAACCAATATATCATCAATGAATACCACCACAAACTTGTCTAGCTCATTCATGAAGATCTTGTTCATCATGTTCATGAAGTATGCTGGAGCATTAGTGAGTCCAAATGAGACTACTGTGCACTCATACTGTCCATATCTAGTGACAAATGCAGTCTTCGGGATATCCTCTTCCCTGATCTTCATCTGATGGTACCCTGATCGGAGATCGATCTTCGAGAAGTACTTGGCCTTACTCAATTGATCTAACAGATCATCGATGCGGGGCAATGGGTACTTATTCTTGACTGTAACCGCATTCAGATTCCGGTAGTCAATGCACATCCTCATCGTGCCATCCTTCTTCTTGACAAACAAAACGGGAGATCCCCAGGGCGAAGCACTAGGCCTAATGAAGCCCTTCTCCAGTAATTCTCCCAGCTGCTTCTTGAGTTCCTTCAACTCATCAGCCGACATTCTGTAGGGTCTTTTGGCAATCGGTGCAGTTCCTGGCATCAGCTCTATAACAAACTCCACATCTCTATCTGGTAGCATTCCTGGTAACTCCTCTGGAAACACGTCATTGAATTCATAGACTACTGGCACATCTCTGAATGTCAGCTCTGTCTTATCTGCTTTAGTCTCCAAGGCACATAAGAGGGCTTGGACTCTCTCGATTTGGGGTACACATCGGACGACTGTTCCCCAAGGGTGGGTTACCTAAACATATCTAGGTGAACAAGATATCACTCCCCGGTGTTTGGTTAGCCAGTCCATGCCTAAGATGACATCTAAGCTATTGGAGGGTAGTAGGGTTAGGTCAGCTCGAAAGTCGAGTCCCTCGATTGTGATTATCACTCCCCTACATATGTGAATGCTTCTGAAGGTTCCTAAGGGCGACCTAGTTAGGATGAGGTTTGCTCTCGGGGTTACAGGTATGTTATGCTTACGTGCATATGCAGATGAAATGTATGAACATGTAGCTCCCGAATCGAACAGAACTGTAGCCATGTTACCCTGAACTAGGAACGTACCGTACACAGCATCAGGTGCAGCTTCAGCTTCCTCAGCGGTCATGTGGTTCAGTCTTCCTCGGGTAGCAGATCCCCGGTTCGGTGTGCCCTGTGCAGCTGCTGGTGCACGGTTGAGGTCGGGGCACACAGCCACACAGTGTCCAGGCTTTCCGCATCCGAAGCAAGTGAAGGGCGCACTGCCTGCTGTAGCTATCGCAGGAGCCTTCCAATTGCTTGTCCTTGGCGTGTTGGTAGCGGGGGCGCGTGTGTTCTGCACAGCTCGAGTCGGCGCAGGGTAGGTCTGAGTGGGGCGGTGATAGTTGCCGCTGTTGGTACCACCACGGCTCGTTCCCAAAGAGGGTCCCTGGCGAGTTCGGAAAGGCGGAGGTGCACCCGTTCGCTGTCTCTGGGGTGGAGCAGCGCGAGCGGGTCCCTCAGAGCGGCGCTTCTTTCCCTTGTTCTGGGCCTCGAATTCCAGTCGTGCTTCCATGCGATCCTTCTCGATCTCAATACAGCGGTCAATCAGTTCACGCAGAGTGTAGCTCTTGTTCCCTGACAGAGCCAACCTGATCTTGGTCTGAAGTCCCTTCCTGTAGTAGTACATCTTTTCCTTCTCGGAACTCACGCAAGACGCAGGTGCGTAGCGGAGCAAGCAGTTGAAGCGGGTGGTGTACTCGTGGATCCGATCAGCTCCCTGGGAGATGTTGCGAAACTCGTTCTCCTTGGCCTCCATGACTCCCTCCGGAATGTGGTGGTCACGGAAAGCCTCGGTGAACTCATCCCAGTCAATGCGGGCTGGGTCCTCGTGAGCGCTGGTGTAGTTGTCCCACCATGCTCGTGCAGCACCGGTCAGCTGGTGGCTAGCAATCCCAACACACTCCTCGTCGGAGCAAGTGGTTAGGTCCAGCTTCTTCTCTATCTCCTTAAGCCAATCGTCGGCAGCGAGAGGATCGTTGTCGGTCCCGTCGAAGGTAGGTGGCCTCAGCTTCAGGAAACCCTCCAGTTTCCTTTGGAAGTCATTCTGGGGTGGCCCGTGGTGCCTGTTCATCCCAGTAGCTATGGCATTCAGCAACTGGGTCTGCTAAGCCATTACTTCCGCCAACGTCGGTGGCGGCAGCGGTGGCGGTGGCGGAGGCACGTTCTCGCCTTGTGGTGGCGGATCGTTCACTGGCGGTGCATTCTCTGCCCGGCGCAGCTCTTCTTCCAGGTTAACTCCAGCACGTCTGCCAGCTGGGCATCCACGGTTGCGACCACGCCCACGTCCTGGCGCAGGCGCGGGGGAGGGCTGGTGGTTCTCCAAACGCGCAGAACGTCTCATCGACATCTGAAATTATTAGGTACGTGCTCAGTGCAGTAATAATCTAGTAGTGGTTTAAGTAGGAGTTAGATGTTTTCAATGATTTAAATGAATTAAAATATTTTTCATGCTATCCTACACTCAACCAAAGAAGCATAGAGAACCATAAGAAGCATAAGATCCAAATGTCACTCATCACATGGTTATTATTATATAAAGGATGTTCCTAGCTGCTAAGAAGATCGTGCTATGCGCAGATAGCCAATAACAGGACTACTCATGGTATCACTAGTCTAAGGGCCACGCAGGGTCCCATAAGCTACTGGTGCATAAGGTCGAGTACGGCGTCGGGTATGCGGCTGTCCTCTGCCTCGACAAGCTTCCCTCGGCTGAAGTACTGGATCTAGTCAGACGGTGCTCCCAGCTCCTCTAGCACCTGGCGTAGTACCATGGCAAATCCGCCGTGGTTCCTTCCGTTGATCGGGATCTCAATAGTGCCGTCGTGCAGTGGACGAAGTGGTGGTCCAAGGCTGGTCATCAGCGAATTTTTCAAGAAACGGATTAGCAGGTCCTTGTATTAGATAAGCCATTGCATAAAAAGTGAATGCAAGGTCGGTAATATAACCGAAAGAGAGTCTGGCTTCCTATTCTAACGTCCATTTTCTATGGGTCTCGTCCTACAGTCAAGTATGGCTCCGATACCAACTGAAACGACCTCGATTTCCGCGAAGGGAAATCCACAGGCTCGAATTGTAATTCAACAGATTGCTTGGGACAATCCATGAAATTACCCATATCTCAGTTGACACCAGGATCCATACAACGGTAATTAAGTCTTACATAAACACTTATTACATCGCCACATTGGCGGAATCAACATTCAGAGAAGCTTTAGAAGATGCGGAAGCGATTCATCCTTCATGGCCAACTTGAGTGTAGCACGTGACCCTATTCCTCGTCATCATCTCCCTCGAAGTCGTACTCATTCTCGTCACCTGACAGCAACTTTATCAGTACAATTTGTACTGGCCACGGAGCCCACCTATGCAGCATTTGCTTTGTGGAAAGTGGATGCAAGGCTATACAAGCAGACCTATAGGCTGAGGTTTTCCTATGCAGCTGTAATCATGTTTAATTAGTCAAGTTTTATCACCAGTTAACACCATCATCCCTTTTCCCATCACCACATCTCACTTATCCACACCTCGCTCTCATTCGACAGGCCCAACTCCCTCTCGGGCCTATCTCAGCGGCACACTACCACAACGGGTACACTGCCGGAAAAATGTCATCCAGGGGGAGAAGAGAAAGCTCACTACACTAGTAGAAGCTTCACAGGAAAGGTCCATAGCCAACAGGTTGGCATATGTATCGATCGATCAACCGTACACTCTGCAGAGGTTTCACTACCCACAAGATTAGCCATCATAGGTGTTGCGCAAACACCTAGGCAGAATTCCGGGTTCTTGCTTGCCTAGGTCGATGCCACCCTACCACTCAGCCCTGGGATATTCCGGATCCTACACCGTTATGCTGAGACTGGGAGACACAGTACCGGGCCTATCCAGTGGTACTGTGCATCTAGAACGGAACGGGAACCCATCGACCGTCTCCGCCCACCCTTATCACCTCTCAACCTAGCAGTAGTGGCACCGTCCTACCAAGTAGTCCAGCCGTCTCCCGCCCATCAGAAGCGAGTGAGTAGAAAAGGATTCCCATGAACCTGAAACTAGTCCGTCCTAGGTTTGACCAAGCAGGCATCTTCACTTAGGGGATACTCTCCCCGTGCCATCACAGCACCTCCGTCCACGGGCTTCAAACCACCAAGGCTATCCCACCCGGAACCTCCTCAACAACTTTACCCGCCACAGGTATCTCGCTTGGGGATGCCCAGGTTGCACCCCCGGCACGACTTGCCCCATGGGCTCGTCTCACATCCCACTTGGTCGACATCAACCCTTACCACGCACCCAAGACGCACGCAGCACTCTCTCCCAGTGGTTATAATCAGTTATACACCGTCCCAATTCCACCACATAGCATATAGCAAGTAGAAAGTAGTGGAAGAGTAACAGTAAATTAAGCAGCAGCTAACCTAGCAGCAGATAGCAGGGTATAGTCTTATCAAGGCAGGGAAATCAAATATACTACCATGCAACCAATCCATACATAATCATAAAGCAATAGCAACAATGTCATTTGCAATGCGTAATTAGGATCTAAGGATTTGGTGGGACGTGGCACCTTCGTAGTCGTCTCCTAGCTCCTGAAAGTACTCGTGGTCGTCTTCCTTAGTCAGATCCTCCTCCGGCTCTGAAATCGAACACGAAATAGTCACGTCAGCGACTCCTATAGAGTATTTCAGAAAAATCCAATAAAATAAAGAGCCAAATGCACACAAACACAGTCTTAGATTGTATATCTCATTTTTCTGAGAATTTTGATATATGGTGCGCAATTTTTGGACTTCGTATGAATAAGTTATGAATTTCCGAAGATTATCCTATTTTCTGAAAATGGAAAATGGTCGGTTAATCAGGGGCAGCTCGGGATTGGTCCACGTGGCGCGCGGGTCCAGTAGTGCGGCATGTGGCGCCTCATCAGAACACAGACCCGATGGTCGCCCACCAGGTGTTCGATGCTGGTTCCCAGAGAGTTGCCGGCGTTGGCGTAGCTCGGCGTGGCTCGGCGGTGGTCGGGGGTAGCTCGGCTGTGGTTGGGGGTAGCTCGGCGGAGCTCGGCGGTGGTCGGAGGTAGCTCGGCGGAGCTCGGCATAGTTCGGCGGTGGTCGGGGGTAGCTCGGCGGAGCTCGGCATAGTTCGGCGGTGGTCGGGGGTAGCTCGGCGGTGGTCGGGGGTAGCTCGGCGGTGGTCGGGGGTAGCTCGGCGGAGCTTGGCGTAGCTCGGCGGGGCTTGGCTTAGCTCGGCGGAGCTCGGCGTAGTTCAGTTTAGCTCGGCGGGGCTCGGGCGAATCGGAGATTCGGGGCGCCGAGGGTGCCGCTCTCCCGAGCTCTCCCGGGGAGGCTCGGGCGAATCGAAGATTTGGTGCGCCGAGGGTGCCGTTCTCCCGAGGTCTCCCGTGGAGGCTCGGGCGAATCGGACATTTGGGCGCCGAGGGGGCTGCTCTCCCGAGCTCTCCCGGTGAGGCTCGGGCGAATCGGAAATTTAGGCGCCCGAGGGTGCCGTTCTCCCGAGGTCTCCCGCGGAGGCTCGGGCGAATCGGACATTTGGGCACCGAGGGGGCTGCTCTCCCGAGCTCTCCCGGTGAGGCTCGGGCGAATCGGAAATTTGGGCGCCCGTGGGGGCCGCTCTCCCGAGGTCTACCGGTGAGGCTCGGGCGAATCGGACATTTGGGCGCCGAGGGTTCCGCTCTCCCGAGGTCTACCGGGGAGGCTCGGGCGAATCGGAGATTTGGTGCGCCGAGGGTGCTGCTCTCCCGAGCTCTCCTGGGGAGGCTCGGGCGAATCGGAGATTTGGTGCTAGCAGGGTTCCAGGGCGTCTGTTCAAGGCGGCGGTGTCTCTCCGGTGCGGCGGACGATGACAGGGCGGCGATGACCATATTTCGGCAAGACAGGGCTCGGCTTTCCCCAATTGGCGTGCTCAGGCAGTCGTCCGACCAGATGGTGGCGAGTTAGAGTCGTGGTATGGCCTCCTCTCCCTCGGCATACGGCGGTTCTCCGACGAGGTGGAGGCGCACGTAGCCAAGGCGACAGACATGATTCGGGGCTCGGCTATCTACGCCGCGGTGCCGAGGCAGACTTGGCGAACCTCGTCGGCCTTTTTCCGCAGAGCGAGGCGATCGGGGGTACTCGGAACGGATTTTAGGCGAGGCGGATCGTGTCGGCGGCGATGTCGTCGTGACTGTGAGGTTCCGGCGGGGCTAAGGAGGTCTTCTAGGAGATGTATACGCGTCCAGGGTCTATGGCGATGGTATACCAACTACCAATTTTGGCTACCAAGATTCCCAAGGTGCTCGGTTGTGGCGGCGGCGTGTCGCCGGCGACGGCGGAAGGCGGCAACACGGCTACGACCAAGTATTGGTTCAATCGAATGCGGTCTTGTCAAATTGGTGAGGCCAGTGAAGCATACAACACTCTGGTGGCGAACTTTAGCCATGGCATGACCTTCTTTTGGCGACGGCTCGCGGCGGCGCTCCGGTAAGGTCGCGGCGCACGCGGCCAAGGCGATTCAGGCTTCCTCTAGCGCTTAGATCCGCGTAGCTAGCTCAAGGGGTCGTGGCGGTGCTCCACGACGCTCTAACCTATACAGGTGCTAGTCGGATTGCTCGGAACGGGTGATTCGGCGTCGGAACGCGTCGGTGGTGAGCGCGCTCCGCCGAGAACGCGTCGTGCTGCGTTCTCGGTCTAGCAAGCTTGTAGTCCAGGGGTTTCGGCCGGTCGAATGAGTGCATGGTGCAGGTGATCTTCCCGAGCCGGTAAAGGCTCGTGCCTGCGCGTCCCGTGGGCGGAACGCCATGGCAAAAGCAGGGCAAGGTTCGGACATGGCGTGCGGTGGCTCACCGTGGTGTCGGTGAAGCTAGGATGGCGGTGCAGTGGCAAGTCGGAGCCGTGCAGAGCGATCGCATTGCCGTGCCGCTCCTCGTCCGCAGCTCGGGCTTCTCCTCCGTGTCCGGCTCCGGCGTGCTCCGCGGCGGCGGCGCTCCGGCAGCTTCTCCTCCTCTGCTCCGCCCTTCTCCCTCTCTCTCGGCTATGCGGTGGGGTGCGGTGGCTTGTGGAGCCGCAGCGTGGCGGCTGCGAGTGGGAATGGGCTAGGGCTCCTCGGGTGCTCCAATTTATAGGCGAGCTTGGCAGGTTCCCATGGCGGACGGCCGCGATTGATCTCGGTAGATCAGAGGGCTACGGCCGCTCGATGCTAGGGCTTCAGGGTGCACGCGGGCTCGCTTGGCGGCCAAGAAAGGAGGGGACAGGAGGGGGACAGCTTCTGCGGGGCGTGGTGCTGTCGGCCGTGGGTCCAGGGTCACGCGAATTGCGTGCACTCGTCCCCGTCGCCTCTGCGAGGAAGAAGAACAGTGGGGGGGGCGAGAGCGGCTGACAGGCGGGGCCGGGTTGGCAGCGAGCGCGCGCGCTGCCGAGCCGCAACGTGGGCCGCGCGCGGGTGAGGTGAGGAGGGGAAGGCCGGGCTGGCTTGGGCTGGCTTAGCAGACCGGCTGGCCGAATGGCTGGCCTAACTCTCTTTCTCCTTTTCTATTTTCATTTTAGTGTATATATACATATATTACCCATTTTAAATATTGAGTAAATACAAACATAAATTGCAATAAATCCCAAATGTGATGCATAAGTTATTATTCTATGTTAATGGAATTAAAATGCATACTACACTCCTTTATTTACCAAATTCATAATGAAACCTATATGCTTGCACAAGAAAAATGGGTCTTCATAATAAATAAATGAAAAATTTTAATTGGTTGGGATTTTTAGATTGTGTGGATTTTTAGGGTTGTTACACTTTCATGCCTGTTGAATTCCACGACATGCATAGGATGCTCCGGCGTGTTGGTGGTCCTTATGGATAAATTTTATACCACCAACTTAGACTAAAAAGAGGATTAACAATCATATTCTACCACATATGCCTTTACTACTAACAAGTTCCACTTGTACCCCTAGCATTCATATTTTACAGGTTTTATGGCATAACAAGTGGAAATACGCATCAACATGAAGAAAGCGCAAAATCAAATGACGAATCCGACAAATGCGCAAATAAAGAATACTAAAGAAGCCCGCCTTCAAAGCGTAACTGGATCCATTCGTAACCATGGGAGAGGCCCAGGCCCAAGGAGCAACCGACCACCCGAAGGCAGTGGCCAGATGGCGCACCCCAGGGACCGACCGCCCCCGGGGGCGACTACCACCCAGGTGGGGCCTCCCGGGCCCATCTTCAGAGGCAATACTCAAGGCGGTTTGCTGATGGCGGTTTCACCTCCTTCCAAGTTTAGATGCGCCAAACCGTCATAGTTTCAATATAAATAGAGGGTGCTCCATCCCCTTCAACAGACACATCATTTGGAGTCATCTACCTCACACCTCTCACTTGTATCTTTAGAGTAGTGTTAGTAGTTGTGAGCAAGGCAAGAGCTATCAAGGAGAGCTTGTCTCCTTGGAAGAAAAGGATCATCTTGGTATGAATACAATTCGGTCTTCTTCCATGAGCAAGTTCTTATCATATTTATATGATTATGCATATGAACTAAAGTCTAGTTGTGATCTTGTTATGTGCATAGTATATGAGCTAGAATATAGTTTATGTATCATGTTCTTGACTTGTTCGTCATCGTTCTTCATTGTTCATCGAATTAGTATGAATAGAGGAAGAACTAGGAATGAGGTGATGGTTCGTCGTGCTGTCATGGTTGCTCTTAACCTAGCCTGTCAATCCGAAGGGTTGGGGTCCGCGGGGGTTAGGAGTTGTTTCCATGTTTGCAAGCACGGAGCTTGGGTATGCGGAGATCGGCGAATATGTCGGTATCCCACGGGCAGAGGGGTAGGTGGACAGGTGGTGACAGCCCTGTCCATCCCTAGCATTCCCCCACGTTCGGATATTGAGTAGGAGTTCGTAAAGTCTCTATCGGCTGGCAGACCAGCTGCGGGGATCTCCCTATCATCCCATACTTAGTCCTGATACTAGAATTACTAATTAGATGATTTGCTAACAGTTCTTTGCATAATTATATATGACCAATGCCTGCTCAGTTAGTTATATTATTTTATTCTTTATTTTCCCTTTTTATCCTTGAGGTTGACCCAGATGTGCGTCCACTATTTTGAAATCATGTTTAATTCCTGTTTACTCTATGCCTACCATTGCACTCAATAAGTGATCATGTTTACACCACGCTTGATGCATATTGCCCTCCTACGGGAAATTATAAATACGACACCCTTGAATACTCACGGGTTGAAATGCTACAATGATAGTTCTGTGCGCTTGCAGAGTAATCTTATTTCTTACTGAGCTATCGAATGGCGTACCTAAGTACCATTACTTAAGGATTGTAATTCTTGTGCACCCCACGGCACTGTGTCACAGTTTTGCATATCGTAAGTAATGACGGTTAGGAAGGCCAATCCGGCACTTCTAACTGCTATTATCAGACTACATTACCTAGGCCGGCGTCTTTAAGGGCCAAGGGTTACCTTTCTGAATTAATGGTGGTTGGGGATGTCAACTTGTGTTTCTAGTATTATTATTAAGGACGGACTTATAGTCTATCTTTAGTAGTAATACTAAGAAACGCCAACAAGCATTTCTAGCACCATTGCTTGGGATGGACTCTTAGTCTATCTTTTGTAACAATGTTCAGAAATGCCAACACGGCGCAAAGATCTCGACGTCATCCAAGTGACTCTTTTTGCCATGTAAGTTATATCGTATCTTTGAATCGCTGTATAGGTATGTTATTTGAATACGATCAAACTAACAATGTCATGATGACGACTTATGTCTTTAGGATGCAAGCATATGTATGCAAGGAACTAGGCAAACCTATTTTGTACCTATCTCCTATGCATATTACCCAGAGGGCAATAATTGGCCACGGAATATCGGACATGCATCCTGAACCCGTGAACTTGGAAGGATTGAAGAAAACGAAAGTCCGTGCGAGATTGATAGGAGAGATCAAGTACAGAAAGGGATATTACCTCTTACATGTCATAAAGAAGGTCCTAGAGAATGGGTGTATCTTTGCCGCCCACTAGTTCGAGTATGTCAAAATGATACGTACAATAACTTATGGGTCAAAGTACTATAACTTATGGGTTTATCTTTCCACATTGATTCAATTGTGTAGCTTGGGAGTCAGCGGCCACTGGATTTTATTTGTCATCTATCCTCAGGATGGAAAGGCCATCATATTTGATTCCTTGCAGAACCCGAGCGACAAAGAAGGGTATAAGGATTTTGAGCACTGTCTGCGATAGTAAGTGACAACAACACACGCTTGCATTACTAGTGTTTGTCATATAAGTTAACACTGGTGTTTTGCCATATATATAGCGCATATAGGATGTACGTGGAAGACCCCACCACCTATGATCAGAGGTCTGAGAGACAGAAGAAGAAGTTTGGCACACACTTGGCCGTGAGGAGAGAATTCCCGGTGCGAGTACTTACCATGCACTGCTACCCGCCACGGATAATATCCTGTATCTTACATTACTTCTATTTTCCATGCAGTGTGCTAAGCAACCACTTGGCTCAGTCCTATATGGATACTATGTTTGCGAGTTTCTCAGGGCTTGCGAAAGTTACCACCAGGGCTGCGTCAGCTTAGAAAATGAATAAAAAGGTGGAAAAAGGAAAAAGTGGATGATAGAAACATCAAGCAAACAATACCTGACATTTGCAAGTGTGTCACAGATGATTGTTGTCATGTGGGGGGTAAGTTCTTCGATCCTACAAGCGAGCTCGCGACAGCAGAGAAGTACGAGAAGCTGCGCAACTGAAGAACCAGTGGTCTAAACATGGATGACTATAAGTTGCCAGACATCTTCGATTAGCTTAATTATGTCATGCTGAAACTATAATGTCATGTCCTTGTTTAGAAGTAAACGTTTTGTAATATTGACGGTGACATACGGGGGATGTACATACGGACGACATAAGACTAAATATGATTTACGTGTTTATACTCTGTACGTGCATTTTTCTACTTTGAATGTATGTGAATATCAGAAATTTCTGTTTCAAATCCAAATTCAAATATTGCAAAAACATTATTTTTATTCCTAGAAAATAATAATGGTGGCGGTTATATTAAGATAACCTCCACTGTTAATCCATTAAAATTGGTGGTTATGTTAAGATAACCACCTCGGTTAATTTGATTATCTGTGGCGGTTATCTTAAAACAACCGCCTCGCGTGGCTGTTGGCCAACCGCCTCGGTTAAGGCCATGATTAACCATGACCTTAGGTCCGAGGCAGTTGAGATAACCACCACGATTAAGCAATTTTAACCGCCATGGTTAAATTTTTTATAGTAGTAATACTTGCACTGCATATATTGTAAAGTCAAGCAATGGATCCACAGAGAATCAAGGCATACAATCAAACCAAGATGTGCATGTGTATGGAATATGGTGGATAGGTGTATATATGGTATTTAGTGGCTAATCCTAATTCTAATTATGCTCTTTTAAAAATAAATCTCTCTTTAGAACTCACGGGAAAACATGGGCTATCTTTATTCTCTCTCTCCTTCATCTTCTTTTTTTCATTAGGGAGGCGGGCATCTAGTACCCACTGTTTTACTTGCTGGGACACTTGTCCATCCTTTACTCCCTTTTTTCATACTTTTCATAACCACATGTATCCTTTGAATATAAATAATTGGAGAGACAATGATAAGAACTTAGAGCAATTAAATAGATGCTGTCCTATAGGCTATATTTTTGGTGTTTTACTCCCAGTGTAGGAGAAAAAATATTTTCATGATGAACATAGATGAAAGTGGAAATGGTTGCGATTAATCGCAGGATAGGAATAATACATATGTGGCTGGAGTGTGTACGTGATCTTGGTTTTAAAAGCATGACAATACTCTCATGAGGTATGCAACAAAGGTTGACTGAACTCAATGTAAAGCATGCATCATAAATGTGCAAAGGTTTCCTATCTAAATGTATCATATACGGCTTTGGTAGGAATTCATACTTTGTCATACAAGAGTTCATCAAGTAGATTTTAAGTTAGTAATGCTAGGAATAAGATAAATAGCAGCTCGACCTTCATGAATCATATAAATCAATCACCCAGACTTAGCTCAAAATATGCCTCCACAAGTTTTAGGTTTAGAGTAAATTCTCAAGTTAAAACAGCAATATCCAAAACTCAGAAGAATTTAAGGTTGAAAACTAGGCACTAGAAAGGAATGACAACAGAGCAACTATTCATCATCTCCAAGATAAAATTTTAGTGTTCATCAATTTTAATTAATTCTAGCCTATACTGACTCCGAACATATTCTAATATATATCTAAGTGTTTATTTGGTTGTAATGATTATTCATCTTTCTAATTATTTTTGATTGGACTCAAAAAGACTCTATGATTTGTGGACCTTCATGTGCCCACATATTTTTAGTATTTTTAGATTTTCCTATGATACTATGGTGAACCTTCATGTGCTCACATATTTTTGGTATTTTATGATTATATAAAATAGACTCAAATAATCGCATACCTGATAACTGGAGGATGCTCCTCCCCAAGCTTGATGTTTGCAATATTTTGGTGTTGAGTGATCTTCAGAGTGAGCTAGCTAGTGGTAGTCCTGGTGGGTGCCACTGATAGACTCTCTCCTTAGTCATAATGTTGTGTCGTGCATAATTATACTCCAACAAGAAAACCAAAACTCGAGGCTCGAATTTAACAAGGGGTTAGGGGTCAGCCAATGACTAATTGATTATTCTTTTTGAGTTAATTTTAGTTGATAGATTCTGACAGGATTCTAACAGGATTCTCTTTTTGGGTTTTTTCTAATTTTCTTATGCAGCAATCAAATATGTATGCATACTATTTTTATGCCACCACAGAGAATATTTATTCTCATTGGGCTTAGGATTTTTTATAATGCAACAAAGTAAATACAGATGCTACTACCATTAATATTATTTTTATTTTTATTTTTATGCCGCCACAGTAAATAATCCTATAGGGTTACCATAAGTTTATTCACATGGAGCTTTAGTATTTATGATGCAGTAAATAAAGCAGTAAATATTTTTGATGTTTTATATTTGATGTGCAAAAGTGATTGTACTAATAAATGTGTTAAAGTAAAATTACTTAATGATTGCTAACTTAATTAGATAACTACCATTCTAATCTTATGGCTAGGGTACGAAATTTAAAGTCTACCAACAGGACTTAGATAGAGGAGAATACTTACTCAGTAGGTTCATCGTCTGAGGTTACCTCAGTCAATTCCTCATTTTGCGGTGGTGTAGTAAGTGCTTCTTCTTTCTCCTTCCATCTCATTTCTGTCTCTTCTGCTTCTCTCTTTTCTAGCTCCAGCTCTTCACTCCCTTTGATGTGCTTCTCTTGACTCTTCATCCCTCTTCATCCATTCTTCTAATTGTGTGTGGATCTCTTCCTTCTCTGTCTTAGCAATCTGATCCATCCTTTCTCTTCCGCTTCCCACTCACTCAAGCGTGGTGCTTGTACGGCTTCCTCTTGCTCATTGTAGCAGTCTTCATACTTCATAATTTTGCCAGGGAATTCCTTCCATCCATAGTGAGGCTGGGCAGCCCGACGGTGGGCTTGGCGTCTTCTCCTGTTACGTTACTTCCTGACTTGCTCATGGTTAACAAGTGTTCTAAATTGACAGCGTACCTTTCCCATGGGTAGGTTGAAGTGGATCTGTCCAGACCCGATGTAGATAATAGCATTGGCAGTGTAGAGGAACGGTCTTCCCAAAAGAATAGGTGATTCATCGTCTCCCTGTATATCAAGAACTAGAAAATCTGCGTGTATATATTTATCTTGAATTCTTACCATAACATCCTTAACCACGCCTTCAGGGAATCTTAGTGATTGGTCCGCCATCTGCAACTGAGTATATGTTGGGTATAGAGGTAAATCATTAAATAAATCATCGTATACCTTTTTGGACATTACGTTGACGTCTGATCTAGTGTCGCAGATGGTGTCGGCAAAGGTGGTGTCTCTGATTGTGCATTCAATGATCGGTACACCTGGGTCACCTTTCTTCGTTGGAAATGGTTAGGGGAGCATATGATCATTTTCTGTGTTGAGAGTAGTGATTAGTTGAGCAGTTTCTTCAGGTACATGCTGGGGCTTGTTCTTCCTCTATTTGCTATTGTTCTTCTTCTTGGGTGCTGGTTGTTGTTGCTCTTC
Source organism: Eremochloa ophiuroides (assembly GCA_038502445.1). NCBI lineage: Eukaryota > Viridiplantae > Streptophyta > Magnoliopsida > Poales > Poaceae > Eremochloa > Eremochloa ophiuroides. The sequence continues at coordinate 61,433,549 of JAHLJS010000003.1, read as the reverse complement.
TTGTTGATGGAATTGCTTTGGGACTGCCGGAGTCTTTAAGATGCGGTTCTTAAACGAGAATCTCTCTTTCTTGTCCTTGATGGAAAGGACAATCTTGGCATATTCCGCATAGATGATGGCTTTGGTTGTGTACAAGAATGGTCGTCCCAAAATAATGGGTGCCTTCTCATCTCCTCCTGTCTCCATGATCACAAAGTCAACTGGGACATATGATTGCCCAACTCTAATAATAGCTTCTTCTAGCATTCCCTCGGGGTAGCAAATGGACTGATCTGCAAGCTACAAACGCATATCTGTGTACAACAAAGGATCATCTAATATTTTCTCATAAATTATCTTGGGCATTATGTTGACAATTGCACCAAAATCACAGATAGCCTCTGGAAAACTATGACATCCCATAGAGATAGGAATGACAGGTCTCCCAGGATCTCCCATCTTCTCAGGTAGTGAGTGATCAATCCACTGTATATCTGCAGGCTCAATATGGTACTGGGTTGCATTGTGAATATCAACAAGGTTAGCAGTTTCTAAATCTTCTGGCTAGCCCGGAATCTTACCTTTCTCAAATGGAGGGACAGCAGCAGCTAGCTGAGCTAATTGTGATTCTAACATTTTATTAAAGTTGTGCTGATTCTTTATAGCAGAAGCAAAGGTATCCATTCTAGTATTAATGTTTTCTAAAACTTTATCATTAGAGGCTACCTTTCTAGACATTCGATCTAACAATTTAGATTGACCAGCAACTAAATCTCTCAAAGATGGAAGATTATAATTATTGTAATTATTACCTTGGTTGTTACCTTGGTACTTACCTTGTCGAGGTTGCTGATTCCATCCTTGGTTTGGCTGGTTCCATCCTTGACCTTACTGAGGATGATAGTAAGTATTATTGTTGATGAAGTTCACATCCTCTTATAGCGTAGGGCAATTGACAGCTGAATGCCCGTAATCTCCACATTCTTCACAGGTCATGCGAGAATTATTAATATGCATGACTTCCTTCTTCTCTATATCGAGCTTCTTCATGATGAGGTCTAGCTTGGCAGTGACCATGTCAGTTTCATTGAGATGATGGATGCCTCCTCCTCTCTTGCGAGGTTGAGTACGTTCTTCATTACAACATGGATTTGAGGCCATCTTCTCAACAAGTGCTTTAGCTTATGGAAGCTTAAGTGACAGAAAAGCTCCTCCTGCTGCAGCATCAATGGACTCACGGGTGCTAGAGATGAGCCCGTAGTAGAAGGTCTGCATTAATAGCCAATCCTCTATCCCATGATGAGGACAATCTTCAATACAATCTTGAAATCTTTCCCATGCTTCAGTGAATGATTCATCATGTTGTTGTTAAAAGCTTGAAATTTTCCCACGCAGAGCATTCGTCTTGCCTGTAGGAAAGAACTTTGCCAAGAAAGCAGTTGAGCATCGGCCCCATGTAGTGTTCTTCTCTTTGTTGGCGTAGAACCACTGCTTAGCTTTCCCCAAAAGTGAAAATGGGAAAATATGGAGTAAAATAGCATCTCTTGGTACTCCTCTGATCATGAAGGTGCTGCAGATCTCTAGAAAGTGTTGTAAGTGTGCACTTGCATCTTCATGAGCTTTTTCACAAAATTGACTAGCTTGAATCATGGTGATAAGAGCAGGCTTGAGCTCGAATCCATTCTCCCCAGTGTTGACTGCTGGTCCAGTCTGGATGTTTTCTGTTGTTAGGGCAGAGAACTCACGTAGTGTCTTCTCAGCCATGTCTTCAAACACAGGAGTTAAATCTTCTAAATGTCCTTCTTCCAGTGTTAGAGCTGGCTCCTCTGATGGACGAGCATGAGCGGCGATGGGTATTATTGATAGTGATTCGAAATTGTCCCTCGCCTCTACAACCTTCTTCCTTCTAAGAAGTTTCTCAGGATCGTCAGTTAAATTGTTTGGAAGAGAAAAACCATTCATTCATCACCCTGCATAAGATAAGCAAATGATAAAAACAAGGGTATGCTTGTTTGAGTTAGAGATCAATCGGTAATACAATCTTATCCATTATGTATATATGTTATCAATATTTCCTAAGTTTAATATGCCTTCCCTGGCAACGGCGCCAAAAATGCTTGTTGACATTTACTAACGTCGCCAAATATAACTATATAACTTTTAATACGAGAGGCGAGATTAGAAGATGTATGGTAATTAATTAACTTGTCATTAGCAACTAGCCACTTATCTATTACCAACATTCTAATGTATGAACTAAGTTGTCATCCCTAATTATATATGCTAAGAACAAATAAAGGTTTCATACATTATTCAATGTGACTAGGCAGAAATATATAAATATAAACTAAGATCAATTCTGCAAGCGGACAGATAATTATACCATTGTAGCATTTTACCTAGAGTCTACCAGGTTGTCGATTTATATCTATACCACTGGGAAGGACTAGGCTAAATTTTAATCTATTAGATTGATAGTGATTATATACAATGGATAAGTGACATTACCGATGTCATTTACTCTACTCATAACAGGTAGAGGTTACAAGATAATAAAGATAAATAAAGGTGATAAGTATGATCAAGCATCATAAATAAAAGATAAACATCAGAGCACTCTCTAGTCATAATAGCTAGCCGATGGATAAACTAAGAAATTAATATCTAAGGTAATTCTAGAACTACGCAAAAGCATAACTCTAATTAGTGCAATTACATCTAGCAATCATTGTTAGATTAGTCCTATATCATGATCACATGTAAAGGGCATCATCTAGGAAGGATGTGAAACAGAGTCATCACCCAACTTCGCGACCGTGCTTGCTTGCCTACATACAGGGGGTGGACTACAGAGGACTCAACGCAGCTATCACTTACGCGATCTACCACACGACCCAGCACATCAGGGTGCACTCGCAGATAAATAGAATACCTAGACTCCACGTCTACATATCGTTCATCATCTACCCATCGATCGTATGGATAAACGCTATACGAGCAATTACATGAATTCAATAAGATCAAAGCAACTATACTAGACATATAATCAAAGTAGACAAAGACTATTGTAATCAAGAACATATGAACTATTAAGAAAGAATACAATAATAGAGAAGAACTAGAACTATACCGAACTTCGTGCTCCAGACAGATGCCGGGGCTCCAGACCCCGCTGAAGAAGTAGAACTCCTCTACATCTAATCTAACTAGGCTAGAACTATGAACTAGGAGGCTCTTGATGAACTAGGAGGCTCTTGATGGCTTGACCGAAGACTTGATGCCTTGGATGAATGATTGGATGCCTCCAAGGGGGGTCTGCCCCTTTATTTATAGAACGGTGGAATGCACGTGCGCCGTAGGATCAAACCGACTTAACCAAGGGCCGAGATGACTGCTGAAAGACGGTGGAAGAAGACTCCAGAAGGTGGCGGCGAAACCCTAGGGTGGGCACCGCCCGGCCCCCTCTAGGGGTCGGCCATCCCCACCACCTGCCAGGTGGGGCCCTGGTTGCTTCGGGTGCCTTCTACACTCTTCCCACGTCCTGATAACGATGTTTCCTTCACAGTTAAGTTTCATGATAATTAAGCACTTTAATCCCTCTCTAAAGCTTTTCTGGATAATCCCCTGGAAAATACAGAATATGCAAAATTCATGGAAATTGTCAGTTAAAACCCTAGACTAGTGTATATTCATATATCCTTTGGTGTCTAAAGTTCTAATAAAAGTTGACATTATCCACCGTCAACACCCATCCTTCGAACAAGGTAAGATCCCAGGGAAGCCTGAGGAACCAATTGAGGGTGTCAGGTTAGTATCTATAAGGTTTTGTAAGATTCCACCCAGGACAAACCCAGGTTATCTTCTTGAACTACCATTCATGGCCAAGAAGAGTGACCCCGGCCATCCAACCATCACCTGCGAGATCGGGCCACACACCTTCAACAACACCTTCTGCGACCTTGGATCTGGGGTCAATATCATGTCCAAGGTAATGTATGAAAATCTGCTAGGGGGACCGTTGTACCCTACATTTGTCAAATTGCCGATGGCCGATCAATCCATCCGGTTCCCGAAGGATTGGCCAGGGACATCCTTGTCAAAGTCCAGGATGAGTACATTCCCACTGACTTCATCATCCTTGACATGGGGGCCGACGACGAAGTGCCCGTCATCCTAGGAAGGCCGTTCCTCCACACCATTAATGCCATCATTTATGTGGGATCCGGCCAAATTCACTTCCAACTCCCAGGTAAGAGGGTAAAATGTCCTTTCAATGGTTACAGGGCTATGCAACAGGCATGGAAGAACCTGTGAAAGAACAGGCCTCAATATGTACCCCGCCAGAAGAATCAACCGCCAAAGGCCAAAAAGGCCGAATTGGTGAGTAAAGCCGAGACAGTAAAGAAGGATGACTCTGCTGAGTCATAAGCATCAACCAAGAAGGAATGGCGGAAGAAAGAGGTGCAATCATCAAGGTCCCCATCTCCAGGACTGACCGATGCACCCGAAGAATGAACCCGAAAAGGAGAGGTCCTGTTTGATGGACCTAAAACATGGAGCCCTTGCTGATAGGGTAAATCAGTAGTTATCCTATATTTAATTCTTGCATCTTTGCATTACATTTCATATTTATATTTTCACATAATTTATCTCGACAAAATAACTCACTATAATAAATAAAAACTAGGGAATAGCTTGCAATAAAATTTTGAGCTGGTGGATCACCTAAGGTGGGGTCGGCCGACCCCACCATTGGGCCCACTTCCACTCCTTTCACTCTGGATAGATGCTCTGGCACCTGATCAACACTTGGATGCCCATAGGGGACCAAAGTGGTGGTCGGTCAACCCCCACCTTGACCCCTGTTGCACCCTGTTATCTCCCATTTACCTCACATAGGAATCCTATGCATGCCACTCTAGCCAAAGTCTAAAAAGAAATGGTCCCATGGTTCATCACTTTAAGTAAGATGCTCTTTTCATTTTGAATGCTCTTGGGACCAAACAACCAGCTCAAAACCTGCAAAGTGGTCACCCAGGCATGCATTAGTGCTCTCATGGTCCATGGGAATCACTTTAAAGCATGTATCCACTTTTGCCATACACCTTTCACTTTCACCAAACACTAGACAAAGGAATCTCTGAAATTTTCACCACTTTTAGTCCACACCTAGCCTTTCATTTACTAGAAACTTCATGACACAATGTTTAAAGTGCTAGAAGGCCTAGGGACGGGGTCGGCCGATGCCCACTTTGGACCATCTCTGAAAAAGTTTCTATGCATTCAGCAAGATTCCCCTGTCCATAGCTCAGTGCAATGTTTAAAGTGTTTTGGGAGGGGTCGGCCGTCCCATGTTTGGGCGCCCCAAGAAAGCTGAATAGGCATTCAAATTGATTCCCCATCTAAAGTGAAGAGCAGTGCTGGACCATCCAGTGGGGGGGTCGGCCGACCCACCTTTGGTGGCTCCAGCACCAGCCCTTCTCCCCCTATAAATACCCCTGCATTGTGTGCTCAATTCCACACCAAAACCAGCTGAATCATCTCGAACGCACAATCTCTCTTCTTTTCTCTAGTTGAGCAAGTCTCTTCTCAAGTTTAGTAGTTAGCCACTTAAACCAAAAACCCAAAAATATTGTAGTAGTAGAAGCTTGTCTTTGCTCTCAAGAACAAGTTTGTGGAGTATTCCTACCCACAAGAATGGTTTTGTGGAGGTGACCATACCCCGCAAAGACTACTAACATTCGGACAACTAACGCTAACGCTAATGCTAATCTTTGTTGTCCTAGTGTGTTCTTCTATTTTTCTCATTGCTACAGGAAGATGAAGAAGTTCTCCTCCGCGTTCAAGAAGGCCAAGGGTGCCGTAGAGAGCTCCTGCCGATGCACCCGCCATGACGAAGAATAAGAAGGAAGAGAAGCTTCACGAAGAGAAGGCCACGAAGTGCTAGACGTGTCTCCCGATAGAACGTTCGATCCTGAGAGCGGCCTCACATTGAACCAATAAGAGTACCAAAGGTATCTCTCCATCCGAGACCACGGGTTTGAACATACCGGCATAATTGACCCTGTCCTTTTGGACAGCACAGGTATGAACGCCGAATTTAATACTGTGTTCAATACAATTGGTTGGGGAAGCTTTTGGGAAGTTCCTGAACTTGGGATTAAAAAGCTCACCATAGAATTCCTATGCTCTTTACAAGTCACAGATGATAATGTTCACTTTCGCATGTTTAATAAAGAATATAATTTGACTTGGAGAGTTTATAGTGTGGCTCTTGGTTTTGATAACACCTGTCAGCTAGATTTAATTAATGCCACAAGAAGATTTGATAAAGCTGATTTTTAGAAAGCCATATCATTATCCAATGATTGCTCTAATTCTAATCCTGATGAAATTCATAATCCTACTCTACGCTTTCTTCACTATTGGATGGCTATAACTCATTTTCCTGGCTATAACGTGCAAATTCTATTCAATGATGAGCTTAGATTACTTTATGCCATAACCAATAAAATAAAACTTTCACCTACTAAGCTTTTAGTCCGCTTTTGGCTTGAAGTGTTCCAAAGAAAAGAGCCTATATTCTTTACTTCTTTTATCACTCGCATTGTTGAAACAATGGATCTTTTAAATGGAACACACTACTTTGAATATATTGCTTCTCCTCGAGATATTATGACCGAAGACTTCTTCATAAATGCTCAAGTCTTAAAGAGAGGTCCAAAAGGTGGCCTCAAAATGATTTATCGTGGCCATACAGCCGAGGTCCCTGTCCCATGTGAGAGACGTCGGTTGTATGCACTTCGCACACTAACCATTAAACTGGACCGAGAGGAAAGAAGCCAACATGTTGCCGGAACAAGCAGGATGACTAGAAGCAGGTCACAGGCCGCTCAATTTGAGCAAGGCGGCACTTCACAAGCAGCAGGGGTAAATGAAGAAGAGGGTGATGAGGCGAGTTCCATGGACATTTCAGGGTCCATGGAAAGGCCTCCACAACGCACTCCAAGAGTGCGCACTCCCCGTCCGTCTACACGGGCGATGGGACGTCGGAACCAAAGGTCGGAAGTAGATCAACTCATCGACGACATGGACGCAATGCAGATTGAGAAAGACGCAACTCTGAGCGTGGCACAACAAAATGCCCAACTATTGAATGCCATACAAGATGAAGAAGCACATCATTGGGCAGGATGGTTCCAATACTATCCACAACCACAATGAGCAAAAGCCAAGCTTGGGGGAGATCCTCTCCCCCACTAAGGTAAGTATTCTATCCTAGCTTATCACATTATTTTAATTCTTGCTTTAAAAAAAATCCTTATCCCATATGTCTCATGAATGTTTATCTTCCTCTTGGAAATGATGAATAGTTACTTTGGTCATGTTCTTTAATGCCTAGTTTACAATTTAGTATTTCTTTGAGTATGGATCACTTGGCTCATTTAAAATCATCATGAACTTGAAAACTTTATGGGTTGCAAGTGCTAGAACTAAGTCTAAGTTGTTGTGAGACATGATATGGTGAAACAAGAGCTGCTATAATATTGTTCTAAGCATGTATGATTACTGGAGATTAATTTCTTAAAAACAATCAAAACTTATTGTTCCTCAATGGTAATGAATTCCTACCACAGCCATATATGTTACACATGTCTTAACCCTTCCACATAAGCTATTTGCTTTGTATTGAGTTTTGTTAAGTCTTGTTGACCCTTATTGAGAGACTTATCATTCTCCCATGATCAAGATCACATACACACCACATATTCATGCTACTTCTACACTGGAAGTACGCAACAACATGATTTTCATTTCCACCAAATAAATGCTCCATGTGTTAAAGTCATAAAATATCTCTCCTAGCTGATATGTTTTGGTATAAATTAACTGCACTCTATTGAATAAGATCGTATTCAGATTATCCGCAAGCGCACAGATAATACACCGCTATCACATTTCACCCGGAGGTTTTAAATATCGAATCCACAAGGAACAGTAGGTGATAATGACCAAGCCGATGAACTTAACCCCACAATTAGGCTAGATAATATCAAGAAAGAGGAAATAGCTAATGATTATCTAGTTCCAACAACCGGTAAGCTTTGAATAATATCGTTCTAACTGGACAGTGAAATAAATAAGAGCGGAAATCAGAGTTTCCTCCTACCAAACACTTATACACCTATCGATCCTATCAACGGGAAATGGACTACAGAGGAATCAACGTAGCTGTCACCTACGTGAACTACCACTATCCGGCCAATCAGGGGACATTCACAAGTAAACCTAGCCTAGGCACCACGCCTACACTATGAAATACTACTTCAATCAAGTAATGACCAAGATCAAAGCACTCAATATGAGCTGCAAACTTAAGAACGAATAAGAACAAATGCTTACTTGAATTAGAAGTTGAATACAATAATACCTCAGAACGCAGCTCCGGACGAGGAAGCTGAATCCAGAAGAATACAGCTACAAAGAAGCGCCAACAGGCCGGAACTCCTCCAGAACTCTACTCCTCTACTCTATTTCTCTACTTATCTAAACAAGACTAGATCTAGAAGATCTAGTCTCTCCTAATTGCTACATCTAACCCTAACTGGAGATATTGAATTGAAGCTCAGGAATAGGGATGCCTCCAGGGAGGGGGTCTGCCCCTTTATTTATAGCCCAGTGGGATGAATACGCGTCGTTGGATCAAACCGACTTAACCAAAGGCCGAGATGACTCCTCATAGGCGGTGGAGGAAGACTCCAGAAGGCGGGGGCCAAACCCTAATAGGGTGGGGCCAGCCGGCCCCATGGAGGCACCGCCCGACGCCCCACTGTGGGCTTTCGGTCCCACCTTCCTCGTGGTGTCTCTCGATCCTTCTAGAAGTTGATTGTGAGGTTTTCCGTCGGCGTTAAGTTTCGTGACTTTACGCACTTTAATCCCTCTTTTACGCTTTTCTGGAATGCTCTCTGGAAAATACAGAATATGCAAAACTCGTGGAAATTGTTAGTTAAAACCCTAGACTAGTGTGTATTCATGTGTCCTTCGATGTCTCAAGTTCTAATAAAAGTTGACATTATCCACCATCAACAACTCCCCCAAGCTTACCTTTTGCCAATCCCTTGGCAAACAATCTAAGCCTAATTATAAGATATTTGGATCAGGAGTTGCTACAATGCTTTCATGCCTTCCAAGTACACGTGCTTTCAAACAGAAATTCTCCTCCGGATTAGACAAAACTGCTCTATCTTTCAAATTTACCCATTTTACCTTTAACTATGGGGCTTTACAGCTTTTGCATAGGTCTTGAGCAATCAAAAGACAGAACAATCAAGTCAAGCACTATGTCTCAAATTCTTCACAGTACCAGTATTCCGGAGTTTTGCAAGTTTTCAAAATAAAACTCAGAGCTTAATTGTATGACACCCTCAAGTCTCTTAATATATGTGGTATTATGGATCTCACTTAAGGCATTAATGATGTTATGCCTTCCTACAACTAAGGATTATATAGTGGAGCTTATAGGTGTGGCAATAACAAGGATGAGCATACTTGCAATTCATATATTGTAAAGCCAAACAATGGATCCCCAGAGAGTCAAGTCATACAATCAAACCAAGATGTGCATGCGTATGGAATATGGTGGATAGGTGTATATATGGTGGCTAAATGCTAATTCTACTTTTGCTCTTTGAAAATGATTCACTCTCCTTTTAGGAACTTAGAACTTTCGTAGGAAACATGGGCTATCTTTTATTCTCTTTTTCTTCTTTTCTTTCTCTCTCTCTGTTTTTCAGGGAGGCGGGCATCTCAGTACCCATTGTTATAATTGCTGGGACACTTGTCCATCTTTTACACCCTTTCCTTTTTTTCTTCTTTTTTTCAATACTTTTGCATAGCCACATGCATCCTTTGAATATAAATAATTAGAGAGATAATGATAAGAACTTTGAGCAATTTAATAGGGGTTGTCCTATAGGGTATATTTCAGTGTAGGAGAAAACATTTTTAAGGTGTATCTAGATGGAAGTGGAAAATGATTGCACTTACTAACATTTTTAAGGTGTATCTAGATGGAAGTGGAAAATGATTGCACTTACTCCCAGAGTAGGAGTAATGCAAAAGTGGGTGGAGTGTGTAAGTGATCTTGATTTTAAAAGCATGACAAGACTCTCATAAGGTATACAACAAAGGTTGACTAAACTCAATGCAAAGCAAGTAGTATAAATGTACAAAGGTTTTTCTATCTCTAAATATATCTTCTTTGGCTTTGGCAGGAATTCACACTTTGTCATTGTTGGCGGTCCTTAGCCTCTAAAATACAACATCATTTTAATACTAAAACAAATAGAAGATAGGGCTTTTATCTAATCCCTCCACGAGTTTTGTTGTGTATATAACATGCAGGTTTGACACGTGGAAATGAGTAATATCCACAAGAAAGAGCACTTCCAGGAAACGTATTCAGAGAAGGCGCAAACCAAGAGAAGAAGAAAGCCCATCTCAAACAATGAACTAGATCCATCCGTAACCACAGGAGAGGCCCAGGCCCAGGGAGCAACCGACCACCCGAAGGCGGTGGCCAGCGGGCCCAGCCAGGGAACCGACCGCCCCCAGGTGCAGCCGCCCCCCAGGTGGAGCTTCCCGAGCCCAGTCTTTGGAGGCGGTGCTTTAGGCGGTTTCTCCAGGGTGGTTTCACCTCCTTCCAATCTGGAGACGCCCAAACCGCCCTACTGTAGCTATAAATAGATGGTGCTCCTTCATCATTCACACACACTAACATTTGGAGCACTACACCTCACATTTCATACTTGTTCTCTCTAGTTTAGTAGTAGTAGAGCAAGGCAAAGCTATCAAGGAGAGCTTGTCTCCTTGGAGGAATCAAGAACATCTTGGTATGAATATAATTTAGTTCTCCTCTATGAGCAAGTTCTCATCTTATGTTTATAGCAATGCATCTGAATTAGAGTATAATCTTGTTCATATTATGATCATAGCATATGAACTAGTCCATAGTCTATGTGTTATGTTCTTGATATGTTCATCAAAGTTCTTCATCGTTCATCAAATTAGTAGGAATAGAGGAAGAACTATGGATGGGATAATAATTCGTTGTGCTATCATGGTTGCTCCTAGCCGAGCCTGTCAATCCGAAGGGTTGGGGTCCCAGGAGGTTAGGAGTTGTTTCCAATTACGCGAGCATGGTGTTCGGGTATGCGAAAATCAGCGAATATGTCGGTACCCCACGGGCAGAGGGGTAGGTGGGCAGGTGGTGACAGCCCTGTCCATCCCTAGCACTCCCCCACGTTCGGGTATTGAGTAGGAGTTCAGAAAGTCTCTATCGGCTGGCAGACCAGCTGCGAGGATCTCCCTATCATCCCAGACTTAGTCCTGATTCTAGTCTTGCTAGTTAGATGTAAATGCTATTCTTTGCATAGCTGTATTCGACCAATGCCTGCTCAGTTAGTTGTATTCTTTTATTCTTTATTTTTCCCTTTTTATCCTTGAGGTTGCTCCGATGCGTGTGTCCACTATCTTATAAACTTGATTTAACCCCTGCCTATGCTATGCCTACCTATGCATTCAATAAGTGATCATGTTTATACCAAAAGCTAGATGGAATTCATCATGCCCTCCTATGGGAAATTATAAATACGACACCCTTGAATACTCACGGGTTGAAATGCTACAATGATAGTTCTGTGTGCTTGCAGAGTAATCTTATTCCTTACTGAGCTATCGATTGGCGTACCTAAGTACCATTACTTAAGGATTGTAATTCTTGTTGCACCCCATGGCGCCGTGCCACAGTTTTGCATATCATAAATAATGACGGTTAAGAAGGCCAATCCGGCACTTCTAACTGTTATTACCAGACTGCATTACCTAGGCCGGCGCCACTAAGGGCCAAGAATTACCTTTCTGAAGTAATGATGGTTGGGAATGTCAACTTATGTTTCTAGTATTATTATTAAGGACGGACCTTTAGTCTATCTTTAGTAGTGATGCTAAGAAACGCCAACAAGCATTTTTGGCGCCGTTGCCGGGGATGGACTTTTAGTCTATCTTTTGTAACGACGTTAAGAAATGCCAACAGTCATACAAGAGCTCATCATGTATGATTTTAAATTTAAAATAAATCTCCAGAACTTTGTATTGCTAGGAATAAGATAAATAGCAGCTCAACCCTCATGTATCATATCAATCAATCACCTAGACTTAGCTCAAGCATATGCCTCCACAAGTTTTAGGTTCAGAGTAAATTCTTAAGCCAAAATAGTAGTATCCAAAACTTAGGAGAATTTAAGGTTGAAAACTAGACACTTGAAAGGAATTACGGCAGAGCAACTATTCATCATCTCCAAGATAAAATTTTAATGTTCTCCAGTTTTTATTTGACTCTAACTTAGACTGACTATAGACACACTCTAAGACCACTCTAATATATAGCTAAGTTTTTATTTGGTTTTCAAATTTTATCTTACTAGCTAACTCACGCGAAAAAAAGCGATATGGCACAATAATAATACGGTGGGAAACTTATACTTAGCGGGATTTTAAATGGAGGGTGCCCTCCCCCAAGCTGGATGTTTGACAGGGTTTTTGATGTTGCAAATTGAGTGATCCTTCTGGGAGCATGTGTATTGGCAGTGTAAGGGCGTCGGGTTGACTAGCTCTTTGATCTTGTATTTTCCTGTAAAACTCAATTGCCAACAAAAATACTAAATCTTATGGAGAGGGGTTAGGTTTAGTACCACTCCATGGTAAGTGATTGATTTTATATTTTCAGCAGAAGTTTCCTAATTGGGTGGACCTTCATGTGCCCACATATTTTTTGGGTTTTTCTAAAAAGTGTGGACCTTCATGTGCCCACATATTTTTGGTATTTTTAGATATTCCTATGATACTATTGTGAACCTTCATGTGCTCACATATTTTTGATATTTTATGACTTTATAAAACAGACTCGATAATCGCATAGGTATAGTTACCTGATAACTAGGGGATGCTCCTTCCCCAAGCTAGATGTTTGCAATACTTGGTGTCGATGATCTTTAGAGCAAGCTTGTCAGCAGTAGTCCTATTGGGCTCCACTAATGAACTCACTCCTCACACATAGTGTTATCCTGCATAATTATACTGCAACAAAAAAACCAAAACTCAAGGTTCGAATGTGATAAGGGGTTAGCGGTCAGCCAATAAGTAATTGATTATTATTTTGAATTGATTTCAATTGACAGATTCTAGCAGGATTCTTTTTAGGATTTTCTGATTTTCTTATGCAGAAAAGTAAATATGTATGCATGATGTATATTTTATTTTTATGCCACCACTGAGAATATTTATTCTCATGGGGCTTAGGATTTTCATAATGCAAGAAAGTAAATACAGATGCTATTATCATTTTTTTATGCCACCACAGTAAATACTCCTACAAGGTTACCATAAGTTTATTCACGTGGGGCTTTAATATTTTATGATGCAGTAAATAAGACAATAAAGATTTTTTTTTTCTTTTTCGTTTTGATATGCATATAGATGAATATGCTAAAGTGAAATTACTAATGTAGATAGAAATACTAATTAATTAGATAACTACCATATTATCTTATGGTAAGGGTGCGGAATTTAAAGTCTACCGACAGGACTTTTTCTTCCACTCTTGTGTATCTCTCCGTCTTAGAGATGGAGGTCTTGATGGTTGCACCTCTTGTGATGATGTCACTTTTATCCTTTGTTTGTGCAGCAGATTGGAGTAGAGCATTAATAGTTGGATCTGGCAGCATCTTGCTCAGTGTGCATGTTCACAGAACTTTCACTTGTAGAATTTTAGGAATCAATAAACTTTGGTCGAAGTGTTGTCCTGTTTGCAAAACCAAAGTTGAGATCAAGTGCATGGATTCTGCTGGTGGAAAAACACCAACAGAATCAAATCTATCTCTTTATTTTCTCTATCCTTAGGCACATTGAACAAGGCAAAATTAGTGTTGCATAATTTGTTTACTTATGACATGAGTGGTAAGATCAGAAGACTAAGCATTTATGTTGCATTTAAGTCCATATGGCAGAAAAGATTTAAATTGCTTAACCAATGGAAGGGTTGTCTATCTCTACATAATATATAAATTTTCACATGAGTGTGACTATCATCTTCCAAAGATAGAATACAATGTTTTAGCACATTTGGTTAAGACTGAGATCAAATGAATGATGCCATGAACAATCTTAAAGGACAAAGCATGTTGAGTTAATTAGGTTAATCCATTAAAGCTGTAACTCTAGCATGTTTGCATCTTCATTTATCTGCATACCAAGATCAAGAGAAAAATAGTAACCACTTACTTTAAGATATTACCTTCATTATTAGAGCGTGATCGCACTAAGTGATGGAAGGTAAATGACTTGCTGTGCTTCTTTTTTCTCTTGTATCTTGAGTTATTCTTGAGCATCTTGTCTCCTTTGTTGCTTATCCTCTTTGCCATCTTTTGCTTCTTTGATCTTATGACACCTTGTCAGTCCATTCATTATTATGCCTACACCCGATTAGTGGACAATACATACCCGAAGGAATTTACAACTATTTGGAACAGAGGTTATTTGTCCATTATTTTATCATTGTTCTATCTATGCTTAATAAGAATATAGTGCTGATATTGTTTTAGCATAGATTATGCTCTAGACAGGCATGGCTTGAGGTAAAATAACTTGCAGCAGAAGATAAAGTGAATGAATCATTAATACTCACAGTTCTTCCATCCATAATGAATGAGCTGTGTCTTCCTCTGCAAAGTTATTGAAGTTCAGCATGTGCCTTGTCTTATCGCCGATTTGAATTCACCTCATGACTTACCCAGATTAATTGTGAAGGTTTCCTGCAAGGGTTAGTCCAACAAAATATCCAATGTCTACTACAGTAATTTTCTAGTTCAATAACAAAACCAAACTCCATGTTTAATTTTAGTTAAGGAAGGCTAGTTAACCTAAGCACCACACTTAATTTAAATGCCTATAGAAGTAGGATCAGTACTTCTAAACCAAAACTCACTATTGCAGATGTTGGTAAAAATTAACTGCACTCTATTGAAAATTATTATTGTCAAGGTACCCACAAGCGCACAGATAAAACACCGATATAGCACTTCACCAGACAATCCCAGCTTTAATATTGAACCCAAAGAAACAGTAGGTGATGCTGACTAAGTCTATTGGCTCTTAACCCGATAATACAATCAATCTAGAGAATATCAAGAATGAGGAGATAACAAATAATTATCTAGATCCGACAACCGATAAACTATGAATAATGTCGTTCTAATTGGGCAGTGAAATGAATAAGAGGCGAAATTAGAGTTTCCTCCTACCAAACACTTATACACCTATCGATCCTATCAACGGGAAGTGGACTACAGAGGAATCAACACAGCTGTCACCTACGCGAACTACCACTATCCGGCCAATCAGGGGACATTCACAAGTAATTATAGCCCAGACACCACGTCTACACTATAAGCTACTACTTCAACCAAGGAGCTACCAAGATCAAAGCACTCAAATAGAGTTAAACTTAAGAATGAATAAGCACAAATGCTTACTTGAATCAGGATGTTGAATACAAAAGTACCTCAGAACGCAACTCCGGGTGAGAGAGCTGAATCCAGACGAATACAGCTACGCAGAAGCTCCTCCAGGCCGGGACTCCTCCGAATCTCTACTCATCTACTCTATCTCTCTAATCTCTCACTTGATAGCTAGCCTAGATCTAGTGGATATCAATCTAATGCTTTAGGGTCTTCATCTCTTGATCTGGCTCTCCTCCAGGGGGGTCTGGCCCTCTATTTATAGGCCGGTGGGATGCACGCGCGCCGTTAGATCAAACTGACTTAACCAAGGGCCCAGATGACTCCTAAAAGGCAATGGTAGAAGACTCCAGAAGGCGGCGGGAGGAAACCCTAGGGGGCACCGGCCGGCCCCACGCTGTGGGGTTCGGGCCCCGGTTGCTTCGGGTGTGTTCTAGACTCTTCCAGGGTCTTCGTGGTGATGTTTCCTTCGCGTGCAAGTTTCATGGTAATTATGCTCTTTAATCCTTCTTTTAAGCTTTTCTGGAAAATCCCTAGGAAATAGACAATTCACCAAAACTTGTGGAATCTGTCAGTAATAAACCTATTCTAATGGATATTCATGTTTAATGCAGGGATAATTGATAATAAAATTTGGATGATAACAATTGTCAACAATTACCCCCACACTTAGGCTTTTGCTCGTCCTGAGAAAAAGGTTGGTTTTAGGATGTAAGATTCTTAGAGAGAATAGAGCATTTAAAACATAACTTGAGCGTGCATTATATAAAACCAGTCTAGTCATGCATGTACTATGGAATTCAAAGTGTCTGCCATGAATCTTTGAGTAGTTAAAAAACAGAATAGCTTAAAAATAGATCACTCTCTTCCTTTAGTTAAGTCAATTGGAGGGTATGTAATTTTGCAAATAAATTTATCTTTACCTTCTCCTTTTGTAGTACTCTCGAATCACTGATATATCTGGTATTTTTTTGTATCCTTACCAAGGCATTAATAAAATTGCCCTCTTTATCCTACTTCTAAAAAGCTTATGCGGATCTTAGGTAGGTAAAATATGAAAACATACTTGCATTGTATTTGTTGTAAAGTCAAACAATGAATCCACAGAGAAATGAGGCATATAATCAAATCAAGCTTTATTTGGTAGAATATGGTGGAACCTAATTCTACCTTGCTCCTTGAGAAAAATAAATCTCTCTTTTATACAATTGAGCTTAATCAGAGAGTATGAGCTATCTCTCTTTTATACAATTGAGCTTAATAAGTACCGATTGTTTTAATTTCTTCGGACACTTGACCATTTTTTTATACTCCCTTCTTGTTTTGCATAGCTCATACCTCTTTTGAATTTAGTAGTTGAGAGACTTTAACAAAACATAGAGCAATTATTTGGTGACTATGCTATATAATTATTTTTTGTGTTTTCTCCCAGTGTAGGAGAGAAACATTTTCAATAAAATGACTCGCTATTACTCCAGATTAGAGTAATGCTTATGTGGACTTGGCACTTGATTTGAAAATATGATAAATTTCTTCAAAGGGTTACAAAGGTTGACCAAACTCACTACAAAGACAAGTATTATACGTAGCATGCTTCTATCCTATATATGGCTCTGGTTGGACAATATTTTTACCACAAAGGAGAGGTATAACTAATCATTTAAATTTTCGAAATAAAATCTCTAAAGACAAAACATCAGGGATTGAGTTCTCATTATTCAACTATATCATGTTTCACAACGACTTAAGTAATCATGGGGTCCCTATAAATAGTTTCCAATAGTAACATGATCCCTAGAAAAGTGTTATATAATTTATTCTTAAGCTATGAATTAAACAATCTTCTTCTTCTCTTTTAAAAGTAATTTTAGCATGTGAATTTTAATTCGGATCGAAACAGAAATCGAAACATGTGCAATTATATTGTATGGGGATCAAACCTGACCATGACCGAGGAGGGGATGCAGAGGAGGCAGAGGGGGCCTGGCTGGCCTAGGTAGGGAACCAGGCGGCGTGCCTCTATGGCCCCACGAGGCCCACTTCGGTGCGCGAGGTTCTGCTTCGATTGTCTTCCGAATTACGTGATTTTTCCGAACGAATTGATTTTCTATAGTCGCGATGTGCCTCCCCCACACTTATTTTTTTGCATACTTTTCTGCACAACATGTGGAGACAACATGCGTACCAAAAATATAGAGAGTAGAGTAAACTAAAACATTAATATTGATAAAAAGAATAAGGCACTTTATTTATTAATGATACTAGATAACTCTAATAACTGACTGAGCTAATGACTGCCCTAGCTCAATAGGCTTACCTAACACTCTTATAACTCAAACCTAGCACACTCGATAATATAATTAAACCTAACACACTTGTGCCTTGTTACATAGATAACGAGGGCAACTTAAGGCTGCCCCTACTTTGCGAGCTTCCTAATTTCTTCCTTAAGATCACCAATCTCTTCTTTTAGCTGACCTTTTTCGCGCTTGAGACTGCGAATTAACTTGACATTGACTTCTATCTGCTTAGTCATGTCGCTCATAATCTTGCTCCTTAAGTCTTCATTCCTCTCTATACCCCCAACGGTGTTAGAGAGAGCTTCCATCTTCTCATTAAGGATTCGTAGAGAGAGCGGGGGCTGTCTAGGGACTTTCTCTAGTGCTGATGTAGATGTAGCCCGCTGTCTCTTGGGCGGAGGTGGTATGAACTTGGTGTAGCGGACTTGGCCTGGACGTGCTCGAACTCCTTGGATGGCAGGATGAGCAGGGGTGTACTTCGCACATACCAGCGTTCTGTTCTTGTCAGTCTTGACCGACAGGAGTCGCTCATTATGTCTAGGTGGAAGAAATGGGATG
This sequence comes from Eremochloa ophiuroides, assembly GCA_038502445.1. Classification (NCBI taxonomy): domain Eukaryota; kingdom Viridiplantae; phylum Streptophyta; class Magnoliopsida; order Poales; family Poaceae; genus Eremochloa; species Eremochloa ophiuroides. Next base: position 61,415,137 of record JAHLJS010000003.1, on the reverse strand, counting down.
CCTCGGAGAATAGCGATCTGCTTCCCCCTGGTACCATCTTCTAGCAGTAGTCTTTCAGGTGACGATGGCAGAGCAGGCTGAGCATGCGTGTAGTAGACTTGCTCGAACTGCTGGGGCACCGTAGGAAGATGCTTCGGTGGCATGATGGCGAGGTGCTTCGGCGGCACGATGGCAAGGGGCTTCGGCTACGCGAGGACGATGGCCTTCGAGTCATCGCCTTGGATCTTGCCGGAGTCAGCGCCTACGACCGCTTCGTCTGCCATTGCTACTAGATCTAAACTAGAGAGTTTCTTTAGAGGAGAGGAAGGCAATGATGATGGGATGGCATTTGAGGGAGGTATAGGTGCGTATTTATATGGTTTTTCAGGAGACGGGATAAGATCAAATCTATGTTCTACAGAATTCGTACGAAAGATTATCCGTACGCATCGGGAATCTATGGGATTGTGTTTAGGAAAGATAGGAAAAGAAAAGGAAACTTGAGTCGGGACGAGAGGGGACAGGAGGGCGCCGCCGGGCCCCACTATGGCGCCGGCCGGCCCCACCAGTTGTCTTCCCTGGGTGGCCGAACTCGTGAAGCTTCTAGACTCTTCCTACTTCCTGATAGTTGCGATGCGCGATAATTTTTCGTAACAGATAATGACGGGACTAAAAAGTGGGTAATTGAACAAAGTCCAGTCTGTCAACAACTTCTAAATTAAATGGTTCTAAAAATAATTTAAGTCGGTGACCATTTACCTTGAATAACGTACCTTCGTGTGATTGTAGAGTTACCGCTCCATGTGGCGATGCATTCACAACCGTAAATGGTCCTTCCCATTTACTTCGTAGTTTTCCAAGCTCAAATAATTTAAATATGAAATTAAAAAGTAATACCTTATCTCCTGTTGCAAACTTCTTCTTTTTATCCTCTTGTCATGCCATCTTTTTGTTCTTTCTTTATAGATTTTTGAATTGTGATAAGCCTTTTCTCTCTATTCTTCTAATTCTGATAATTGCATTTTCCTCTTTTCTCCAGCGGCTTCAAAGTTCATGTTCCATCTCTTAATAGCCCAGTGAGCTTTATGCTCTAATTCCACTAGTAAATGACAGGTCTTACCATATACTAGCTGGTAAGGTGACATGCCCAAATGTGTCTTGTATGCGGTCCGATATGCCCAAAGTGCTTCGGGTAATCGGTCCTTCCATGCAGTACCCATTTCATTTACTGTTTTCTGTTGAATATTCTTGATTTGTTTGTTTGATGTTTCTGCCTGGCCACTTGTCTGAGGATGGTATGGAGTAGCTACATTATGACAGATGCCATGAGCTTGCAAGTATCGGTGAAACTTTTTATAAGTGAAGCGTGTCCCTCCGTCACTAATGACCATCCTTGGTGTTCCAAACCTTGGAAATATAATCTCTTCGAACATCTTCTTTGAATGTTTGGAATCAGCATTCATGCATGGCATAGCTTCTACCCACTTGGATACATAGTCAACTGCCACCAGAATGTATTCATAATTTCTTGATTTCACAAATGGTCCCATGTAATCAATTCCCCAGACATCAAAGAGCTCGATCTTGAGATTGTTGGCGAGTGGCATAGCATCTCTTGCATTGATATTTCTATGCCTTTGACATGATCCACATCTCCAGACAAAATCTTTGGTGTCTTTATACATAGTTGGCCAAAAGAACCCACTCTGCCAGATTTTAGCATGAGTGCGGAATGCTCCATAATGACCTCCATATGGTGATGCGTGGCATTTCTGAATGATCTGCATGCCCTCTTCTATTGGTACACATCTTCTAAGTAATCCATCTAAACAAATTCTGAATAGGTATGGTGGATCCCATATGTGGAGACGACTTTCATAAATGAGATTCTTTTTATTTTCCCCTGGTGGTACATAACCTGCAACCATAAAGTTGACAATATTCACGTACCAAGGGTCTGACTTGGTCACTTTAAACAACATGTCATCTCTCAATAAGTCATTAATAGGCAATTCCTGAGGTTTCTCAAAGTGTATTCTAGACAAGTGATCAGCAACTGGATTTTCTATTCCTCTTCTATCTTTAATTTCTAAGTCAAATTCTTGTAGTAACAAAATCCATCTTATCAAATAAGGTTTAGCATCTTTCTTAGTAAGTAAATATTTTAAAGCAGCATGATCAGAATAAACAATTACTTTTGCTCCTACTAAGTAAGATCTAAATTTATCGATAGCAAAAATAACAGCCAGGAGTTCTTTTTCAGTTGTTGCATAATTTAATTGTGCTCCTGTCATAGTTTTACTAGCATAAGCAATTGCATGATGCTTCTTATCCTTTGTTTGTCCTAATACTGCCCCTACAGCATAATCACTAGGATCACACATAATTTCAAAAGGTAAAGACCAATCAGGGGGTTGAATAATTGGTGTTGATGTAAGTGCTTCTTTAAGAATATTAAAAGATTTTAAACATGCATCATCAAATTCAAAAGGAACGTGGTGTAGCAATATGTGAAAAATCTTTTATAAATCTATGATAAAAACCACAACGACCAAGAAAACTTCGGATTCCTTTTATATTAACAGGTGGAGGTAGTTGTTCAATTACTTCAATTTTTGCCTTGTCTACCTCTATACCTCTTTCAGACACTAAATGTCCTAGCACTATTCCTTCTCTAACCATAAAATGACATTTTTCCCAATTAAGGACTAAGTGCTTTTCTTCACATCTCTGCAAAACCTTATCTAGATTTTCTGGACAATCATCAAAAGTTTTTCCATAAACTGAAAAATCATCCATAAAAACTTCCATGATTTCTTCTATCATTTCAGAAAATATAGACATCATACATCTTTGAAAAGAAGCAGGTGCATTACATAATCCAAAAGACATTCTACGATAAGCATAAGTTGATAAGGACATGTAAAAGTGGTTTTACTTTGATCATCAGGGTGGATAGGAATTTGGTGATGTCCAGAATAATCATCAAGGAAACAAAAGAAAGAATTATTTGCCAAATGCTCTAACATCTCATCAATGAAAGGCAGCGAAAACTGATCTTTCTTGGTTGCTTTATTTAGTTTTCTATAATCTATACACATTCGCCATCCTGTAACAGTTCTCTGGGGTATTAATTCATTTTTATCATTTTTAACTACGGTCATACCACCCTTTTTAGGTACAACTTGAACAGGGCTTACCCACTCACTATGCAGAGCACGATAAATAATCCCAGCATGCAAAAGTTTCAAAACCTCTTTCTTAACAACTTCCCTCATCGCATTTTGAAGCCGACGTTGGGGCTCTCTAGAAGGTGTAATTTCTGGGTTGGTTGGAATACAATGGGTGCATAAAACAGGACTAATCCCCTTAAGGTCTTGGAGTGAATAACCAAAAGCAGCACGATATTTTTCTAAGACAGTTATTAATCTAAAAGACTCTTCATCAGAAAGTTTATCACTAATAATCACGGGAGAATTTTGATCATTATTCAGAAAAACATACTTAAGACCAGAAGGTAGTTGCTTAAGTTCAATAGAAGGCTTAGGTGGCTCTAGTAATTCATCCAGAGGTTCAGGATCAATCGGATCCTCCTCCTCTTTATTAATGAAGAACTGAGTATCATCCTCTAAATTAGGTTCAATAAATTCCTCAAATGACACAGCCTTAACTTCTTCTATCGGATCTAACTCAGGAGGTGGCTCTGCCTTAGCTCTTAATGCATGAGTTATAGGCACTAAGAGATTAAATCCCTTCCCAAGTTTAATATCTAAATTGCTCGCACAACCTTCTCTCAAAAGTTTTCCTATTGGTAACCCAATCATTACATCAAAATCCCAAACATCAAAGATGTGGAAATTCAGCAAAATTCGGCACAATAGGAAGAGAACATAAAACACCTGAACTAGGAATAATATGTCCTGAACGATTTTTCAACAATTTATTTGTAGGAATTAATGGCATATCTTTCAAGAATTTTTCAGCAAATGTAAGAGACATAATATTGACACCTATTACTGGATTATAAAAGGCATCAAAAGGATATGCATCAATTTGACATTTAATAGTAATGGCAGGAGAATTTAAATGAATTATATCATTTGAAAGCTCAAATTCTATCAACCACTCATTACTCATAACAAAAATCAATTCTCTTGTTATCTCTCTAAGGAATTTTAAATTAGCAGGATATGAAAAATTAAAACTTTTAAAATTCATAGACTCTTGTGGTTTCATAATTTTATGATAGCAAAAGGTGTTTCCATAATCATCAAAAAGTTCATCCTCAAATTCACGCATAAAATCAAAAATAGGAATTATCTCCTTCTTATTAGATAGTTCAGGTAAATGTTGAGATGAATCAGACAAAAGTTTAGAATCAAATGACTAAAATTCATCTTCTAACAACTTTTCTTTTTCTTCAGGAATATCAATTAAGATATTAGTAAGAATAGTTTTAGCATGTGAAGCAGTAATATGCATAAATGCTCCTCCTGCGGCCAAATTAAGGTATTCTTTATTTTTATCATCAAGACATAAAAAGAAATGTTGCAAAAGCATAGGTTCTGGCAAAGCAAGATTAGGTCCAGAATTTATAGATCCATCAAAGCGTTCCCAAGCCTTGCCTAATGATTCGTTATCTAACTGTTTAAATCCAATAATTTCAAAATGAAGTTTAGCGACCTTTTCGATAGGGAAAATTTAAGACAAAAATTAGCAAGCAATACTTCCTAATCTCCTTGGCTACTCCCAACATGGCGATTATACCATTTCTTTGCCTTTCCCATTAATGAAAACGGAAAGAGTTTCCATCTTAAAGTTTCATCTGCCATGCCCTTAATGTGCAAACATGAACATGTCTGCTCAAAATCGGCTAAATGGGAATAGGGGTTTTCGCTAGAACTACCAGAAAAAATGTGATCCTGAACTAACTTAATTAATCCCGGGCGTAACTCATAGCCAGATGATGTGATGGGCAAAGATGATTCTTTTGGCTGGAGATACGATCCCGATGGTACTCCATATTGATATAAAAGTTGGGACGAGGGTTCCATACTTTAAAAGGTAAAAGATAAAAGATAAAAGTATAATACAAGATTAAGATAGACTAAGCCAAAATCAGCAAACCGTTCCCCGACAACGGTGCCAGAAATGCTTGTTGGTATAAATTAACTGCACTCTATTAAATATTATTATTATCAAAGTATCAGCAAGCGCACAGATAAAACACCGATGGAGCACTTCACCAGACAATCCCGGTTTTAATATCGAACCCAAAGGAACAGTAGGTGATACTGACTAAGTCTATAGATTCTTAACCCGATAAGACAATCAATCCAGAGAATATCAAGAATGAGGAGATAACTAATGATTATCTAGATCTGACAACCGGTAAACTTTGAATAATATCGTTCTAATCGGGCACTGAAATGAATAAGAGTGGAAATCAGAGTTCCCTCCTACCAAACACTTACACACCTATCGATCCTATCAACGGGAAGTGGACTACAGAGGAATCAACGCAGCTGTCACCTACGCGAACTACCACTATCCGGCCAATCAGGGGACATTCACAAGTAATTATAGCCCAGACACCATGTCTACACTACAAGCTACTACTTCAACCAAGGAGCTACCAAGATCAAAGCACTCAAATAGAGTTGTAAACTTAAGAACGAATAAGAACAAATGCTTACTTGAATCAGGATGTTGAATACAAAAGTACCTCAGAACGCAACTCCGGGCGAGGGAGCTGAATCCAGACGAATACAGCTACGAAGAAGCTCCGACAGGCCAGGACTCCTCCGAATCTCTACTCACCTACTCTATCTCTCTAATCTCTCTCTTGATTGCTAGCCTAGATCTAGTGGATATCTATCTAATGCTTTAGGGTCTTCATCTCTTGATCTGGCTCTCCTCCAGGGGGTCTGGCCCTCTACTTAACCAAGGGCCGAGATGACTCCTAAAAGGCAGTGGTAGAAGACTCCAGAAGGCGGCGGGAGGAAACCATAGGGGGCGCCGGCCAGCCCCACCCTGTGGGGTTCGGGCCTCGGTTGCTTCGGGTGTGTTCTGGACTCTTCTAGGGTCTTCGTGATGATGTTTACTTCGCGTGCAAGTTTCATGGTAATTATGCTCTTTAATCCTTCTTTAAAATTTTTCTGGAAAATCCCCTGGGAAATAGACAATTCACCATAACTCGTGGAATCTGTCAGTAATAACCCTATTCTACTAGATATTCATGTTTAATGCAGGGATAATTGATAATAAAATTTGGATGATAACAAGTGTCAACAGCAGACAAAGGTGAAATGAAAACACTTACAGAGATTTATTCATTTAGAGATGAAAAGGCGAACAATCGAACATGGAAGCAACATAAGATTTTCTAATTGAACCCATTCCCCCAAGCTGGAATTTTGCAAAACAAAGTTAAGCTTGGATGTATATAATTCAATATTGCATGATGCTCTTCCGAGAAGATCTTATGTACATTGATTTACGAGCATCTTAACCAATTGAAAGTCTACATCATCAAAGTGGGGTTTCGATGGTTTAGGATTGACAGCTAAATCTTGGGATTGGAGTGGTTGTGTTTTAACTACCAAAACTTCCTCTGCTTGTTCGGGGTATGATTCCTTCTCTTCCTCAGGGGAATTAGCTAGAGCAACCTTGTTAATCATTACTCTTGCTTTACTTATAGGCAAATAAGGAAAGGCTCCTCCAGAGGATAAATCAAGGGATTCCCTAGAGTTCTTGGTAAGACCCAAATAGAAATGTTGAATAAGCACAGGGTCTGGAAAACCAAGGTCAGGGCTAGATGTAACAAGTTCCTTAAAATGTTCCCATGATGTACTAAGAGATTCTTGTTCTAGTTACCTAAAAGTTAGAACCTCTTTTCGAAGGTTAACTACTCTATGGATGGGAAAGAAATATAAACAAAATTCAGAGCATAATGTTTCCCAATCACCTCGCATACTTCCTACGGCTCGATTATACCACCATTTAGCTCTTCCGGTCAAAGAGAACGGAAAAGCTTCCATCTTAAGGTCTTATCAGACATGCCAGCAATGTGCAAGCATGCACAGGTCTGCTCGAATTCTCATAGGTGTAAGTATGGGTTTTCGTTACCTTCTCCCGAGAAGGGTTTATCCCGAATCATATTAATTAGACATGGGCGCATCTCATAGCCAAAGGTTATGATAGGCTCTACAGATTTTGGTGGCCCGAAGCTTTTGCGCATGCCAAATAGATAGATAGGTGTGGAATTTAAAGCATCCATAAGGATGAACATAAAATGATGAAAAGGTAGGGATAAAATAGAAAAAATATAATACAAGATTAAGCTAAACTCAGTCAAAATTAGCAAACCGTTCCCCGGCAACGGTGCCAGAAATGCTTGTTGGTATAAATTAACTGCACTCTATTAAATAAGACTGTATTCAGATTATCCGCAAGCGCACAGATAATATACCGCTGTCACATTTCACCTGGAGGTTTTAAATATCGAATCCACAAGGAACAGTAGGTGATAATGACTAAGCCGAAGAACTTAACCCCACAATTAGGCTAGATAATATCAAGAAAGAGGAAATAGCTAATGATTATCTAGTTCCAACAACTGGTAAGCTTTGAATAATATCATTCTAACTGGGCAGTGAAATGAATAAGAGTGAAAATCAGAGTTCCCTCCTACCAAACACTTATACACCTATCGATCCTATCAACGGGAAGTGGACTACAGAGAAATCAACGTAACTGTCACCTACGCGAACTACCACTATCCGGCCAATCAGGAGACATTCACAAGTAAACCTAGCCTAGGCACCACGTCTACACTACGAAATACTACTTCAATCAAGTAATGACCAAGATCAAAGCACTCAATATGAATTGCAAACTTAAGAACGAATAAAAACAAATGCTTACTTGAATTAGAAGTTGAATACAAAAGTACCTCAGAACGCAACTCCGGGCGAGGAAGTTGAATCCAGAAGAACACAGCTACGAAGAAGCGCCGACAGGCCGGAACTCCTCCAGAACTCTACTCCTCTACTCTATCTCTCTACTTATCTAAACAAGACTCCTAATTACTACATCTAACCCTAACTGGAGATATTGAATTGAAGCTCAGGAATAGGGATGCCTCCAGAGAGGGGGTCTACCCCTTTATTTATAGCCCGGTGGGATGAATACGCGCCGTTGGATCAAACCGACTTAACCAAGGGCCGAGATGACTCCTCATAGGCGGTGAAGGAAGACTCCAGAAGGCGGGGCCAAACCCTAATAGGCTGGGGCCGGCCGGCCCCATGGTGGCGCCGCCCGGCGCCCCACTGTGGGCTTTCGGGCCCATCTTCGTCGTTGTGTCTCTCGATCCTTCTAGAAGTTGATTGCGAGGTTTTCCGTCGGCGTTAAGTTTCGTGACTTTACGCACTTTAATCCCTCTTTTACGCTTTTCTAGAATACTCCCTGAAAAATACAGAATATGCAAAACTCATGAAAATTGTTAGTAAAAACCCTAGGCTAGTGTGTATTCATGTGTCCTTTGATGTCTAAAGTTCTAATAAAAGTTGACATTATCCACCGTCAACAATGTGGTAGAAGAGACAAAAGGCTACGCAAATTAAAAGAAAAAGAAAGAAAGATGGACATGATAAGTCCATAGAAAAGAAAAGAAAATATGAGCAAGTCTAGGCTCATGAATAAAAGAAAAAAAATGATAGCCATGTCTCAAAAATTTATTAGAGAGAGGTACAATTTCAAATAGAGGAGCATTATAGTCCACTATTTTTCCACATACTTGCACATCTTGATCTAAGGGCATGGCACTTCTCTCTTTGGATCCAAGCTTTGACTCTACAACACATGCAAAGTAAGTATGCTATATTCTTTCGTTCCTACCTTAAGCTCCACATAAGCCATTTTCAGTAGGATGACAAAGGGAAGGTACTTTGTGCCTTGGTAAGGAATCATACACCATTTGAGCAACATGAGAGAACCATATGAGGAACATTAAGTTTTTTTTTAAAAACATTGCTAAAACCTCTAGTACGAAACTTGCAAAGAATGAGAAAATTAGTGATCAAGTCAAACTGTTCTGTCTCTCAACCACCTAAGGCAAAGGAAAGGCCATTAGCCCCATAAAAGACTAAGGTAATATGGATGAATTTTTATAGCCGATTTTTCGACTCAAAAGAGAAGTATTTTGTTGTGCACATGGTACTATTGAAATATGAACATAGTAGCAACTCCTGATCCACCGAAACTAAGTTTAATTATTTGCTCAGGACGAGCAAAGGTTAAGCTTGGGGGATCTTGTTGACGGTGGATAAGCCCTGAAATTCCACACTCTAAAACCGTCAAACAGCCTCGGTTTCGATGAAAGAATAACATAACATAAACATATTTTATCTAATAACTAGTTCCATTTGTACTCTTACCTTGTGAATGTAGAGAATATCAAACAAGTCAAAAATAAGCAGCTGGAGGCCACAAGTGTGGGTCGACCGACCCACACATGGTGTCATCAAGCTATGAACTTTCAAGATATGATGCATAACATCACATAGAAGAGAGTGGAGCTCAAGGTGGGCCCATGCATTGGTCGGCCGACCCATGTATAGGGCCCACAGAGCTCTGGTGACGTGGCATGATCCATGTGACACTGCACCCAGCTCATTCCCACCTTTGGATCAAAGTTGCGTTTCCATTCAACGGTGGAGAAGCAAAGCACAAGGATCAAGGCGTCAACCGACATGATCAAGACAAAACCAGTACATGGCCATGCTCTATGACAGGTGGGGACCATGGTGGTGGGCCTACCCTATCATAGGGGGTCGGTCGACCCCCTTGGTGGGTCCAGGCCACCGCCATGGTCCACCGACCTTCTGTATGCTTCCATGCTGCTGGCTCCATCGTCCATCTTGAGGCAGTTTTGAGGCGGTTCATCCAAGGGTAAAGAGGTAAGGAGCACACGGATCGCTGACGTGGCACCTCTCCACTCCCCCCTATAAATAGAGGAAGCCACCACCCTCTTGCCTTTGCCCTTCATTGGTGAAATGCTAGAGTGATTGGCAAACCACTCTTTCTTCTGTTTGCTTGATGGTTATTCCAGATATCATCAAATTCCTATCCACCCTGATGATCAGAGCAAAACCACCTTTACATGTCCTTATGGAACCTATGCCTATCGTAGAATGTCCTTTGGATTGTGTAATGCACCAGCTTCTTTTCAAAGAAGCATGATGTCTATCTTTTCTGATATGATTGAAGAAAATGGAAGTTTTTATGGATAACTTTTTTGTTTAGGAAAAACTTTTTTATGATTGTCTTGAAAATTTAGACAAGGTTTTGCAAAGATGTGAGGAAAATCACTTAGTCCTCAATTGGGAAAAATGTCATTTTATGGTTAGAGAAAGAATAGTACTAAGGCACCTAGTGTCTGAAAGAGGGATAGAGGTAGACACAGCTAAAATTGAAGTGATCGAACAACTACCTCCACCTGTGAATATTAAAGAAGTTTCGTTGGTCATGCTGGCTTTTATAGACGCTTTATATAAAACTTTTCGCATATTTCTAGACCTCGTACAAACTTGCTAGCCAAGGATGCTCCCTTTGATTTTGATGATGCTTGTATGAAATCTTTTAACACCCTTAAGCAAGCACTCATCTCTGCACCAATCATTCAACCCCCTGATTGGTCTTTACCTTTTTGAAATTATGTGTGATGCTAGTGATTATGCTGTGCGGGTAGTTTTGGCATAAACTAAAAATAGAAAGCGTCATGCCATTGCTTATTCTAGCAAAACTCTGACAAGACCACAACTTAATTATGCAACAACTGAAAAAGAACTCATGGCTGTTGTTTTTGCTATTGATAAGTTTATATCTTACTTAGTAGGAGCTAAGGTAATTGTTTATACTGATCATGCCACTTTGAAATATCTGCTCATTAAGAAAGATGCTAAACCTAGATTGATAAGATGGATTTTGCTACTCCAAGAATTTGACTTAGAAATAAAAGATAAAAAGGGAGTAGAAAACTCTATAGCAGATTAGTTGTCTAGAATGCATTTTGAGAATATGCAGGAAATACCCATCAACGACTCGACGAGGGACAACATGCTCTATCGGATCGCCCGATCCGACCCATGGTACGCAAATATTGTAAATTTTATGGTTACAGGATATGTACCACCAGGGGAGGACAAAAGGAAACATCTATGAGTGTCGATAACACATGTGGGACCCACCATACTCTTCAGGATATGTTCAGATGGACTACTCCGGAGATGTGTGCCAGCGGAAGAGGGGATCAAGATCATTGAAAGATGTCACTCATCACCATATGGTGGTCATTATGGCACATTTCGCACACATGCAAAGATTTGAAAAAGTGGATTCTTTTGGCCCACCATGTATGATGACACGAAAAGTTTTAACCGAAGGTGTGGGGCGTGCCAACGACATGGAAATATCAATTCAATACATGCCATGCAGCTCATTAACACCCTCCAAGTAGAGCATTTCGATGTCTGTCGAATTGACTATATGAGACCATTTCTAATGTCAAAGCATTGTGAGTGCATTCTGTTGGCAGTAGACTATGTCTCAAAATGGGTAGAAGCTATGCCATGCAAAGTTGTAGATTCCAGAAGCTCAAAGAGGATGTTCATAAAAATAATATTTCCAAGATTTGGTATCCCAAGGATGGTAATTAATGATGGAGGATCCCACTTCATCGACAAGACTTCAACTATATTTGGCAAAACATGGGATCCGTCACAATATTGCCACTCCATATCATCCTCAGACAAGTGGGCAAGCAGAGACATCAAATAAGCAGATCAAGAATATTCTTCAAAAGACGGTCAATGAAATGGGAACAACATGGAAGGAAAGGCTACCAGAAGCACTAGGGGCATACAGAACAGCCTACAAGACACCAATTGGAATGTCACCATACCAGCTTGTTTATAGAAAGACCTATCACTTGCCAGTAGAGCTTGAGTTCAATGCTCAATGGGCAATCAAGAGATGGAATATGGATTTGGAAGCTGCAGGAATAAAAAGGAAGATGCAACTCTCTGAACTAGATGAATGGCGTGAGAAAGCATATCACAACTCCAAGATATATAAAGAGAGAACCAAGAGATGATACAACAAGAGGATAAAGAAGAAGGACTTCACACCCGGAGATCAGGTATTACTTTTAATTACAGGGTAAAGTTATTCGGTCATGGAAAACTACGAAGCAAATGGGAAGGACCATTCAAGGTGATCAATGTTGAAGGTGGATAAGCCCTGAAGTTCCACACTCTAACACCGTCAATAGCCTCAGTTTCGATTAAAGAATAACATAACATGAACATATTTTATCCAATAACTAGTTTCACTTATACTCTTAGGTTGTGAATGCAGGAAAGATCAAACAGGACAAAACTGAGCAGCTAGAGGCCACATGTGTGGGTCGGCCGACCCACACATGGTGACCCCAGGCCACCACACTTCAACATAAGGTGTACAACATCACATGGAAGAGAGGCAAGCTCAAGGTGGGCCCATGCATGGGTCGGCTGACCCATGTATGGGGCCCATAGGGCTTAGGTGACGTGGCACGATCCTCGTGACACTCCACTCAGCTCATTTCCACTGTCGGATCAGAGTTGTGTTTCGATTCAATGGTGGAGAAATAAAGCACAAGCGTCAAGGAATGAACCAACGTGACAAACACTTAGCAAAAGGTGGAGCCACTTCCTGTGACAGATGGGAAGAGCTTCTAGAACAACCTGGCTGGGCCCACCTGCCATAGGGGGGTCGGCCTGCCCAACCTGGTCGGTTGGCTCCCCACCGACTCATGCATGCATCCCACGTGACGGTTTCATCACTGCCGTCCATCTTGAGGCAGTTATGAGGTGGTTTATCCAAGGGTGGAGAGGCAAGGATCACACGAATCACTGACGTGGCACCTCTCCACTCCCCCCTATAAATAGAGGCAGCCACCATCATCTTCAAGACACACAAGAGACACAAGAAGCAAGGAAGAGTCAAGTTCCACTCCTTAGTAGTAGTATTAGTCTAGTGTGGGAGTTAGAGTTGAGTCGAGCTACGCTCGGGGTCTCCGTAGTTGTCTTCTGGAGAATCTGGTATAACTCTTGTATCTTTCCTTCTATAAGACTTTCTTTATATCAATATAATATTCTTACTTTACTTTACTGAGTCTTTACTTAGTGCATTACTATTCTAATAGTATTGTTGTGAGTTATTCTATTTACTTGGTCGGTTTACACTAGATTGTGATCCTGTAACCAACCCGCGTGTATAGTTCATCGCCTGTCATAAGGTGCTCTAGTTGTTTGGTACCCAGCTGGAGTAGTGAGAGTTAGTGTAAGCGTGATGCTTAAGCTAAGTCTTGCCTTTGAATGCCGCTTGCTGCACGGTTGTTAGTGGGTACTAGCAGGTGGTGACAGCCCTGTCTAGTCTTAGCATCGCTCCATGTGTTTTAAGCAAGTTCTTAAAAGGTAGGCTCCCATAAGAGCATAGCCGCTTCGGGTAGAAGTTATATCCTCTACTGTCTCGGACTATCCCCTATATACAAAGAGTAAGGTATCAATCTTAGTGTACCTCATCCATTTGATAGGATAGTTCACAGGAGTAAAGTAAGAAACATAGGAGTCTTATACTCTCTCGTTGTCCTCCCACCTAGCTATACTCTACTAGTTATCCTTAGTTATCCTAACCCTTGTCTTGTCTCTGTGTCATTATCTTTCGTTTATATCGATTTACCCCCTATCACTAGTTGGTTGCTAATTTGCTATAGACCTAAAGATCTCTCTTTTATTAACATTCCTAGCACTGCTTTCCCTTAGGATAAAATAAATAATGATACCTTGGAATACTCCCGGGTGAAGTGCTACAGCGGCATATTCTGTGCGCTTGCAAAATTATCCAATAGACATAAGAAATACCCTCAGGCACTTCTGGCACCGTTATCAGAGATAGCCTAACACCCTGTCTCTGGCGATTGCGCTACGAAGTGTCAACAATCGACACTTCATCCCACGGAGCGGTCACACATCAAAACGATGAAGGTACGTTATTCAAGGTAAATGTTCACCACCTCAAACTCTTTCTAGAACCATTTAAAGGCCTAGAAGAATTAGATATTATTAAATTTATTAATTTACCAAGCTTATTAGGGCCTAAATCTTTGTCTTTTCCTCCCGTGACCCGATAGTGAACTTTTTAGAAACTAAATATAGCGAGAAAGGTGCACGAAAAGTCCGGAGGCAACGGGCACCGGGGAGATCGCCTGACCTCCCCTATGGGTCGGCCACCCCCACCTGCTCGAAACACTACCATCTTTTCGTGTTGTGAACCTTCGGGTCTCTACTCGCATATTTTCCAACAATCGCATCTGTTAGGCCATCCGTCGCCGTCGTAAGCTCAAATGGTCAATTCTCTAACCCTAGCTCCCACCGAAAAACTATATAAATAGCTCCTGCTGGCCTCCCATCTCATCTCATCCAAGCCATCCTCTTCCTCTTGCCTACGAGCTCTCCTCCAGAGATCCCATGGCTGACGACAAGATCATCCTTTTCGAGATGGATCCAAACCAAGTTCCCGCCAACGACTCCCAAGCCATTATCCCTTCTCAAGCTCCATGGTCCCTCACCATTGCTCCTCCAACCAAGCCACGTAACCATGAGCAATCCTTCTTTGCTTGCACAAAACCAATCCTTCCACCACCGCCGGAGATCATCTACCTCAACGGTGCGCCATAGAAGGATTCGATTGTCAAGCTCCCGAAGGATGTCACGCTCCTGCCGCCAAATCCCAACGAGACGCTGACAAAGGTGAAGCTCAACAAGGACGGCCATGTTACCTGTGCCAAGTACACCTCTCGCCCCACCTTCGATGGAGTCCATGCCAACCTAGCCACGGTCGAGTTTGTGACACCCAAGGAAGCACCAAGGAGAGAGCAACTTCCGCAGAAGTGCTCCAAGCTCACTATGGAAGATCTACGGCCACAGATGGCTGAGGTCACCAGCAGGATAAAGACGGTGAAAGAACACAATAGACTTCTAGCTTGATCCATAGATAATACCAATCTGGGGATACATCTAGAGAAGGGAAAGCATAGAGAGTTAGAGATCAAGTTTGACCTCCTTTCTCAGAGAGATCCTAGAAATATTAGAGTAATGCATCAGGCCACCCTTAGTTCATTTAGTTCACTTGGTTCGTTTAGTTCGCTTAGTTTGCTTTAGTTCGTGTGCCTTAATTTTCTACTTATGTAATAAAGTGTGTTGACATTTCTTAACGAAATGCTGGGAGGTATAAATTAACGTGCCACCTGATTAGCCTACAGATCACTTGAACTCTTATCCTCTATCTCTTAGAAATAACTAGGTTGTCATCCCCAGCATGATTCTAAAAGATCTCTCCTTCTAGCAAGTGACTAGAATTATATTATATCCGCAAGCGCACAGATAAAATATGCACCATTGTAACATTTTAGCCAAGAGTATTCCGGGTTGTTGATTTATATTTTATCATTGGGAAGGGTTTGTCAATAAATGGGATGCTGGTAGATAGTTGTCATATGCACATGCAAATATGGAGAATACCATGCATGATCTACTTACTCAAAATAGGGATTATGTCACAATAATAATAATGTATATGATAAGCATAATGATCAATCAATCAATCAATCAATAATATGATCACTTAGAGCACTTCCTATCTAGGCACTAGCATAGATTAGGCAGAAGCATAAAAATATCCTAAGTCATTCTAACTATACTACTAAAGACATATTAGATTGGTGCAATTATACTAGCAATCATGGCAAAGACACTTCATATTCATGCTTAAGGGAATATTACTAAGGAAGATCAAGATCATAGCCAGCTTTCTATAGTAATAATAACTTCCTACTCTCCCTACATTCGAGGTGCGGACTACAAAGGACTCAACGGGAGTGTCACATCCGCGATCTACCACAGCACCCCATAGTTATGTCAGCTTGTCGACACTGTGCAGCTTCTTGATGGAGGTGGCCGGATCCATGCCATCACCTTCCACTAATCCATATCTATGCTACACTAATACACATGTATATATGATCCCTACATATTCTCTTAGGAAAAAGAGAGCTTTTTTAGAAAGAAAGATAAAGTTGCATAGTCGAACAGACCTGACGAGCACAAACATAATAGAGAAAAGAAACAGAGTGATTCAGTTTACAAAAAAAATCTTGATTTGTTACCATCAAATCTTGTGGAGGATCTTCTTGACCTCCATCCCATATCCATCGCAGTGCATGTTAACCTTCAGCAAAGACATCTAGGAGCCAACCAAGAAAAGAAGAGAAAAATGTTGAGAATACAGAAAGACACATGTGTCGTCTCATCACACTTTGCGTGTCTTACTATTTTCTCAAAATTTCTATTGTTCTTCTTTTGGTTGGTTCCCAGACGTGCATGCTGAAAGTTAACATGCATTGTGAGGGGTATGCGAAGGGGTCAACAAGGTCCTCCATATGGTTTGATGGTAAACCAAATAGATTTTTCTAAGTGTAATCAGTTCATTTATTTTTCTTTATTTGTGGTACTTGTAGGAGTGTGTTCAACTTTGTTACTTTATTATATTTTAAAAAACTCTCATTCTTCCTGAGATAAAAAGGTTCTATGCTTTCCTGCAGTTGTGTACCAAAGTAGCAGAAATGTGGAGCAGAGAGGTGATAGTGTGGATCTAACCACCTTTTTCAAGAAGTTGAACTAGGCTGGAAAGCTAGTGTAGCTGTGGGGCAAACCCTAACAACGTGAGCAGATGCGAGGTGAGCCTCGCGGCTGATGACATACCCAACAGGTGGCCTTTATGTGTGCCGCTTGTCGATGCCTCGATGTGCTTTGCCTAGTCACTGATTTGTCAAGCAATGCTAACTGCTACTGGACATGCCGATTTGTCCTCTACAATGGGGGCAGCAGCAATGGCTGACACCATGACATGGGTGAAGTACCTTGATGGCATACTCCTCTACTCTCATGGTGAATATCGACTTTTTCACAGAGGAGTACGGGATTGTGGGAGGACGGTCATGTGGAGGAACTCATGCGAAGGATTTGGGGAAGAGTGGCACTAGGGTGTGCTACATTATTACAGATTTGTCTTTGTCTTTCGGGAAAATGCAGAATGTGTCACGCTTATCTGTCTAGGCGCCCTAGATCGGCATGCAATTCCGATGATCGGCATGCAATTCCGATGATCTGAACATGTTTGGAAATCACTGATGAAAGTGTAATCAAGCCCTATTATGGGTTTTGGTATTGATGACCACTGAATTAGGGAACTAATGAGATTTATCGAGATAATAAGCAGGGTATATCTATTAGAGGATATTATACAAGTCAATGGACTCCCCAATTTCATATGATGGCCGCCACCAACTCAAAGGAGGTTTAATCATTTTTATTTTGAATTTGAGTTTAGGAAAAGTCGTACTACCAAGGGGATCCAAATACACTTGCCAAAAGTGTTGAACCAAATGCTCAATTTCCACCCAGAACATCTTCAAACTCTAACAAATCTATCAAAAAAACCTGTTGTGCATTTCACTGGATTTTGCCAGACGGCAGTGCCGCTCTCCATCCAACCGTTGGATGAAGGGGTATAAATACGACTTTTCTGTCTCACAATGGTCTCTTCTTCCACCTCTCGCATTCTGCCTGATTCAAAGGTTCTTGTTTTGTTTTGGTAATTCAATGACAACTTAGGTGGACTAATATATGTTTAAGTGTTGATTACACAGATGATTAGCACACATGTACATGTGTGTGAGCATCTATGCCATCGTGGTGGAAATGGCTTGGAGATGATGCTTAGCTCACACATGTGATGATGAAGGAGCTTAAAGCATAAGACATGACATGGAGTCATGTGGTTAGTTGGAGAGGATCAAGACATAACTTGGCTTGATGGACTCATTGCGAGGGCAAGGGGCAAGTCGGAGGCTTTAAAGTTGTTGGCACCGAATGTCGGGAGACTTATGCAAGACATGGTGCCGTAGGCTGAAGGAAGGGTGAAGAGCAAGTGAAGTCAAGGATCGATGGACCAAAAGCCGTGTGACGATATGAAGTGGGTCACATCATTCATGAGGTGTTGGTGCATGTGTTGCACCGACAATGATGGAGATGAAGAAGGTGATGAAGACGGTGATCGGAATCGAAAGTGCAAGACAAAGGTACAATATAGGGCATTTCTATTTTATTGGTCTAAGATTGAGTAGAGAAGTGCTTGATCAGATTTAGGATATATGGCCATTCTATCAATAGCGGAAACTTGTTTGCATATCAATTATCTAGTGCCATTTGAATGATCTAACTTGCATACGTAGCTAGGATCGAGTGGCGCGGTGAATTGAGTGAAAACCATTGTAAAAATGCTAACACACTTGCACATGAGGTTATACACTTGGTGGAGTTAGCACATTTGCCACAGGAGTTATTGAAGGCTGAGAGGTGGGTTCCTATGGAGAAACACCCACCAGACGCCGAGTACAGGAGCACCTTCCACTAATTCATATCTATGCTGCTCTAATAAACATGTGCATATGAACCCTACATATTTTTCTCTTAGGAAAAAGAGATCATTTTTAGAAAGAAAGATAAAGTTGCATAGTTGAACAGATCTGACGAGTACAACACAACAGAGAAAAGGAAATAGAGTGATTCAATTTAAAAAAAAATCTCAATTTGTTACCATCAAATCTTGTGGAGGATCTTCTTGACCTCCATCCCATATCCATCACAGTGCATATTAACCTTCAGCAAAGACATCTAGGAGCCAACCAACAAAAGAAGAGAAAAATATTGACAATACCAAAGGACACATGCGGCGTTTCATCACACTTTGCGTGTCTCTTACTGTTTTCTCAATATTTCTACTGTTCTTCTTTTCGTTGGTTCCCAGACGTACATGCTGAAAGTAAATATGCACTGCGAGGGGTATGCGAAGGGGTCAACAAGGTCCTCCATAATATTTGATGGTAAACCAAATAGATTTTTCTAAATGTAATCAGTTTATTTATTTTTCTCTCTTTATGGTACTTGTAAGAGTGTGTTCAACTTTGTTACTTTATTATATTTTTTCTAAAAAAACTCTCGTTCTTCCTAAGATAGAAACGTGCTATGTTTTCCAGCAGTTGTGTACCAAAGTTGCACAGATGTGGAGCAAATAGAGGAGACTGTGTGGATCTAACCACCTTTTTCAAGAAGTTGAACTAGGCTCGAAGCTAGCGTAGCTGTAGGGCAAAGCCTAGCATCGTGAGCGAGATTCAGACGCTGCAGATTTGCAATGGTGGTGAAACGATCTAGCCACCCAATCGACAATGTTGAGGAGTGATGACGAAGCAAAGTTTTTGCTGCTTCTACATTGTGACGGCAATGACACTGAATCAAGAGATGGTTGGATGGATTACCTTGTGGTCGTTGGTACCGGGTTCGGGCATGAGTAGATGGGTGGTGAGCATCGTGGCTGACGACATACCCATCAGGTGGCCTTTATGTGAGCCGTTGTCAACGCCTCGATGTGCTTCGCCTAGTCACTGATGGTGGTGTCGAGCAATGCTAGCTGCTACTGGACATGCCGATTTGTCCTCTATGTAGGTGAAAGGTCCTAAATAGTTAGAGTAGGGGTAAATAGCCTAAATTAAAATTTTACAAATCAATTCAACCAATGGTAGTACAACAAATGGCGAGAATCGCAATGCTAGAGCCACTATTGACCTAGGCAAGCCTCCTACACAATTCTAGTTCAACTAGGCACATAAGCCACTCAACAAGCTAGCTAGCTAAGCATCTAAAACAAAACTAACAACTACAAGGAGCTAGCTACTTTGCACAAAGGTAAAGAGATTCGAAGTGTTATACCTTTGTCTTGAAATGAAGCCAATAACTAGGATAAATACCAAGTCACTCACTCGAAGGTGAAGAAATCAATAAGAACATCGAGATTTATCCCTAGGGTTCACATGCTTGCCGTCATGCTACGTCCTCGTTGTGTCGACATCAACCAGTGGTCCGGTGGCTAATCGATATCACACACTGAGCCTACACAAGGCGCTGCGACAAGGACCTACCATAGAGGAAGTAGCTCAATGACACGATCAATTCACTATTGTTGCCTTTGAACACTCCGCTCGGGGTAGGCACGGACCCCTCATAATCACCGTTGTGAGCAAGCACGATCACCTTCGTTTCTACACACCTTTCTCCACCTCTAAACCGTCTAGGTGATGGCAATACCAAGCCATCAACTGCTCTAATGATGCAAGATGATAATCACGTCACTTGAATCACAATCTCTCAATCAAAATCTCAAGTTGAATCAAGATGTGAGAGTTCGAGGGAGTGTGCTAGGCTCACAAGAGGCTAAGGATGATCAAAATACACAATAAAGATGTCCAAGCCAACAACACTTCTATTTATATAGTGCTCTCAAAATCTAGCCATTTGTTCTGTCTGCGTGGGCACCGGATGCACCCACCAGACGCTTAGTGTCTGGTGCTCAGCGTCCGGTGATCCCATCAATGCCATGTGTTCACTCGTTTGAACTATGGTCATCGGATCTCAACAGTCAAAACTTTGCATGCACCGGTGCACCGAATACGCAGCCCAGTGTCTGGTGACTACACAGAGAGCATCCAGTGAGCTCCTTGGCACATCGGATGCGCCCGTCATCCAGTCACCGGACACCACAACTTCTGGTGCTTACACGAGTTCAGCTTCTGCATGTTTTCACACCGGACACTCGTTCAAAACCACTGTACGCGACCTGAGTACTGTTCATGTGTCCAATGAAGGAATAGAGAGGTTTCAAAGAGGTCAAATGCGCACCAGACGTGTCCGGTGTACACACACCGGACATTTCAGTGTCTGGTGCACTATGGTACATTGATTCTGCAATGGGATAGTTGTTGGTATTTTTAACATCACTTTAAGTTAAGTTATCATCCCTAACATGATTCCAAAAACCATTGGTAAAATAATCTACACTTGCCACCTAAAAATATAACACTAATATATCCGCAAGCGCATAGATAATTCTCTTATTGTAGCACTTCACCCGGTAAGTATTCCGAGTATCGTTGATTTGTTTTATGCCAAAAGGATAAATATACATTCTACTCATTAGAATAATCTATTATAGTGATTGAAAAGATAATAAATGTGCAGACCTATAATGACCAGTAACTCTAATGCTTTAGCGATAATAAGTCAATAATAATATGGTAAATGATAACTGAGTAAATAAAGTAAATAGTATTCCAGAGATAGAATTTAGAGACTCACTAATGTAGTAAGACAATCTCGAGATTCGGCTAAAGTAAAGGAAACCTATGTAATTTATAAATATAAAGTCTACAGCCTACGCTATATCACACATTTTCATTTATAGCAGAACCAACTCACAAAACATCATAAGGAGCATCATCTAATGAGGATATTAAGACACAAGGATCACCTCCTTCGCGACCGCGCTTTGCTCGTCCTACGTACGGGGGCTGGACTACAGAGAAACCAACGTAGCTGTCACCTACGCGGACTACCACACGACCCGGCACGTCAGGGTGCCTGTGTAGGTACATCATATATCTAGACACCACGTCTATATAATACATACCACCTAACTCACTCGAGTACTGAATTAGGCGCTTTACGATCATATGACAATAATCATCACCAATCACAACTATATCGAATATGCAACTAAAATAAACTAAGAACTAAATAAGTAGCAATATATTAAAATAGAGCAAAATCATAATGAGATACAAGATAAAATTACCGATCTCCAGACGAAAAGATCTGGAATCCCGAGCGTAGCGCCCAACTCTACTTGAAGCTTGCTAGACGCCATAACAAATGAACTTGAAGAACTAGAGCTCTACTTCTAATCTCTGGAAACCCAAACTTCTGTCTACTCTTAACAAATGAAGCAGGAGGAATGAATTGGTGCTCTGGAAGGGGTCTGCCCCTTTATTTGTAGCCCAGTGGGGTGAACGTACGCCGTTGGATCAAACCGACTTAACATAGGGCTGAGATGACTCTTCGGAGGCGGTGACCCTAGGGGGGATGCCGCCCGGCCCCCTTTGGGGCCGCCCGGCCCCACCACCTGCCAGGTGGGGCCCAGCTTGCTTCGGGTACATTCTACACTCTTCAGTCTTGCCGATGACGTTTGTTTCTTTCGCGATCAAGTTTCGTGGTAATTATGCACTTTAATCCTTCTTTTAAGCTTTTCTGGATAATTCCCTGGAAAATAGACAATTCACCAAAACTAGTGGAATCTGTCAGTAATAACCCCTATGTTTCTATTATTGCCCCTTTCCAAACATTAGTTGACGGTATAAAATTAGTACTTAACGACCGTCAACAATACCCCCAAACTAAGTCTTTGCTAGTCCCTTAACAAAGTTGACGTGAAATAATTTATTCAGGGTTTTATTAATATGTATAACCTCCAACAAGTACTCAAACAATTAAACAGAAATTCTTCTCCGGATTGTAATTCATTAGTCCACCTTTCAAATTTATTCCTACTCTTTTCAACCGTGGGGCTTTTAAACTAAATCTTAGGTAATTGAAAGATAGAATAATTAAGCAAGCACTATATCTTTCATCCTTTGTTTCAACCATTGCTCAAAAGTTATGCATAATTTTTATTTAGAAAATAATGAGAGTCTACTAATAAGATTGCAGAGGACTACTAAGCTATACATCATGACAGATTGTGCGAGTGTGATAAAATTTTATTTTCGGGCTCCTTTGCATTATCCTCTCTTTTCTGTCTTTCTGAAAAGTGTGGGCTATCTCTCCAGCGGATACTTTTTGTACCTATTTTTTTCGCTCAGGCGGGTGTCTTTGCACCCATTGTTTTACTCTCTTTTTTTTGGCACATACCCTTTTAATATGGCATCTTTCAGACTCATACTTCTTTGGTATGGAATCTTTTAATTTTATAACCTACACTTTCTTTTGGACTTGTAAGAGAGAGACTTTGTGCATAGAGCAAAAACTTTTGTGCATGTGAATTCAATCATGAATGCATAACAGAATAGTCTACTTAAATCATATTAACAGAACAAATTATTATATTTATTTTGATTTTGACTTTTGGAATGTTTGAAGCTTAGGTATCACTCAGAATGAAATAAATAATAACTTAAACCTTCTTATATCATATCCGTCAATTACTTATATTTAAGATTCATGCTATCCACAGGTATAAAGTTTCAGAATAAATTTTCATGGTAGATAAACTTCATGCAATTCGTTGGAGAATTTAAATTTAAATACTAAGCATTTGCAGGAAATTATATTTAAGCACTTTAATCATCTTTTTTATTTTCTCTAGCTTCAAGTTTTACTTACTCTAAAGACAAACTTAATGCAGAATTTAAAGCAAACTTATTTATATATTTTTTTTTGAATTTTCATTTTTATCAAGCAAGAAATTAATGCAGTAACTAAAGAAAGCAGTAAATAAGTTTTTATTTGGTTTTCTTGTTATTTTTAGCAATATTGAAATTGACAGAATTAAAGACTGAAATAAATACTGAAATAAATAGTATAATATATATAAAGGTGAGGGGTGCTCACCTAGCGGGGATCTCCCCAAACTGGATGTTACCGTGCTCAGTACTGTGGTGGAGGCGGCGGCAGAAATCCTACCTGATGTATCAAATACTCCAATCTGCTCTGTGTTTGCTGCTCTCCTTGGTATAACTGATCAAGACGTCGGTCCGTGTGGTGCTGCCACTGTTCATGCTGGTACAACCTGTCATCGGCCTGATGCTGCCATTGCTCTTGTTGGTGCAGTGTGTCGCTTATCGCGTTCTGTCCCTGTTCAATATTAGTGAGGCACATAGACAAAGCTGGAAAATCGTTAGCGATAGCCAAAATGTGCTACTCAGGTGGCCAGTAGTAGCCATCTTATGGTGGTGCATGGAACAGATATGGTCCACCAGTGGTGAACTCTTTGTTCCCGCGCACAGAAAAGGATGCTCGGCCTCTCTGAAAATCAGTTGCCGTTTTGTCCGGCTCTTCGGTGGGGGATGCTCTCCACCCTACTGCTGCTGCACACAAAGATTCTCCTTGCTGAAATGTGGGCTGGTCCTCCCATCCTGCATGGACAGTCCACTGCTGACATGGCTCCTGCGTTGATCCCTGTTCACCAAAATTAACAAAGTGCAAATAAGCTAGTCCAGATGGTGCCGGGTCAGCTCCAGTGAAATCAGCTCTAGGCGCCCTGCTGATGCGTGCGGACGAACACCTGCCAACATTAGCTCCACTAGCTGAAAAAACAAAGTTCTAAACAGAATAAATTTCCAACTCCCTGTCCGGCAGGTCGTACTCATTTGCATAGTTTTAATAAATCATGATTATTTTATTGCTTCGACGTTTGAGCATGTGAGCACGAAAAAAAATCATAACCAATAATTCTACGGGTATCAGGAATAAAAACAAGTGTAGCATTTTGTAATAAACCTAGCCCAGTAGCTAAACGTGTAATCCAGGAAGTAAAAGAAATACTTCATTTTCTCATGGAAGGGATAGTTCTCCAGTAATTCAACATCATTTTCACACGTGACGCTTTCCTCCTTTTTATCATGATATATAACAAATGTAGCTCATCTTGTTTAATGGTACTTAATTCCTCTCTAGGAAAAAATGTAAAAGCTAGCCATTTAAGCATGAACCTCAGTGTGGGCTGATGGACTTCTTCAGTAGTATATTTTTGTTTTCTTTCTGATTTCTTTGCAGTGATGCTCTCCCAAAAATCATCTTTATCAAAGTCCTGGAGAGATTCCATTATATTAACCACACACTGATTATGGAATCCTAGCGCTAAGATAAGGGTTTTCCATGAGAGGGTGAAAGATTTATTAAACATTCTAAAATTGGCCCCATCATCATCAAAGTCTAGGGTGCTAATAAATTCTATTGTGAGTAACTTGCTACCCTACTCAGTGATTTGTCATGCACCTTCCCAACCAACATTTCTAAATATAAGCTCAAACTCGGAATCCATTCCGGTTTCATGGAGCAAGGTGGCATCAAAAATTGGAGTATGCATGAATTTCTTGTTCTTTGTAACACCCTAGTGTTAGTTACTATTTTCACACTTGCATTTGCATGTCATCAAGCATAGATCATGTCATTTCATGCATTATTATCATTGCATTTTATTTGATTCCCTTTTATCGCTATATGTTTGTTTATATTTCCATATTATGCAAAATGTGTTGACATGCAAATGTGATGCTTGTTTACGGTTCTAAATCCTTTATACATGTTTAGGATAACATTTGGAACAATGTTCATGTTGGTGAAATCCCCAAAATACCCCTCTAGCTCATAGTTGACTAGAGAGCCCTTTAAAAGCTATTCTGTTTGACCAAACAAGAAGGGCATTTTAGAGATTCTGCATGTCAGTGCACCCTTAATCAAAGTTGTGTATAATTTTATAAGCAACAAACTTTATTTTTGGGTCAACTCATGAAAATGAGTGGAAGAAGGTCAAAAAGTTGAATTAGTGCAGATTTGGAGCTCTTTTGGAAGTTTTCAAATTTTCCTAAGTCTAAACCGGTTTTCAGTTTCGGTGTACCCCTGTTCATCGACTTGTATCTCTCAATCCAGGCCGAACTAGAGTAAAGTGCCTTAATATGAAATGATCTACTCGTATAGCTCTTCAACCTATATTAGTGAAGTTTTCGCTGAAACGCTCTGGATCGCGAGTTATAGATCGATGAAAATCGAGTTTCAGTCGGGTCCGCGGAAACTGAATCGGAGCCGATTCAGTTCGACCCTCGGGCGAATCGCGCGACCGCGTCAGGCCTCGGCCGCCAGATGGCGCCGTACGCCGTCGTTGCTGCCGCGCGGTCGGCTTACAAAGGGGAACACGCAATCCTGTCTCCCGCACGCTCGCCCTCACTCTCCCCGCTCTCTCGCCCTCTGCTCGCTCGCTGCTCTCCTTTTTCCCCTCCGCCGTCGCCATTTCCGCCGTCGCCATTTCCGCCGCGCCACCGCCGCGGTGAAATCCGCCGCCACCGAGCCGTCTCCGACCGCTCCACCCTCGGCGCAGTTGCGGCTTGCTCTGCTCTTCGTTTCCGACCCGTTGCCGACCTCAGCCGACCTAAGGTACAGCTCCAGCAAGCTTTCCGCCGTCCGCCATTGCCGGAGCGCCGCCGAGCTCTCGGGTCGCCGCGACGAGGGCGATGCCGGGGTCGGCTTCCCTCTCTTTTGCTCGTCTAAGAGTCTCCGTTAGCCGTAGATCCATTCCACACCGTCGGTTAGGTCTATCTCGCCGTGGTTTCGCCGGAACCCGAGTTCGCCGTGAACCCGCTCGCCACCGTGCCGCCATGCGAGCGCGGTCAGTGAGTTTCCGTGCGCAATAGTTCGATTAGTCGCGCGCACAGGTCCGCTAGGGTTGCAGGAACACGGAACGAGGCCGAGCCGCGCGAGCAACGGCCGGAATCGGCCGGCGCAAGTTCGCCGGACCACCGCCGTCCGCCATTGCCGCCGTCGAGCTCGCTCCGGTGGAGTACGACCCTCGGCAGTTGGTCCATCGGATTCGTCTCGTTGCCACGAGTCGGTAGGTAGCCTCGGCGTCGCCGGAGACCTCGCCGTCGGCGAGCTCTCGCCGGTCAGCGCCGGCGGCTCTGTTTCCTCTCTCTGACGCGTGGGGTCGGGTCGACCCCGGGGCCCGCGAGTCAGCCGTTCGGGTGCGCCTCTGGTTCACTGAGCCGGGTGCACGAAGCAGTTCTATCGGGTTTAGGTTTTTGATTTATAAAATGAATTTCCAGAAAATGTGTAAAACCTTCCAAAATTCATATCTGGAGCTAGGAATGTCCAATTGGGGTGAACCAAATTTTGTTGTGTTTGTATTTCTGAGCTCTATCAAGGAAAAATATAAAATGTACTTTTTGAATACTTTTTGTGTGCAGTTATAATTAAATTGTTAATTGCTTGTAAACTTGATATATGCATAAGTAATTGCAGGAATGTGCTAAAAATGTGATTCCACTTGCATTCATCTTGTTTAGGGAATTAGAATCTATGAAAAATATGTTTGCTGGTGTTTCACTGTTATTTATATGATGTCTAGTATAATGTGCCTTTTATGCTTTAATCTTGCAAAAATCACCATGCTTAATGTGTTAAGGTTATGGACATGAATATTTTTCCTGGGCTATGTTATGTTGGAAAGAAGCTAAGAAAATTAGGAAATCTATTGTTTGATACTTTTCACAGTGTTAAGTATTTTCCATTGCTTAAAAGGCTGGTTGCTTGTTATTTTTGTGTAGACTGTTATACTTGTCCAAATGACTTGAAATTTTGTCAGTAGGCTAATCTGGATGTGTAATAGCTACTGTAATTTCTATAGATTTTTCTGGTCACAGTAAGCAGTAGGTCCAGTTATAGGCTAGGGTTTATTTAATTGTTTCTAAGCAAATATCTTTTGGTTGTGGTAGGTTAGTTGATGCATGTTAATTATTAAGTGCAGGTTGTAGACCTCTCACCCGGGACGAGAAATTGTTCTATGCTTTGCTTAAGAAGGGTGAGTATGAGTTGGTTGTCTAGGAAAGAAATAAATGAGTGTGGATTGTTAAACTGATTGCATATCATGGGTTAATTCGTGCATCTCTATCTTGCATTTCATGTGCATTCTCAGTTCTCATATATGCATATCATGCATACAGGATCGCCGGGAGGCGTGACGCTGCTGCAGTTCGATCCACCGGAGGAGGGAGTTCCGCCGGAGATTGAAGTGCCAGCGGTTCCCGAAGGACAAGAAGAAGAGGCTGAACTTCCGGAGTGCCCGGATCACCAACCCGCTAACTTTGTGAAAGGCAAGCCCCGGAGCATTCCTAAGTCTCCACCTACTCTTTTTACAAATACACTGGTCTTTATTAAATCGTATGATTGTGCACTTAAGTATAGGAGTTGATATGATACCGTTGCTGCATTTATTCCTTGTCCACTTATACTTGATCCTGAAGTTATTACTAGACAAGGGGATGGGTTCGATCCTATGCTTAGCCATGCTTAGACTGGTAGAAGTCGAGGGATTTCCTGTCCTTCGCGAGCATAGGTGGTTACTAATGATGATGGGGTTGGATTCCACATGATGGACTATATGTGCCACCATGCCACAGTGTCTAATGAGAGAATCAAGGCTAGGTAGCGGGGAGCCGCATGACATGGTTGAGGTCATGCCGTCTTCGGTGCTGCTTGCGGCCGACTAGGACTGAGGCCACCAGACATCAGTTGAGATTGAAAGACGTCGTCACATAGCTGGCCAGATAAGTCATTCTGACCACGAAGCCGAGTATTTCTTTCTGAGCCGGTAATTGGGCGTGATAAGGCAGACATATTCTGGAGGTAGGAAGGATGTGCGGAGACACCATCTTACCAAGGGCAGGTCAGGGACCTGATGCATCCTGGAAGTGGGTTTGTCTCTGAGAATATGGACCCCTCCAAGCCCGCGATACATATTATGTCTCAGAAAGATTTAACGGTGGCCCAAGAAGCCAGTGGCTCGGCTGACAGGGTTTGTGATTGGCATATTTGCCAGCTGGTACAATCGATTCGAATCGCCATCTCTCCTGGTTAGTGAGAAACTGAACTGATCTTCTGGTGAGGTAGAAGCTAATAACTTGAACATAATGATTATGGTGAGATGAGGTTGATATCTGTGGATATCGGAAATCATATGGTTTTATTGATTGCTACAATATTCAGTGAATGCTTAGTATAGTGGCTAATCCTAGTAAATAGTTTAACTGAAATCGAAGCTTATCACAATTAAAATGAATAAGTTGAGGTTCTACTGTAGTAATGCTTTTGATGCAAAAATGATGCTACCCTCTGAGCTCCACCAAACAAGCCTTGCATATCCTTGAGAGTCTTTTTATTTACTCCCTGTCGGGTAAGTCTAGCTGAGTACAATTGAGTACTCAGGGTTTTATTCCCATTGTTGCAGATGGTGTAGTTTTCTACGCGTATTGCAGGAACTGCTTCACCCCCGCGGGCGAAGAAGACTAGACCCGAGGGCAGGGTCATTATCTATCTTTAGTTGTTGTAAGAATGCTGTGACGGGGTCATGTGATGGTACTCGTATTCGAACTCTGTGCTGTAAAACTATGTTGACTTCCGCTACTACCCTATTTGTGTAAAAGACTATGTTGTACTCTGATGTTTAAATTCGGTTGCGAACTTATGTGTCATGTGATCGGGTATTGCTGAATGAATGATCCTTGGGGTATGAAATGTTTTGAAATCCTTCGAGATTTCCGGACTACCGGGTTTATATTGGCTCAAGTGCGACTGGATTGCGGCGAAAATGCGATCGTTGTACTTGTGCTCGTATAAATTGGTTGGTTCTGTGACATTCTTAACCACATTTAATATTTCTCTCTGAGGTCTAGATGGTAAAGAAATTTGAGTGATGCTTGTGAGCTCATACCTCTCTTCCCGTTGGGAAGAGGATGAAGGGTTGTCATACATGAAAGGTGAAGGAGAATCGACATTCATGTCGGAGCCGACAAACGATGGCACTTGTGATGATGATTGACTTCTTATTGTACAGCGTGGAAATGTTCTTCCAAGGGATCGGATGGCACCTTTCATTCTATTGCTCATCTTGCCTGTCAAATGAAGAACACGAAGAACACGGCAAGAACGAACAAGAACACAAGAACAAAACAAGAACAAACAAGAACTAGTGGAGAGAAGGAATCGACGTGGTAATCTCTCTACTAGGTGCTCTTGCTAATCTCCTTCTCTACCCCTTTCCTTGCCTAAACTTGAATCAAATGAAAGTTTTGTGAGAGTTTGAAATCTCGAGCAGCAAAGCAGAGTAGCTAGGTGCTCTCTGGAGTGCAAGTGAGTGAATGAGTGAGTGAGAGAAGTAGTAAGCAGAGAAGAAGGAGAGGGGCGCCGACCAGCGTGGGTGTGGGGCCGGCCGGCCCCACCTGGTGTCCTTTGGTCCTCCACTTTTGAAGTATGTCGACATTGCTCTCAGGTCTCTCCAAATGCATGTGTGTGAGTGCTCTTTCTGGTGAAATGAATGAATGGTGGGTAGTGCATGTATGAATAATGGAGTTTGGATGGTAGTGAAAGGTGGTAGTTGATGATAATGCTTGAGGTGACTTGATGTGATGTGTGTGGGTCCCATATGTCTCCCGTATTTATACCGTATAATGACACAAGAATAAAAAATAAATTACTTTGATGAATGTATGAAAAATTAGAATTCTAATGATGGTATTTTTATAATTTTTTGTCACCACAGTAAATTTCACTGACGGGGGTTTTAACGGTCAGTTAGTAGTAATCACATGGGGCTTAAGCTTTAATCATGCTATGCATATTTTTATTCCTTTTTAATGATGCAATTTATGGGAAAGTAAATATGCAAAATCTTTTGCAAAAATTAAATTACCGATAACTATCGAGTTACCTCCCGGCGAAGGTTCGAGGTTTTTAAGTCCGCCGATCCGGACTTCTCCAGTTGAATTATTGTTCATGATTTATCTCCGGTGTCGGAGATGTTGTTGCATCTTGCCCTTCATGACACTTCAAAGTGTGGCATTGCTCAAGCCTTGGCTTAAATGCGAATCGTTCTTCTTGCCCATTGATGGTGAATATGATTTCTCTAGCTCCAACGTCGATGGTTGCATTTGCAGTGTTTAGGAATGGTCGCCCGAGGATGAGGGGTATCTTCCTCTCTTCCTGCATGTCAAGTACTACAAAATCAACAGGAACGAAGAAATTGCGGATTTTTACCGGAATATCTTCTGCGATTCCTGCGGGATAGCGGACTAATTGGTCAGCTAATTGCAGACACATCAAAGTTGGCGTGAGCGTAGAATAGTTGAGTTTGTCGAAGAATGTCTTGGGCATGACACTGACACTTGCTCCAAGATCATACAAAATATTCTCGAATATCTGGTCTCCGATTGAGTAATCAACAGTGGGACACCCTGGATCCTTCTTCTTAGCAGGAGAAGAACTCTAAATTGCCTCACTACACTCCTCCGTTAGTTTGACAACTTCAGTAGAAGGTAGTGGTCCTTTATTGTTGAGGATGGTTCAAAGATACTTTGCGTATGTAGGTACCTGCATGGCATCTAACAACGGAATATTGACATATAATTTCTGAATTATCTCTACAAACTTACCAAATTGATCATCCGTTTTAACTCTTGTCCTTCTGCGTGGAAACGGTAGGAGGGTTGTGTCATGAAAATCTTGAGTTAATTCTTGATCTTGTGATTCAACTGGGGGTGAATCTTCTGGTGGTACGACTTCCTCTTCTCTGCTGTCCTTCCCAATTTCTTCTTCTACCTGTAGTAAATGTGGTGGTCTATTTGCCCCTTTTGGGTAAAGTGGATCACATGTAGACTTACCTCCTCTAGTAGATATTCTTTTTACTGGTTCAGGGTTAGTGGTAAACAAAGTAGAAGACAATTGTGCAATTTGTAATTCTATCTTTTTATTAAATAATATTTGATCTTTAACAGCAGAAGAGAAATTATCTAATTTAGAATTAATTTCTTCTAAAACTTTATCATTAAAAGCAAGTTTCTTATAAATACTTTCATTAATTCTAGCTTGTTCTAATATTAATTCTCTCAAGGGTGGTTGTCTTTGATTTGAAAAATTATAATTGCCCTGGTACTTACCTTGACTGGTTGACCTAGGTTGAGTCCATCCTTGCTTCTGAGAAGTGGACTTGATAACTATACTAATATCTTCTGGGGATTCAGCAGACTTAATTCTTAAATACTCTTCACATTGATTCTGGGAATTGAATGCATCTTGAATAGCTTGACGATCTCTTTTATAATTAGCTCTTTGCTCTAACCAGTTCAACAGTACATCCATCTTAGTTGACAGTGCATATACTCCCTCTGGAACTTCTTCACTCTTATGGCATGTTTGGGTGTTGTTTATCCAACTTTGATTTTCTGCTATCTTTGCCATAATATCTTCAGCTCTTCCAGGGGTGAGTGACATAAATGATCTTTCAGCAGTGACATCCAGTTGCTCACGTGACCTTTGAGTTAAAATGTTTGCATGAGCAACCATTTTTCCATCCCATGATGAGGACAATCTGATATGTAATTTTGAAAACGTTCCCAGGCTTCTGGAATAGGTTTTCCTTTCTGCTGACAAAATTCTAAAATCTTTCCTCGTAAAGCATTGGTTCTGCTTACTGGGAAAACTTTTCTAGGAAAGCTTTTGAGCATTCTCCCCATGTATTGACTTGATCTTGATTCTGGTAAAACCACTGCTTCGCTCTTCCCTCCAATGAGAATGGAAATAAACAAAGTAGCATGACATATTGAGGAATGCCTTTAATGTCGATGGTGTTGCCAATCTCTAGGAAATTCTGCAGATGGACACTTACATCTTCATCCTTCTTTCCACTAAATGTGATAGCTTGCACCATTTTGATGAGGCTTGGCTTGATCTCGTAGTCATGATCTTCAAGGTTAAAGGTTGGCCCAACATGAATATTCTCAGTGCTTGGAGTAGAGAATTGACGCAGAGTTTTCTCAGCCATGGCTTCACAAAATAATGTAAAACCCTTCTTCCTATGGTTATTTCTGATTGATAAGAATTAAAGTACTACAACCAATCCTGCACTTACCCTATATAAAATATTTAAACATAGACAAAACACGGGTAAGTTTGCTAAAGCAAAAGGTTATGGTCATCTATAAGTATTTATGCCTATAGTTAATTTTTATGCTTTTCTATAGTATTATCTATGAAAAACTCCCCTATATGAAATAAAAATATCCTGGCGAATAAAATCAACAAATCAATAAATTATCCTAATGAATATGATTGCCATTCCCCGGCAACGGCGCTAGAAATGCTTGTTGGTATTTTTAACATCACTTCAAGTTAAGTTGTCATTCCTAACATGATGCCAAAAACCATTGGTAAAATAATCTACACTTGCCACCTAAAAATATAACACTATAGAATATATCCGCAAGCGCACAGATAATTCTCCCATTGTAGCACTTCACTCGGTAAGTATTCCGAGAATCGTTGATTTGTTTTATGCCAAAAGGATAAATAGACATTCTACTCATTAGGATAATCTACTATAGTGATTGAAAAGATAATAAATGTGCAGATCTATAATGACCAGTAACTCTAATGTTTTAGCGATAATAAGTCAATAATAATATGGTAAATGATAACTGAGTAAATGAAGTAAATGGTATTCGAGAGATAGAATATAGAGACTCAATAATGTAGTAAGCCAATCTCGAGATTCGGCTAAAGTAAAGGAAACCTATGTAATTTCTAAATATAAAGTCTATAGCCTACGCTATATCACACATTTTCATTTATAGCAGAACCAACTCAGAAAACATCATAAGAAGCATAATCTAATGAGGATATTAAGACACAAGGGTCACCTCCTTCGCGACCGCGCTCTGCTCGTCCTACGTATGGGGGTAGACTACAGAGGAAGCAATGCAGCGGCCACCTACGCGGACTACCACACGACCCGGCACGTCAGGGTGCCTCCGTAGGTACGTAATTTATCTAGACACCACGTCTACATAATACATACCACCTAACTCACTCGAGTACTGAATTAGGCGCTTTACGATCATATGACAATAATCATCACCAATCACAACTATATCGAATATGCAACTAGAATAAACTAAGAACTGAACATGTAGCAATATATTAAAATAGAGCAAAGTCATAATGAGATACAAGATAAAATTACCGATCTCCAGACGATCAGATCTGGAATCCCGAGCGTAGCGCCCAACTCTACTTGAACCTTGCTAGACGCCTAAACTAATGAACTTGAAGAACTAGAACTCTACTTCTAATCTCTGAAAACCCTAACTTCTGTCTACTCTTGACAAATAAAGCAGGAGGAATGAATTGGTGCTCTGGGAGGGGGTCTACCCCTTTATTTATAGCCCGGTGGGGTGAACGTGCGCCGCTAGATCAAACCGACTTAACATAGGGCAGAGATAACTCTTCGGAGGTGGTGGAAGAAGACTCCAGAAGACGACGGCGAAACCCTAGGGGGCGCCACCCGGCCCCCCTTAGGGCCGACCGGCCCCACCACCTGCCAGGTGGGGCCCAGCATGCTTCGGGTACCTTCTACACTCTTCAATCTTGCCGATGATGTTTGTTTCCTTCGTGATCAAGTTTCATGAAAATTATGCACTTTAATCCTTCTTTTAAGCTTTTCTGGATAATTCCCTGGAAAATAGACAATTCACCAAAACTCGTGAAATCTGTCAGTAATAACCTGTTGGCACAAAAAGTGGTTCCTCATGCTCAACACAGCAAAGCCGGAACGACCCTTGAAAGCAGATGGAGCTTTCGCAGATCCAGCTAGCTTCAGGCCCAGTCTGAGAGTGTCGATGACTCCCAAGCGTGCCAGTCAATTTGACTTGCAATTGACAAGGAAAAGATATAATTAGTAACACAAGATGGAAATTACTGGTGTGTCCAGGCAGTTCCAAATTTTTAGCCTCACAGGCCATGTTTGCAGACTATCGGCTAAAGAGTCGATATCTAGATGATATGAACCGATTTTCATGAGATAAGCATTATGACGTAAAACAACCTATTCACTTGCATCAATGATGGTGATGACTTGCATGAGACAAGTCATAACATATGCACACATGTCAAGCTAATCCGATCAAAAGATGTCTGAATGTAGAAACAGAGCGAAATCGGCTAATTAGTCGATTTGGCAAATACGAGCAACATACAAGCATATAAGACAAGTAATGCTTAGATCTTCAAACCAATATATTTAACTCAATGTTTACAACAGTGGGGATCGAGCGGATCGAGGCAGCCATAATGTAAACTATGATTTAAATCTATCGATTATCGGATCTAAACAATATTTATCTTATTACTTGAGTGCAACTCGTACACAATCAAGATCTAGATCTATCGGCTAATGCAAACATATTCTATTTATCAATGCATAAACACGTGACAATTATCAATCATTGAACAAATAGATCTAAAGATATAAAGCCGATACAAATAGATCAAGACTAGGCAAATTTGGTGAGTGATACATGTAAATAAACAAATAAACTTAAACATCACCGGCAACTTGATAAATCTAACTAAGATGCCACTTTTAGTCAGAGTCGATAACTAATCCATGTACATTAACCACATTAATCTAAGCCTTCATCCACCGGATGACGTTAAACATAGATTAAGCAAGCAAACAAGCATGAATCGATAACTAACCCATATTTGATCTAAGTACGCGTCCACCGGATGACGCTAAACTCATATCAAACAAGAATTAACCTTCATCTACAAAGCTCCCATGTCCACCGGATGACATTAAGGAGACAAAACTTAGCAAGGCATGACGACACTTACAAGCAAGGTTGCATCCACCAGATGACGCCCAGACTGTTCGAAGAAACTCGCTGAGATCTATTCTACTCCTACTCCTAAGGGTTTGGCCGAAGCCGGAAGTGTGTTGTATTGATTTGTATGTACATATTACAATGGCTAGGGGTTTATATTTATACCCTGGGCTTGACAAGATAGAGTTCTAATTGAATTACAATTCAAAAGTAGATATGGAAACTAACAAACTTTCCTATTTTAAAGGTAACTTGGAGTCCAATCTTTCCTTTTCAAAACGGACTCTAAGCGTGATCGCTTCCCGGCACTGGAGACTTGTGCTGACGTCATCAATCGACTCTTGTCTTCAACCACGCCGTCTTTGCTTTGGCCCAACAATCGATCCAAGACCCGATCGGCTGTTCTCAGCTCTTCGTATAATAGACTCTGCTTCCCAAAAATCGACTGTCTCTGCATGGTATCAGCTATCTGCATTCTGTCCAGGTTTTGGTGCAAACACATGTCCCCAATTTTGGGGTAAACTGGCTTTATTCCAAAATTAGTGCAGAGCCCTAATCATTCCTCGAACCACAGCCAAAAACCGCATTCTCCTACTCAGCACTCCAGAGCTCCGCAATCGAACCGAAACCCTAACCAGGAAACACCACAGCGCCTTCGGCTCCGATTCGCCGCCTTCAGACTCTGCAAGCAATGGTGACTCCTTCTGAAATTCCCGAGGTACAAATTCCACCAATCTGTTTTCCATTTATGAATCTTAGCCCGATCGGTTATATTCCGCTCATTACCCTCAGGATCTGAAGAACGAGATCTTGATTCCGCTGAAGGACGCCCCAACCACCTTTTTCTTAGGCCCGATGGATGATTCAAACCCTGCAGAGTTCATCAACCAGGAAACTAATCAAGTTCCCTTCAGAGCCTCTCTGGTAGATGCTTCTTCATGGACAAAGAACTGCTTCCAGAACTGGCGCAATATGCCCACTGGATGGAGGAACTGGTTCCGATGAGTCTCAGAGAAGAAAAGGGCAGACTGGGAGCTACGCAATCTGAGCCATTGTCTTGATCTTTCGCTTTTCCACATAAAGAAGAATGACCCCTCTTGATTGCCGCTAGCTACTTCTGGTCAAATTCTTTAAATGCTTTCGTATTCAGAGATGGGCCGATGACCATTACTCTGGATGACATTCATATGCTCACTAGCCTCCAGATCACAGGAAGCTATCAGTTCTGGAATCTCACCTCCACTGGCGAAAAGCAATTCCCCAAGCTCAATGAGTACAGAGGCTGGACTAAACTCATCACCTGACCACTCCCAGCATCAGTGAAAAGGAATATATAGCCTTCTTAATCCTTTGGCTCGAGAGTCTTCTACGGTGCCTCCCTTGGACCAGCTTACCCCCTCAAGGCTCTTGCAGAGCAGCTGGCTCGTGGAAACTAAATTTCTTTGGAGAAAATTTTGCTAGGAACAGCCTATAGACTGATGAATCAGATATCTGGCTTTCTGCTGACAGGTGCGGAAGTTCAGTGCACAACAAGCTCTTGGTGGCTACTTCAGCTATGGCTCAATCTCTACTTGCACAAGATGATCAAGCCAAACCTTAATAACCTCAGCTACCCTTCCATTAACTATGCAGAAGATCAGGACAAGGTTACCAGAGGCTGCCAGAACTTTGGGGAGGCTGCCTCAGCCATAACTATCAATGCTGGCCGAGGCTACTTACTTGAAGCATTCTACAGAGGCGTGGGAGCAGAAACCTTGAACTGGCTTCCCCATGAAGAAGATGAAGAATTTCTAATGCCTTACAGCTTCAAGTTCAGCACAGGATGCTCAGATGACGTAGCAACTAAAATTTTCAATGTCATCATAAAGCCTTGCATATTGCCGGTTGATTTTAGACATCTTCGTGGCGCCAGCAGTAATGAGCCCAGCCACCCATCTTATGAATTCTATCACCCAAATGTGGCAACAAGGCAATTAGGCTTCGGGCAACTGCCCCCAAGCTTCTATTCTTACATCTCCTAAAGCCTAAAGATGAAATCACTACAATGCTGGAGTTTGACAGGGTTTTCAGACTAGGGACAGAGCTACCACACTACTCAGTGGATAACTGGAGCCAAATCTCAATGACCCATGAGACCTTTAACAATTTGTGGCAACAATGGCATGCCCATCTCTTCTGCCAAAGGGTCCATGACAAGTGCAAGGCTCTGGACCAAAATTTCCATTCTGAATTAGCAGTAAGTATTGTTAACCGATCTTATCCAAACCGGCTGTCAATTGTATCTTAACTTTTTCTTATGCAGGACCTAGAATCTGACCCACCGGAGCAAGTCAACTATTATCCCCCTTGTCCATCTGCAAGGTTGGGTTCTCAAGCTCCATCTCTGAAGAAGCTGATAAAAGCTCCTACCAGCATAACAACTGCTCCAGCCCCCAAAAGAAGAGCTTCACCTGGTCTTCAGAAGAAAATAACCAAGAAACTAAGAACCAAGGAGAAAGCTACTCAGGTACCTGGACATCTGAAATACTCCTGCATAGTTCATCTAACTTGCCTGACTGAATCGGCTATTCATTAGGTGATCATCCAGCGAACTCAACCACTGATTGAGGAGACTCAGGCTGAAGAGCAACCAGAATCGACCATCCTTCCAGATGCTGCAACAGGCTCCTCAAGCATGGCCGAAATCCTTGACACCCAGCAGGAAGCAACAAAGACCCAGGTATTTGCTGGAATCACAGTCGATGATTAAATTTGTGAGCACACAATCTAACTTCTTTGGGTATTCCTGTCCTTTTCAAAAAATGCAACCGAACAGCCCTTCCTCTGAAGAAACCTAGGCTGAACTTAAAAAAGAAAGAACGCCACCTGCTCAATCACCAGGTAGTACTATCCGGCTGTTAACACCACCATGTCTTCAGTACATTGCTAACTCTTGGGTTTGCAGAGACCCAGTCGGCTGTAGAAGCACGTGTTGAAACTGCATCCACTGCTGGAAAAGAAATCACCTTGACAATGCAACCAGCGACTTCATCGGCCCCTTCAGGCTCTAGCCAGGTGAAGTATCTTTCCTTCAACTGATCGACTGATTACCTTTTTGCATTATCATTATCTGATATACGAACGCAGGTGTCGCAGCCTTTATCTCCCAGCTATTCCTTCGATCTGGAAGAATGCTGCGATAAAGAAGAACTTAGCTCCAAGCTGCTGACACTATCAGAGCCATATTTCAACAATCGGCTGAGTGAGCTTCTACCTCGGCTAGAAGGCAATTTAGTTGACTTAGCTCTGCATCCTGAGCCAATCGATCAGGCCATCCAGTTGATCCAGCAACAAACTAGCCCAGCAGCCCTCAATTCCATGAAACAGCTTACCAAGTTCAGGAGTGTAAGATCAAGAATTGCATCTGCGCACGCAAACCTGACAGAACTTGAGCAACTGAAGAACAACAAGCTGTCCAACAAGCAGGAAGCCACTCAGCTAGCCAATCAAGTCAAGACTCTAAAAACTTCAGTTGTCACAGCCGAGTCAGAGCTAGAGACGTTGAAAGCCAGACACGACCGGCTGATGAAGGAGCTAGAAGAAGTTAGTCTGGCCATCACCCACCATGAAATAACTGTATCAACCAATACCGTCGACATGGCTCAAAAGAAAAAGCAGGTTAGCGCCATGGTTTTTGAAGGTAGACAGATTCACCAGCGCCTGAACCTTCTGAGATCAACAGCTGATGAAGATCAAGAATCATTACAGGCTGGCCAGAACCGCCATGCTGAAATTGTTTCTTCCATTCGTTCGCTGTTGAACTCGTAAACTTTCATTTCATGGAGTGAAAACTTGTATTATTTAGAAACACTGTTTAATGTAAGCTCGAATCAGCTCTTTTGTTTATCTGCCTCCAAATCGGCTAACAGCCAGATCCTTTAGCACCGACCCAAGAGGAATCGATTCACCAACCGATCCTGAGTAACCGACCCAAACAGCCGATCGACACATTTTGCTCCCCACGCGCCGCGTCGGTTCCGGATTCAAGAAACGTGGGTTAACTCCAGCATAAAATCCGCCGCGCCGTCTCGTCTTCTGAGGGAACCACCACGACACTTCCGTCTTCATAAATAGACCCCAGGCGTGTACAAGCAACCGCACGCTCTATCAGTTCTCCTTTGCCCGGCCTTCTTTCTCGCGTCTTCATCTGAAACCTAGTTCATCGCCAACCGATCAAAACCAATGGCCGGCAACGGAGATCGCGGCAAGCGCCCGGCCTCTGACCCAGCCGAGAGCAACAAACTTCTTCATCGAATCCGTTCACTGAGGTCACAGGCCAACCTACTGGAGACGATCCTGAGGTAAGAAACTGTTCATCCTGGCGCATCCGATCAAATCCAGAACTGATTGCCATCATCCTTGCAGCAACCCTCCAATCATCAGCGTCGGGGGCTCTGGAACCGCCGCCGGACCATCTCAAGCCGCACCCACGTCGGGCGGTGCTGCCCCTGCGGCCGCCGGAGCCACCCCTGCAGCGGGTGAAGTTGCGGGTTCATCCCGCGCGTCGACGCGCTAGGCGACGAAACGGCAGCTGACCGTGTACAGCAAGTAAGCCGACCCACATTCATGGCGTTAGATCCCGGCTTTCAAATTTGATACATCTGTTTCTCTGCTATTCTTCCAGCCAACAGCGCGTCCTCCATCTGCCATCGGGCGCACCCATAGGCGGCCTCGCGAGTGCACCGTGCCGCGCCTCAGCCGATCCTTCAACAGGATCCGACTTCCAGTGCCGCCCTTGGGGAGGGGTCCAGCTCCAGGTCTTCCTCAGGCTTGGCCAACCCCTACACCACCGACGACGGTCGCCGCTTTCACCACTAGATGGTGGAGTATTGTAACCTCTACTCAGAGGCTACGAAGGAGAATGGCTGGCTGCAGGGCGTCAATGAAGCCCAAGCCGCTGCGCTCGCCGCCGCCAAAACCGAGGTGGCCACCATGCAAGCCCATCTCAATGAGTCAGACGCGGCGGTGGCAGGTATATTCCTTGGAATGGCCTCGCCGTGTGTCGACGAAAGATTCTTGTGCTGACCCTTCTGCTTTCTTGGAGCCTTGAACGCGCAGCTGCAAGAGTTGCGCGTGGCCGCCGAGGACGCCGCCAATGTTGTCAACGGTCGTGGTGAGACAATGGTGGCGAGGCTCCAGGACGTCCACCACCGGGCCCACCAAGTGGCCATGACCAACGTCCATCATGGCGCCACTGGGGCCCTTGTAGCCGTGCGGCTCCACTCCGGTATAGCCCTCGAGGCCATCGAGCCAGGGTTCCTTGAAGGGGATGACATGGCACAGGCCCAGCCCAGCTAAGAGCCTTCTTCCCCCATGCCGAAGGCGTCGTCGTGGTCACCAACGCTGAAGAGATCATCCATGGAGCCACTAACAATCAAGTTTAGACTGTAATAGGGCTTTCATGTACATATAACTAGTGATCAGTAATCAAAACTTCAGCGTTTCACTCCTTTATTGTGTTACACCCCATCGAGGGTGTTACAATTTTTATGCTGAAGGCGATTCGTCAAAACGAAATCGGCTATTACATTTCATATTTTATCCTGAAGGCGATCCTCCAATTAGAATCGACTGTCAAAAGCCAGATCTAAACGAATCGGCTGTCAACCCCCGAGTGGGATGCTAGGATAATATTTCTTCAGATACTTCCCGTTGATCACCCTAGCAAATCTTCTCCCTTCCAAATCTTCAAGCATATAGGCATTGCAGGGCGCACATTCCACAACTCGATACAGGCCTTCCCAGATTGGCGACCATTTGCCGAATTGGCTGTCTTTGGTACCAATAGGTAGGATGACTTTCCATACCAGTTCCGATTAGACAAAGCTCTTGCCTCTCACCTTGGTGTTGTAATACTTGGCTACCCACATCTTGTTTGCTTCAACACATTCCAAAGCTTTGAGCTGATGACAATGCAAATCTTCAAGGCTATCCATCATGATTTTTTATATTCACCGGCTGTAAGCTTATTCTGCAACGTGATGCGTCGGGTCTCCGACTGAATTTCCCAAGGCAGGACAGTAGCATGTCCGTAGACTAGCTCATATGGTGTAGCTTTAGTCGATCCATGTTGAGCCATTCGATACGCCCATAGAGCCTCACTCAGGGTCAAACACCACCTTTTTGGATTCTGCTCAATCTTCTTCTTGATGACCTTGTCGATGGAATACCGGCGATAGTCTACCGAGGGGTATACCCCCGGTAGTAGATGAGACGATGAGGGTGCGCCTGAGACGAACGAGGGAGCACAATTCGTGCGAGACGGAGATTTAGACAGGTTCAGGCCGCCACGAGGCGTAATACCCTACGTCCTGTATGTTGCTGTGTTGTATTGCTAGTAGATTAGATGAATCGAGTAGACCCCCTGCCCGCCTTATATAGTCCGGGGTGGCAGGGTTACAAGTTGATCTTGCCATACATAACAAATTATAATCCTAGCCGATCTGGGAAACTAATCGGCTAGATCCTAGGAAAGCTATTTCCTTGCCCGCCAAGGTCTCGGCGGATATACGCGATCTCCTGGAGATCGTATGGGCGACGCGTCCTTGGTAGTTCGGGCCTGTTCGGTAGACTTGGCCCATGTATGACTATGCGGGTATACGGGCTTATACCCCCACAGCTAGTCCCCGAGCGCCTTGCAATCGTTAAGAGGTGCAGATCTTCAGCGTTGCTTGACCAGATGGATGTAAGGAGCTCAGAAAAATTGAAAGAAGCTTCTCTTTAGTGAAGTGTATCCACTTTTGGCATGGCAGAGCCAATACCTTCACCGGCAGGTGAAGTGTATCCACTTAGTCCCCGAGCCTGATAGCATGTGACATAGTCACGTGGTGTCAGGGTCATAAATTTTGATGATATCGCTGATCATTTTTGGTTGAATGACAAAGTCCCCGAGCACTTTGCTGCTCGGAGACGCTTGGCGAAAACGACGGAATCCCCGAGCAGCTTGTCGCTCAGAGACGCGTGGCGAAGACGACGGATTCCCCGAGCAGTGTTGGTCGGAGACGCTTGACGAAGACGACGGAGTCCCCGAGCAGTGCTTATTGCTCGGAGACGCTTGGTTAAGACAAAGGAATCCCCGAGCAGTGTTGCTCGGAGACGCTTGACGAAGACGACAGAGTCCCCGAGCAGTGCTTATCGCTCGGAGACGCTTGGTGACGACGACGGAGTCCCCGAGCATTGTTGCTCGGAGATGCTTGACGAAGACGACGGAGTCCCCGAGGATCGCAGAAATTCAGCAGCACACATACACATGATACATAGATTCACACATAATTCAAATACATTAGAGTACAAGATAGACTTTTACATAAAAGTTCAGTAGCGGAAACGAAATAGATTTACACATACTTAAGTTCATAATACAGTACCAAGTGTCGACCAGTCACAGCAACAAAGGTAAGATAGATAACATGACCTTGCCCAAGGTCTAGTCCTCCTCTTCTGAAGGATAGAAGTAATTCTTTTAGTCAACGAAACATTCCTCCTGCAACATTGGGAATAAAACCCTG
Source organism: Eremochloa ophiuroides (assembly GCA_038502445.1). Taxonomy (NCBI): domain Eukaryota; kingdom Viridiplantae; phylum Streptophyta; class Magnoliopsida; order Poales; family Poaceae; genus Eremochloa; species Eremochloa ophiuroides. The sequence continues at coordinate 61,372,141 of JAHLJS010000003.1, read as the reverse complement.
AGTACTCAATTGTACTCAGCTAGACTTACCCAACAGGAAGTAAATAAAAAGACTCTCAAGGATATGCAAGGCTTATTTGGTGGAGTTCAGAAGATAGCATCATTTTTGCAGAAAAAGCATTACTACAATAATCCCTCAACTTATCAATTTTAGATATTGTTCAGCTTCGATTTCAGTTCAGCTATTATAGCTAAGGTTTGCAGCTATACTAAGCAATCACTTGATATTATAGCAATCAATAAACCATATGATTTCCGATATCCACAGATATCAACCTCATCTCACCATTAATCACGTTCAAGTTGTTAACCTCTACCTCACCAGAAGATCAGTTCAGTTTCTCACTAACCAGGAGAGATGGCGATTCGAATCGATTGTACCAGCTGGCAAAACATGCCAATCACAAACCCTGTCAGCCGAGCCACTGGCTTCTTGGGTCACCGTTAAATCCTTCTGAGACACAATATGTCGCGAGTTTGGCGGGGACCATATTCTCATAGACCAACCCACTTCCAGGATGCATCAGGTCCCTGACCTGCCCTTGGTAAAATGGTGTCTCCGCACATACTTCCTACCTCCAGAATATGTCTGCCTAGTCGCACCAAAGCTCGGCTCAGAAAGAAATACTCGGCTTCGCGGTCAGAACGACTTATCTGGCTAGCTATGTGACGACGTCGTTCAATCTCAACTGATGTCTGGTGGCCTCAGTCCTAGTCGGCCGCAAGCAGCACCGAAGTCAACATGACCCATGTCATGCAGCTCCCCGCTACCTAGCCTTGATTCTCTCATTATTTCATTGTGGCATGGTGACACATATAGCCAACCATGTGGATCTCGTCAGTCACCACCTACACTCGCGGATGACAGGAAATCACCCGACTTTCTCGCGGATGGCAGGAAATCACCCGACTTCTACCGGTCTAAGCAGGGCTAAGCATAAGATCAGTCACCTGTCTAGTAATAGTATCAGGTTCACATATATAGTAGAAAAGGTAGATATGCAGCAACAGTTTCAAACCAACTCCTATACTTAAATGCACAAACATACGATTTAATAAAGACCGGTGCATTTATAAAAAGAGATAGGTGGAGGCTTAGGGATGCTCCGGGGCTTGCCTGGGGTTCAACACTAAGTTAGTGTTTGTTAGATGACACTTGTTCAACGAGCATTTCCCATCCAAGCACTCGATTAGTCCTTCCACCTTCGTGATTAGTCCACCACACCGTCTTGTGGTTAGTTCCATCATCATGTCCTTCACTCCACGTGTTCATCATCTATCGTACCTAAATGAGATGCACAATACACATGTATAAATAAGAGAAAGTAATACAAGACATGTTAATCTAGCATCACTGAACCATGAGCTAAAAATGCCACCAAGCAAGGCAACATGAAAGCAATTCTAATCTCACATATGCAGTTTAAGGACAGCAGGACAGCAAGCACAAGATTTAACCATAACTGAAGCTATATACATCCAACCAGGGTGATCTAAGCCTTTTTGGAAAGCTATTGAAATTGTCTACAACTTTGGTATTATCCTCTTCAGATGATTTAATTCATATAAAGGTCAAACAACACAAAGAAGACTGCTCTGTCCAGACTTGGACAGATTCTGTCCTCCCAACTCAAACAATCATAACTTGAGATTTAGACCACCAAAAGGGATGATCATAGACAATTTGGAAAGACATAGAAATATACTACAACTGATCTATTATCACCAAGAAGTGATTCAAAGCATAACTCAGTCAAATAATGCAATCAATCAGATCTAGACAGAAAATTGGCAAAACCTGACAGCAGTCATCCAAAAGCCATAACTCCTAAACTATTAGGCTTATGACCAAGAAATTTTAGAACAAGGTAGATATAGAAGTTGGCTACAACTTTTGTGTATAACACATTTTCATACAATATCATTTTCATGGAGAAAACACCACAACAACAGGGACTATGCCTGCAGCCATTTTCGGCATGTAAGCAAAACATGCTTTTCACTTAAATATCACCCAAGCACACATAGGAATGGGATATTTAGATAGCTCCAACCATCATTGCATGGTCATACAAGATTCATCTCAGACCAAAGCATATTAAGGAATCACAAGAAACATATATATATATATATATTCATTTGTCCATAATTATTCACTAACTATTACATAAAAATCCTATTATTTAATTATTTAAGTTATATGTTAAACACCTCAAAGGCATCCCAAACTTTTATGAGAGGTAGATGCATACAAATCATGACTACTAAACAAATTTTATCTTCTCAGGTATTATAATTTAATTACCACAAAATAGACAAATTTAAAATTCAACAATGCATTGGAGAGCAAGATAAATCTACAACATCACACTTTCAGTGGACACATGGCCATGTTAGTGTTTCTCAGGTTACTACAACATCATACAAAGATGGTGGAGTACCATTTTCCATTTTTACATCTATATAATATTTATAAAGCATTTAAATCTACTTAATAGGCATCAAACAAGATAAATCAACAACTCAGTCATCCATGCACCATAAATCAAGAAATTTTACCCATACATTACACATCATACAGAGAGTCTATAATTAAATTTTCATGCCATTTGGAGCAATATAACTTCAAATACAAAAATAACAAGCAATTCGACCATTTATTTTCTATTTAAAAAGATTAATGTGAAACACCTTGAAAACAGTAAACAACATATATGTTTTATATTTTTATGAGCTAGTGCATGTCATTAGAAGCCTAACAAAATTGGAATCACACTTGTTGGACTTCTATTTCTCAAATAATGGCCAAAAGCAAGTTAATCAATCCTAAAAACCACTTTTCCTAATTAATTTCTACAGCACATAAATGTAAATAACATAGCACATTTTATGGATCTAACATGCAGAGCACTTCACCACGAATCTAACAAAACAAGTTTCACAATTTTTGCAGCTACCAAACTGGAGATATAAATTTCTAAAGCAAATATGAAATCTGTAGATTTGATCCCCATTTGATTTGAGTGGGGCCCGCCTGTCATAGATACAAAAGAGAGCTGCTGTTCTTCTTCTTCTTCTTCTTCAGAACGCACGCAGGGAAAAGAGCTCGACCGGCTCGGCCAGCTCCGGCTAGCCGGCGTCCGACGGTGGCAGCTCGGGGCTGAAGGTAGCCCGTCCTCCGACGAACCTGTTGGTGCCGGTGGCGCGGCCCGAGGTGACTCGAGGCGGCCTGGCGGCGCACGATGGCGGCTCCGGCGAGCGGTGCCCGTCGCTGGCAGCGCTCCGGCGAGCAGAGGGCTGAGGAGAGGGCTTCGGTGGGGGCGGCATGACACGAGGAAGGTGGTGGAGAGCTCAGTCGGGCTGGAGAGTGACCGGAAGGGGAGAGCGACGGCGCGCTCGAGCTCTGCCTGGCCGGCAATGGCGGCGGCATGCTGCGCTTGCGTGCGTGCGGCGCCTGAGAGCGAGGAAGCGAGGAAGAAGGAGAGCGGGAGTGAGAGAGGATTGAGTGGAGCACTCTGGTGCTCGCCTTTTCTCGGGCAGAGATGAGGACAGAGGGGAGCAAGGTGGCAGGCATGGAAGAGGAAGCTCTGTGCGTGGCCGACACGTCCTTCCCGTTGTGGCATTTTGTCAAACACGTGGAGAGCGACGGAGTAGGCAGATTTGAACCCGTTTTTCATCATATTCAGAGCATATTCGGTCTTTGGCACCAATAAGAAAGTTGTTTCCTTCCAGATGCTCTCCAACTCTGATTAAGGGTGCTCGGCAGTTTGATCACCCAATTAGGAGATAATTAGCCGTGAACCTGCTGCTGTCAACATGATGATGACAAACGAGAACTGATGTCAAAACCTTGTCAAACGGCATTGGATTTCTCTCAAATTTTGATATGTTGTGCCTTAACAAATTTCCTTCAACTTCTATGTTTGGTCCAACTTGAGTTGCTTAAAGGAATTTGAAGAAAGTGGCACGTCAATGCAATCGGCATAGAATTCCAGACATAGAATTAATTCAAACTCTGGAATCAGCTTTTCCTCTATATTGTATCCACTATTTGAGGCACTTAGGAGTTGAATCATGAAACGACCTCGATTTCCACGAAGGGAAATCCACAGGCTCGAATTGTAATTCAACAGATTGCTTGGGACAATCCATGAAATTACCCATATCTCAGTTGACACCAGGATCCATACAACGGTAAATAAGTCTTACATAAACATTTATTACATCGCCACACTGGCGGAATCAACATTCAGAGAAGCTTTAGAAGATGCGGAAGCGATTCATCCTTCACGGCCAACTTGAGTGTAGCACGTGACCCTATTCCTCGTCATCATCTCCCTCGAAGTCGTACTCATTCTCGTCACCTGACAGCAAATTTATCAGTACGATTTGTACTGGCCACGGAGCCCACCTATGCAGCATTTGCTTTGTGGAAAGTGGATGCAAGGCTATACAAGCAAACCTATAGGCTGAGGTTTTCCTATGCAGCTGTAATCAATGTTTAATTAGTCAAGTTTTATCACCAATTAACACCATCATCCCTTTTCCCATCACCACACCTCACTTACCCACACCTCACTCTCATTCGACAGGCCCAACTCCCTCTCGGGCCTATCTCAGCGGCACACTACCACAACGGGTACACTGCCGGAAAAATGTCATCCAGGGGGAGAAGAGAACACTCACTACACTAGTAGAAGCTTCACAGGAAAGGTCCATAGCCAACAGGTTGGCATATGTATCGATCGATCAACCGTACACTCTGCAGAGGTTTCACTACTCACAAGATTAGCCATCATAGGTGTTGCGCAAACACCTAGGCAGAATTCCGGGTGCTTGCTTGCCTAGGTCGATGCCACCCTACCACTTAGCCCTGGGATATTCCGGATCCTACACCGTTATGCTGAGACTGGGAGACACAGTACTGTCACAGAACCGACCAATTTATACGAGCACAAGTACAACGATCGCATTTTTGCCGCAATCCAGTCGCACTTGAGCCAATATAAACCCGGTAGTCCGGAAATCTCGAAGGATTTCAAACATTTCATACCCCAAGGATCATTCATTCAGCAATACCCGATCACATGACACATAAGTTCGCAACCGAATTTAAACATCAGAGTACAACATAGTCTTTTACACAAATAGGGTAGTAGCGGAAGTCAATATAGTTTTACACCACAGAGTTCGAATACGAGTACCATCACATGACCCCGTCACAGCATTCTTACAACAACTAAAGATAGATAATGACCCCGCCCTCGGGTCTAGTCTTCTTCGCCCGCAGGGGTGAAGCAGTTCCTGCAATACGCGTAGAAAACTACACCATCTGCAACAATGGGAATAAAACCCTGAGTACTCAATTGTACTCAGCTAGACTTACCCGACAGGGAGTAAATAAAAAGACTCTCAAGGATATGCAAGGCTTATTTGGTGGAGCTCAGAGGGTAGCATCATTTTTGCATCAAAGCATTACTACAGTAGAACCTCAACTTACTCATTTTAATTGTGATAAGCTTCGATTTCAGTTAAACTATTTACTAGGATTAGCCACTATACTAAGTATTCACTGAATATTGTAGCAATCAATAAAACCATATGATTTCCGATATCCACAGATATCAACCTCATCTCACCATAACCATTATGTTCAAGTTATTAGCCTCTACCTCACCAGAAGATCAGTTCAGTTTCTCACTAACCAGGAGAGATGGCGATTCGAATCGATTGTACCAGCTGGCAAACATGCCAATCACAAACCCTGTCAGCCGAGCCACTGGCTTCTTGGGCCACCGTTAAATCTTTCTGAGTCACAATATGTCGCGGGCTTGGCGGGGACCATATTCTCAGAGACCAACCCACTTCCAGGATGCATCAGGTCCCTGACCTGCCCTTGGTAAGATGGTGTCTCCGCACATACTTCCTACCTCCAGAATATGTCTGCCTAGTCGCACCAATTCCCGGCTCAGAAAGAAATACTCGGCTTCGCGGTCAGAACGACTTATCTGGCCAGCTATGTGACGACGTCCTTCAATCTCAACTGATGTCTGGTGGCCTCAGTCCTAGTCGGCCGCAAGCAGCACCGAAGACGGCATGACCTCAACCATGTCATGCGGCTCCCCGCTACCTAGCCTTGATTCTCTCATTAGACACTGTGGCATGGTGGCACATATAGTCCATCATGTGGAATCCAACCCCATCATCATTAGTAACCACCTATGCTCGCGAAGGACAGGAAATCCCTCGACTTCTACCGGTCTAAGCATGGCTAAGCATAGGATCGAACCCATCCCCTTGTCTAGTAATAACTTCAGGATCAAGTATAAGTGGACAAGGAATAAATGCAGCAACGGTATCATATCAACTCCTATACTTAAGTGCACAATCATACGATTTAATAAAGACCAGTGTATTTGTAAAAAGAGTAGGTGGAGACTTAGGAATGCTCCGGGGCTTGCCTTTCACAAAGTTAGCGGGTTGGTGATCCGGGCACTCCGGAAGTTCAACCTCTTCTTCTTGTCCTTCGGAAACCTCGGGCACTTCAATCTCCGGCGGAACTCCCTCCTCCGGTGGATCGAATTGCAGCAGTGTCACTCCTCCCGGCGATCCTGTATGCATGATATGCATATATGAGAACTGAGAATGCACATGAAACGCAAGATAGAGATGCACGAATTAACCCATGATATGCAATCAGTTTAACAATCCACACTCATTTATTTCTTTCCTAGACAACCAACTCATACTCACCCTTCTTAAGCAAAGCATAGAACAATTTCTCGTCTCGGGTGAGAGGTCTACAACCTGCACTTAATAATTAACATGCATCAACTAACCTACCACAACCAAAAGATATTTGCTTAGAAACAATTAAATAAACCCTAGCCTATAACTGGACCTACTGCTTACTGTGACCAGAAAAATCCATAGAAATTACAGTAGCTATTACACATCCAGATTAGCCTACTGACAAAATTTCAAGTCATTTGGACAAGTATAACAGTCTACACAAAAATAACAAGCAACCAGCCTTTTAAGCAATGGAAAATGCTTAACACAGTGAAAAGTATCAAACAACAGATTTCCTAATTTTCTTAGCTTCTTTCCAACATAACATAGCCCAGGAAAAATATTCATGTCCATAACCTTAACACATTAAGCAAGGTGATTTTTGCAAGATTAAAGCATAAAAGGCACATTATACTAGACATCACATAAATAACAGTGAAACACCAGCAAACATATTTTTCATAGATTCTACTTCCCTAAACAAGATGAATGCAAGTGGAATCACATTTTTAGCACATTCCTGTAATTACTTATGCATTTATCAAGTTTACAAGCAATTAACAATTTAATTATAACTGCACACAAAAAGTATTCAAAAAGTACATTTTATATTTTTCCTTGATAGAGCTCAGAAATACAAACACAACAAAATTTGGTTCACCCCCATTGGACATTCCTAGCTCCAGATATGAATTTTGGAAGGTTTTACACATTTTCTGGAAATTCCTTTTATAAAATCAAAAACCTAAACCCGATAGAACTGCTACGTGCACCCGGCTCAGTGAACCAGAGGCGCACCTGAACGGCTGACTCGCGGGCCTCGGGGTCGACCCGACCCCACGCGTCAGAGAGAGGAAACAGAGCCGCCGGCGCTGACCGGCGAGAGCTCGCCGACGGCGAGGTCTCCGGCGACGCCGAGGCTACCTACCGACTCGCGGCAACGAGACGAACCCGATGGACCAACTGCCGAGGGTCGTACTCCACCGGAGCGAGCTCGACGGCGGCAATGGCGGACGGCGGTGGTCCGGCGAACTTGCGCCGGCCGATTCCGGCCGTTGCTCGCGCGGCTCGGCCTCGTTCCGTGTTCCTGCAACCCTAGCGGACCTGTGCGCGCGACTAATCGAACTATTGCGCACGGAAACTCACTGACCGCGCTCGCATGGCGGCACGGTGGCGAGCGGTTTCACGGCGAACTCGGGTTCCGGCGAAACCACGGCGAGGTAGATCTAACCGACGGCGTGGAAAGGATCTACGGCTAACGGAGACTCTTAGACGAGCAAAAGAGAGGGAAGCCGACCCCGGCATCGCCCTCGTCACGGCGACCCGAGAGCTCGGCGGCGCTCCGGCAATGGCGGACGGCGAGAAGCTCGCTGGAGCTGTACCTTAGGTCGGCTGAGGTCGGCAACGGGTCGGAAACGAAGAGCAGAGCAAGCCGCAGCTGCGCCGAGGGTGGCGCGGTCGGAGACGGCTCGGTGGCGGCGGATTTCACCGCGGCGGTCGCGGCGGAAATGGCGACGGCGGAAATGGCGACGGCGAAGGGGACAGAGGAGAGCAGCGAGCGAACAGAGGGCGAGAGAGCAGGGAGAGTGAGGGCGAGCGTGCGGGAGACAGCGTTGCGTGTTCCCCTTTGTAAGCCGACCGCGCGGCAGCAACGACGGCGTACGGCGCCATCTGGCGGCCGAGGCCTGACGCGGTCGCGCGACTCGCTCGCGATTCGCCCGAGGGTCGAACTGAATCGGCTCCGATTCAGTTTCCGCGGACCCGACTGAAACTCGATTTTTATCGATCTACAACTCGCGATCCAGAGCGTTTCAGCGAAAACTTCACTAATATGAGTTGAAGAGCTATATGAGTAGATCATTTCATATTAAGACACTTTACTCTAGTTCGGTCTGGATTGAGAGATACAAGTCAATGAACAGGGGTACACCGAAACTGAAAACCGGTTTAGACTTAGGAAAATTTGAAAACTTCCAAAACAGCTCCAAATCTGCACTAATTCAACTTTTTGACCTTCTTCCACTCATTTTCATGAGTTGACCCAAAAATAAAGTTTGTTCCTTATAAAATTCTACACAACTTTGATTAAGGGTGCACTGACATGCAGAATCCCTAAAATGCCCTTCTTGTTTGGTCAAACAGAATAGCTTTTAAAGGGCTCTCTAGTCAACTATGAGCTAGAGGGGTATTTTGGGGATTTCACCAACATGAACATTGTTCCAAATGTTATCCTAAACATGTATAAAGCATTTAGAACCGTACACAAAGCATCACATTTGCATGTCAACACATTTTGCATAATATGGACATATAAACAAACATATAGTGCAATAAAAGGGAATCCAATCAAATGCAATGATAATAATGCATGAAATGACATGATCTATGCTTGATGACATGCAATTGCAAGTGTGAAAATAGTAACTAACACTAGGGTGTTACAGCCCTCCCCCCTTAAAAGAATCTCGTCCCCGAGATTAGAGTTAATTACCATTGTTTAAAGAAAGACGGATAGACTTCCCTTGAGGTAAGTCTTCTCGCTCCCAAGTCGCATCCCAATAACTTTGGTTGTTCCACACCACCTTATAGAACTTGATCACTCGGCTACGGGTGATTCTTTCTTTGTAATCTATTACTTCAATAGGCTTTTCTTCATAGGTCAAATCTGATTTCAACTTGATATCACCAAAATCTACTTGCTCTTCCGGTACTCGTAAACATTTCTTGAGTTGAGATACATGAAACACATTGAAGATAGTGGACATGTGTGGTGGCAACCGTAACTTGTATGCTACCTTCCCACTTCTTTCCAGAATTTGAAAAGGACCTACAAACCTTGGAGCTAACTTTCGTTTCACTCCGAAGCGTTGCACGCCTTTCATAGGTGACACTTTCAAGTATACATAGTCACCCACTTCAAATTCCAATGGCCTTCTTCGCTTGTCCGCATAGCTCTTTTGACGAGTCTGAGCGGCTTTGAGATGTGTTTGAATGGTATGCACTCTCTCTTCGGCTTCTTTCACAAAGTCAATCCCGTAATATCTCCTTTCGCCTGATTCAACCCAATTGAGAGGAGTTCTACATTTGCGCCCATACAAAGCTTCAAAAGGAGCCATTTGAATACTCTCTTGATAGCTATTGTTGTATGAGAACTCGGCCAAAGGCAACCATTCTTCCCACGAGCCTTTAGACGATAGAACACAAGCTCTCAACATATCTTCAAGAATTTGATTTACCCTTTCAGTTTGACCAGAAGTTTGAGGATGATAAGCTGAGCTGCGAACCAAATTGGTTCCCAAACACTTGTGTAGATGCTCCCAGAAGCGTGCAATAAATTGCGGGCCTCTGTCGGAAACTATCGTCCTCGGCACACCATGTAACCGAAGTATCTGAGCAAAGTAGAGCTGTGCCAACTGATGAGGACGATCTGTAGTTCGAACTGGTAAGAAATGTGCAATCTTAGTCAATCGATCTACGATCACCCAAATAGAATCGTGGCCTTTTTGCGTTAGAGGTAACCCAGATATGAAATCCATGGTTATCTCATCCCATTTCCAACCTGGAACTGGTAAGGGTTGCAATAGGCCTGCTGGCTTAAGATGAATAGCCTTCACGCGACAACAGGTATCACACTTGGCCACATAGGCTGCAATTTCCTTCTTCATTTTGGTCCACCAGAACCTAGGTTTCAAGTCTTGATACATCTTACTACTACCAGGATGGATAGACAACTTGGACAAATGAGCCTCATCCATAATCTGATTCCTCAACTCACGGTCTTTCGGTACTACCAATCGATCCTTGAACCACAATATACCTTTTTCATCTACTCGGAAATGAAGCATTTCTTGTTCTTTCATCTTCCTCTTGATATGATATATGCCGGGATCTGTTTTCTGACCTTCAATAATCTTGCTTTCCAAAGTACAACTGAGAGTAATATTATTCAACACCACTGGATGCACAAGATTGAACCCGTCTGCTAGCAAAGGCTGCAATACATTGCAATGAGACTTTCGGCTCAAGGCATCGGCTACGACATTGGCCTTGCCCGGATGATAGTGTACTTCTAGATCATAGTCTTTGATCAACTCCAACCACCTCCTTTGCCTCATGTTCAACTCAGGCTGAGTGAAAATGTACTTGAGACTCTTGTGATCGGAATAGATATGACATTTGTGACCCATCAAATAGTGGCGCCAAATCTTCAATGCATGAACTACAGCGGCAAGTTCCAAATCATGAGTAGGATAGTTTTGCTCATGTTTTCTCAGTTGACGCGAGGCATAAGCAATGACTCGGCCTTCTTGCATGAGAACACATCCTAACCCAGTGCCACAAGCATCGCAGTACACATCAAAAGGCCTTTCAATATCAGGTTGTGCAAGAACTGGAGCAGTGGTCAACAACGTTTGCAAGGTGCGAAAAGCTGTTTCACACTCCCCACTCCACACAAACTTGGTATCTTTGTGCAATAGCTTGGTCATAGGTTTAGCTATTTTAGAGAAATCCTGAATAAAGCGGCGATAATACCCAGCTAATCCCAGAAAGCTACGAACCTCAGACACATTTGTTGGTGACTGCCAATCCAACACCTGCTGAACTTTTGACGGATCTACAGAAATACCTTCAGCAGATAAGATATGGCCCAGAAAAGGTACCTTAGTCAACCAAAACTCACACTTGCTGAACTTAGCATACAGCTTATGCTCCCTGAGTCTAGTCAAGACTATCCTCAAGTGTTCAGCATGATCCTCCATGCTCTCAGAGTACACCAGAATATCGTCAATAAAGACTACCACGAACTTATCCAACTCAGGCATGAATACCGAATTCATTAGATACATGAAATGGGCAGGAGCATTGGTTAATCCAAAAGACATAACCAAATACTCATACAAGCCATACCGAGTGGAGAAAGCCGTCTTGGGAATATCTTGTGGTCTGATCTTAATTTGGTGATACCCAGATCTCAGATCAATTTTGGAGAAAACCTTGGCCTTGGACAATTGATCAAACAAGATATCAATACGAGGTAGAGGATACTTGTTCTTAATTGTCACAGCATTTAGTGGCCTATAGTCCACACACATACGTAAAGTTTCATCCTTCTTCTTAACAAAGATTGCAGGACAGCCCCACGGAGAAGAACTAGGGCGAATGAACCCTTTGTCCAATAACTCCTGGAGTTGTTTCTTGAGTTCAGCTAATTCATGAGGAGGCATTCTATATGGCCTTCGAGAAATAGGCGCCGTACCGGGAATAAGTTCTATTGCAAACTCCACATCTCGATCAGGAGGAAGTCCAGGTAGATCATCAGGAAAGACATCAGGAAATTCACACACTACAGGGATGCTCTGAAGTGTCACGGCCTCAACTGAGAAAGAGAGACTAAAAAGATCTCCCCTACGGGGCAGATGAACCTGAAAAGTGCCTTCACCTTGGGGTTCCCTCAGTGTCAACATCCGGTTAGGGACGTCCAACACCGCACCCCGCTTGTCCATCCAACTAACTCCCAAAATAACATCCAGACTCAACCCTGGTAGCACAATAAGACTACTGATGAAAACCCGATTACCAATCTCGATGGTCACATCCCCGACACCATGACGCGTACAAATTTCAGCCCCAGCTGAAGTTATCCGGAAACTATGGCTCAACTCAACAATTGGTAATGCATGCTTTTGTGCAAATGCTTGACTCACGAAAGAATGCGACGATCCAGAGTCAAACAAAACAATAGCAGGATGCTGATTCACAGAAAACATACCCGCGGTGACTGGTTCACCTTCCGGAAGTTCCTCCGCAGTAGTGTGATGGACACGACCCTGCCTGGGATGAGGACAATAACGAGCAAGATGTCCCTGTTGGCCACAGTTAAAGCATGGCCCCAGACCTTGGTTGGTCCTCACTGGAGCGGCGTTGCTGGGAGGAGCATTGTTCTTGTTCAAAGGCACTGTGAAACCTTTCTTGTAGCGCTGAGGCGCTGGCTGCTTCTTTGGAGGGGGTCTGAATTTTGCTCCAGGAACAGCCGGACGGTAAGCAGGGCGATTTGCCACCGCACGACTAGCTGTTGGAGTCCTTGACTGAGAAGAGCTTCCTTCAAATGGCCTCTTGCCTCCCTTGGAAGCAGTGTGCAAGTTGTTCTGTTTCTCTTGGATATAAGCTTCACTGATGAACTCGTTAAAAGTTGTACGAGCGTTGTTCGCCAGAGTCTTCATAAGCTTGGTACTAAGACCTCTCTTGAAGGTTTCAATCTTCTTTTCATCTGTATCTACCATCCACGGGGCATACCTCGACAGATTGTTAAAGGCATGATGATACTGAGTGAGGGTCTTGGTACCCTGAGTAAGCTGCATGAATTCATTGACCTTCATCTTGATCAAGCCTGCTGGAATGAAATGCCCCCTGAAATCCCTGGTGAACTGCTCCCAGGTGATATCAGCGACCACGGGGTAGGCGGTCTTACGATTGGCCCACCATATTCCAGCTTGGCCTTGCAGTAACATAGCAGCAAAGCTAGCCTTCATGGTTTCAGTCAATCGCAGCACAGAGAATGACTGTTCAATAGTGTTTAACCACTCATCAGCTTCCAGCGGCTCTACGGCCTGCTTGAATACCGGAGGCTTAGTGTCCATGAAGTCCTTGTAGTTACTGTATTGGTCCTCATCGTTTCCGCGGCGTCCACCTCGATCGCGATTGTGGTTGTTACTAGCAACCATCTGCTGCAAAATCGCTTGCTGGGTGTCCAAGAACTGAGCAAACATTTGTTCCTGGGTACGTGGTGGAGGAGGCGGCAACTCCTCATCTTCATGTTCGTTCCCACCACCACTGGTTGACCCATGACGACGGGTATGAGGTGCCATCTGTAGCAACACGCAACAACCATTGTTAAGTGTCAGTTATGTCAAAGATAACCGAAAGATTATGCCCAAAAGATATCAATGATCATTTTTGATAACCAACAAATGGCACAATAATTCATTAATCATCACACAACCGCACAATAACAAGGCGCAACCAAAAAGGGTTTCCAAGCTGCATAAGTTACCATTACTTAATTAAAAGTTTGATGGTTCTAGCCCTGAACACACAGGGTTCTCCCATTACAATTCAGGTTCTACCCCTTACATGACATTAAGGGTTTTCCCAATACAAAAGGGTGCCGATCATGGCAAGATCACTAGAAAAAGGCCTAGTCATCGTGGTCACTGTCCACGCCGGACACGTTCCCACCATGGTCATCACTCTCGTCAATAGGCACGATCTCCTCGGGGTCTTCTTCTTCTTCTTCCTCACTTGCTTCACCATCATCAGCTGCAATGAAGATCTCAGGAGCAAACTCCGCTGCACCCGGAGGATGAAACGGATCAGCACGGTTGTTCAGACGATGAACATCCTGCTGCAACTCCCAAACTTGCTGCTGACTAGCACGCAACTCTTGCAGAAACTCAGTGCGCTGACGTGTCAAACTCATATTGCGATTGTCAAGCTGGCGGCGAAGATCTGCATTCTCCCTCTCAAGCACCTCGACACGGCGATCAGCTGCCAACAAGGCGCCAGTGCATCGTAACAACTCATTGCGACAGGCAGTGAGAGCTACCACCAAGTCATCTGAGCTACGACGAGCCATACGTGCCCACTCTTCAGCTTCTAACTTCTTCTCCACAGCATCATGCAGGGCTTCAATGCACTTCATCCAACCATCCCTAGTGGAATAATGCATCCTCAGGACAGCAAACATAGCACTCATAGAAGCACCCGTGCTATGAGCACGCTCGTCCCTGCCTCGCTCTAAAGAAGCTTGGCTAGACTGAGCCCACTCACCCTGAGAAGCATCCACCCTGGGAAAAACATTTGCTGGCCCCAAATCAGCTCTCTTGTTGAACCGGCTGCAAATATCCGTCAACACCTCAAAAGCTGCAAGCTGCGCACCATCCCATGGCGTCCTCATGTCAACTTCCACCTTTATTCCTGGAAACGGCCAACCCCTTTCAAGCACAGGGATAGTCACCCAAACATCAAACCAAGGCTGCACCATGGTTTGCGCTGGCTTCCAGAAATACAGTGGTGGCTCTGCATATCCCACCGACTGCAACAACCTCCATAGCACTGTGGGTGTGCCAAACTGCTCCAGAAACTGACCACTCTGCGGCTCACCTTCAGCTGCCATCTGGTACATTACAACATCTTTCAGCATTTAGAATAAGATAGGACAGCACAAATTTTACCATAGGGAAGGAAATAGTACAGATAGCTTAAATTAATTTCATGATCATGATGCATGCACGTGCCAACGACCTCACACATAATATATTTTAACTAACGTTATAGTCGGTGGCATACCACGTGCTCTCATATACGTAACTAACCGTGCTATACGTTTTGCGTGGTTAGCGTACCTGCAGAAGATTCATTTCAGCCCAATCCCAATGCATGCAGGGCAACAAGAAGCACTTTTTGCCGGAAATGTTCCCGTGAACATTTGCGACCCCAAAAATTAATTACTCCACCTTACTTCCATAAGTACACATATGGATAACATGTACTCACTTCAGTAACATACTCTCACCATCGATCGATGGTTGTTCGATCTTACACTCACATCTCACCTTACCTTAGGCGACGTGGTACATTGACCCATAAGAAGCAATAAGAAACCGACAGTTCATGATTATCCGCACGATAAAACCAAATGAACCACAAATAGAAATATGATGCAATTTCCCCCAAGTCAGTACTTACATAAGCCACCTAATTACCACATATACATAGGGCTATAGGACTTGGTCATTGGTACTCATAAGTTTTGCAAACACTTGGTTTAAATCACCTATACACACTATCAGTTGGCAATTAGTTTGTAAAACTCAAAACTCTTTTAGTGTTTAAATAGTCAAGTGACGGTATATGCTGAATTATGCTCTGGTACCAGCTGTCACAGAACCGACCAATTTATACGAGCACAAGTACAACGATCGCATTTTTCGCCGCAATCCAGTCGCACTTGAGCCAATATAAACCCGGTAGTCCGGAAATCTCGAAGGATTTCAAACATTTCATACCCCAAGGATCATTCATTCAGCAATACCCGATCACATGACACATAAGTTCGCAACCGAATTTAAACATCAGAGTACAACATAGTCTTTTACACAAATAGGGTAGTAGCGGAAGTCAATATAGTTTTACACCACAGAGTTCGAATACGAGTACCATCACATGACCCCGTCACAGCATTCTTACAACAACTAAAGATAGATAATGACCCCGCCCTCGGGTCTAGTCTTCTTCGCCCGCAGGGGTGAAGCAGTTCCTGCAATACGCGTAGAAAACTACACCATCTGCAACAATGGGAATAAAACCCTGAGTACTCAATTGTACTCAGCTAGACTTACCCGACAGGGAGTAAATAAAAAGACTCTCAAGGATATGCAAGGCTTATTTGGTGGAGCTCAGAGGGTAGCATCATTTTTGCATCAAAGCATTACTACAGTAGAACCTCAACTTAATCATTTTAATTGTGATAAGCTTCGATTTCAGTTAAACTATTTACTAGGATTAGCCACTATACTAAGCATTCACTGAATATTGTAGCAATCAATAAAACCATATGATTTCCGATATCCACAGATATCAACCTCATCTCACCATAATCCATTATGTTCAAGTTATTAGCCTCTACCTCACCAGAAGATCAGTTCAGTTTCTCACTAACCAGGAGAGATGGCGATTCGAATCGATTGTACCAGCTGGCAAACATGCCAATCACAAACCCTGTCAGCCGAGCCACTGGCTTCTTGGGCCACCGTTAAATCTTTCTGAGTCACAATATGTCGCGGGCTTGGCGGGGACCATATTCTCAGAGACCAACCCACTTCCAGGATGCATCAGGTCCCTGACCTGCCCTTGGTAAGATGGTGTCTCCGCACATACTTCCTACCTCCAGAATATGTCTGCCTAGTCGCACCAATTCCCGGCTCAGAAAGAAATACTCGGCTTCGCGGTCAGAACGACTTATCTGGCCAGCTATGTGACGACGTCCTTCAATCTCAACTGATGTCTGGTGGCCTCAGTCCTAGTCGGCCGCAAGCAGCACCGAAGACGGCATGACCTCAACCATGTCATGCGGCTCCCCGCTACCTAGCCTTGATTCTCTCATTAGACACTGTGGCATGGTGGCACATATAGTCCATCATGTGGAATCCAACCCCATCATCATTAGTAACCACCTATGCTCGCGAAGGACAGGAAATCCCTCGACTTCTACCGGTCTAAGCATGGCTAAGCATAGGATCGAACCCATCCCCTTGTCTAGTAATAACTTCAGGATCAAGTATAAGTGGACAAGGAATAAATGCAGCAACGGTATCATATCAACTCCTATACTTAAGTGCACAATCATACGATTTAATAAAGACCAGTGTATTTGTAAAAAGAGTAGGTGGAGACTTAGGAATGCTCCGGGGCTTGCCTTTCACAAAGTTAGCGGGTTGGTGATCCGGGCACTCCGGAAGTTCAACCTCTTCTTCTTGTCCTTCGGAAACCTCGGGCACTTCAATCTCCGGCGGAACTCCCTCCTCCGGTGGATCGAATTGCAGCAGTGTCACTCCTCCCGGCGATCCTGTATGCATGATATGCATATATGAGAACTGAGAATGCACATGAAACGCAAGATAGAGATGCACGAATTAACCCATGATATGCAATCAGTTTAACAATCCACACTCATTTATTTCTTTCCTAGACAACCAACTCATACTCACCCTTCTTAAGCAAAGCATAGAACAATTTCTCGTCTCGGGTGAGAGGTCTACAACCTGCACTTAATAATTAACATGCATCAACTAACCTACCACAACCAAAAGATATTTGCTTAGAAACAATTAAATAAACCCTAGCCTATAACTGGACCTACTGCTTACTGTGACCAGAAAAATCCATAGAAATTACAGTAGCTATTACACATCCAGATTAGCCTACTGACAAAATTTCAAGTCATTTGGACAAGTATAACAGTCTACACAAAAATAACAAGCAACCAGCCTTTTAAGCAATGGAAAATGCTTAACACAGTGAAAAGTATCAAACAACAGATTTCCTAATTTTCTTAGCTTCTTTCCAACATAACATAGCCCAGGAAAAATATTCATGTCCATAACCTTAACACATTAAGCAAGGTGATTTTTGCAAGATTAAAGCATAAAAGGCACATTATACTAGACATCACATAAATAACAGTGAAACACCAGCAAACATATTTTTCATAGATTCTACTTCCCTAAACAAGATGAATGCAAGTGGAATCACATTTTTAGCACATTCCTGTAATTACTTATGCATTTATCAAGTTTACAAGCAATTAACAATTTAATTATAACTGCACACAAAAAGTATTCAAAAAGTACATTTTATATTTTTCCTTGATAGAGCTCAGAAATACAAACACAACAAAATTTGGTTCACCCCCATTGGACATTCCTAGCTCCAGATATGAATTTTGGAAGGTTTTACACATTTTCTGGAAATTCCTTTTATAAAATCAAAAACCTAAACCCGATAGAACTGCTACGTGCACCCGGCTCAGTGAACCAGAGGCGCACCTGAACGGCTGACTCGCGGGCCTCGGGGTCGACCCGACCCCACGCGTCAGAGAGAGGAAACAGAGCCGCCGGCGCTGACCGGCGAGAGCTCGCCGACGGCGAGGTCTCCGGCGACGCCGAGGCTACCTACCGACTCGCGGCAACGAGACGAACCCGATGGACCAACTGCCGAGGGTCGTACTCCACCGGAGCGAGCTCGACGGTGGCAATGGCGGACGGCGGTGGTCCGGCGAACTTGCGCCGGCCGATTCCGGCCGTTGCTCGCGCGGCTCGGCCTCGTTCCGTGTTCCTGCAACCCTAGCGGACCTGTGCGCGCGACTAATCGAACTATTGCGCACGGAAACTCACTGACCGCGCTCGCATGGCGGCACGGTGGCGAGCGGTTTCACGGCGAACTCGGGTTCCGGCGAAACCACGGCGAGGTAGATCTAACCGACGGCGTGGAAAGGATCTACGGCTAACGGAGACTCTTAGACGAGCAAAAGAGAGGGAAGCCGACCCCGGCATCGTCCCTCGTCACGGCGACCCGAGAGCTCGGCGGCGCTCCGGCAATGGCGGACGGCGAGAAGCTCGCTGGAGCTGTACCTTAGGTCGGCTGAGGTCGGCAACGGGTCGGAAACGAAGAGCAGAGCAAGCCGCAGCTGCGCCGAGGGTGGCGCGGTCGGAGACGGCTCGGTGGCGGCGGATTTCACCGCGGCGGTCGCGGCGGAAATGGCGACGGCGGAAATGGCGACAGGCGAAGGGGACAGAGGAGAGCAGCGAGCGAACAGAGGGCGAGAGAGCAGGGAGAGTGAGGGCGAGCGTGCGGGAGACAGCGTTGCGTGTTCCCCTTTGTAAGCCGACCGCGCGGCAGCAACGACGGCGTACGGCGCCATCTGGCGGCCGAGGCCTGACGCGGTCGCGCGACTCGCTCGCGATTCGCCCGAGGGTCGAACTGAATCGGCTCCGATTCAGTTTCCGCGGACCCGACTGAAACTCGATTTTTATCGATCTACAACTCGCGATCCAGAGCGTTTCAGCGAAAACTTCACTAATATGAGTTGAAGAGCTATATGAGTAGATCATTTCATATTAAGACACTTTACTCTAGTTCGGTCTGGATTGAGAGATACAAGTCAATGAACAGGGGTACACCGAAACTGAAAACCGGTTTAGACTTAGGAAAATTTGAAAACTTCCAAAACAGCTCCAAATCTGCACTAATTCAACTTTTTGACCTTCTTCCACTCATTTTCATGAGTTGACCCAAAAATAAAGTTTGTTCCTTATAAAATTCTACACAACTTTGATTAAGGGTGCACTGACATACAGAATCCCTAAAATGCCCTTCTTGTTTGGTCAAACAGAATAGCTTTTAAAGGGCTCTCTAGTCAACTATGAGCTAGAGGGGTATTTTGGGGATTTCACCAACATGAACATTGTTCCAAATGTTATCCTAAACATGTATAAAGCATTTAGAACCGTACACAAACATCACATTTGCATGTCAACACATTTTGCATAATATGGACATATAAACAAACATATAGTGATAAAAGGGAATCCAATCAAATGCAATGATAATAATGCATGAAATGACATGATCTATGCTTGATGACATGCAATTGCAAGTGTGAAAATAGTAACTAACACTAGGGTGTTACAAGTACCGGGCCCATCCAGTGGTACTGTGCATCTAGGACGGAACGGGAACCCATCGACCGTCTCCGCCCACCCTTATCACCTTTCAACCTAGCAGTAGTGGCACCGTCCTACCAAGTAGTCCAGCCGTCTCCCGCCCATCAGAAGCGAGTGAGTAGAAAAGGATTCCCATGAACCTGAAACTAGTCCATCCTAGGTTTGACCAAGCAGGCATCTCCACTTAGGGGATACTCTCCCCGTGCCATCACAGCACCTCCGTTCACGGGCTTCAAACCACCAAGGCTATCCCACCCGGAACCTCCTCAACAACTTTACCCGCCACAGGTATCTCGCTTGGGGATGCCCAGGTTGCACCCCCGGCACGACTTGCCCCATGGGCTCGTCTCACATCCCACTTGGTTGACATCAACCCTTACCACGCACCCAAGACGCACGCAGCACTCTCTCCCAGTGGTTATAATCAGTTATACACCGTCCCAATTCCACCACCTAGCATATAGCAAGTAGTAAGTAATGGAAGAGTAACAGTAAAATAAGCAGCAGCTAACCTAACAGCGGATAGCAGGGTAAAGTCTTATCAAGGCAGGGAATTCAAATATACTACCATGCAACCAATCCATACATAATCATAAAGCAATAGCAACAATGTCATTTGCAATGCGTAATAGGATCTAAGGATTTGGTGGGACGTGGCACCTTCGTAGTCGTCTCCTAGCTCTTGGAAGTACTCGTGGTCGTCTTCCTTAGTCAGATCCTCCTCCGGCTCTGAAATCGAACACGAAATAGTCGCGTCAGCGACTCCTATAGAGTATTTCAGAAAAATCCAATAAAACAAAGAGCCAAATGCACACAAACATAGTCTTAGATTGTAGATCTCATTTTTCTGAGAATTTTGATATATGGTGCGCAATTTTTGGTCATCGTACGAATAAGTTATGAATTTCCGAAGATTATCCTATTTTCTGAAAATGGGAAAACTGGTCGGTTAATCAGGGGCAGCTCGGGATGTGGCGCGCGGGTCCAGTAGTGCGGCATGTGGCGCCTCAACAGAACACAGACCCGATGGTCGTCCAGGTGTTCGATGCTGGTTCCCAGAGAGTTGCCGGAGTTGGCGTAGCTCGGCGTGGTTCGGCGGTGGTCGGTGGTAGCTCGGCTGTGGTTGGGGGTATCTCGGCGGAGCTCGGCGGTGGTCGGGGGTAGCTCGGCTGTGGTTGGGGGTATCTCGGCGGAGCTCGGTGTAGCTCGGTTTAGCTCGGCGGGGCTCGGGCGAATCGGAGATTCGGGGCGCCGAGGGTGCCGCTCTCCCGAGCTCTCCCGGGGAGGCTCGGGCGAATCGGAGATTTGGTGCGCCCGAGGGTGCCGTTCTCCCGAGGTCTCCTGCGGAGGCTCGGGCGAATCGGACATTTGGGTGCCCGAGGGTGCCGTTCTCCCGAGGTCTCCCGCGGAGGCTCGGGCGAATCGGAAATTTGGGTGCCCGAGGGTGCCGTTCTCCCGAGGTCTCCTGCGGAGGCTCGGGCGAATCGGAAATTTGGGTGCCCGAGGGTGCCGTTCTCCCGAGGTCTCCTGCGGAGGCTGGGGCGAATCGGACATTTGGGTGCCGAGGGGGGCTGCTCTCCCGAGCTCTCCTGGTGAGGCTCGGGCGAATCGGAAATTTGGTGCTAGCAGAGTTCCAGGGCGTCTGTTCAAGGCGGCGGTGTCTCTCCGGTGTGGCGGTCGGTGACAGGGCGGCGATGGCCACATTTCGGCAAGACAGGGCTCGGCTATCTAGCGGCGGTGCCGAGGCAGACTTGGCGAACCTCGGCGGCCTTTCTTCGCAGCGCGAGGCGTCCGGGGGTACTCGGAACGGATTTAGGCGAGGCGGAACCTGTCGGCGGCGATGTCGTCGCGACGGTGAGGTTCCGGCGGGGCTAAGGAGGTCTTCTAGGAGATGTATACGCGTCCAGGGTCCAAGGCGATGGTATACCAACTACCAATTTTGGCTACCGAGCTTTCCAAGGTGCTCGGTTGTGGCGGCGGCGTGTCACCGACGACGGCGGAAGGCGGCATCGCGGCTACGACCAAGTATTGGTTCAATCGAATGCGGTCTTGTCAAATTGGTGAGGCCAGAGAGGCATACAACACTCTGGTGGCGAACTTAGCCACGGCATGACCTTCTTTTGGCTACGGCTCGCGGCGGCGCTCCGGTAAGGTCGCGGCGCACGCGGCCAAGGCGATTCAGGCTTCCTCTAGCGCTTAGATCCGCGTAGCTAGCTCAAGGGGGTCGTGGCGGTGCTCCACGACGTTCTAACCTGTACGGGTGCTAGTCGGATTGCTCGGAACGGGTGATTCGGCGTCGGAACGCGTCGGTGGTGAGCGCGCTCCGCCGAGAACGCGTCGTGCTGCGTTCTCGGTCTAGCAAGCTTGTAATCCGGGGGTTTTGGCTGGTCGAGTGAGTGCATGGTGCAGGTGATCTTCCCGAGCCGGTATAGGCTCGTGCCGGCGCGTCCCGAGGGTGGAACGCCATGGCAAAAAGCAGGGCAAGGTTCGGACATGGCGTGCGATGGCTCACCGTGGTGTCGGTGAAGCTAGGATGGCGGTGCAGTGGCGAGTCGGAGCCGTGCAGAGCGATCGCAGTGCCGTGCCGCTCCTCGTCCGCAGCTCGGCTTCTCCTCCGTGTCCGGCTCCGGCGTGCTCCGCGGCGGCGGCGCTCCGGCAGCTTCTCCTCCCCTGCTCCGCCCTTCTCCTATGCTCTCTCTCTCTCGGCTTGGTGCGGTGTGCCGGTCTGTGCTGCGGTGGCGGCGAGGGGAAATGAGGGTAGGGCTTCGGGGTGCTCCAATTTATAGGCGAGCTTGGCCAGCTCCAATGGCGAACGGTCTCGATTGCGCTCGGCCGATCGAAGGGCCGTGGCTCGAGTGGATCTAGGGCTCCTGATGGCGCGGGTTCGCTTGGCGGCCAAGAAAGGAGGGGACAGGAGGGGGACAGCGGGGTCAGGGCTCTGCCATGCGGTCGGCTGTGGGACCGGGGTCACGCCATTCGCGCGACACCCCCGGCAGGCGCGTCGCCTTCGTGAGGAAGAAGAACAGTGGGGGGGACGAGAGCGGCTGACAGGCGGGACCGGGTTGGCAGCGAGCGCGAGCGCGAGCGCGTGTGTGCCGGTCGTGCGCGTGCGCTGCCGAGCCGCGACGTGGGCCGCGCGCGGTGAGATGAGGAGAGGAAGGTCGGGCGGGCTCGGGCTGGCTTGCTGGCCGAACTCTCTTTCTCTTTTTTTTATTTTCAGTTTAGTGTATATATACATATATTGCCCATTTTAAATATTGAGTAAATACAAATATAAATTGCAATAAATCCCAAATGTAATGCATAAGTTATTATTCTATGTGAATGGAATTAAAATGCAAACTACACTCCTTTATTTACCAATTTCATAATGAAACCTATATGCTTGCACAAGAAAAATGGGTTTTCACAATAAATAAATGAAAAATTTTAATTGGTTGGGATTTTTAGATTGTGTGGATTTTTAGGGTTGTTACAAATCATGACTTGGTCCATAAATAACATTTGTTGTACTCCAAAATATCTATAACTTTTATTTTGGGTCAAACTTCATTTCTTCCTCCAAAATAATATTTCTACTTTGGTCAAACTAATGTAATTAGAGAGCTCAAAGTAGATGTTTAGACCAATGAAGGTATTTTCATGGCATTTGCTCAACATGAGTCCTTCATGACTTTTGTTGTAGAGTTCAAATAGAGTTGTTTGGCCAAGGTTGCAAGATTTGATTGACTTTGCATGCTCATCTTTCCTAAATCAATAAATCCAAACAAGCATATGATTTGCTATTTCAAGTGGATTCTTGATTTGGATCTTTATGAGACTCTTCCAATAGTCATGGTAGATGGACATGAATGTGAGACAGTGATCAAGATCATTTATTGACATAACTTGGTTAGGGCCACACTCGTTGGTTAGCTCATGACTAACACCTGGGGTGTTACATCCTTGCTCTGCTTCCGCCGGAGAACGAGGTCGCCGACTGCGAAGGCTCTGCCGTTGACATTGCGATTGTAATATCGCCTGATCCCTTCTAGATATTTAGCTGTTCGTACACAGGAGATCAGGCGTTCTTCCTCTAGCTTGTCGACTTCGTCTGCTCTGGCCTCGTTGGAGTGGACTTCTTCGTACTCCTCAACCCTTGGAGATCGATAGATTACATCTGCGGGTAGTACTGCCTCCGAGCCATACACCATAAAATACGGCGATACGCCTGTGTTCTGGCTGGGTTGAGTCCGAAGTCCCCAGATCATCGCCGGTAATTCGTCAATCCAGTTGCCTGGGCTTCTATTCACGACTGCGTGGAGACGCTTCTTGAGGGCGTCGAGCAGCATACCGTTTGCCCTCTCCACCTGGCCGTTGGCTCTAGGATGAGCCACGGATACATATTTGACGGATATGCTTCTTTCTTCGCAGAAGTCCCAGAAATCGCTTCTAGTAAATGTTGATCCCAGGTCGGTGATGATGTTGTTCGGAAGCCCGAAACGGTAGGAGATGTCCTTGAAGAACTCTGCTGCTTTGGTTGCCGTAGCCTTGACTAACGGCTTGTACTCGATCCACTTGGAAAACTTATCGATGGCGACATAGACGGAGCGAAATCCCCCTTTTGCCGTTTTAAATGGACCAACCATGTCCAGTCCCCATGTGGCGAAAGGCCACGACGCAGGGATGGTCTGTAGCTCTTGGGCTGGTACATGTGTCTGCATGGCAAAGAATTGGCATGCCTCGCATTCTCTGACTATCTTCTCGGCGTCTTGGACTGCTGTTGGCCAATAAAAACCTGCTCGGAAAATCTTGCCGACCAGAGTGCGTGAAGCCGCATGATTGCCGCACATGCCGCTATGAGCCTCATGAAGGATCCTGAGACCCTCTTCCCGTGGGACGCATTTTTGTAGGACTTCGCTCCTGGTATTCTTGCGCATGAGTTTGCTGTCGACCAGGACATAGCTTTTGGATCTTCTTACCAGGTGCTCGGCTTCTATCCTATCTTCGGGGACCCTTGCTTCCAGTAGGTAATCAATGAACTGGGTTCTCCAGTCCTCTTCAGGGGTCGGAATATATGCCACTATCTGATCGGTCGCAGAGCTGCTGGTATCGCCATCAGTCTGTATGGAGGGGTTGAACAGATCCTGGATAAAAACGCCGGGAGGAACGTCAGACCGGGATGATCCGAGCTTTGACAGCTCGTCGGCCGCCTGATTTTCGCTTCGAATGATATGATGGAATTCTATTCCGAGGAATTTCCCTTCGACTTTTCTGAATGCGGCGACGTAGGAGTCCATTTTCTCATTGTTGCAGTCCCGGTCCTTGTTAACCTGGTTGATGACCAGGGCCGAGTCCCCGTAGACCATGATGCGACGGATGCCAAGCTCAGAGGCTATCTGGAGACCGTGCAAGGCGGCCTCGTATTCGGCCGCGTTGTTGGACGCCATGAAGTGAATTCTCAAGGCGTAACGGAGGCGCTCACCGGAGGGCGATATAAGGAGTACTCCGGCTCCGGCGCCACTGATGCTGAGGGACCCGTCAAAGAACATTGTCCAATACTCTTCCTGTGCCGGACGTGGAGACTCTTGCATCTCTGTCCATTCAGCTATGAAGTCGGCGAGTACCTGCGACTTGACTGTTATTCGGCTGCGAAAATCAATGGAGTATGTTCCCAGCTCTACTGCCCATTTTAGGATCCAGCCGTTGGCGTCTTTGTTCTGGAGGACGCTACCCAGGGGTATTCAGAGATTACTGCTATGGAATATCCTTCAAAATAGTGACAGAGCTTTCTTGAGGTGATGAGAATAGCGTATATAAATTTCTGCACCGTTGGGTAACGAGTCTTGGACTCATTGAGGACTTCACTGATGAAGTAAACTGGTCGCTGGACCGGATAGGCGTGACCGTCTTCTTCTCGTTCAACGACGATGGCAGTGCTGACGACGTTATTAGTCACGGCGATGTAGATCAGCAATGTTTCGTCCTTTTTGGAGCTGTGAGAAGCGGAGGACTCGTCAAGAAGCGTTTGAGTTCTCTGAAGACCATATCTGCCTCTTCCGACCAGGTGAACTTCTCGCCAGCTTTTAGTAACTTGAAGAATGGGAGGCCTTTCTCGCCCAGTCTGGAGATGAAACGGCTGAGGGCCGCCATGCACCCGGTGAGCTTTTGCACATCTTTGACATTGGTCGGAGGCTTCATCCTCATAACCGCGTTGATCTTCTCTAGGTTGGGGAGGATGCCTTGCTTGCTGACGATGTTACCGAGCAAGTTGCCAGATCGGACGCCGAAGATACACTTGCCTGGATTAAGCTTCCAATGGAATTTGTCCAGCTTCTCGAAAACTGCTTCGAGGTTGGAGATGAGGTCTTCAGCCGTCCGAGTCTTGATGACGACGTCATCAACGTATGCGGCAGCGATGTCGGGGATGAGGTCGTCGAGACAAGCTTGAATCGCCCATTGGTAGGTTACTCCAGCATTCTTCAATCCGAAAGACATGGTCTTGTAGCAATAAGCCCCGAAAGGGGTGATGAAAGATGTCTTCTCTTGGTCTTCTTCCTTCAAAGCGATCTGGTGGTATCCGGAGTAGCAGTCAAGGAAGCTGAGTAGCTCGCAACCTGCTGTTGAGTTGACGACTTCGTCGATTCGTGGAAGACCGAAGGGGTCTTTAGGGCAGTGTTTGTTGAGATCGGTGTAATCAACGCACATTCACCATTCATTATTCTTTTTTCTTACAAGCACCGGATTGGCTACACAATCAGGGTGATACACCTCTCTGATGAAGCCGACAGCTAGGAGCCGAGCTATCTCTACCCTAATGGCCTCCTTCTTGTCTAGAGAGAATCGCAGGAGCTTCTGCTTGGTTGGCTTGGTAGTCCTCGAGACATTCAAGGAGTGCTCGATCAACTTCCTGGGAACACCGGGCATATCCGCTGGTTTCCATGTGAAAGTGCTTACGTGCTCCCTTAGGAAGCTGACGAGCGTGTCTTCCTATTTAGGATCGAGGTCGGCCCCGATGCGAGTAGTCATGCTTGGCTCGCCGGGGACCAGGATAACCTCCTTCGTTTCGTTGTTCTTGGTGGCTGATCTTGGTGGGGTCTTCTCTAGGATGACTTGGTCTTCTGGAGCTACCTACTTTGCGTCCGCGGCACAGATATTCATGAGTATGGATTCTTCGACAGCTTCAGCCATGGCAATGGCCTCCCGCTCGCAAGCATATGCGACTTGGAGGTCGGCGCGAATGGAAAGGACGTCGTTCTCAGCTGGTATCTTCATGACGAGGTAGGTGTAGTTGGGGATGGCCCCGAATTTTGCCAGAGCTGGTCGGCCGAGGATAGCATGATATGCGGCATCGAAGTCGGCCACCAAGAAGTCGATGTGCTCGATGCGGAAGCACTGTGGGTGCCTGAACTGGACCGGGAGGTTTATCTGCCCTCGAGGATATGACGGCTGTCCTAGGACGATACCCCAGAAGGGGGCCGATGTTGGCTGCAAGTCTTTTTCTTTCAGCCCGAGTTCCTTGGCAGCTCCGGAGAACAGGATGTTGAGGCCGCTGCCGCCGTCGATCAGCACCTTCTAGAAACGTGTCGTGCGTATGACCGGATCGATGATCAATGGGAAGCGACCCAAGTATGGAATCTGGGTCCATTGGTCGGCCCTGCTGAAGGTGATGCCTTGGTGCGACCAAGGAGGAAGCCTTGGATCAGCGATCGCGCTGTCGGAATTGGCGATGGATTTGACACGTCTGTTGACGAGTTTCTGCTCCCTCTTTGACTCGATGGCGGCGAGACCACCGATGATGGTGGAGACAGTTTGGTGTGCGTCGGTGAAGCCTGGAGGCTTGTCGCGGTCGTCGCGCCGGTCCCTGTCGGACTCTACGCGAGCCTTCTTCTTCTCTTCTATTTGGAACTTCCTGGAGAAACCCTCGCACTCCCTCATGGTGTGCTTGTGGTGCTTGTGGACGGGGCACTGGGCGTCGAGGAGCTTGGAGTAGGCCTCCTCGTAATTGTGCTTTGGGGCTGGTCGGGTGTTGTAAACTTGGTAGTGGTGGCGCCTCTCTCCAGCCCTAGAGCTCTCGGGTTCGTCATAGCGGTGATGTTCTGGGCGTCGTCGGTGGTCGCGGTCATCGCGGCGGTAGTCTCTTCGAGGAGCTCGATCATCCTGGCGCCTATCTGTTCGGTGGCCTTCATCTTGGTGCCGTGACTGGTCAGGGAAGCGGAGGCGACTGTGAATGGAGTGATGAGCTGCGTTGTTTCCATTGGCGTATTTGTTGGCGATGCGTAGCATCTCGGCGACGGTGGTCGGGCTGGTGCGGTATAATTTCTTCCGCAGTTCCTCTTCGGGCCTCAGGCCGCGCATAAACGCGGAGATGGCTTCTGCATCTGTGATGTCGGGGATGTCGTTTCTGATTTCCGAGAAGTGCCGGATGTAGTCTCGCAGGGAGTCCCGAGAGCCTTGCCGGAGCCTTTCAAGATCATACTTCATGCCCGGTTGCTTGCAGGTGGCGCGGTAGTTATTGACGAACTGCTCCTTCAACTGATCCCAAGTGTCAATGGAGTTCGGCCTCAAACTATGAAGCCAGTTGTTGGCGGAGGCGCTGAGCATGACCGGGAGGTAGTTGGCCATCACATCCCTGTTTCCACCGGCGGCTTGGACGGTGATCTCGTAGACGTTGAGCCATTTGTTGGGATCGGCTCTTCCGTCGTAAGTCTTGACGCCGACAACTTTGAAGTTAGGAGGCCAGACAACTGCTCGGAGTGCCGGCGTGAATGGCAGTTCCGGGGCTGTCTTGTCGTTGGGGAAGCCGTGCGTCTGATCATACTCTCTTCATCGCTCGGCCTCTGCTGAGTGTCTGGCTTCTCTCCTGTTCTCGATGCGGCCGCGTAGGTCTTTGGTCTTCAGCTTTGCGCGGAGGTTGGATTGGCTCACCTCTTGGTCGCCGTCTCACCGATGAGGTCTCCGACCACCGCGAGACATCTCACCATCTTCGTCGACGAGCTCTATAGCAGATGCCGTGCTATGAGATGGTGCTTGTCTTCCTTCGTTGATCTGGACCTGAGTTGCTTGGAGAAGAGCGGTGAGCCATCCGAGCTCCGAAGTCTGGGGTAGCCTCTTGGCCTCGGCGATCGCGACGGCGACATTGGCGCTTGGAGTCGTGCAGACCTCGTACTGCCCGAGCATGCAAAATTCGGGCTCCAGATTCCTCACCGCAGTCCTCTTCACTTCAGCTTGCTGCTCGCGGCGTCGTCTGCGATCGGCGTTCTTTGCCTCGCGGGCTGCTCGGGCTTCTTCGGTCTCATTGGGCGGCGGGTCGCTGTCGTTGCTGATGGCGAGGACCGGTCCCCCAAAGAATTGCTTGATGGGGGGCAGATCGGCGGGAAGGCCACCCTCTTGATCATCATTGTCGGGGCGGTCGTTGTCGAGGGTGATGAAGGAGCTGGTGCCGATGTGGACGGAAGCGCGTCGACGCAGCGTCTGAGAGAAGCTGGAAGCTACGTTTTGTAGACCGAACGGCAAGTAGCCGTTCGGAGGACGGTCCCCTCGAGGTCGCTCCTCGACGATGCGCCCGAGAGGCGTGACGGTGACGACTAGTGTTGTGTCGTGGGACAGCGATGAGGGGCGATGCGTCGTGGATGATACGGACTCCAGGATTTGGAGTCCCTCTGACAGCTTCTTGGTGACCCAATTTATAGATCTGATCAGGTCATCGTTGTTGATGTTTTTCCGAACGTAGCGTGGCAGCAACTTTGTTAGAGGAGATACGGATGGGGTCTGGGCTGCATCCAGAATCTCCCCTTCGCCGTTCGCGCCGATGACCCAGGTGATGGATCCCACCGTGAAGATCTGGCCCGGCGTCAGGAGCTCGATGGAGCTTAAAAAAATCACCTTGTTCGCCATGGAATCAGGTGGCACACCCCCTACCTGACGCGCCAACTGTCGACGGAATACCGGCGATAGTCTATCGAGGGGTATACCCGTGGTAGTAGATGAGACGGTGAGGGTGCGCCTGAGACGAACGAGGGAGAACAATTCGTGCGAGACGGAGATTTAGACAGGTTCAGGCCGCCACGAGGCATAATACCCTACGTCCTGTATGTTGCTGTGTTGTATTAGTAGTAGATTAGATGAATCGAGTAGACCCCCTGCCCGCCTTATATAGTCCGAGGGGCAGGGTTACAAGTTGATCTTGCCATACATAACAGATTATAATCCTAGCCGATCTGGGAAACTAATCGGCTAGATCCTAGGAAAGCTATTTCCTTGCCCGCCAAGGTCTCGGTGGATATACGCGATCTCCTGGAGATCGTATGGGCGACGCGTCCTTGGTAGTTCGGGCCTGTTCAGTAGACATGGCCTATGTATGACTATGCGGGTATACGGGCTTATACCCCCACAGACCTCGATCAGAATTTGATTTGAAGCTTCAGCTTGACCATTGACTTGGGCATAATAAGGCGAAGAATTGTAAATTTTGATGCCCATGTCGTTGACAAAGGTCAGAAACTCTTCTGAAGTGAACATTGTCCCTTGATCAGTTTGATGGTCTGCGGTATACCAAATCTGTAAATGATGTGTTCTTTCACAAACTTAATTATATTATATCCCAGATGTAGCATTTTTCAAAGGAACAGCTTCTACCCACTTAGTAAAATAGTCAGTTGCAACTAGTATCCATTTGTGACCTTTACTCGACGGTGGATAGATTTGGCCGATCAGATCGATTCCCCATTCTCTGAATGGCCATGGCTGATGATAGGATTCATAACTGAACCAGGAGATTTCTGTACACTCCCAAATCTCTGGCACTCTTGGCAACTCTTGTAATATTTGAAGCAATTTTTGAGCAGTGTTGGCCAATAATAACCAGTCCTCCAAATGATCCACTTCATCTTGTGAGCTAATTGGTGAGCACCGCAGACTCCTTCATGAACCTCACTCATCAGCTCTACCGAATCTTCTGCCCCGAGGCATCTTAACAGCACCCCTTCAACAGTCTTATAGTACAATTGACCATCTAGCAACACATACTTGATAGCCTTGTATCTCAACTTTCTACTGACTCTCTGTGAAGGATCTGCAAGATAACTTGCTATCTCGCCCCGCCAGTCATCAGCTGATTGCTCGGTGTTGAAGATTTTCTACATGGACCTGTACCCTGAGACGCTCTGCGCCAATCGATTAGCCTCCTGATTTTGAGCTCTAGGAATATGATAAAGTGAAACTAATATAAATTCCCTGATCAAAGCTTGGCACTGATCATGATAACCTCTGAGTATGTTGTCTTTACATTCATATAGGCCGAGCAATTGGTTGATGACTAGTTGTGAATTTCCGAAAACCTCAACTACATCGGCCTTTGCTTCATGCAGAAGCCAAAACCCCTTCCAGATCGCCTCATACTCAGCTTGGTTATTTGTCACCATAGGCCCAATCTGGAAAGCAAACTCGAAACATTATCCTCGAGGTGATATGAGCACTAATCGAGCACTTCCACCTTGTTTGCAAGATGACCCATCGAAGAACATAGTCCATGGCGCCACGTTGACCAGACTGACAGCGCCCCTATGATGCTGGGTAATGAAATCGGCTATTGCCTGCCCTTTGACTGCCTTAGCCAATTCGAACCTCAAGTCAAACTCAGAGAGTGCCAAAATCCATTTGCCTATCCATCCATTCAAGATTGGCATTGATAACATATACTTGATCACATCTGCCTTAGACACCATCACACACTCGGCTGACAACAAGTAGTGCCTCAACTTGGTGCATGAATAAACTAAACACGGGCGCAACTTTTTAGTCGGTGTGTACCTTGTTGCAGGATCCAAGAGCCTCCTGCTCAGATACAAAACTGCTCTCTCTTTGCCTTCAAACTCTTGAAAAAGGACCGGTCCAATCGTATGGTCTTCGGCCGTCACGTACAACTTGAAAGGCTTCCCTACTTGTGGTGGCACCAAAACAGGTGGAGACTTCATATACTCTTTGATCTCGTCAAAAGCCTTTTCCTATACGTCACGCCATCTGAATTCTTGATTGTCTTTAAGCTTCAACAATGGTGAGAATGGCAACACCTTCTCTGACAGATTGGCAATAAACCTTCTGATGAAATTAATCTTGCCAAGTAAGGACTGCAACTCCTTTTTGTTGTTCGGAGGCACAAGCTGATCAATGGCTTTCCTGCTCTTGCTGCCAATCCCTATCCCCTTGCGATGAACCATGAAACCTAGAAACTCACCAGCCGATACCCCAAAAGCACATTTATTAGGATTCATCTTCAGCCCGTGCTTTCTCGTGCATTCCAGGGTAGCCTTCAAATCGGCTAAAAAATCTTTGTAGCTCTTGGACTTCACAACCACGTCATCAATATAGATTTCAACAATTTTGCCGGTCAACTTATGAAAAATATAATTCATAGCCCTTTGGTAAGTTGCACCGGCATTTTTCAAACCAAAAGTCATTACAACCCACTCGAATAGACCAATCGCACCGGGATACCTGAAAGCTGTCTTGAAAATATCTTCATCAGCCACGAAAATCTGGTTGTAACCAGCATTGTCGTCCATAAAGCTGATGACCTGGTGCCCTGCCGCCGAATCGACCAACATATCGGCTATTGGCATTGGATAACCGTCCATCGGGGTAGCCCTGTTCAAATCCCTGAAATCAATGCAAACTCATAATTTGCCATTCTTCTTATACACAGGGACGATATTCGATACCCATTCGGCGTATCGGCAAGATCGAATGAACTTGGCTTCCAACAATCTCTCGATTTCGACCTTGATATCTGGCAATGCGTCTGACTTGAATCGCCGTGGAGGCTGCTTGAACAGCCGAAATCCAGGCTTGATAGGCAATCTGTGCTCAACAATCGATTTGTCTAAACCAGGCATTTCATAAAATTCCCAGGCGAAGCAATCTTTGTATTCTTTTAATAAATCAATTAGCTACTGCCAGAATTCATGGTCAAGATTGGCAGCAATGTACGTCGGCCTTGGTCTGTCAGCAGGTCCAATATCCACTTCTTCAAGTTTATTGGCCGACGTAAAGCCCTATCCAAGCTTGCCCTCGGTGCCATCGATCGGATTCTTCATTAATAAAAAGACTCAGAACCGATTGCCCGGACCGGCTGTTGACTCTCATCGCTGACCTTGATGGAGCCTTCGTCCCAAGTCTTGCCAGAAAAACAGTCATGATCCCCAGCTTCCCAGTAAGTGGCATCCGTCGTAGCAACACTCACTGAATCATCAGCCGGGACCACTTCAACCTCATCGCCATGCCACTGGATCACACATTGGTGCATTGTGGACGGCACACAGCAATTGGCATGGATCCAATCACGCCCAAGCAACAAACTGTACAAGCCCTTGCTGTCAATCACGAAGAAAGTGGTAAGCAGCGTCTTCTTCCCGACTGTCAACTCGACATTGATCGCCCCCCGGTTGTCGGAAGAGTTGTCCCCGAAGTCCTTGAGCATCATGTCGGTCTCGATCAAATCATCAGGACCTTTGCCCAATTTGCGAAAAGTGGTGTAGGGCATGAGATTGACTGTAGCACCACCACCTACCAGCATCTTGGTCATTGGCATCCCATCAACATATCCCTTAAGGTATAGGGCCTTCAGGTGCCAGTGCTTGGGCGGCTTGTCGAACGTAGCTTGTTGCACGAAGATCAGCCTGGCGGCGCCCTGTTCAGACTCTGATTCATCAGACTCAGAAGATATGTAACATTTCCTAGCCTTGGGCGCCCTGAACTCAGCCGAAAGCATGAACACCATATGCGCATCGGCTATCGCCTTCCCCTTGTCTTGAGAGGGCTTCTCTCGCCAGACTTGCCTCGGGCCTCCTTCTGCTTTGAGCTCTCTGTTCCTGAGGCGCTACACCTGGTGTCTCTGACTCCTGGTCAAGTACCCAGGGGACCACTGGCCTTCCTGCCAGGCTGGCTCTTCGCTATCAACTAACGCTGCATCGAGCCGATCATGCACGTCCCTTTTTTCACGCCAATCCTGCATGTCTTGTTGTGGGCGTCCAAGCCTCTCATGCACAGACCAGTGGTTGGTTTGAGAATGCCTGTACTCCCGGTACTGATCACTACACTCCGGGCAGTTGCGAATAGTCGGCAATTTCAAACCTTCGTTCCAGCACTGTCGAAAGAATGGGCAATACCAATGTTCTTTTTCTTCCTCCCGGCGGTAGGCTAGCTCTTCCTGGTAATGCGCTTCCTCTTCATCACGGGCCCACCTCCGGTACTCTTCTTCTTCAAGCTGCCTCTGGTGCTTTTTCTCCCTCTCCCTTCGCCATTTGTTCAATAGGTTGCGAGAAGTCACCTTGGTCTTGCTGGACTCCCCTTTTCAGGTCGGTTCCTGCTCTGCTCCCTGCTTTTCTTGATCATCTCCAGCTCTTCAGCTGTTATCTGCATGGCTGTATCGACCGATGCATTCTTCCTTGCCTGATCAGAGGTCAGGACTCTCACCTTGCCTGCAGGGAATGTCACCTCGACCATGTTCTGGCCTTTCAGAAACGGGAATTTATCAATCTTCATCTTCCCTTTGGCAGGACTATCAAACTTCAATAGGCCGCGAGAGATAGCTCTTTGGATCTAGGTCCTGAACGCGCGACACCCATTAGTGTCATGCGTGTCACGGCCATGGTACTGCCAAAATGGCTTCCCTTTCAATTCTTCAGGAGAAGGCTTGACATAATCTGCGGGAAACGTGATCTGCCTAGCGCTGACTAGCAAGTCGAAGAGCTTATCCAGCTTGTTTGTATCAAAATCATATTGGTCTTCGATGCTCTGGTTCTTGGGCACAGCCATGGGCCTCTTGCCCCACTTCAACTCGACAGCAGCAACCTCGTCCTCACCTTCATCTTCTGAATCAGAGTTGTTGATGAACGCGGTGTGCTTGTACTTCGCATCCTTCCTGAAGGTTTGGGCCTGTAACCCTAGCGCTGACACCCTCTGCTCACCTAGCTGATATTGTCGAAGTTGGTGCCCACCAGCTTCTCTTGAACGTGTGGGAGCAATCCACCGATGACCAGGTGAGCGAGCTATTTGTCCGTGAGGTTCAATGAATAGCACATGTTCCTCATCTCCCGGAAACGCTTGATGAAGGCCGACCCGGTCTCGCTGCTCTTCTGGTGCATGCTGGTCAAATCGATGATAGTCTTCTCCCTAGTACCGGAGAAGAAATAGCTGTGGAACCTGCTCTCTAAATCCGCCCAATTCAGGATCGACTCCAGATCCAGAGTAATGAACCAACTGAAAGCTGGGCCAGTCAATGATAGTGAGAAGAAGCGGACCTTGTGAGCGTCCTCGTACGATGCCTTGCCAAGCTGAGTCAGGTATCGGCTAATGTGCTCCAAGGTGGACACGTCATCCTGCCCACTGAACTTGGTGAAGTCTAGCATGCGATACCTTGAAGGCAGCGCCACATGATCAAACCACTCAGAATAAGGGCGTTTGTATCTGATCGAGACTCCCGCCTTCGGCTGCAAGCCGAATTGATCCCTGAGCATTGTACTCATCTTGTTCAGCAATTCATCTTGAGACGACTGGGTATAACCGGGGTGTGGTGCCGATGTGAGATCTCGATAAGTATGCCCAATGTGATAACCTGGAGCTGTAGGGGACATGTTCCCGGCCGGCACGTTCCCAATTGTATTCATGTAAGTAGCGATCTGCTTAGGAGGGTAGTCTCTGTATAGCTTGGGAGATGCAATTATTTTTAAAGCCGAATCCGTCGTCATATTGGGATTTTGAACAGACAGCTTTGGCGGATTCGGCTGTTGCAGCGGAGGATTGGACGTCCCGGCCGCTGCACTTGGGTTGGAATCTTCTGGAGGTATGTTGAAGTATGTCGGGCCCAACGATTCCCAGTCCTGTCTCTTGATGACTGTCTTCATGATGTTATAGAATGTCTGCAGGAAAACATTGTGATGATGTCCGACTGCCTGATGCGAAGCTGACCAAATGGCGTTAAGAAGAAAATCCTTGAACTCTTCTCGCCCTTGTTTCTGTGGCCATGTAGGATCCATCTTGGAAAAGGATTCTTCTTCACCACTCGACCCTCACGGGTCTTGCTGAACGACAGTAGGCAGGCATCAGAAAACTCCTCAATGAGCTGCTCCATGATCACAGCATCTTCAGGCTCGATCTCTTCGCGCTTGACCATGATGATGCCGTCATCCTTCGGAGTGTTGTCCGTTGCAACCTTGTTCTTGGCCATGAGTGAAAACTGTCCTACCGGGCGTGCCAAAAAGTGCGTTGGCACAAAAAGTGATTCCTCATGCTCAACACACCAGCGAAGCCGGAATGACCCTTGAAAGCAGATGGAGCTTTCGTAGATCCAGCTAGCTTCAGGCCCAGTCTAATAGTGCCGATGACTCCCAAGCGTGCCAGTTAATTTGACCTGCAATTGACAAGGAAAAGATATAATCAGTAACACAAGACGGAACTTACTGGTGTGTCCAGGTAGTTCTAAATTTTCGGCCTCACAGGCCATGTTTGCAGGCTATCGGCTAAAGAGTCGATATCCAGATGATATGAACCGATTTTCATGAGATAAGCATTATGACGTAAAACAACCGATTCACTTGCATCAATGATGGTGATGACTTGCATGAGACAAGTCATAACATAATTAGTGCACACATGTCAAGCTAATCCGATCAAAAGATGTCTGAATGTAGAAACAGAGCGAAATCGGCTAATTAGCCGATTTGGCAAATACGAGCAACATACAAGCATATAAGACAAGTAATGCTTAGATCTTCAAACCAATATATTTAACTCAATGTTTACAACAGTGGGGATCGAGCGAATCGAGGCAGCCATAATGTAAACTATGATTTAAATCTGTCGATTATCGGATCTAAACAATATTCATCGCATTACTTGAGTGCAACTCATACAAAATCAAGATCTAGATCTATCGGCTAATGCAAACATATTCTATTTATCAATGCATAAACATGTGACAATTATCAATTATTGAACAAATAGATCTAAAGATATAAAGCCGATACAAACAGATCAAGACTGGGCAAATTTGGTGAGTGATACATGTAAATAAACAAATAAACTCAAACATCACTGGTAACTTGATGAATCTAATTAAGATGCCACTTTTAGTCAGAGCCGATAACTAATCCATGCACATTAACCACATTAATCTAAGTCTTCGTCCACCGGATGACGTTAAACATAGACTAAGCAAGCAAACAAGCATGAATCGATAACTAACCCTTATTTGATCTAAGCCCGCGTCCACCGGATGACGCTAAACTCATATCAAACAAGAATTGACCCTGATCTACAAAGCTCCCTTGTCCACCGGATGACATTAAGGAGACAAAGCTTAGCAAGGCATGACGGTACTTACAAGCAAGCTTGCGTCCACCGGATACCCGGCCTATTGATTTGTACGTATGTATTACAATGGCCGGGGATTTATATTTATACCCTGGACTTGATAAGATAGAGTCATAATCGAATTACAACTCAAAAATAGATATGGAAACTAACAAACTTTCCTATTTTAAAGGTAACTTGGAGTCCAATCTTCCCTTTTCAAAATGGACTCCGAACGTGATCGCTTCCTAGCGCTGGAGACTCGTGCTGACGTCATCAATCGACTCTTGTCTTCAACCACGCCGTCTTTGCTTTGGCCCAACAATCGATCCAGGACCCGATCGGCTGTTCTCAGCTCTTCGTATAACAGACTCTGCTTCCCGAAAATCAACTGTCTCTGCGTGGCATCGGTTATCTGCATTCAGTCCAGATTTTGGTGCAAACATAACCCCTATGTTTCTATTATTGCTCCTTTCCAAGCATTAGTTGATGGTATAAAATTAGTACTTAACGAACGTCAACAATAGTCACCGGACGCTCCGGCCAGTGTTCGGTGCTCTTTTGAGCACATTGTAAAGTCCTTCTCACCACGCTTGCTCTCATAGGCTAACATCTAAGTGTTTCACACTCTTAGACATGTATGTTAGCAGGTTTTGAACACGTTGCAAGGCAATGGTAGTCTCTGTAGGTTAGATTTCATGTGTATGCAACTAAATACATCCCTAGAGCACTTGATGACCGAGTTAATGAGCAATTCCCCCCTTAATAGTCTGGTCATCTATCCTAAATGTGATCGCTCTCGCTAAGAGCCCAGATCACCAAAAAAATAAGCTAATTTTCCTTTTACCTTAGCCTCTAGCTCCTTGTCTTTTCTTTTTCACCATTCTCCATTTGATCTTCACTTGATAATAACTATTACGCTCCATGTTATCTTCCTCCATCACATGCACCAATCTCTTTTATAGCTACACACTTAGCACTCAAGATTAGTGACTAGGTTTCATCAATTATCAGAACCAAACTAGGGCTTTTCAACAGGGGCGGCAGCGACGGCTGACACCATGACATGGGTGAAGTACCTTGATGGCATACTCCTCTACTCTCATGGTGAAGATCGACTTTTGCACAGAGGAGTATGGGATCGTGGGAGGAGGTCATGTGGAGGAACTCATGCGAAGGATTTGGGGAAGAGTGGCACTAGGGTCAAGGAAATGACAAAGGAACAAGCGTAGGGTGTACTACATTATTGGAGATTTTTTTTAGCAAAATGCACAACGCCTCGCGCTTATCTGTCTAGGCACCCTAGATCGGCATGCGATTGTGGTGATCTGAGCATGTTTGGAAATCACTGATGAAAGTGCAATCAAGCCCAATTATGGGTTTTGGTATTGATGACCACCAAATTAGGGAACTAATGAGATTTATCAAGATAATGAGAAGGGTATATCTATTGGAGGATATTATACAACTCAATGTAGTCCCCAATTTCATATGATGGTCGTCACCAACTCAAAGGAGGTTTAATTTATTTTTATTTTCAATTTAAGTTTAGGAAAAGTCGTACTATTACGGAGGTCCTAAGACACTTGCCAAAAGTGTTGAACCAAGTGCTCAATTTTCACCCAGAACATCTTCACACTCTAATAAATCTATCTAAACAAACTGCTCTACATTTCACTGGATTTTGCTAGGATGGCAGTGCCACCCTCCATCTGACCGTTGGATGAAGGGGTATAAATACTACCTTTTCTGTCTCACAATGGTCTCTTCTTTCACCTCTTGCATTCTTCCCAATTAAAAGATCCTTGTTTGGTTTTGGTAATTGAATAACAACTTAGGTGGACTAATATCTGTTTAAGTGTTGATTACACTGGTGATTAGTCCATAGGTACATGTGTGTGAGCATCTATGCAATGGAGGTGGAAATGGCTTGGGGTGGGTAGGTGGAGAGGATCAAGACACAACTTGGCTTGACGGACTCGTTGCGAGGGAAAAGGGCAAGTCGGAGGCTTTGAAGTCGTTGATACCGAGTGTTAGGAGACTTAAGCAAGACATGGCAACGGAGGCCGAAGCAAGGGAGTAGAGAAGTGCTTGACTGAATTTAGGATAGATGGCCGTACTATCAAAAGTGGCATATTGGCCATCTAGTGCCACTTGAGCGATCTAACTTGCATACGTTGTTAGGATCGAGTGGCGCGGTGAATTGAGTGAAATCCTTTGTGAAAATGCTTACACACTTGCACATGAGGTTGTACACTTGGTGCTGTTAGCACATTTGCCAAAGGAGTTGAAGGTTGAGAGAGTTTGGGCTCCCGTGGAGAAACACGCACCAGACGCTGAGTCCAGGAGCACCGAACGCTGGGTCTGAGCATCCATTGAAGTGGGCCAACAGCAGCATGTTTGAGGCGGGCACACCGGACGCTGTTTGGTGGCACTGGACGCAAGGCATGCATTGTGCGTGTGTCCGGTGCTGGTGACGTGGCTTGCTCTGTGAAGTCAAGAGGGCAGCGGACGCCGGAGACCGTCTGGTGGCCTAGCACCGGACGTGTCCGGTAGCTAACTGGTGCTCTTAAGAGCTTTCTAGACACACACCAGACGCTAGAGTCCGTGCGTCCAGTGGTGGTGGCGAAGTGTGTGATTACTCGGTAAAGTTGGTGCGCAATGGCTCTTCTAAACGGCTAGTACACGTGGCACACAGCGGTAGACCGGATGCTTGTCCACGACTTCACATCCAGTGCGTGTGGTTTTAGTCCAATAAAGGGGTAGCGACTCTATTTGGCTTGTGGGCTATAAATAGAGCTTGGGGTCAGCTTGGCCAACTAGTTGAGCACCCCTTGGCCTATGTGGCTTGTTTGGGTGTGCTTGGAAGCCATCCTACTCACTCATATTCTTAGTGCACATCCGATCGAGCAATAGTGAGTGATTCTAGTGCGCTGCATTGTGAAAGTGCATCGAGTGGCACCAGGTGATCGAGTTGCAAGCCGGTGGTGCTTGTTACTCTTGGAGGTTGCCACCTCCTAAACGGCTTGGTGGCATGTGGCTCCGTGGAAGCAAGCTAGAAGATTGTGCTTGGCTCCGAAGAAGATTATGACGGGTTGGAGCTCACCCCGCGGGAGTCACGAAGAGCATCGCTAGCCGAATGAGACATGAAGAGCGACAAGTGGTCCGACTGGATCAAAGAGCAATTCTTGCGGACGCCCCACGTGGGGGTAGGGACTTGTGGTGGGTCACCTCTTGCTCTAGGGTCAATGGCAACCTTGGAGCTTTTCTCAACGGAGGACGTAGCTTGTGGTGAGAAGTAAATCTCTGGGTAAAAATCACCGCATCAACATCTTTCCATCCTTCGCAGTGGTTTGCTCCTTTCTACACAAGTTATTTATATTGTGGATTATTTTACTTGTGTAGTTGTAGTTGGTCTTGTGAGATTGGCT
This sequence comes from Eremochloa ophiuroides, assembly GCA_038502445.1. Lineage (NCBI taxonomy): Eukaryota > Viridiplantae > Streptophyta > Magnoliopsida > Poales > Poaceae > Eremochloa > Eremochloa ophiuroides. The sequence goes on along the minus strand of JAHLJS010000003.1, from coordinate 61,331,311 downwards.
AGCTTGTGTAGCTTGCCACTCACCTTCTTAGCTTGTGTAGCTTAGAAGTAGTGTTCTTGATTAGCTTGTGTAGTTAATCAAGTTGTGCTCCTTGATTAGGATTGTGTATCCTGTCATTGAGCATTTAGTGAGCTTAGGTGCTTAGTGCGCTTTTACTTGCTAGTTAGTAGGAGCTCCCAAGTCCTTAAAGTACTAGAGCTTAGGTTTGTGTGACCTTGCGCTAGAACGGTTTAGGGAAGCTCAAGATAGGCTAGCATCTTTGTTTCTTGCTATGATCTTTTACAAGGTGCTTAGAGTCATACCTAGAGGGGTGAATCATTGCTAGAATTGATTAGGTTTATTTTCGTTGTGATTAGTTTTAAAAAGGACTATTCACCCCCTGTAGTCTGCCATCTCGACCTTACACTGATTCAGAAGAGAAACCGACCTCTCTCTCCTCCATTTTTCTCCTTAAGCTCTCTCTTGGATCCAGCATTCCCACTGTGAAAACTAAGAGAAAAGGCAGCAAACTTTGATTGGAGGGCTGATCTACTGATCCCAAAGTTTGAGATCACTTGGTTCACATTTGACCGACATTCAAGGGTTTGGTACTCTTGGAGCTTTGCTCCTAGCCAGCTAGGTGTCGCCCTAGAGCTTGCCAACTCTTGTGTGGCAACCTAAGGTGGAAGCTTTGTAATCTGTGTGGAAGCTAGGAAATCACCCCTCACTTCAAGAGTTGCCTCTCTTGACTTGAAAATGAGGAAGAGCAAGCCTTGATGGCAAGCTTAAGCCTTTTGTGGCTCACCTCAATAATGTGGAGGTAGGCAAGCCTTAGTGGTGAGTTGAACCACAGGATAAATCACCGTGTGTTGTTTAATTTTTGTATTTACTTATGGTTGTGGTGACCTAGGGTTTCAGGCCGATTTCTACACTTGTGCTCGATCTGTTGATTTCTGTTCTCGATCTGTATTATCTACAATTTCAAGAAGACCAGCATATACACTCTGAGTACTTTCTGTTGACATATCGTCTATTGTATTTGGAACCACTGCGCAGGTGTGGCAGTGCTGCCCTCTTTTTGATCTCAGTTCTAGTTGAGTTTTTGCAAGCCTATTCACCCCCCCTCTAGGCGTCCAGAGATCCTAGAACTGAGGGCCCAATTATTTTTGCTTCCTTTTTTCTTAAGATCCAAGCTAGGACTCAAAACCAAAAAAATGGAACAGAGTGGAATGGAAATCAAACCGGAAAGGCGCAGTTCACATGGTGCGTGCACGAAACCTAGGTGGATGAAATCAGTTCATGCTTTTTTAGTAACTAGTGGCCATGCACGTGCGAGATGCACGTGTCTATGGAAAAAAATCATAAACATCAGAGGAAATATAATGTCAATTTTTACACCTGTTCATCATCATTGTCCACCCCTATTACATCTAAAACAAATATCTTGGAAGTAAAATTACAGTGTCATGATTCATGAGCCATTTACAGTCATGACTCATGAACTACGATAAGTAAAGTTAAGAAAAGGCCATGAAAAACTACAGGATCTGAAAAATTAGCCTTCTCCTGTAACCATATTGCTATTGAAATCACATAATGCTGGGACATGAATCACACTATATCTAATTTTCTGTTCCTTATTTATCATGGGTAAGAGACAGAGATTAAGAAGTTGGGTATAGGAGAAATAGTTACCTTTTCATGGGACGGAAGAAGAACATGTTTTCATGGGATGGAAACAGAACATGTTGTACAACCTTCATTGTCCATGATCTAGCTCATGTAAACATACTTAATAGAAACTCAATATTGTGTATTATAAATTCTCACTTTCAGAAACACTTTCATAGAAAACTCTCATCACCAGAATTTGGAAATAGCATGCAACAAAGGGAGGCAGAGAATACATGTCACGATGTGATATGTCTTAAAGTTTTGTAAACTATAGAAATGAATGAAGATCAAAGTTGAAGAAATTACATGCTCATTCGATTGGTAGGACTTCACAGGGTTCTTCCTCCTCAATGAACTTGCAGGTATCCTGGATACAGAAAAATAGGAAATTACCATAGATTAATTAGAGTAGACAGCAGACATGTATGATTTTTTTACCATGCAAGCACGTGGCAGAAGTTCTTGTATGACACCACTTTGCAAAGCAGAGATTATTCATGCCATGAGTTCTTTTTCAACCTTTTTTTCATGACATGCAATCAATCCACCCTCCACACTGATCTCCAATATTGTTAGAATGTGCTCCTGCAACAGGAATTCTTTTTACAATTTTATAGCCAATAAAAGGAGCAGCTTAATCTAATCCTTGCATATAATTAGTTAAAGCTTTTCTACCCACGGCAATTGTAGATAATGGTATGTCCTGTTCCCCAAAATAACATGATCAGGCAAACCAAAATTCAGTTGTTGCCACTGAACTTGACCTCAGGCCATCCCCTCGGTGTGTACTCGTGCTTCTAAACTTGGAGGTGGCCTGCAAAATATGCAGTACTCTGCCACTGCAGTATGCTCACAATTTATTTGAATAGGCATTCATATGGTGAACCAAATACTACAGGACGGGGCATGTCATGAATATTTAGCTGCAACTACAAGATATTTCACTAAATACCACAAGAGTATGCGTAGTTGCATCTCAACAGTTTCATGTCATCTTTGTACCTAATATTGGAAATGTTGCATAGACACTCCGGAACTTGATCACCACTTGTTGTACTCCCTGCAAGTTCTAAGATCCGTCCAAAAAAAAGAGGATATGATTAATTGTGTACAGGATTCAGAGCACAGTTCTGTGCGTAACCTTGAAGCAACACGATAAGTGTCAAATACACTTTTATTGGCCATATCACTCGATAAGCTAGACCATGTATTGTTTCTTTTCGAGATGAGGAAAATTATAATTATAAGAACTAACTGGCAATCTGCTTGCTAAGGGCATGTACAACCCACAGACGGGGTTTTGTCTCTAAGTACCTCAAATCTATCGTATAGACAGGTATAAAGACAGGTCATACGACCCTCAGACAGAGGTCTGTCTCTAAGCTCTTTAATGCTTTGCATAAAGGTAGGATCAACTATAAATAAATTTTTGTATACTATTGTATGGCTATTTGATAGAAAATGTGTCAATAATAAATAAGAGCAACATTCAGATAGTTGCTATCCTGATAGTATCCTGATAGTTGTTATCCTGCTAGCATTCTTATTGCAGTTTATACATAGGCTGTATATGATATATTATATAATTGAACATGACCTCAGAGACAGCTGCATGTACACATATTGAGCCATCAGTCATCACTATAAGAAAAGCAACGTATATCCATAACTGAAATATGGCCATCAAGTTAGTACCATTTCAAGGATCGAGTAACTGAAACTGAAAACTGAAGAAGGCAAAGGCTGATAATGTTCAGAGCATACATGAATCTCAGAAAAAAAGGATCTATATAAGATAACTCAGTATACAACTAAGAAAGCAACGTATATCCATGACTGAAATATGACCATCAAGTTAGTACCATTTCGAGGATCCAATAACTGAAACTGAAAACTGAAGAAGGCAAAGGATGACAGTGTTCAGAGCATACATGGATCTCAGGAAAAAAAAGATGCCTGCTCCCTTTCATTGGCCATGATTCAGGTATCAGGGCAACTCATGTATCCTAAAAGATTTGATTAAATCCTACAAATATTTTCCTAAGTGGTATCTCATTGCTCTGAGATGACTCGATATATAAGATAACTCAGTATACAAGTTCTACTTGAAGTGCTGAACCACAGATTTCTATATTATAAAAAAGAAACTTTGAGCCAGCTAATTGGAAAAATACACGAGAGACAGCAACAGGTATTCAGTAATTTCTTTATCTAAAAAATGTATTCAGTAATTTCAGAGGTGATTACCAAGATAGGGCACCAACAGGTATTCAGTAAATTTAGTAAGTTCGACGGCGACGGAGCCGTTGTAGCGCGGGGAAGGCACCTCCACCAGATGGGCACCAACTGAGGATGGAGGCGTCGCTGTGCTGTAGCTGAGGGAACCGGAGATGGGGTACCCTGCCACCATCGCCGAACGGCTTCCGCAACAAGGGGTGCAGCACGGCGGAGTCGAGGCTCGTCCCCCTGAGGCGCGCGCTGTTGCCCAGGGTGAGGACGTTGGGGAAGTCCCTGTCGACGGTGGTGGCGGCCACGGTGGTGACCCAGGGGCGCGGCGTTGACGACGGTGTCGTCGTAGGGGCCGGAGTTGGCGGCGGAGCAGACAACGGAGATGGCCTGGATGGCGGCGTGGAGGGAGCCCAGCGCGACAGGCTCCTGGAAAGGGCCCTGGCGTCGTCGGCGGGCGGGGGCGCGTCCTGGCCGAAGGAGACGGAGATGACATCGGCGCCGTCGTGGATAGTGGCCTCGAATCCCGCGAGGACGTCGGCGGCGGCGCACTCCCCGGACCAGCAGACCTTGTACGCGGCGACACGCGCACACGGCGCGCCGCCCTTGGCGGTGCCAGTGGCGTATCCGAAGAGGCTGGCGCAGGGCACGAGGCGCTGGCGGCGGTGGACAGCGTGTGGGTGCCGTGGCCATCGGTGTCGCGCATCCAGTTGGCACCAACCGCACCGGGGTTGCTGAGCATCATGTCCCAGTTGAAGAACCGGGCACCGATGAGCTTGTGATTACAGGCCACGCCATACTTGGCGGTGTCCTGGCAGGAGCCCTTCCAGCGGGCGGGCACCTCGCCCTCGGGGCGGCGGCGCAGATCAGGACGGCGTTGTATGGGGAGGGCGGCGCTGCGTAGGCGGGTGGGGTGGGGGGAGGTGGCGGTTTTGCATCTCATCGGGAAGAGGAGAGGAGTGAATCAACACGTGGGTACGGCGGGCGGGTAAGGTTTGACGATGGTGAGAAAATTTTCCAACCCATAACGTCGCCAGAGAGAAACATGGTGTCAATGTAAAGAGTTTCAGTCTGAGTCCGCTTGTCCGAGTAGAAACAGGTGATTTAGACACGTTGGATCTGAGTTTAAAGTCAATCTAAGGGAGGAAAGTTAAGGTGGGTATAAAATATTTAGGTGAGAAGTAATTTTTAATTCGTTCACTCTTCTATAGTGTAGACTAGCAAATATATCTATATGTTACTATGGGAATATAAATGGTACATACTTTTATGTCTCACCATTTACAAAATTTATAAGTCATAATTTATTTTTTCTTTTACAGACATATATAATATAATTAATGTTGGTGATAATATGACACTCTTTATTTTATTTATTTACATCTTAAAAGACTGTAAAGTCAACGGTGACACCAAATCTCGACCATGCTCTCGTATCCGCGTCCAATACAAATCATCCACCATTCGAAACTCACGCATCCGCATCCTACCCGGTTCCCAATACAAATATGGTATCCATGTGTCTGTGTCTACTACAAAGATGGGCTGCAGCTATGTGCCAGAGCAGCATGGATGTGGCCTTGTGGGGCATGGGGAAGGCGACGTTGTGGAGCAACATAGATGCTGAACATGGCCGGCAAGTCGGATCGGATTAGCTATGGAATGGATAGGTAGAGCCAAAGAATGTGAACTATACAAGTTCACAATACCTTTTAATGAAATGAAAGAAAGGGCTCCGGTGTATAGAGAGGGCCTCGCCGTTTAAAAGGGAACCATAAAAACGATGGAACCCACTGTTTTTTAGTATCGTTAGAATTTGTTATTTCTATGCGAAATAACTGAATAGAATAAAAAATCGTGGTTGGGAAGGTTATAGTAGCAAAAGCCATTGGAATTAATATTTTATATATCGGAATAATCCGTTTAGTTATTAATGGGAAAAAAGAGGGTTAGGTTAAAAGAAGAGAAATCATTAGTTATTCATTAAGGTTAATTTGATTCAATGACCAGAGTTCCGCGAGGATATATAGCTCGGAGACGACGAACAAAAATGCGTTCATTTGCCTCAAACTTTAGAGGGGCTCATTTAAGACTTAATCGAATGATTACTCAACAAGTAAGACGCTAGAGCTTGGCGGTAGTAGCGGTGAGATGGTACAACAACCCAGGGACGGCAACAACAACAGCAAGACTACAAGCAACAACAACCAAAGGACAATAGGCGGTGCTGAGAGGAGGTGATAGAGAAGCAAAGTTTTTGCAGATTCTCATTGTGGTGGCGAGGGAACAATCAAGAGAGGGATGGATGAATTACCTTGTGGTTATTGGTACCGGAGATTGTGGCAAGAGCAGATGAGTAGGTGACTGGTGAGCCTCATGTGGCTAACGACATGCCCAATGCGAGGACTTGATGTGCTTCGCTAAGTTTTCTTCGTGCGGGCAGCGGTGACAAGAAATGCCTCTGTGAGTGTCGCCTGGTCGGTGACGGCGCATGCCGAGCGATGCTAACTGCTGCTGGATTGCGCCTCAACTAAGAGCAACCTTGATGTGCGCCACTTGTCTTCTTCATGGGGCGATGACAAGAGAATACAGCACAAGGGTGAAGCACCCTCGATCACACACCACGGCATCCTCTCCTCCTCTCGTAGATCGACGCCTGTGCGAAGGAGTACATGATTTTTTTGGGGGAGGGCGAAGAGATTGCATGGAGGAATTTGTGCTAAGGATTTGGGGGAAGAATGACACCAGGTCAGGGCAACAACATAGGGACTATGGACGCATTGAAAGATTTTTTGGCAAAGCGCCGGTTCGCCCATTCGCCCATGCTTGCGTCCTGGATTGGCATGCGATTGTGGTGAGCCGGCAGGCCGTAGGGCACGTGCACGAAGCCCGGGTGGACAAAAATCAGTTCATGCTTTTTAACCGTTTATAAATAGATAGAGATAAGGAAGAGAAGAGAGATTAATAAAGTAGGCACATATGAAAAGTTTTAGAAACATCTATACAACATAAAGCACGTGTACCAGCCAGCATCAGTCAGTTATTCAGCAGTGTTTTTCTCTCACAATAATCAGCTAGCCAGCCATACAATCCAGCCAACCGAACAGAGTGAACGTGGAGCCCAACAACCACGGCATCTAGCGAGGGGTTTGTTGCCTTTCTTGTTGTATAGGCTGGCACTACGCACTTATGGCGAATGCAGCACGTCTGGCAAAGAAGTGTCTGCACATTTGTTTCCTTTCCCCATTTCATTTTTTTTCCTTTCCCATACGGGGCACGCGCCACATGATGCGGCTCAACAGCTCCGGCCACGGCTCTGTTGCGAGGCCAGCGGCCGGTCACAGAAACCACCCATTTGGCCTTTGATGCCTAGCATAACAAATGTCAACAATTGCCGTGATGCAGCTTGGATTTACGCCACTATATATATACAGGAGCTTTGTCCTACGACTGTGAGCCAATTATTCAGTTTCAGTGGTTAAGCAAGCTGACCCTGCTCACATTGAATTCAACTACCGGTGCAATCACACCGTCTCTCTAACTAGCTTACATTAAAAATCCAAACAAATGCTGTTCATATAAATATTGCATCATTGTATCTCGCTGTGGTATTTGAAAAGTATAATTTATAGTTCTATTAGAGAAGCCGTAAAAGTTCAGCGAACGGATGCAAATATAATGGATAGTTCATGACAAGCTTGTTAATCATGAATCCTGAAAAATCGGGAAATATAATTCTTTCATGAATTCTGAATCAGTTTGATCATGCAAGTTATCGGTCGAAAACCCCTCAACTTTTTTGGGATAAACTTTGACAGAGTTAATTCATCTACAATGTCTTATAATTTTGGGATAAACTTTGAATGCTTCATACCTTATATTCCAGGATGGGGGAGTATGACTCTATGCCCCCAATTTACTTCAGTTTAGGGCATGGATGTAGTTTTCCATCGTTACCTTGTGAATTGGTAAGGAGCAACGTCAACAAACAACTCAAAAAGGAAAAGAAGAAGAGAAAGAAGCAATATAGTTAAAGAGGAGGAAAAGGTGGCAGGTATCATTTTTGCCCGTTCTACTTAATACATATTTATTTGCTAAGAATGCATTCATTAGGAAATCTACCACAAAATTAGAGATAAAAAAAAAAGAAGGATATTTCCCGATATACTTCGGTTCTGAGATGGTCAAAACTTGACAAAGATGGGAGAAAATTAAGATGTGATGTCTTATATTGACAGAGATGTACCCTACCCCTGGATGCATTTTTTTATTAAGAGAAAGTAGAGTTCGAAATGGTATAAAGGACTCACAAATAATCCTATGATTACCAAAGAAGTCCCAAAGACATAGAGACCAGCAAGAGAAAAGCAGAACTGAAAGGACCCTCTGCCTCAACGCCCTAACAGACTGAACCTATATGACAAAAAGACATCAATACAGGGGTACCTCAGAGCAGTTATACAGTGGCAAAGCATCCACCCATAGAAGACGAGACGAGCTTTCAACAACAGTGGTGGCAAAGCATCCACCAGAGAAAGGATCAAAGCGACCTCGAGAACAAAGCATCCGCCAACAAAACTGGCACAACGACAGAAGCAAAGCATCTGCCAAAGAAGAGACCACGCCAGCCAAATTTCCGCCGGAGACGAACCATACTGGGTAAAGTATGTGCAACTAAAGCCGAACAATGGTGACAAATCAACCAACTAAAAGTGGCAAAGAATCCACTAAGTGAAAACTGGCAACATTGTGAGAAAATATTAGCAGAACGTCAGTGGCAAAGTATCCGCCGAAGAAAGAGAAAAAAACTGAAAAAAGCATCCATTGGAGAAGCAACCGCGTTATAGGGCAAACAAAAGCATTGAAGAATATAACGTGCATATAAACACAACAAATAAGACCACAAGCGGCGACGGCAACCACTCGCAGCACCGAGGGAGGGGATGGCCATCCCCGAGTGCCATGGCAATAGAACTTCAATGGCAACACCTCCAAGGAGGGTGAAGATGCAAACAATGTCCTCGCTACCTGTGCAACAGGGACCAAGTTTTCAACCAGAAGATCGATGTTGGGAGCACTATTACTATAGAAATTGTAACCCAAGCGAGCAAAGCCGATTAATCGAGGCAAGCAAAGCGTCAAAAGGTCAGCACTAATGCGGATCTATGGAGACGGGTGTTTTGCTCATCTCGATTAATTGATTTACCACCTATATAAATAATTTCATGATTTAAAAAATCCTACCAAGTCTGGTATCTCGCGCTGCCACCGCGTTGTGGCTGGATCCACGCCCTTGCAACCACCGATGGCTAGAATCGATGCGCTTGTAGGCTGCATCTGCTTGTTGGTGGCCAGAACCAAGCACTAGCAGATGGCGATGGCCAGATCCAAGTGTCTGCAGCCGTCGATGGCCGGATCCGCTTGTTGGTGCTTGGATTCGCGCCACCGCCGCTGCTGGTGACCAGATTTGTACCTCTGGTGGCTGGTTGAAGGTCGGATCCGCGCTGGGAGCCGCTCAGGCTTGGGCGCCGCCGCAAGAGGGAGAGGGAGCGGCACTGCGCCATGCTTGGATGAGAGGGAAGGGGTGTCGTGGTCAGAGGAGAGGGATGAGTGAAAGGACCGGATAGGCTAGAGGGAGTAAATAGCCTATTAAAAAATTCTACAAAGAACTAGACCACAAGTTAGCAATTAACAAACTGAAACGACCTCGATTTCCGCGAAGGGAAATCCACAGACTCGAATTGTAATTCAACAGATTGCTTGGGACAATCCATGAAATTACCCATATCTCAGTTGCCACCAGGATCCATACAACGGTAAATAAGTCTTACATAAATATTTATTACATCGCCACACTGGCGGAATCAACAATCAGAGAAGCTTTAGAAGATGCGGAAGCGATTCATCCTTCACGGCCAACTTGAGTGTAGCACGTGACCCTATTCCTCGTCATCATCTCCCTCGAAGTCGTACTCATTCTCGTCACCTGACAGCAAATTTATCAGTACGATTTGTACTGGCCACGGAGCCCACCTATGCAGCATTTGCTTTGTGGAAAGTGGATGCAAGGCTATACAAGCAGACCTATAGGCTGAGGTTTTCCTATGCAGCTGTAATCAATGTTTAATTAGTCAAGTTTTATCACCAGTTAACACCATCATCCCTTTTCCCATCACCACACCTCACATACCCACACCTCACTCTCATTCGACAGGCCCAACTCCCTCTCGGGCCTATCTCAGCGGCACACTACCACAACGGGTACACTGCCGGAAAAATGTCATCCAGGGGGAGAAGAGAACACTCACTACACTAGTAGAAGCTTCATAGGAAAGGTCCATAGCCAACAGGTTGGCATATGTATCGATCGATCAACCGTACACTCTGCAGAGGTTTCACTACCCACAAGATTAGCCATCATAGGTGTTGCGCAAACACCTAGGCAGAATTCCGGGTGCTTGCTTGCCTAGGTCGATGCCACCCTACCACTCAGCCCTGGGATATTCCGGATCCTACACCGTTATGCTGAGACTGGGAGACACAGTACCGGGCCCATCCAGTGGTACTGTGCATCTAGAACGGAACGGGAACCCATCGACCGTCTCCGCCCACCCTTATCACCTTTCAACCTAGCAGTAGTGGCACCGTCCTACCAAGTAGTCCAGCCGTCTCCCGCCCATCAGAAGCGAGTGAGTAGAAAAGGATTCCCATGAACCTGAAACTAGTCCATCCTAGGTTTGACCAAGCAGGCATCTCCACTTAGGGGATACTCTCCCCGTGCTATCACAGCACCTCCGTCCACGGGCTTCAAACCACCAAGGCTATCCCACCCGGAACCTCCTCAACAACTTTACCCGCCACAGGTATCTCGCTTGGGGATGCCCAGGTTGCACCCCCGGCACGACTTGCCCCATGGGCTCGTCTCACATCCCACTTGGTCGACATCAACCCTTACCACGCACCCAAGACGCACGCAGCACTCTCTCCCAGTGGTTATAATCAGTTATACACCGTCCCAATTCCACCACATAGCATATAGCAAGTAGAAAGTAGTGGAAGAGTAACAGTAAATTAAACAGCAGCTAACCTAGCAGCGGACAGCAGGGTAAAGTCTTATCAAGGCAGGGAATTCAAATATACTACCATGCAACCAATCCATACGTAATCATAAAGCAATAGCAACAATGTCATTTGCAATGCGTAAATAGGATCTAAGGATTTGGTGGGACGTGGCACCTTCGTAGTCGTCTCCTAGCTCCTGAAAGTACTCGTGGTCGTCTTCCTTAGTCAGATCCTCCTCCGGCTCTGAAATCGAACACGAAACAGTCGCGTCAGCGACTCCTATAGAGTATTTCAGAAAAATCCAATAAAATAAAGAGCCAAATGCACACAAACATAGTCTTAGATTGTAGATCTCATTTTTCTGAGAATTTTGATATATGGTGCGCAATTTTTGGTCATCGTATGAATAAGTTATGAATTTCCAAAGATTATCCTATTTTCTGAAAATGGGAAAAGTGGTCGGTTAATCAGGGGCAGCTCGGGATTGGTCCACGTGGCGCGCGGGTCCAGTAGTGCGGCAAGTGGCGCCTCAACAGAACACAGACCCGATGGTCGCCCACCAGGTGTTCGATGCTGGTTCCCAGAGAGTTGCCGGAGTTGGCGTAGCTCGGCGTGGCTCGGCGGTGGTCGGGGGTAGCTCGGCTGTGGTTGGGGGTAGCTCGGCGGAGCTCGGCGGTGGTCGGGGGTAGCTCGGCGGAGCTCGGCGTAGCTCGGTTTAGCTCGGCGGGGCTCGGGCGAATCGGAGATTCGGGGCGCCGAGGGTGCCGCTCTCCCGAGCTCTCCCGGGGAGGCTCGGGCGAATCGGAGATTTGGTGCGCCCGAGGGTGCCGTTCTCCCGAGGTCTCCCGCGGAGGCTCGGGCGAATCGGAAATTTGGGCGCCCGAGGGTGCCGTTCTCCCGAGGTCTCCTGCGGAGGCTCGGGCGAATCGGACATTTGGGCGCCGAGGGGGCTGCTTTCCCGAGCTCTCCCGGTGGGGCTCGGGCGAATCGGAAATTTGGGCGCCCGAGGGTGCTGCTCTCCCGAGCTCTCCTGGGGAGGCTCGGGCGAATCAGAGATTTGGTGCGCCGAGGGTGCTGCTCTCCCGAGCTCTCCTGGGGAGGCTCAGGCGAATCAGAGATTCGGTGCTAGCAGGGTTCCAGGGCGTCTGTTCAAGGCGGCGGTGTCTCTCCGGTGCGGCGGACGATGACAGGGCGGCGATGACCATATTTCGGCAAGACAGGGCTCGGCTTTCCCCAATTGGCGTGCTCAGGCAGTCGTCCGACCAGATGGTGGTGGGTTAGAGTCGTGGTATGGCCTCCTTCTCTCCCTCGGCATACGGCGGTTCTCCAACGAGGTGGAGGCGCACGTAGCCAAGGCGACAGTCGTGATTCGGGGCTCGGCTATCAAGCGGCGGTGCCGAGGCAGACTTGGCGAACCTCGGCGGCCTTTCTCCGCAGCGCGAGACGACCGGGGGTACTCGGAACGGATTTAGGCGAGGCGGAACCTGTCGGCGGCGATGTCGTCGCGACGGTGAGGTTCCGGCGGGGCTAAGGAGGTCTTCTAGGAGATGTATACGCGTCCAGGGTCTATGGCGATGGTATACCAACTACCAATTTTGGCTACCGAGCTTTCCAAGCTGCTCGGTTGTGGCGGCGGCGTGTCGCTGACGACGGCGGAAGGCGGCATCGCGGCTACGACCAAGTATTGGTTCAATCGAATGCGGTCTTGTCAAATTGGTGAGGCCAGAGAGGCATACAACACTCTGGTGGCGAACTTTAGCCATGGCATGACCTTCTTTTGGCGACGGCTCGCGGCGGCGCTCCGGTAAGGTCGCGGCGCACGCGGCCAAGGCGATTCAGGCTTCCTCTAGCGCTTAGATCCGCGTAGCTAGCTCGAGGGGGTCGTGGCGGTGCTCCACGACGCTCTAACCTATACGGTTGCTAGACGGATTGCTCGGAACGGGTGATTCGGCGTCGGAACGCGTCGGTGGTGAACGCGCTCCGCCGAGAACGCGTCGTGCTGCGTTCTCGGTCTAGCAAGCTTGTAGTCCGGGGGTTTTGGCCGGTCGAATGAGTGCATGGTGCAAGTGATCTTCCCGAGCCGGTAAAGGCTCGTGCCTGCGCGTCCCGAGGGTGGAACGCCATGGCAAAAGCAGGGCAAGGTTCGGACATGGCGTGCGATGGCTCACCGTGGTGTCGGTGAAGCTAGGATGGCGATGCAGTGGCGAGTCGGAGCCATGCAGAGCGATCGCAGTGCCGTGCCGCTCCTCGTCCGCAGCTCGGGCTTCTCCTCCGTGTCCGGCTCCGGCGTGCTCCGCGGCGGCGGCGCTCCGGCAGCTTCTCCTCCTCTGCTCCGCCCTTCTCCTTCGCTCTCTCTCTCGGTTTGGTGCAGTGTGCCGGTCTGTGCTGCGGTGGCGGCGAGGGGAATGAGGGTAGGGCTTCGGGGTGCTCCAATTTATAGGCGAGCTTGGCCAGCTCCAATGGCGAACGGTCCTGATTGCGCTCGACCGATCGAAGGGCCGTGGCTCGAGTGGATCTAGGGCTCCGGATGGGCGCGGGTTCGCTTGGCGGCCAAGAAAGGAGGGGACAGGAGGGGGACAGCGGGGTCAGGGCTCTGCCATGCTGTCGGCTGTGGGACCGGGGTCACGCCATTCGCGCGACACCCCCGGTAGGCGCGTCGCCTTCGTGAGGAAGAAGAACAGTGGGGGGGGCGAGAGCGGCTGACAGGCGGGGTCGGGTTGGCAGCGAGCGCGAGCGTGTGTGTGCCGGTCGCGCGCGCGCTGCCGAGCCGCAACGTGGGCCGCGCGCGGTGAGGTGAGGAGAGGAAGGTCGGGCTGGCTTGGGCTGACTTAGCGACCCGGCTGGCCGAAACGAATGGCTGGCCTAACTCTCTTTCTCCTTTTCTATTTTCAATTTAGTGTATATATACATATATTGCCCATTTTAAATATTGAGTAAATACAAACATAAATTGCAATAAATCCCAAACGTGATGCATAAGTTATTATTCTATGTGAATGGAATTAAAATGCAAACTACACTCCTTTATTTACCAATTTCATAATGAAACCTATATGCTTGCACAAGAAAAATGGGTTTTCACAATAAATAAATGAAAAATTTTAATTGGTTGGGATTTTTAGATTGTGTGGATTTTTAGGGTTGTTACAGTCCTCCCCCCTCATTAGGATCTCGACCTCGACATTCAGGGATAACGTACCCTTCGAAGAGGTAAGGAAACATAATCCGTAAGTCCGATTCTTTCTCCCACGTAGCTTCCCTTTCAGTGTGATTGCTCCACTGTACCTTGCACATCGGAATGGTTTTGTTTCGAGTCTCCTTTGTATCCTGTGCCAAGATCTTGATCGGATGTTCCTTGTATTCAAGTGTGTCTTGCAGGTCTAATGCATCTGTAGGAACTTGCTCCTCGGGTAGCTTCAAACACTTCCTTAATTGCGAGACATGGAACACGGGGTGTACTCCAGATAATTCCTCCGGTAGTTCCAGTTTGTAAGCAAGCTTTCCAACCCTTTTACAGATCTTGTATGGCCCAACATATCTTGGTGCCAATTTCCCTTTTACGTGGAATCTGACAGTGCCACGAAGTGGAGATACCTTGAGGTAGACATAATCCCCAACCTCGAACTCAAGCTTTCTACGTCTTCTATCTGCATAGCTCTTTTGCCTACTCTGTGCAATCCTCAAATTCTCTCTTACTTGGGCAACACCTTCTTCTGCTTCCACAATCTTAGCAGGACCGAAGAATGTCCTCTCACCTGGTTCTGACCACATTAGCGGGGTTCTGCACGGTCTTCCATACAACGCTTCAAATGGAGACATCTTAATGCTTGTTTGATAACTGTTGTTGTATGAGAACTCGGCGTGGGGTAGACAGCTCTCCCATCCTTCCTTGTACCTCAATACGCAAGCACGTAACATGTCCTCGAGAATCTGGTTCACTCTTTCTGTTTGCCCATCCGTTTGCGGGTGGTATGCGGTGCTATAGTCGAGCTTGGTTCCGATGGACTTGTGCAAGGATTTCCAGAACTATGATACGAACTATGAGCCTCGGTCAGATATAATACTCAGAGGCGCCCCATGTAACTTCAAAATGTTTGATACGTACAGATCTGCTAGCTTTTTGACTCTATATTTCCTTTTGACCGGTATAAAATGTGCAACTTTGGTTAGACGGTCCACTATTACCCATATAGAATCATATCCATGCTCGGATCGGGGCAGTCCTATTATGAAGTCCATGGATATGCACTCCCACTTCCATTCTGGTATCTCAACTGGTTGTAGCAACCCTGCTGGTCTCTGATGTTCGGCCTTGATTCTATTGCATGTATCACATCGGGCTACATGCCCTGCAATGTCTGTTTTCATATTCTCCGACCAGAAGTGCTTCCTTAGATCATGGTACATCTTGGCTGACCCTGGGTGAATGCAATATTTGGAGTCATGCCCCTCTGACAGAATCTCTTCTCGTATCGCTGAATCCGTCGGTACACAGATTCTATCCTTGTACCATACAGTTCCCTGCTCATCTTCTCGGTATTCGGGGCCTCTTCCCAGCTTCATCAAACCACGGATATAGTCTATCTCAGGACAGTTCTTTTGCGCTTCACGGATTCGTGAGGTGAGATTGTACTCGACGCGAAGCTCATTTAGCATGCCATAGGAGACTACCTCGAGCTGGAATGCGTTGAACTCTCTCCTGAGCTCAGGTGGCATAGAGTTGGTGATGAGGGTATGGCAGTAGCTTTTGCGGCTAAGTGCATCAGCGACAACATTGGCCTTTCCTGGGTGATAATGGATCTCAAGATCATAGTCCTTGATGAGTTCTAGCCATCTGCGCTGCCTCATATTCAGATCTTCCTGTGTGAAGAAGTACTTCAGGCTCTTGTGGTCAGTGTAGATGTCACACTTGTTGCTTATCAGATAGTGTCTCCAAATCTTGAGTGCATGTACCACAGCCGCAAGTTATAGGTCATGAGTCGGGTATCGCTGCTCATGTTCCTTCAACTATCTTGAGGCATAAGCTATCACTCTTCCTTCTTGCATTAGTACACAGCCCAAACCTTGCCGAGAGGCATCACAATATGCAACAAAGTCCTTGTGAATATCGGGCAGGGCTAGTACAGGTGTAGTAGTGAGCTTCTCCTTCAAGGTCTAAAAACTCTTCTCACATTCAGGAGTCCATATAAACTTGTTCTCTTTCTTCAGCAAGTTGGTCATGGGTCTTGCAATCTTGGAGAAGTTCTCAATAAATCTGCGATAGTATCCTGCAAGTCCCAAAAAGCTTCTGATTTCTGACACATTACAGGGTTGTTCCCACTCTTTCACAGCTTCAATCTTGGCTGGGTCTACTGCGACTCCTTCTCCTGACAGTACGTGTCCAAGGAAAGCAACTTCCTCAAGCCAGAATTCGCACTTGGAGAATTTGGCGTATAGCTGGTTGCGAGACAACCTCTCCAATACGGTCCTCAGATGATGTTCATGTTCCTCTTTTGTGGCTGAATAAACCAATATATCATCAATGAATACCACCACAAACTTGTCTAGCTCATTCATGAAGATCTTGTTCATCATGTTCATGAAGTATGCTGGAGCATTAGTGAGTCCAAATGAGACTACTGTGCACTCATACTGTCCATATCTAGTGACAAATGCAGTCTTCGGGATATCTTCTTCCCTGATCTTCATCTGATGATACCCTGATCGGAGATCGATCTTTGAGAAGTACTTGGCCTTACTCAATTGATCTAACAGATCATCGATGCGGGGCAATGGGTACTTATTCTTGACTGTAACCGCATTCAGATTCCGGTAGTCAATGCACATCCTCATCGTGCCATCCTTCTTCTTGACAAACAAAACGGGAGATCCCCAGGGCGAAGCACTTGGCCTAATGAAACCCTTCTCCAGTAATTCTCCCAGCTGCTTCTTGAGTTCCTTCAACTCATCAGCCGACATTCTGTAGGGTCTTTTGGCAATCGGTGCAGTCCCTGGCATCAGCTCTATAACAAACTCCACATTTCTATCTGGTGGCATTCCTGGCAACTCCTCTGGAAATACGTCATTGAATTCACAGACTACTGGCACATCTCTGAATGTCAGCTCTGTCTTATCTGCTTTAGTCTCCAGGGCACATAGGAGGGCTTGGACTCTCTCGGTTTGGGGTACACATCGGACAGCTGTTCCCCAAGGGTGGGTTACCTGAACATATCTAGGTGAACAAGATATCACTCCCCGGTGTTTGGTTAGCCAATCCATGCCTAAGATGACATCTAAGCTATTGGAGGGTAGTAGGGTTAGGTCAGCTCGAAAGTCAAGTCCCTCGATTGTGATTATCACTCCCCTACATATGTGAACGCTTCTGAAGGTTCCTAAGGGCGAGCTAGTTAGAATGGGGTTTGCTCTCGGGGTTACAGGTATGTTATGCTTACGTGCATATGCAGATGAAATGTACGAACATGTAGCTCCCGAATCGAACAGAACTGTAGCCATGTTACCCTGAACTAGGAACGTACCGTACACAGCATCAGGTGCAGCTTCAGCTTCCTCAGCGGTCATGTGGTTCAGTCTTCCTCGGGTAGCAGATCCCCGGTTTGGTGTGCCCTGTGCAGCTGCTGGTGCACGGTTGAGGTCGGGGCACACAGCCACACGGTGTCCAGGCTTTCCGCATCCAAAGCAAGTGAAGGGCGCACTGCCTGCTGTGGCTGTCGCAGGAGCCTTCCAATTGCTTGTCCTTGGCGTGTTGGTAGTGGGGGCGGGTGTGTTCTGCACAGCTCGAGTCGGCGCAGGGTAGGTCTGAGCGGGGCGGTGATAGTTGCTGCTGTTGGTACCACCACGGCTCGTTCCCGAAAAAGGTCCCTGGCGTGTCCGGAAAGGCGGAGGTGCACCCGTTCGCTATCTCTGGGGTGGAGCAGTGCGAGCGGGTCCCTCAGAGCGGCGCTTCTTTTCCTTGTTCTGGGCCTCGAATTCCAGTCGTGCTTCCATGCGATCCTTCTCGATCTCAATACAGCGGTCAATCAGCTCACGCAGAGTGTAGCTCTTGTTCCCTGACAGAGCCAACCTGATCTTGGTCTGAAGTCCCTTCCTGTAGTAGTACATCTTTTCCTTCTCGGAACTCACGCAAGACGTAGGTGCGTAGCGGAGCAAGCAGTTGAAGCGGGTGGTGTACTCGTGGATTCGATCAGCTCCCTGGGAGATGTTACGAAACTCGTTCTCCTTGGCCTCCATGACTCCCTCAGGAATGTGGTGGTCACGGAAAGCCTCGGTGAACTCATCCCAGTCAATGCGGGCTGGGTCCTCATGAGCGCTGGTGTAGTTGTCCCACCATGCTCGTGCAGCACCGGTCAGCTGGTGGCTAGCAATCCCAACACACTCCTCGTCGGAGCAAGTGGTCAGGTCCAGCTTCTTCTCCATCTCCTTAAGCCAATCGTCGGCAGCGAGAGGATCGCTGTCGGTCCCGTCGAAGGTAGGTGGCCTCAGCTTCAGGAAACCCTCCAGTTTCCTTTGGAAGTCATTCTGGGGTGGCCCGTGGTGCCTGTTCATCCCAGCAGCTATGGCATTCAGCAGCTGGGTCTGCTGAGCCATCACTTCCGCCAACGTCGGTGGCGGCGGCGGTGGCGGTGGCGGAGGCACGTTCTCGCCTTGTGGTGGCGGATCGTTCACCAGCGGTGCATTCTCTGCCCGGCGCAGCTCTTCTTCCAGGCTAACTCCAGCACGTCTACCAGCTGGGCGTCCACGGTTGCGACCACGCCCACGTCCTGGCGCAGGCGCGGGGGAGGGCTGGCGGTTCTCCAAACGCGCAGAACGTCTCATCGACATCTGAAATTATTAGGTACGTGCTCAGTGCAGTAATAATCTTGTAGTTGTTTAAGTAGGAGTTAGATGTTTTCAACGATTTAAATGAATTAAAACATTTTTCATGCTATCCTACACTCAACCAAAGAAGCATAAAGAACCATAAGAAGCATAAGATCCAAATGTCACTCATCACATGGTTATTATTACATAAAGGATGTTACTAACTGCTAAGAAGATCGTGCTATGCGCAGATAGCCAATGACAGGATAACTCATGGTGTCACTAGTCTAAGGGCCACGCAGGGTCCCATAAGCTACTGGTGCATAAGGTCAAGTACGGCGTCGGGTATGCGGCTGTCCTCTGCCTCGACAAGCTTCCCTCGGCTGAAGTACTGGATCTGGTCAGACGGTGCTCCCAGCTCCTCCAGCACCTGGCGTAGTACCATGGCAACTCCGTCGTGGTTCCTTCCGTTGATCGGGATCTCAATAGTGCCGTCGTGCAGTGGACGAAGTGGTGGTCCAAGGCTGGTCATCAGCGAATTTTTCAAGAAACGGATTAGCAGGTCCTTGTATTAGATAAGCCATTGCATAAAAAGTGAATGCAAGGTCGGTAATATAACCGAAAGAGAGTCTGGCTTCCTGTTCTAACGTCCATTTGCTATGGGTCTCGTCCTACAGTCAAGTATGGCTCTGATACCAACTGAAACGACCTCGATTTCCGCGAAGGGAAATCCACAGGCTTGAATTGTAATTCAACAGATTGCTTGGGACAATCCATGAAATTACCCATATCTCAGTTGCCACCAGGATCCATACAACGGTAAATAAGTCTTACATAAATATTTATTACATCGCCACACTGGCGGAATCAACAATCAGAGAAGCTTTAGAAGATGCGGAAGCGATTCATCCTTCACGGCCAACTTGAGTGTAGCACGTGACCCTATTCCTCGTCATCATCTCCCTCGAAGTCGTACTCATTCTCGTCACCTGACAGCAAATTTATCAGTACGATTTGTACTGGCCACGGAGCCCACCTATGCAGCATTTGCTTTGTGGAAAGTGGATGCAAGGTTATACAAGCAGACCTATAGGCTGAGGTTTTCCTATGCAGCTGTAATCAATGTTTAATTAGTCAAGTTTTATCACCAGTTAACACCATCATCCCTTTTCCCATCACCACACCTCACATACCCACACCTCACTCTCATTCAATAGGCCCAACTCCCTCTCGGGCCTATCTCAGCGGCACACTACCACAACGGGTACACTGCCGGAAAAATGTCATCCAGGGGGAGAAGAGAACACTCACTACACTAGTAGAAGCTTCATAGGAAAGGTCCATAGCCAACAGGTTGGCATATGTATCGATCGATCAACCGTACACTCTGCAGAGGTTTCACTACCCACAAGATTAGCCATCATAGGTGTTGCGCAAACACCTAGGCAGAATTCCGGGTGCTTGCTTGCCTAGGTCGATGCCACCCTACCACTCAGCCCTGGGATATTCCGGATCCTACACCGTTATGCTGAGACTGGGAGACACAGTACCGAGCCCATCCAGTGGTACTGTGCATCTAGAACGGAACGGGAACCCATCGACCGTCTCCGCCCACCCTTATCACCTTTCAACCAAGCAGTCGTGGCACCGTCCTACCAAGTAGTCTAGCCGTCTCCCGCCCATCAGAAGCGAATGAGTAGAAAAGGATTCCCATGAACCTGAAACTAGTCCATCCTAGGTTTGACCAAGCAGGCATCTCCACTTAGGGGATACTCTCCCCGTGCTATCACAGCACCTCCGTCCACGGGCTTCAAACCACCAAGGCTATCCCACCCGGAACCTCCTCAACAACTTTACCCGCCACAGGTATCTCGCTTGGGGATGCCCAGGTTGCACCCCCGGCACGACTTGCCCCATGGGCTCGTCTCACATCCCACTTGGTCGACATCAACCCTTACCACGCACCCAAGACGCACGCAGCACTCTCTCCCAGTGGTTATAATCAGTTATACACCGTCCCAATTCCACCACATAGCATATAGCAAGTAGAAAGTAGTGGAAGAGTAACAGTAAATTAAGCAGCAGCTAACCTAGCAGCGGACAGCAGGGTAAAGTCTTATCAAGGCAGGGAATTCAAATATACTACCATGCAACCAATCCATACGTAATCATAAAGCAATAGCAACAATGTCATTTGCAATGCGTAAATAGGATCTAAGGATTTGGTGGGACGTGGCACCTTCGTAGTCGTCTCCTAGCTCCTGAAAGTACTCGTGGTCGTCTTCCTTAGTCAGATCCTCCTCCGGCTCTGAAATCGAACACGAAACAGTCGCGTCAGCGACTCCTATAGGGTATTTCAGAAAAATCCAATAAAACAAAGAGCCAAATGCACACAAACATAGTCTTAGATTGTAGATCTCATTTTCCTGAGAATTTTGATATATGGTGCGCAATTTTTGGTCATCGTATGAATAAGTTATGAATTTCCGAAGATTATCCTATTTTCTGAAAATGGGAAAACTGGTCGGTTAATCAGGGGCAGCTCGGGATTGGTCCACGTGGCACGCGGGTCCAGTAGTGCGGCAAGTGGCGCCTCAACAGAACACAGACCCGATGGTCGCCCACCAGGTGTTCGATGCTGGTTCCCAGAGAGTTGCCGGAGTTGGCGTAGCTCGGCGTGGCTCGGCGGTGGTCGGGGGTAGCTCGGCTGTGGTTGGGGGTAGCTCGGCGGAGCTCGGCGGTGGTCGGGGGTAGCTCGGCGGAGCTCGGCGTAGCTCGGCGGGGCTCGGGCGAATCGGAGATTCGGGGCGCCGAGGGTGCCGCTCTCCCGAGCTCTCCCGGGGAGGCTCGGGCGAATCGGAGATTTGGTGCGCCCGAGGGTGCCGTTCTCCCGAGGTCTCCCGCGGAGGCTCGGGCGAATCGGAAATTTGGGCGCCCGAGGGTGCCGTTCTCCCGAGGTCTCCTGCGGAGGCTCGGGCGAATCGGACATTTGGGCGCCGAGGGGGCTGCTTTCGCGAGCTCTCCCGGTGGGGCTCGGGCGAATCGGAAATTTGGGCGCCCGAGGGTGCTGCTCTCCCGAGCTCTCCTGGGGAGGCTCGGGCGAATCGGAGATTTGGTGCGCCGAGGGTGCTGCTCTCCCGAGCTCTCCTGGGGAGGCTCGGGCGAATCGGAGATTCGGTGCTAGCAGGGTTCCAGGGCGTCTGTTCAAGGCGGCGGTGTCTCTCCGGTGCGGCGGACGATGACAGGGCGGCGATGACCATATTTCGGCAAGACAGGGCTCGGCTTTCCCCAATTGGCGTGCTCAGGCAGTCGTCCGACCAGATGGTGGTGGGTTAGAGTCGTGGTATGGCCTCCTTCTCTCCCTCGGCATACGGCGGTTCTCCGACGAGGTGGAGGCGCACGTAGCCAAGGCGACAGTCGTGATTCGGGGCTCGGCTATCTAGCGGCGGTGCCGAGGCAGACTTGGCGAACCTCGGCGGCCTTTCTCCGCAGCGCGAGGCGACCGGGGGTACTCGGAACGGATTTAGGCGAGGCGGAACCTGTCGGCGGCGATGTCGTCGCGACGGTGAGGTTCCGGCGGGGCTAAGGAGGTCTTCTAGGAGATGTATACGCGTCCAGGGTCTATGGCGATGGTATACCAACTACCAATTTTGGCTACCGAGCTTTCCAAGGTGCTCGGTTGTGGCGGCGGCGTGTCGCCGACGACGGCGGAAGGCGGCATCGCGGCTACGACCAAGTATTGGTTCAATCGAATGCGGTCTTGTCAAATTGGTGAGGCCAGAGAGGCATACAACACTCTGGTGGCGAACTTTAGCCATGGCATGACCTTCTTTTGGCGACGGCTCGCGGCGGCGCTCCGGTAAGGTCGCGGCGCACGCGGCCAAGGCGATTCAGGCTTCCTCTAGCGCTTAGATCCGCGTAGCTAGCTCGAGGGGGTCGTGGCGGTGCTCCACGACGCTCTAACCTATACGGTTGCTAGACGGATTGCTCGGAACGGGTGATTCGGCGTCGGAACGCGTCGGTGGTGAACGCGCTCCGCCGAGAACGCGTCGTGCTGCGTTCTCGGTCTAGCAAGCTTGTAGTCCGGGGGTTTTGGCCGGTCGAATGAGTGCATGGTGCAAGTGATCTTCCCGAGCCGGTAAAGGCTCGTGCCTGCGCGTCCCGAGGGTGGAACGCCATGGCAAAAGCAGGGCAAGGTTCGGACATGGCGTGCGATGGCTCACCGTGGTGTCGGTGAAGCTAGGATGGTGGTGCAGTGGCGAGTCGGAGCCGTGCAGAGCGATCGCAGTGCCGTGCCGCTCCTCGTCCGCAGCTCGGGCTTCTCCTCCGTGTCCGGCTCCGGCGTGCTCCGCGGCGGCGGCGCTCCGGCAGCTTCTCCTCCTCTGCTCCGCCCTTCTCCTTCGCTCTCTCTCTCGGTTTGGTGCAGTGTGCCGGTCTGTGCTGCGGTGGCGGCGAGGGGAATGAGGGTAGGGCTTCGGGGTGCTCCAATTTATAGGCGAGCTTGGCCAGCTCCAATGGCGAACGGTCCTGATTGCGCTCGACCGATCGAAGGGCCGTGGCTCGAGTGGATCTAGGGCTCCGGATGGGCACGGGTTCGCTTGGCGGCCAAGAAAGGAGGGGACAGGAGGGGGACAGCGGGGTCAGGGCTCTGCCATGCTGTCGGCTGTGGGACCGGGGTCACGCCATTCGCGCGACACCCCCGGCAGGCGCGTCGCCTTCGTGAGGAAGAAGAACAGTGGGGGGGGCGAGAGCGGCTGACAGGCGGGGTCGGGTTGGCAGCGAGCGCGAGCGTGTGTGTGCCGGTCGCGCGCGCGCTGCCGAGCCGCAACGTGGGCCGCGCGCGGTGAGGTGAGGAGAGGAAGGTCGGGCTGGCTTGGGCTGACTTAGCGACCCGGCTGGCCGAAACGAATGGCTGGCCTAACTCTCTTTCTCCTTTTCTATTTTCAATTTAGTGTATATATACATATATTGCCCATTTTAAATATTGAGTAAATACAAACATAAATTGCAATAAATCCCAAACGTGATGCATAAGTTATTATTCTATGTGAATGGAATTAAAATGCAAACTACACTCCTTTATTTACCAATTTCATAATGAAACCTATATGCTTGCACAAGAAAAATGGGTTTTCACAATAAATAAATGAAAAATTTTAATTGGTTGGGATTTTTAGATTGTGTGGATTTTTAGGGTTGTTACATTCCTCCCCCCTCATTAGGATCTCGACCTCGAGATTCAGGGATAACGTACCCTTCGAAGAGGTAAGGAAACATAATCCGCAAGTCCGATTCTTTCTCCCACGTAGCTTCCCTTTCAGTGTGATTGCTCCACTGTACCTTGCACATCGGAATGGTTTTGTTTCGAGTCTCCTTTGTATCCTGTGCCAAGATCTTGATCGGATGTTCCTTGTATTCAAGTGTGTCTTGCAGGTCTAATGCATCTGTAGGAACTTGCTCCTCGGGTAGCTTCAAACACTTCCTTAATTGCGAGACATGGAACACGGGGTGTACTCCAGATAATTCCTCCGGTAGTTCCAGTTTGTAAGCAAGCTTTCCAACCCTTTTACAGATCTTGTATGGCCCAACATATCTTGGTGCCAATTTCCCTTTTACGTGGAATCTGACAGTGCCACGAAGTGGAGATACCTTGAGGTAGACATAATCCCCAACCTCGAACTCAAGCTTTCTACGTCTTCTATCTGCATAGCTCTTTTGCCTACTCTGTGCAATCCTCAAATTCTCTCTTACTTGGGCAACACCTTCTTCTGCTTCCACAATCTTAGCAGGACCGAAGAATGTCCTCTCACCTGGTTCTGACCACATTAGCGGGGTTCTGCACGGTCTTCCATACAACGCTTCAAATGGAGACATCTTAATGCTTGTTTGATAACTGTTGTTGTATGAGAACTCGGCGTGGGGTAGACAGCTCTCCCATCCTTCCTTGTACCTCAATACGCAAGCACGTAACATGTCCTCGAGAATCTGGTTCACTCTTTCTGTTTGCCCATCCGTTTGCGGGTGGTATGCGGTGCTATAGTCGAGCTTGGTTCCGATGGACTTGTGCAAGGATTTCCAGAACTGTGATACGAACTGTGAGCCTCGGTCAGATATAATACTCAGAGGCGCCCCATGTAACTTCAAAATGTTTGATACGTACAGATCTGCTAGCTTTTTGACTCTATATTTCCTTTTGACCGGTATAAAATGTGCAACTTTGGTTAGACGGTCCACTATTACCCATATAGAATCATATCCATGCTCGGATCGGGGCAGTCCTATTATGAAGTCCATGGATATGCACTCCCACTTCCATTCTGGTATCTCAACTGGTTGTAGCAACCCTGCGGGTCTCTGATGTTCGGCCTTGATTCTATTGCATGTATCACATCGGGCTACATGCCCTGCAATGTCTGTTTTCATATTCTCCGACCAGAAGTGCTTCCTTAGATCATGGTACATCTTGGCTGACCCTGGGTGAATGCAATATTTGGAGTCATGCCCCTCTGACAGAATCTCTTCTCGTATCGCTGAATCCGTCGGTACACAGATTCTATCCTTGTACCATACAGTTCCCTGCTCATCTTCTCGGTATTCGGGGCCTCTTCCCAGCTTCATCAAACCACGGATATAGTCTATCTCAGGACAGTTCTTTTGCGCTTCACGGATTCGTGAGGTGAGATTGTACTCGACGCGAAGCTCATTTAGCATGCCATAGGAGACTACCTCGAGCTGGAATGCGTTGAACTCTCTCCTGAGCTCAGGTGGCATAGAGTTGGTGATGAGGGTATGGCAGTAGCTTTTGCGGCTAAGTGCATCAGCGACAACATTGGCCTTTCCTGGGTGATAATGGATCTCAAGATCATAGTCCTTGATGAGTTCTAGCCATCTGCGCTGCCTCATATTCAGATCTTCCTGTGTGAAGAAGTACTTCAGGCTCTTGTGGTCAGTGCAGATGTCACACTTGTTGCTTATCAGATAGTGTCTCCAAATCTTGAGTGCATGTACCACGGCCGCAAGTTATAGGTCATGAGTCGGGTATCGCTGCTCATGTTCCTTCAACTGTCTTGAGGCATAAGCTATCACTCTTCCTTCTTGCATTAGTACACAGCCCAAACCTTGCCGAGAGGCATCACAATATGCAACAAAGTCCTTGTGAATATCGGGCAGGGCTAGTACAGGTGTAGTAGTGAGCTTCTCCTTCAAGGTCTAAAAACTCTTCTCACATTCAGGAGTCCATATAAACTTGTTCTCTTTCTTCAGCAAGTTGGTCATGGGTCTTGCAATCTTGGAGAAGTTCTCAATAAATCTGCGATAGTATCCTGCAAGTCCCAAAAAGCTTCTGATTTCTGACACATTACAGGGTTGTTCCCACTCTTTCACAGCTTCAATCTTGGCTGGGTCTACTGCGACTCCTTCTCCTGACAGTACGTGTCCAAGGAAAGCAACTTCCTCAAGCCAGAATTCGCACTTGGAGAATTTGGCGTATAGCTGGTTGCGAGACAACCTCTCCAATACGGTCCTCAGATGATGTTCATGTTCCTCTTTTGTGGCTGAATAAACCAATATATCATCAATGAATACCACCACAAACTTGTCTAGCTCATTCATGAAGATCTTGTTCATCATGTTCATGAAGTATGCTGGAGCATTAGTGAGTCCAAATGAGACTACTGTGCACTCATACTGTCCATATCTAGTGACAAATGCAGTCTTCGGGATATCTTCTTCCCTGATCTTCATCTGATGATACCCTGATCGGAGATCGATCTTTGAGAAGTACTTGGCCTTACTCAATTGATCTAACAGATCATCGATGCGGGGCAATGGGTACTTATTCTTGACTGTAACCGCATTCAGATTCCGGTAGTCAATGCACATCCTCATCGTGCCATCCTTCTTCTTGACAAACAAAACGGGAGATCCCCAGGGCGAAGCACTTGGCCTAATGAAACCCTTCTCCAGTAATTCTCCCAGCTGCTTCTTGAGTTCCTTCAACTCATCAGCCGACATTCTGTAGGGTCTTTTGGCAATCGGTGCAGTCCCTGGCATCAGCTCTATAACAAACTCCACATTTCTATCTGGTGGCATTCCTGGCAACTCCTCTGGAAATACGTCATTGAATTCACAGACTACTGGCACATCTCTGAATGTCAGCTCTGTCTTATCTGCTTTAGTCTCCAGGGCACATAGGAGGGCTTGGACTCTCTCGGTTTGGGGTACACATCGGACAGCTGTTCCCCAAGGGTGGGTTACCTGAACATATCTAGGTGAACAAGATATCACTCCCCGGTGTTTGGTTAGCCAATCCATGCCTAAGATGACATCTAAGCTATTGGAGGGTAGTAGGGTTAGGTCAGCTCGAAAGTCAAGTCCCTCGATTGTGATTATCACTCCCCTACATATGTGAACGCTTCTGAAGGTTCCTAAGGGCGAGCTAGTTAGAATGGGGTTTGCTCTCGGGGTTACAGGTATGTTATGCTTACGTGCATATGCAGATGAAATGTACGAACATGTAGCTCCCGAATCGAACAGAACTGTAGCCATGTTACCCTGAACTAGGAACGTACCGTACACAGCATCAGGTGCAGCTTCAGCTTCCTCAGCGGTCATGTGGTTCAGTCTTCCTCGGGTAGCAGATCCCCGGTTTGGTGTGCCCTGTGCAGCTGCTGGTGCACGGTTGAGGTCGGGGCACACAGCCACACGGTGTCCAGGCTTTCCGCATCCAAAGCAAGTGAAGGGCGCACTGCCTGCTGTGGCTGTCGCAGGAGCCTTCCAATTGCTTGTCCTTGGCGTGTTGGTAGTGGGGGCGGGTGTGTTCTGCACAGCTCGAGTCGGCGCAGGGTAGGTCTGAGCGGGGCGGTGATAGTTGCTGCTGTTGGTACCACCACGGCTCGTTCCCGAAAAAGGTCCCTAGCGTGTCCGGAAAGGCGGAGGTGCACCCGTTCGCTATCTCTGGGGTGGAGCAGTGCGAGCGGGTCCCTCAGAGCGGCGCTTCTTTTCCTTGTTCTGGGCCTCGAATTCCAGTTGTGCTTCCATGCGATCCTTCTCGATCTCAATACAGCGGTCAATCAGCTCACGCAGAGTGTAGCTCTTGTTCCCTGACAGAGCCAACCTGATCTTGGTCTGAAGTCCCTTCCTGTAGTAGTACATCTTTTCCTTCTCGGAACTCACGCAAGACGCAGGTGCGTAGCGGAGCAAGCAGTTGAAGCGGGTGGTGTACTCGTGGATCCGATCAGCTCCCTGGGAGATGTTACGAAACTCATTCTCCTTGGCCTCCATGACTCCCTCAGGAATGTGGTGGTCACGGAAAGCCTCGGTGAACTCATCCCAGTCAATGCGGGCTGGGTCCTCGTGAGCGCTGGTGTAGTTGTCCCACCATGCTCGTGCAGCACCGGTCAGCTGGTGGCTAGCAATCCCAACACACTCCTCGTCGGAGCAAGTGGTCAGGTCCAGCTTCTTCTCCATCTCCTTAAGCCAATCGTCGGCAGCGAGAGGATCGCTGTCGGTCCCGTCGAAGGTAGGTGGCCTCAGCTTCAGGAAACCCTCCAGTTTCCTTTGGAAGTCATTCTGGGGTGGCCCGTGGTGCCTGTTCATCCCAGCAGCTATGGCATTCAGCAGCTGGGTCTGCTGAGCCATCACTTCCGCCAACGTCGGTGGCGGCGGCGGTGGCGGTGGCGGAGGCACGTTCTCGCCTTGTGGTGGCGGATCGTTCACCAGCGGTGCATTCTCTGCCCGGCGCAGCTTTTCTTCCAGGTTAACTCCAGCACGTCTGCCAGCTGGGCGTCCACGGTTGCGACCACGCCCACGTCCTGGCGCAGGCGCGGGGGAGGACTGGCGGTTCTCCAAACGCGCAGAACGTCTCATCGACATCTGAAATTATTAGGTACGTGCTCAGTGCAGTAATAATCTTGTAGTTGTTTAAGTAGGAGTTAGATGTTTTCAACGATTTAAATGAATTAAAACATTTTTCATGCTATCCTACACTCAACCAAAGAAGCATAAAGAACCATAAGAAGCATAAGATCCAAATGTCACTCATCACATGGTTATTATTACATAAAGGATGTTACTAGCTGCTAAGAAGATCGTGCTATGCGCAGATAGCCAATGACAGGATAACTCATGGTGTCACTAGTCTAAGGGCCACGCAGGGTCCCATAAGCTACTGGTGCATAAGGTCAAGTACGGCGTCGGGTATGCGGCTGTCCTCTGCCTCGACAAGCTTCCCTCGGCTGAAGTACTGGATCTGGTCAGACGGTGCTCCCAGCTCCTCCAGCACCTGGCGTAGTACCATGGCAACTCCGTCGTGGTTCCTTCCGTTGATCGGGATCTCAATAGTGCCGTCGTGCAGTGGACGAAGTGGTGGTCCAAGGCTGGTCATCAGCGAATTTTTCAAGAAACGGATTAGCAGGTCCTTGTATTAGATAAGCCATTGCATAAAAAGTGAATGCAAGGTCGGTAATATAACCGAAAGAGAGTCTGGCTTCCTGTTCTAACGTCCATTTGCTATGGGTCTCGTCCTACAGTCAAGTATGGCTCTGATACCAACTGAAACGACCTCGATTTCCGCGAAGGGAAATCCACAGGCTTGAATTGTAATTCAACAGATTGCTTGGGACAATCCATGAAATTACCCATATCTCAGTTGCCACCAGGATCCATACAACGGTAAATAAGTCTTACATAAATATTTATTACATCGCCACACTGGCGGAATCAACAATCAGAGAAGCTTTAGAAGATGCGGAAGCGATTCATCCTTCACGGCCAACTTGAGTGTAGCACGTGACCCTATTCCTCGTCATCATCTCCCTCGAAGTCGTACTCATTCTCGTCACCTGACAGCAAATTTATCAGTACGATTTGTACTGGCCACGGAGCCCACCTATGCAGCATTTGCTTTGTGGAAAGTGGATGCAAGGCTATACAAGCAGACCTATAGGCTGAGGTTTTCCTATGCAGCTGTAATCAATGTTTAATTAGTCAAGTTTTATCACCAGTTAACACCATCATCCCTTTTCCCATCACCACACCTCACATACCCACACCTCACTCTCATTCAATAGGCCCAACTCCCTCTCGGGCCTATCTCAGCGGCACACTACCACAACGGGTACACTGCCAGAAAAATGTCATCCAGGGGGAGAAGAGAACACTCACTACACTAGTAGAAGCTTCATAGGAAAGGTCCATAGCCAACAGGTTGGCATATGTATCGATCGATCAACCGTACACTCTGCAGAGGTTTCACTACCCACAAGATTAGCCATCATAGGTGTTGCGCAAACACCTAGGCAGAATTCCGGGTGCTTGCTTGCCTAGGTCGATGCCACCCTACCACTCAGCCCTGGGATATTCCGGATCCTACACCGTTATGCTGAGACTGGGAGACACAGTACCGAGCCCATCCAGTGGTACTGTGCATCTAGAACGGAACGGGAACCCATCGACCGTCTCCGCCCACCCTTATCACCATTCAACCAAGCAGTAGTGGCACCGTCCTACCAAGTAGTCCAGCCGTCTCCCGCCCATCAGAAGCGAATGAGTAGAAAAGGATTCCCATGAACCTGAAACTAGTCCATCCTAGGTTTGACCAAGCAGGCATCTCCACTTAGGGGATACTCTCCCCGTGCTATCACAGCACCTCCGTCCACGGGCTTCAAACCACCAAGGCTATCCCACCCGGAACCTCCTCAACAACTTTACCCGCCACAGGTATCTCGCTTGGGGATGCCCAGGTTGCACCCCCGGCACGACTTGCCCCATGGGCTCGTCTCACATCCCACTTGGTCGACATCAACCCTTACCACGCACCCAAGACGCACGCAGCACTCTCTCCCAGTGGTTATAATCAGTTATACACCGTCCCAATTCCACCACATAGCATATAGCAAGTAGAAAGTAGTGGAAGAGTAACAGTAAATTAAGCAGCAGCTAACCTAGCAGCGGACAGCAGGGTAAAGTCTTATCAAGGCAGGGAATTCAAATATACTACCATGCAACCAATCCATACGTAATCATAAAGCAATAGCAACAATGTCATTTGCAATGCGTAAATAGGATCTAAGGATTTGGTGGGACGTGGCACCTTCGTAGTCGTCTCCTAGCTCTTGAAAGTACTCGTGGTCGTCTTCCTTAGTCAGATCCTCCTCCGGCTCTGAAATCGAACACGAAACAGTCGCGTCAGTGACTCCTATAGGGTATTTCAGAAAAATCCAATAAAACAAAGAGCCAAATGCACACAAACATAGTCTTAGATTGTAGATCTCATTTTCCTGAGAATTTTGATATATGGTGCGCAATTTTTGGTCATCGTATGAATAAGTTATGAATTTCCGAAGATTATCCTATTTTCTGAAAATGGGAAAACTGGTCGGTTAATCAGGGGCAGCTCGGGATTGGTCCACGTGGCGCGCGGGTCCAGTAGTGCGGCAAGTGGCGCCTCAACAGAACACAGACCCGATGGTCGCCCACCAGGTGTTCGATGCTGGTTCCCAGAGAGTTGCCGGAGTTGGCGTAGCTCGGCGTGGCTCGGCGGTGGTCGGGGGTAGCTCGGCTGTGGTTGGGGGTAGCTCGGCGGAGCTCGGCGGTGGTCGGGGGTAGCTCGGCGGAGCTCGGCGTAGCTCGGCGGGGCTCGGGCGAATCGGAGATTCGGGGCGCCGAGGGTGCCGCTCTCCCGAGCTCTCCCGGGGAGGCTCGGGCGAATCGGAGATTTGGTGCGCCCGAGGGTGCCGTTCTCCCGAGGTCTCCCGCGGAGGCTCGGGCGAATCGGAAATTTGGGCGCCCGAGGGTGCCGTTCTCCCGAGGTCTCCTGCGGAGGCTCGGGCGAATCGGACATTTGGGCGCCGAGGGGGCTGCTTTCGCGAGCTCTCCCGGTGGGGCTCGGGCGAATCGGAAATTTGGGCGCCCGAGGGTGCTGCTCTCCCGAGCTCTCCTGGGGAGGCTCGGGCGAATCGGAGATTTGGTGCGCCGAGGGTGCTGCTCTCCCGAGCTCTCCTGGGGAGGCTCGGGCGAATCGGAGATTCGGTGCTAGCAGGGTTCCAGGGCGTCTGTTCAAGGCGGCGGTGTCTCTCCGATGCGGCGGACGATGACAGGGCGGCGATGACCATATTTCGGCAAGACAGGGCTCGGCTTTCCCCAATTGGCGTGCTCAGGCAGTCGTCCGACCAGATGGTGGTGGGTTAGAGTCGTGGTATGGCCTCCTTCTCTCCCTCGGCATACGGCGGTTCTCCGACGAGGTGGAGGCGCACGTAGCCAAGGCGACAGTCGTGATTCGGGGCTCGGCTATCTAGCGGCGGTGCCGAGGCAGACTTGGCGAACCTCGGCGGCCTTTCTCCGCAGCGCGAGGCGACCGGGGGTACTCGGAACGGATTTAGGCGAGGCGGAACCTGTCGGCGGCGATGTCGTCGCGACGGTGAGGTTCCGGCGGGGCTAAGGAGGTCTTCTAGGAGATGTATACGCGTCCAGGGTCTATGGCGATGGTATACCAACTACCAATTTTGGCTACCGAGCTTTCCAAGGTGCTCGGTTGTGGCGGCGGCGTGTCGCCGACGACGGCGGAAGGCGGCATCGCGGCTACGACCAAGTATTGGTTCAATCGAATGCGGTCTTGTCAAATTAGTGAGGCCAGAGAGGCATACAACACTCTGGTGGTGAACTTTAGCCATGGCATGACCTTCTTTTGGCGACGGCTCGCGGCGGCGCTCAGGTAAGGTCGCGGCGCACGCGGCCAAGGCGATTCAGGCTTCCTCTAGCGCTTAGATCCGCGTAGCTGGCTCGAGGGGGTCGTGGCGGTGCTCCACGACGCTCTAACCTATACGGTTGGTAGACGGATTGCTCGGAACGGGTGATTCGGCGTCGGAACGCGTCGGTGGTGAACGCGCTCCGCCGAGAACGCGTCGTGCTGCGTTCTCGGTCTAGCAAGCTTGTAGTCCGGGGGTTTTGGCCGGTCGAATGAGTGCATGGTGCAAGTGATCTTCCCGAGCCGGTAAAGGCTCGTGCCTGCGCGTCCCGAGGGTGGAACGCCATGGCAAAAGCAAGGCAAGGTTCGGACATGGCGTGCGATGGCTCACCGTGGTGTCGGTGAAGCTAGGATGGCGGTGCAGTGGCGAGTCGGAGCCGTGCAGAGCGATCGCAGTGCCGTGCCGCTCCTCGTCCGCAGCTCGGGCTTCTCCTCCGTGTCCGGCTCCGGCGTGCTCCGCGGCGGCGGCGCTCCGGCAGCTTCTCCTCCTCTGCTCCGCCCTTCTCCTTCGCTCTCTCTCTCGGTTTGGTGCAGTGTGCCGGTCTGTGCTGCGGTGGCGGCGAGGGGAATGAGGGTAGGGCTTCGGGGTGCTCCAATTTATAGGCGAGCTTGGCCAGCTCCAATGGCGAACGGTCCTGATTGCGCTCAACCGATCGAAGGGCCGTGGCTCGAGTGGATCTAGGGCTCCGGATGGGCACGGGTTCGCTTGGCGGCCAAGAAAGGAGGGGACAGGAGGGGGACAGCGGGGTCAGGGCTCTGCCATGCTGTCGGCTGTGGGACCGGGGTCACGCCATTCGCGCGACACCCCCGGCAGGCGCGTCGCCTTCGTGAGGAAGAAGAACAGTGGGGGGGCGAGAGCGGCTGACAGGCGGGGTCGGGTTGGCAGCGAGCGCGAGCGTGTGTGTGCCGGTCGCGCGCGCGCTGCCGAGCCGCAACGTGGGCCGCGCGCGGTGAGGTGAGGAGAGGAAGGTCGGGCTGGCTTGGGCTGACTTAGCGACCCGGCTGGCCGAAACGAATGGCTGGCCTAACTCTCTTTCTCCTTTTCTATTTTCAATTTAGTGTATATATACATATATTGCCCATTTTAAATATTGAGTAAATACAAACATAAATTGCAATAAATCCCAAACGTGATGCATAAGTTATTATTCTATGTGAATGGAATTAAAATGCAAACTACACTCCTTTATTTACCAATTTCATAATGAAACCTATATGCTTGCACAAGAAAAATGGGTTTTCACAATAAATAAATGAAAAATTTTAATTGGTTGGGATTTTTAGATTGTGTGGATTTTTAGGGTTGTTACAGTCCTCCCCCCTCATTAGGATCTCGACCTCGAGATTCAGGGATAACGTACCCTTCGAAGAGGTAAGGAAACATAATCCGCAAGTCCGATTCTTTCTCCCACGTAGCTTCCCTTTCAGTGTGATTGCTCCACTGTACCTTGCACATCGGAATGGTTTTGTTTCGAGTCTCCTTTGTATCCTGTGCCAAGATCTTGATCGGATGTTCCTTGTATTCAAGTGTGTCTTGCAGGTCTAATGCATCTGTAGGAACTTGCTCCTCGGGTAGCTTCAAACACTTCCTTAATTACGAGACATGGAACACGGGGTGTACTCCAGATAATTCCTCCGGTAGTTCCAGTTTGTAAGCAAACTTTCCAACCCTTTTACAGATCTTGTATGGCCCAACATATCTTGGTGCCAATTTCCCTTTTACGTGGAATCTGACAGTGCCACGAAGTGGAGATACCTTGAGGTAGACATAATCCCCAACCTCGAACTCAAGCTTTCTACGTCTTCTATCTGCATAGCTCTTTTGCCTACTCTGTGCAATCCTCAAATTCTCTCTTACTTGGGCAACACCTTCTTCTGCTTCCACAATCTTAGCAGGACCGAAGAATGTCCTCTCACCTGGTTCTGACCACATTAGCGGGGTTCTGCACGGTCTTCCATACAACGCTTCAAATGGAGACATCTTAATGCTTGTTTGATAACTGTTGTTGTATGAGAACTCGGCGTGGGGTAGACAGCTCTCCCATCCTTCCTTGTACCTCAATACGCAAGCATGTAACATGTCCTCGAGAATCTGGTTCACTCTTTCTGTTAGCCCATCCGTTTGCGGGTGGTATGCGGTGCTATAGTCGAGCTTGGTTCCGATGGACTTGTGCAAGGATTTCCAGAACTGTGATACGAACTGTGAGCCTCGGTCAGATATAATACTCAGAGGCGCCCCATGTAACTTCAAAATGTTTGATACGTACAGATCTGCTAGCTTTTTGACTCTATATTTCCTTTTGACCGGTATAAAATGTGCAACTTTGGTTAGACGGTCCACTATTACCCATATAGAATCATATCCATGCTCGGATCGGGGCAGTCCTATTATGAAGTCCATGGATATGCACTCCCACTTCCATTCTGGTATCTCAACTGGTTGTAGCAACCCTGCTGGTCTCTGATGTTCGGCCTTGATTCTATTGCATGTATCACATCGGGCTACATGCCCTGCAATGTCTGTTTTCATATTCTCCGACCAGAAGTGCTTCCTTAGATCATGGTACATCTTGGCTGACCCTGGGTGAATGCAATATTTGGAGTCATGCCCCTCTGACAGAATCTCTTCTCGTATCGCTGAATCCGTCGGTACACAGATTCTATCCTTGTACCATACAGTTCCCTGCTCATCTTCTCGGTATTCGGGGCCTCTTCCCAGCTTCATCAAACCACGGATATAGTCTATCTCAGGACAGTTCTTTTGCGCTTCACGGATTCGTGAGGTGAGATTGTACTCGACGCGAAGCTCATTTAGCATGCCATAGGAGACTACCTCGAGCTGGAATGCGTTGAACTCTCTCCTGAGCTCAGGTGGCATAGAGTTGGTGATGAGGGTATGGCAGTAGCTTTTGCGGCTAAGTGCATCAGCGACAACATTGGCCTTTCCTGGGTGATAATGGATCTCAAGATCATAGTCCTTGATGAGTTCTAGCCATCTGCGCTGCCTCATATTCAGATCTTCCTGTGTGAAGAAGTACTTCAGGCTCTTGTGGTCAGTGTAGATGTCACACTTGTTGCTTATCAGATAGTGTCTCCAAATCTTGAGTGCATGTACCACGGCCGCAAGTTATAGGTCATGAGTCGGGTATCGCTGCTCATGTTCCTTCAACTGTCTTGAGGCATAAGCTATCACTCTTCCTTCTTGCATTAGTACACAGCCCAAACCTTGCCAAGAGGCATCACAATATACAACAAAGTCCTTGTGAATATCGGGCAGGGCTAGTACAGGTGTAGTAGTGAGCTTCTCCTTCAAGGTCTAAAAACTCTTCTCACATTCAGGAGTCCATATAAACTTGTTCTCTTTCTTCAGCAAGTTGGTCATGGGTCTTGCAATCTTGGAGAAGTTCTCAATAAATCTGCGATAGTATCCTGCAAGTCCCAAAAAGCTTCTGATTTCTGACACATTACAGGGTTGTTCCCACTCTTTCACAGCTTCAATCTTGGCTGGGTCTACTGCGACTCCTTCTCCTGACAGTACGTGTCCAAGGAAAGCAACTTCCTCAAGCCAGAATTCGCACTTGGAGAATTTGGCGTATAGCTGGTTGCGAGACAACCTCTCCAATACGGTCCTCAGATGATGTTCATGTTCCTCTTTTGTGGCTGAATAAACCAATATATCATCAATGAATACCACCACAAACTTGTCTAGCTCATTCATGAAGATCTTGTTCATCATGTTCATGAAGTATGCTGGAGCATTAGTGAGTCCAAATGAGACTACTGTGCACTCATACTGTCCATATCTAGTGACAAATGCAGTCTTCGGGATATCTTCTTCCCTGATCTTCATCTGATGATACCCTGATCGGAGATCGATCTTTGAGAAGTACTTGGCCTTACTCAATTGATCTAACAGATCATCGATGCGGGGCAATGGGTACTTATTCTTGACTGTAACCGCATTCAGATTCCGGTAGTCAATGCACATCCTCATCGTGCCATCCTTCTTCTTGACAAACAAAACGGGAGATCCCCAGGGCGAAGCACTTGGCCTAATGAAACCCTTCTCCAGTAATTCTCCCAGCTGCTTCTTGAGTTCCTTCAACTCATCAGCCGACATTCTGTAGGGTCTTTTGGCAATCGGTGCAGTCCCTGGCATCAGCTCTATAACAAACTCCACATTTCTATCTGGTGGCATTCCTGGCAACTCCTCTGGAAATACGTCATTGAATTCACAGACTACTGGCACATCTCTGAATGTCAGCTCTGTCTTATCTGCTTTAGTCTCCAGGGCACATAGGAGGGCTTGGACTCTCTCGGTTTGGGGTACACATCGGACAGCTGTTCCCCAAGGGTGGGTTACCTGAACATATCTAGGTGAACAAGATATCACTCCCCGGTGTTTGGTTAGCCAGTCCATGCCTAAGATGACATCTAAGCTATTGGAGGGTAGTAGGGTTAGGTCAGCTCGAAAGTCAAGTCCCTCGATTGTGATTATCACTCCCCTACATATGTGAATGCTTCTGAAGGTTCCTAAGGGCGAGCTAGTTAGAATGGGGTTTGCTCTCGGGGTTACAGGTATGTTATGCTTACGTGCATATGCAGATGAAATGTACGAACATGTAGCTCCCGAATCGAACAGAACTGTAGCCATGTGTCACACCCCGATATTAAAAACAACACCAGGATGTATAAAAGCTCACATGTGTGCCAAGGATCAAGTCCACACATGCTAGACAAATTCATTTAGTACCATTGCAGAGTTTATTACATAACGAACAATATTTAAATCATAGTACTTATTACAACATCACAGCGGAAAAGATAACTCTCGTGGCAGCTTCATCGCAGGGACGTTGACTGGTTGACAACAAGTCTAGAACTCGTTGCGGTAATCATAACTCCAATCTTCATCTGTGGTGGTGGTAATAGCAAGAGTGAGCACATATCGTACTCAGCAAGTAATACACAGGGTTCATGAGGCTCAAATAGCTTTATGTGGTTATGTTGCGATAGCTTTTTAAATCAAAGTAATAGTAATACAATAAATAGCATCAATGGGGTTGCATAAATTCCAAGGTGCATGATCAATGTAAGATGAACAGTAAGCATAAACAAGTAAATAATGACACTATTTTCTGTTCCATGAGGATTCCAAGCCACCCATAACCGCGGGTACGGCTAGTATACCAGTTTTACACTCTGCAGAGGTTGCACACTTTCACTATGAGCCGTGATTCCCATTTGCTCGGGTTAATTACTCCCAAAAAACACTACCAAGGTGAGTGAGCAGGGTATCACTATGAAGTCTTTCAAAAGTCATGTCTAACAAGTTAGGGCCGCTATGGATTCTGTGCCTGTTCTTATAATAAGTCCTCTGCCTGATGGCACATAACCGCAGCCTATACACATCATTGCAGACAGGGGCCAAACTATAAGCCATCCCGGCTTTATCCCACCCCACTTGCGCCTTTCGGTAACCACTAACAAGCTAGACAAGAGCAATTTACTGAACTAAAACCAGAGCCCATTAGCACTCATAGTTGCGTGGTTTTCCCGGAGAGTCACTTACGGATAATGTCATCTATTAAAGTTCATTACTTCCCATTAATCAACACATGATCATGATAATAATAGCATTGCCAAATCATTTATGTGCATAAATCGTAGGTATCAAGGTACAGGGACAATTCCAGGGAAATCATCTATGTTTATCAAGGGATTGCATGCATATGATATTTAGTAAAACTTTCATAAATAGGTAACAAGGATAATCCCATGAATTACTTGCCTTGCTCAGGAAAGTCTTGCTGGTCTTGCTGGTCCTCGAAAAGCGGGTCGTAAGCACCGTCGAATTGCTCACCGTCTATACTCGATTAATCACCAACACACATGCATACAGGAGCATTCATGCATAGCAAACAAGGACATAAATTAGAACAGTACACCAACAGTGAGAAAACCAAATAAAAGATTTATAAAACTATTCTACTCGCTGATACGATCACATCGATATAAAGATCACCGAAAACGGATTTAAAACGCGAAAGATATGATTTTCTGAAGTTTTTATGCATTTTAAGGGATTAAAATAATACTGAAAAATAAATTACTGTTAACATAGATAAAAATTATATCACTGGAAAGAGGACAAAATTATGAATCCAATGCAATTGGAATCACCTCAATCGGAGTTAAAACGCGCATTTTATAAGCGATTAAAGATAGTGGCAAAACTGTAAATATAAATATCTGATTTTTATTAAACCGAAAGGAAAATACGCTTTCTAAATTGGATGGCGTACTCTGCTCAAGACGTAAAGGGCTGCGGGGATTAACATTAAAAAGTCCAGGGGGGTTTTCGCCAAAGCGACGGCCAAAACGGTATGGGTGATCAGAGGCCGTCGGATCCAAGATGGACGGCCGAGATTAGAAGGACGGAAGAAGGGGGGTGGCGCTCCGGCCGGCTACAGTGGATGCGCGGCGGCGCCATGGCCGGGGCTCGCCGGCGTAAGCCGATCCAGCGCCGGGGTGCGTGGTTCTGCACGGGGAACGGCTCGGGAGAGAGAGAGCTCAGCGGGGAAGACGATTTTGGCCAAGGGGAAACTCGCCGAGGACCATGCATGCGGCGGCGCGCGAGAGGGCGGTCGGGAAGCTCCGACGAGCTCGCGGATGCGCACAGACAGAGCAAAAAGAGAGGGAAAAGGCACGGGGAGGCCCCTTACGGTGCGGCGAAGCTTCGAGGCAGTCGGAAACGGCGGAAGGAGCCACAGAGATAGTCGGCGACGATCGGCGGCGGGCAACGGCGGGTCGGAAGCTCCTGTTCATGGTGGCAACGTCGGTCAGTGCTCGATTCAAGACTATGAGGGGCTCGCTCCGAGAGGCTTACGGCAGGAGAGACGAGCGACGGACTCACCGAATCGACCTCGGCGGCAGACAAACTCGACGGCGGCGTGCGGCGAGCTTGCTGCGAAAGGCGAGAGCGAGCTAGGGTTCGGGAAAACGGGGCGGAGGGGTGCGGCGAGGCTTAAGAAGTCTCGAGATAGCTCTAATTGAGGAAGGGGGCCAATCCGGGCCGGAATCACCGGTGGTGATGGCGTCGCCTCCGCCGGAAAGGAAAGCAGGGGGAGGAAAGAAGGAAGGTGAGGGAAGGCGCTGACGCGTGGGGCCGGTGAGGCAGCGAGACAGAGAGGGAGCGGGCGCGCGCGCTGCTGCTACTCGCTGGGCCGGCTCAGCTGGGCTGCGGCCCAAGAGGGAGAGGGAGAAGGCAAAGGCCGAGCAGGCCGGGGAAAAAGGAGAGGGGCGCCGGTTGGGCGGTGGCCGAGCTGGGCCAGATCAGAGGGAGGAAGGGAAGGAGGCCTTCTACTCCTTTCTATTTTCCATTATAATTTCAAACACAATTTCAAATGGAGTTTCAAAAAGGGATTTGAAAATGGAAAAGCCAACAAATAAATCAAGCAATACAAAACTGATATGCAACAGCATGAGTGCATCAAACATGGTTTGACCTAGGTTTTATTTTTATTTCTCCAAAAATTCTATTTTCCCTACATTTGCATGGACATTAATTGCATAGATTAAATAATCTCCCTAATTTTAAAATGTTGCAAAATTCTAGGTGTTACAATTCTACCCCCCTTAAAGAAAATCTCGTCCTCGAGATTGAATGCTTACTCAAACAAATGGGAATACTCTTTTCTCAAGTCCTCTTCTCTTTCCCAAGTTGCTTCTTCCTCTGAGTGCCTATTCCACTGAACCTTGCACATTCTGATCACTCTACTTCGAGTGACCCTTTCAGCTGTCTCCAACATCCTCACAGGGTACTCTTCATAAGTCAAATCATCTTTAACTTGAAGTTCATCCATGGGTATTTGTTCCTTAGGTATACGCAAACATTTCTTAAGTTGAGACACATGGAACACGTCATGAACAGCTGATAGATGCTCAGGCAACTCTAATTGATATGCAACTTCTCCACGTCTCTTTATAATCTTGAAGGGACCAACATACCTTGGTGCTAGCTTTCCCTTCATATTAAACCTTCTCACCTTTCTCATCGGTGATACCTTGAGATACACATAATCACCTACTTCAAAACTCAAGTCTCTTCTTCGCTTATCCGCATAACTCTTTTGTCGAGATTGAGCTATCCTTAAGTTCTCCCTTATCTTACTGACTTGTTCTTCAGCAGCCTTTATAACATCAGGTCCAAACAACTGTGACTCACCCGTTTGATTCCAGTATAAGGGTGTTCTACACTTACGCCCATATAATGCTTCAAATGGTGCCATTCCGAGACTTTTCTGATAGCTATTATTGTAAGAGAACTCTGCATAAGGTAGACTCTTGTCCCAACTAGAACCATGCTGTAAGGCACAAGCTCTCAGCATATCCTCGAGAATCTGATTGGTTCTTTCTGTCTGCCCATCTGTCTGAGGATGATAAGCGGTGCTGAAGTTCAATTTAGTTCCCAAAGCTTCATGTACTTGTTTCCAGAAATGAGAAGTAAACTGAGATCCCCTATCAGACACAATCTTCTTAGGCACTCCATGAAGACATACTATCCTTTCCATGTAAAGCTTTGCCAACTTTGGACCATCATACTTAGTATTCACAGGCAAGAAATGAGCAACTTTCGTCAACCGATCGACAATCACCCATATTGAATCATAACCTGTGGATGTCCGAGGTAGTCCCACTATAAAATCCATACCAACTTCATCCCATTTCCATTCCGGTATCTTCATGGGTTGTAGCAATCCAGCAGGCCTCTGATGTTCGGCCTTGACTCTTGAACAAGTGTCACACAGGGCTACATACTCAGCTACAGCTCGTCTCATTTCTTTCCACCAATACTTCTCCTTGAGATCTTGATACATCTTGGTACTTCCGGGGTGAATAGAGTAGGCAGACTCATGAGCTTCCCGAAGAATTGTATCTCGGATAGCCTTCATTGCTGGCACACATATCCTTTTTCCCAACCACAATGTGCCATTCTCATCAAGCCTGAATCCGGGTGCTTTTCCAACAACCACATTTTCAGCTATCTCTTTGAGTTCTTCATCCTCCATCTGACCTTTGCGTATTTCTTCTTCCAAGGTAGGCGTTATCTCAATCTCCACGATATTGTTAACCAAACACAAGTTCAGACGTTGCAACTCTGCACTTAACTCCTCAGGCATCATTGTTTCCTGAACTTCACTATCATAACTTTTTCTGCTAAGTGCATCGGCCACCACATTGGCCTTCCCAGGATGGTAATGCACTTCTAGATCATAGTCCTTAATCAATTCTGACCATCGACGTTGCCTCAAGTTCAGATCCGACTGGGTAAAGATGTATTTCAAGCTCTTATGATCCGTATATATGTCAGTTTTATGCCCCATCAGGTAATGCCTCCAGATCTTCAAGGCATGAACAACCGCTGCTAACTCAAGATCGTGAGTAGGGTAGTTCAACTCATGCTTTCTCAACTGTCTAGACGCATAGGCAACAACCCTACCTTCTTGCATAAGTACACATCCCAAACCTTGTCTAGATGCATCACAGTAGATAGAAAAACTCTTACTTAGATCAGGCAATATCAGCACTGGGGCAGAAGTCAACCTCTTCTTCAACTCATCAAAATTAGCTTGGCACTGTTCGGACCACATGAACTTGGCATTCTTCTCTAACAATGCAGTCATAGGCTTAGCGAGCTTGGAGAACCCTTCAATGAACCTCCTATAGTAACCAGCCAAACCAAGGAAACTGCGAATTTCCTTAACATCAGTAGGTGGCTTCCAATCCAGCACATCCCTCACTTTGCTAGGATCTACAGCAATTCCACCATTTGAGACAATGTGGCCTAAGAAAGCCACTTCCTTTAGCCAAAACTCACACTTACTCCTTTTTGCATACAACTTATGCTCTCTCAATTTCTGCAAGACCAATCTCAAGTGTTCTTCATGTTCTTCTTCCGTCTTGGAGAACACCAGAATATCATCAATGAATACCACCACAAACTTATCAAGATATTCCATGAACACCTTATTCATCAAATACATGAAGTAGGCAGGTGCATTGGTAAGACCAAAAGACATAACTGTGTATTCATATAGCCCATATCTGGTAGTGAATGCTGTCTTCGGTATATCTTGGTTTCTAATCTTCAATTGGTGATAACCAGACCGTAAATCAATCTTGGAAAACACACATGCACCTCTCAATTGATCAAACAAATCATCAATTCTAGGCAAAGGGTACTTATTTTTGATGGTCACTTCATTTAATGATCGGTAATCAATGCACATCCTTTGAGTACCATCCTTCTTGTCAACAAAGATAACCGGTGCACCCCATGGAGAAGAACTAGGGCGAATAAAACCTTTATCTAATAACTCCTTAAGTTGCTTTTTAAGTTCTTCTAACTCATTTACCCCCATTCTATATGGACGCTTAGCTATGGGTGCAGTACCAGGTAATAATTCAATAATGAATTCAATGTCTCGATCAGGTGGCATACCTGGCAAATCCTCGGGGAAGACATCCAAAAATTCCCCCACAACACGATCCTCAGGCTTCCCTTCATCTTCAATCATGTTGATGACAGCAGCTGGTGGTGGCTTCACTACAACATTAACTGAGACTCTGTCTCCCTTAGGTCCATTCATTTCCACAACCTTCTCTTTGCATTTGATGTTGACCGTATGTTCTTTCATCCAGTCCAGACCCAGTATCAAATCAATGCCAGATGCTCTCAGGACAATCGGACTGACTGAAAACTCTACCCCCCTTAAAGACAATACTACTGATGGACAAAAATGAGTAGCAGGCATGACACCACCAGGAGAGTTTACTACCATCTCAGTCTTCATTGCAAGCAGGGGTATACTATGTTTTCTAACAAATATATGAGAGATAAATGTATGCGATGCTCCAGAATCAAATAATACAGTCGCAGGAGTGGAGTTGAGGTCGAACGTACCCAGCATGATGTTCGGCCCATCCTGAGCAGTGTCGGTGGTCACATGATTCACCTTCCCATAGAGTGGCTTCTTGTTGGGGCAGTGGAAGGACATGTGGCCTTCCTTGCCACAGCTGTAACAGACGGTGGGGGCTCTAGGGGCTCCATTCTTGGCAGGGGGACCATTAGCTTTTCCATTCTGG
Organism: Eremochloa ophiuroides; assembly: GCA_038502445.1. Classification (NCBI taxonomy): domain Eukaryota; kingdom Viridiplantae; phylum Streptophyta; class Magnoliopsida; order Poales; family Poaceae; genus Eremochloa; species Eremochloa ophiuroides. The sequence goes on along the minus strand of JAHLJS010000003.1, from coordinate 61,287,681 downwards.
GAGTTTTGTGTCCCTCCCGACTGACGGAACGGCTGGCGCTGTTGGAAAGGCAAGCGCTGGTTGTTACCACCATGGTACCTTTGCTGGGAATTCTGCTGGTGACCATAGCGTGGACGGTTGTTGCTCCCAGAAGACTGTCCAGAGAACTTCCTCTTCTTGTCCTGATCCTGGCGCATGTTGTCCAACACAATAGCACGGTTGACAAGAGCTTGAAAGTTGGGGTAGGTGTTACCAGCCAACTGCAGCCTGAGTTCATAATATAAACCCTTGAGAAATAACCGCTGCTTGTCAGCATCGTCAGCAACTTCCCTGGGTGCATAGCGTGCCAGCTCAGCGAACTTGTTATGATATTCGCTGACACACATGGACACCATCCGGAGAGACCGGAACTCTTCAGCCTTCTGATCCATCAAACCTTGAGGAATGTGATGAGCTCTAAACTCTCTGGTGAACTCATCCCAAGTAACATCAGGAGCATTCGCAGGCCATGCATCCTGGTAAGACTCCCACCAGGTTTGGGCTGCACCCTGCAACTGACCTGAAGCATACAGGACCTTCTCCTTGTCACTGCACTGCGCAATGTTAAGCTGCTTTTCCACAGCACGGACCCAATCATCGGCCTCTAGGGGGTCTGTGGCATGTGTGAACACCGGAGGACGTCCCTGAAGGAAGTCCTTGCGCCTGTCCCTGGGTGGCGGTGGTGGTGGTGCTCCACCCTGCTGAACATTCTGCATGAAGCGAGTCATTGCTTCCATGAACTGCCCTTGCATCTGCATGAATTGTTCAGGGCTGATCATGGGGGGTGGTGGAGGTGGTGGGTTGCCTCTGGGGTTCCTCCTTCCGGCCATCTGTCAACCCAACATACGTAACGATTCTCAGACAAAACCCAAATATCCAACATGAATAGAGAAACTGAAATTTCAGGACGAGTTCTCAGAAACAGAAGTGCAGTAAATCGATCGTACAGGGAGCTACAGAACTCAAAACGAGACGTTCTATACATTGCTAGAAAACTTATAAAATTTCCTACAACTTTCATTTAGACCACTTTACCAGATTCTGACAGTTACCAGTTCCAATTTCACAATTTACAGGAGCTGTTCAGCACTTCCAGGCATCACAGTTATACCAGATTGCAACAGTCATAACTCTTAGTCCATAATAGATATGAAGGTGATTGATACGGCGCTGGGAAGGCACTGAAGTCTGGTTTATCTCATAAAAATTTCATGACACTTGCATTATCAGATCTCCAGTTATAACCAAAATACCTCAGGTAACTCCAGAAAACAGCAAGGGTAACGAGAATATAAACCAACCCAACAATATATAAAAAGACCTCAACTTAATTTTTACTTGTTCAAGAAGTACCGTAGACAAGTCTACAGCACTCCAACACTCATAACAAAGATCCAAATCACACAAGTGCATAATAATAAATCATGTTCTCACACCAATCTTACAAGCACACCAAGACTCACTAGACGCAGCTAACGTTTTATTACCTGAATCCCAAGGGTAACCTAGAACTTATTAACGTGAAGCGTGAAGTCTTCTTTCTTCGTGTAGCGGGGGGACTTCTTGAGCATAGCCCGCAGACAATCATTCTCTTTCTGGAGACGCCGTGACGCTGAGTGTGCTCCCTTCAGCTCTCCCTGGAGCCCCACCACTTGCTCCGTCAAGGCATTGACGTGCAGAGCGGTGGTGTTCAACGTCGGATGCAGGGGATCAGCCTGGGTCACCACAGCTCGTCCAGCCCAGGGCTCAAAGCGGGGCAGGTGGCGAAAGCGATCCTCCTCCATGAGCTCATAGCGAAGACCATGGTAGAATGCGTACGCCACTTGCGCAGCATCCTCCATGCTGGCGTGAGCTGAAGTCCTCCTAGCAGGCGAAAAGAAGACCCGATGAGGAGCCGGCTTCGGCTGTCCAGGCTCCCAGTAGATGACTGCCAACAGGGTCTTGTAGTAGGTCGCCTCCTCAGGGTGGGTGTACCTCGAGCAGAGGTACTCGATGACCGGGTGCTTGTCACTGTAGTACGTAGTCAACACTTCTTGCAGCAGGGAGTGTTGATACGCGTTCGGCGCCGGGTCCTTGATGGTGGTAACACGGAACCACTCCATCACTGGCTCAGGTGCAGGTGCAGGCGTCGGTGTAGGAGCTGGCGTCGTCGGAGTGACTGGCACGATCTCCTCCTCCACGTCGTCATCGAACATGAGGACCTCAGTGGGGTCCTCCTCATCGTCGGAGAGGACCACGACCTCGGGCTTCACCGGCGGTGCGCTGGGAGAGAACTGGGCGACGTAGGAGGCGACGCCACGAGAAGAAACAGCCTCAGCAGCAGAGCGGCGAGCGGCGGAACGAGTGAGAACCATCTACAAAATCAGAAAAGAGAAGCTAGAGTCAAACTTTTTGCAATAGAATAAGGAAGTATAGCATAAAACAAAATTGTAATAAAATAGTCAAGGCTGAAATTTAAGTGCAAAAATAAACCTATGTGATTTTTACTATCTAGGCTTGCGTCCTACAGTCAACAATGCTCCGATACCAATTTGTCACACCCCGATATTAAAAACAACACCAGGATGTATAAAAGCTCACATGTGTGCCAAGGATCAAGTCCACACATGCTAGACAAATTCATTTAGTACCATTGCAGAGTTTATTACATAACGAACAATATTTAAATCATAGTACTTATTACAACATCACAGCGGAAAAGATAACTCTCGTGGCAGCTTCATCGCAGGGACGTTGACTGGTTGACAACAAGTCTAGAACTCGTTGCGGTAATCATAACTCCAATCTTCATCTGTGGTGGTGGTAATAGCAAGAGTGAGCACATATCGTACTCAGCAAGTAATACACAGGGTTCATGAGGCTCAAATAGCTTTATGTGGTTATGTTGCGATAGCTTTTTAAATCAAAGTAATAGTAATACAATAAATAGCATCAATGGGGTTGCATAAATTCCAAGGTGCATGATCAATGTAAGATGAACAGTAAGCATAAACAAGTAAATAATGACACTATTTTCTGTTCCATGAGGATTCCAAGCCACCCATAACCGCGGGTACGGCTAGTATACCAGTTTTACACTCTGCAGAGGTTGCACACTTTCACTATGAGCCGTGATTCCCATTTGCTCGGGTTAATTACTCCCAAAAAACACTACCAAGGTGAGTGAGCAGGGTATCACTATGAAGTCTTTCAAAAGTCATGTCTAACAAGTTAGGGCCGCTATGGATTCTGTGCCTGTTCTTATAATAAGTCCTCTGCCTGATGGCACATAACCGCAGCCTATACACATCATTGCAGACAGGGGCCAAACTATAAGCCATCCCGGCTTTATCCCACCCCACTTGCGCCTTTCGGTAACCACTAACAAGCTAGACAAGAGCAATTTACTGAACTAAAACCAGAGCCCATTAGCACTCATAGTTGCGCGGTTTTCCCGGAGAGTCACTTACGGATAATGTCATCTATTAAAGTTCATTACTTCCCATTAATCAACACATGATCATGATAATAATAGCATTGCCAAATCATTTATGTGCATAAATCGTAGGTATCAAGGTACAGGGACAATTCCAGGGAAATCATCTATGTTTATCAAGGGATTGCATGCATATGATATTTAGTAAAACTTTCATAAATAGGTAACAAGGATAATCCCATGAATTACTTGCCTTGCTCAGGAAAGTCTTGCTGGTCTTGCTGGTCCTCGAAAAGCGGGTCGTAAGCACCGTCGAATTGCTCACCGTCTATACTCGATTAATCACCAACACACATGCATACAGGAGCATTCATGCATAGCAAACAAGGACATAAATTAGAACAGTACACCAACAGTGAGAAAACCAAATAAAAGATTTATAAAACTATTCTACTCGCTGATACGATCACATCGATATAAAGATCACCGAAAACGGATTTAAAACGCGAAAGATATGATTTTCTGAAGTTTTTATGCATTTTAAGGGATTAAAATAATACTGAAAAATAAATTACTGTTAACATAGATAAAAATTATATCACTGGAAAGAGGACAAAATTATGAATCCAATGCAATTGGAATCACCTCAATCGGAGTTAAAACGCGCATTTTATAAGCGATTAAAGATAGTGGCAAAACTGTAAATATAAATATCTGATTTTTATTAAACCGAAAGGAAAATACGCTTTCTAAATTGGATGGCGTACTCTGCTCAAGACGTAAAGGGCTGCGGGGATTAACATTAAAAAGTCCAGGGGGGTTTTCGCCAAAGCGACGGCCAAAACGGTATGGGTGATCAGAGGCCGTCGGATCCAAGATGGACGGCCGAGATTAGAAGGACGGAAGAAGGGGGTGGCGCTCCGGCCGGCTACAGTGGATGCGCGGCGGCGCCATGGCCGGGGCTCGCCGGCGTAAGCCGATCCAGCGCCGGGGTGCGTGGTTCTGCACGGGGAACGGCTCGGGAGAGAGAGAGCTCAGCGGGGAAGACGATTTTGGCCAAGGGGAAACTCGCCGAGGACCATGCATGCGGCGGCGCGCGAGAGGGCGGTCGGGAAGCTCCGACGAGCTCGCGGATGCGCACAGACAGAGCAAAAAGAGAGGGAAAAGGCACGGGGAGGCCCCTTACGGTGCGGCGAAGCTTCGAGGCAGTCGGAAACGGCGGAAGGAGCCACAGAGATAGTCGGCGACGATCGGCGGCGGGCAACGGCGGGTCGGAAGCTCCTGTTCATGGTGGCAACGTCGGTCAGTGCTCGATTCAAGACTATGAGGGGCTCGCTCCGAGAGGCTTACGACAGGAGAGACGAGCGACGGACTCACCGAATCGACCTCGGCGGCAGACAAACTCGACGGCGGCGTGCGGCGAGCTTGCTGCGAAAGGCGAGAGCGAGCTAGGGTTCGGGAAAACGGGGCGGAGGGGTGCGGCGAGGCTTAAGAAGTCTCGAGATAGCTCTAATTGAGGAAGGGGGCCAATCCGGGCCGGAATCACCGGTGGTGATGGCGTCGCCTCCGCCGGAAAGGAAAGCAGGGGGAGGAAAGAAGGAAGGTGAGGGAAGGCGCTGACGCGTGGGGCCGGTGAGGCAGCGAGACAGAGAGGGAGCGGGCGCGCGCGCTGCTGCTACTCGCTGGGCCGGCTCAGCTGGGCTGCGGCCCAAGAGGGAGAGGGAGAAGGCAAAGGCCGAGCAGGCCGGGGAAAAAGGAGAGGGGCGCCGGTTGGGCCGGGTGGCCGAGCTGGGCCAGATCAGAGGGAGGAAGGGAAGGAGGCCTTCTACTCCTTTCTATTTTCCATTATAATTTCAAACACAATTTCAAATGGAGTTTCAAAAAGGGATTTGAAAATGGAAAAGCCAACAAATAAATCAAGCAATACAAAACTGATATGCAACAGCATGAGTGCATCAAACATGGTTTGACCTAGGTTTTATTTTTATTTCTCCAAAAATTCTATTTTCCCTACATTTGCATGGACATTAATTGCATAGATTAAATAATCTCCCTAATTTTAAAATGTTGCAAAATTCTAGGTGTTACACCATGTTACCCTGAACTAGGAACGTACCGTACACAGCATCAGGTGCAGCTTCAGCTTCCTCAGCGGTCATGTGGTTCAGTCTTCCTCGGGTAGCAGATCCCCGGTTTGGTGTGCCCTGTGCAGCTGCTGGTGCACGGTTGAGGTCGGGGCACACAGCCACACGGTGTCCAGGCTTTCCGCATCCAAAGCAAGTGAAGGGCGCACTGCCTGCTGTGGCTGTCGCAGGAGCCTTCCAATTGCTTGTCCTTGGCGTGTTGGTAGTGGGGGCGGGTGTGTTCTGCACAGCTCGAGTCGGCGCAGGGTAGGTCTGAGCGGGGCGGTGATAGTTGCTGCTGTTGGTACCACCACGGCTCGTTCCCGAAAAAGGTCCCTGGCGTGTCCGGAAAGGCGGAGGTGCACCCGTTCGCTATCTCTGGGTTGGAGCAGTGCGAGCGGGTCCCTCAGAGCGGCGCTTCTTTTCCTTGTTCTGGGCCTCGAATTCCAGTTGTGCTTCCATGCGATCCTTCTCGATCTCAATACAGCGGTCAATCAGCTCACGCAGAGTGTAGCTCTTGTTCCCTGACAGAGCCAACCTGATCTTGGTCTGAAGTCCCTTCCTGTAGTAGTACATCTTTTCCTTCTCGGAACTCACGCAAGACGCAGGTGCGTAGCGGAGCAAGCAGTTGAAGCGGGTGGTGTACTCGTGGATCCGATCAGCTCCCTGGGAGATGTTACGAAACTCATTCTCCTTGGCCTCCATGACTCCCTCAGGAATGTGGTGGTCACGGAAAGCCTCGGTGAACTCATCCCAGTCAATGCGGGCTGGGTCCTCGTGAGCGCTGGTGTAGTTGTCCCACCATGCTCGTGCAGCACCGGTCAGCTGGTGGCTAGCAATCCCAACACACTCCTCGTCGGAGCAAGTGGTCAGGTCCAGCTTCTTCTCCATCTCCTTAAGCCAATCGTCGGCAGCGAGAGGATCGCTGTCGGTCCCGTCGAAGGTAGGTGGCCTCAGCTTCAGGAAACCCTCCAGTTTCCTTTGGAAGTCATTCTGGGGTGGCCCGTGGTGCCTGTTCATCCCAGCAGCTATGGCATTCAGCAGCTGGGTCTGCTGAGCCATCACTTCCGCCAACGTCGGTGGCGGCGGCGGTGGCGGTGGCGGAGGCACGTTCTCGCCATGTGGTGGCGGATCGTTCACCAGCGGTGCATTCTCTGCCCGGCGTAGCTTTTCTTCCAGGTTAACTCCAGCACGTCTGCCAGCTGGGCGTCCACGGTTGCGACCACGCCCACGTCCTGGCGCAGGCGCGGGGGAGGGCTGGCGGTTCTCCAAACGCGCAGAACGTCTCATCGACATCTGAAATTATTAGGTACGTGCTCAGTGCAGTAATAATCTTGTAGTTGTTTAAGTAGGAGTTAGATGTTTTCAACGATTTAAATGAATTAAAACATTTTTCATGCTATCCTACACTCAACCAAAGAAGCATAAAGAACCATAAGAAGCATAAGATCCAAATGTCACTCATCACATGGTTATTATTACATAAAGGATGTTACTAGCTGCTAAGAAGATCGTGCTATGCGCAGATAGCCAATGACAGGATAACTCATGGTGTCACTAGTCTAAGGGCCACGCAGGGTCCCATAAGCTACTGGTGCATAAGGTCAAGTACGGCGTCGGGTATGCGGCTGTCCTCTGCCTCGACAAGCTTCCCTCGGCTGAAGTACTGGATCTGGTCAGACGGTGCTCCCAGCTCCTCCAGCACCTGGCATAGTACCATGGCAACTCCGCCGTGGTTCCTTCCGTTGATCGGGATCTCAATAGTGCCGTCGTGCAGTGGACGAAGTGGTGGTCCAAGGCTGGTCATCAGCGAATTTTTCAAGAAACGGATTAGCAGGTCCTTGTATTAGATAAGCCATTGCATAAAAAGTGAATGCAAGGTCGGTAATATAACCGAAAGAGAGTCTGGCTTCCTGTTCTAACGTCCATTTGCTATGGGTCTCGTCCTACAGTCAAGTATGGCTCTGAGACCAACTGAAACGACCTCGATTTCCGCGAAGGGAAATCCACAGGCTCGAATTGTAATTCAACAGATTGCTTGGGACAATCCATGAAATTACCCATATCTCAGTTGCCACCAGGATCCATACAACGGTAAATAAGTCTTACATAAATATTTATTACATCGCCACACTGGCGGAATCAACAATCAGAGAAGCTTTAGAAGATGCGGAAGCGATTCATCCTTCACGGCCAACTTGAGTGTAGCACGTGACCCTATTCCTCGTCATCATCTCCCTCGAAGTCGTACTCATTCTCGTCACCTGACAGCAAATTTATCAGTACGATTTGTACTGGCCACGGAGCCCACCTATGCAGCATTTGCTTTGTGGAAAGTGGATGCAAGGCTATACAAGCAGACCTATAGGCTGAGGTTTTCCTATGCAGCTGTAATCAATGTTTAATTAGTCAAGTTTTATCACCAGTTAACACCATCATCCCTTTTCCCATCACCACACCTCACATACCCACACCTCACTCTCATTCGACAGGCCCAACTCCCTCTCGGGCCTATCTCAGCGGCACACTACCACAACGGGTACACTGCCGGAAAAATGTCATCCAGGGGGAGAAGAGAACACTCACTACACTAGTAGAAGCTTCATAGGAAAGGTCCATAGCCAACAGGTTGGCATATGTATCGATCGATCAACCGTACACTCTGCAGAGGTTTCACTACCCACAAGATTAGCCATCATAGGTGTTGCGCAAACACCTAGGCAGAATTCCGGGTGCTTGCTTGCCTAGGTCGATGCCACCCTACCACTCAGCCCTGGGATATTCCGGATCCTACACCGTTATGCTGAGACTGGGAGACACAGTACCGGGCCCATCCAGTGGTACTGTGCATCTAGAACGGAACGGGAACCCATCGACCGTCTCCGCCCACCCTTATCACCTTTCAACCTAGCAGTAGTGGCACCGTCCTACCAAGTAGTCCAGCCGTCTCCCGCCCATCAGAAGCGAGTGAGTAGAAAAGGATTCCCATGAACCTGAAACTAGTCCATCCTAGGTTTGACCAAGCAGGCATCTCCACTTAGGGGATACTCTCCCCGTGCTATCACAGCACCTCCGTCCACGGGCTTCAAACCACCAAGGCTATCCCACCCGGAACCTCCTCAACAACTTTACCCGCCACAGGTATCTCGCTTGGGGATGCCCAGGTTGCACCCCCGGCACGACTTGCCCCATGGGCTCGTCTCACATCCCACTTGGTCGACATCAACCCTTACCACGCACCCAAGACGCACGCAGCACTCTCTCCCAGTGGTTATAATCAGTTATACACCGTCCCAATTCCACCACATAGCATATAGCAAGTAGAAAGTAGTGGAAGAGTAACAGTAAATTAAGCAGCAGCTAACCTAGCAGCGGACAGCAGGGTAAAGTCTTATCAAGGCAGGGAATTCAAATATACTACCATGCAACCAATCCATACGTAATCATAAAGCAATAGCAACAATGTCATTTGCAATGCGTAAATAGGATCTAAGGATTTGGTGGGACGTGGCACCTTCGTAGTCGTCTCCTAGCTCCTGAAAGTACTCGTGGTCGTCTTCCTTAGTCAGATCCTCCTCCGGCTCTGAAATCGAACACGAAACAGTCGCGTCAGCGACTCCTATAGAGTATTTCAGAAAAATCCAATAAAATAAAGAGCCAAATGCACACAAACATAGTCTTAGATTGTAGATCTCATTTTCCTGAGAATTTTGATATATGGTGCGCAATTTTTGGTCATCGCATGAATAAGTTATGAATTTCCGAAGATTATCCTATTTTCTGAAAATGGGAAAACTGGTCGGTTAATCAGGGGCAGCTCGGGATTGGTCCACGTGGCGCGCGGGTCCAGTAGTGCGGCAAGTGGCGCCTCAACAGAACACAAACCCGATGGTCGCCCACCAGGTGTTCGATGCTGGTTCCCAGAGAGTTGCCGGAGTTGGCGTAGCTCGGCGTGGCTCGGCGGTGGTCGGGGGTAGCTCGGCTGTGGTTGGGGGTAGCTCGGCGGAGCTCGGCGGTGGTCGGGGGTAGCTCGGCGGAGCTCGGCGTAGCTCGGTTTAGCTCGGCGGGGCTCGGGCGAATCGGAGATTCGGGGCGCCGAGGGTGCCGCTCTCCCGAGCTCTCCCGGGGAGGCTCGGGCGAATCGGAGATTTGGTGCGCCCGAGGGTGCCGTTCTCCCGAGGTCTCCCGCGGAGGCTCGGGCGAATCGGAAATTTGGGCGCCCGAGGGTGCCGTTCTCCCGAGGTCTCCTGCGGAGGCTCGAGCGAATCGGACATTTGGGCGCCGAGGGGGCTGCTTTCCTGAGCTCTCCCGGTGGGGCTCGGGCGAATCGGAAATTTGGGCGCCCGAGGGTGCTGCTCTCCCGAGCTCTCCTGGGGAGGCTCGGGCGAATCGGAGATTTGGTGCGCCGAGGGTGCTGCTCTCCCGAGCTCTCCTGGGGAGGCTCGGGCGAATCGGAGATTCGGTGCTAGCAGGGTTCCAGGGCGTCTGTTCAAGGCGGCGGTGTCTCTCCGGTGCGGCGGACGATGACAGGGCGGCGATGACCATATTTCGGCAAGACAGGGCTCGGCTTTCCCCAATTGGCGTGCTCAGGCAGTCGTCCGACCAGATGGTGGTGGGTTAGAGTCGTGGTATGGCCTCCTTCTCTCCCTCGGCATACGGCGGTTCTCCGACGAGGTGGAGGCGCACGTAGCCAAGGCGACAGTCGTGATTCGGGGCTCGGCTATCTAGCGGCGGTGCCGAGGCAGACTTGGCGAACCTCGGTGGCCTTTCTCCGCAGCGCGAGGCGACCGGGGGTACTCGGAACGGATTTAGGCGAGGCGGAACCTGTCGGCGGCGATGTCGTCGCGACGGTGAGGTTCCGGCGGGGCTAAGGAGGTCTTCTAGGAGATGTATACGCGTCCAGGGTCTATGGCGATGGTATACCAACTACCAATTTTGGCTACCGAGCTTTCCAAGGTGCTCGGTTGTGGCGGCGGCGTGTCGCCGACGACGGCGGAAGGCGGCATCGCGGCTACGACCAAGTATTGGTTCAATCGAATGCGGTCTTGTCAAATTGGTGAGGCCAGAGAGGCATACAACACTCTGGTGGCGAACTTTAGCCATGGCATGACCTTCTTTTGGCGACGGCTCGCGGCGGCGCTCCGGTAAGGTCGCGGCGCACGCGGCCAAGGCGATTCAGGCTTCCTCTAGCGCTTAGATCCGCGTAGCTAGCTCGAGGGGGTCGTGGCGGTGCTCCACGACGCTCTAACCTATACGGTTGCTAGACGGATTGCTCGGAACGGGTGATTCGGCGTCGGAACGCGTCGGTGGTGAACGCGCTCCGCCGAGAACGCGTCGTGCTGCGTTCTCGGTCTAGCAAGCTTGTAGTCCGGGGGTTTTGGCCGGTCGAATGAGTGCATGGTGCAAGTGATCTTCCCGAGCCGGTAAAGGCTCGTGCCTGCGCGTCCCGAGGGTGGAACGCCATGGCAAAAGCAGGGCAAGGTTCGGACATGGCGTGCGATGGCTCACCGTGGTGTCGGTGAAGCTAGGATGGCGGTGCAGTGGCGAGTCGGAGCCGTGCAGAGCGATCGCAGTGCCGTGCCGCTCCTCGTCCGCAGCTCGGGCTTCTCCTCCGTGTCCGGCTCCGGCGTGCTCCGCGGCGGCGGCGCTCTGGCAGCTTCTCCTCCTCTGCTCCGCCCTTCTCCTTCGCTCTCTCTCTCGGTTTGGTGCAGTGTGCCGGTCTGTGCTGCGGTGGCGGCGAGGGGAAATGAGGGTAGGGCTTCGGGGTGCTCCAATTTATAGGCGAGCTTGGCCAGCTCCAATGGCGAACGGTCCTGATTGCGCTCGACCGATCGAAGGGCCGTGGCTCGAGTGGATCTAGGGCTCCGGATGGGCGCGGGTTCGCTTGGCGGCCAAGAAAGGAGGGGACAGGAGGGGGACAGCGGGGTCAGGGCTCTGCCATGCTGTCGGCTGTGGGACCGGGGTCACGCCATTCGCGCGACACCCCCGGCAGGCGCGTCGCCTTCGTGAGGAAGAAGAACAGTGGGGGGGGCGAGAGCGGCTGACAGGCGGGGTCGGGTTGGCAGCGAGCGCGAGCGTGTGTGTGCCGGTCGCGCACGCGCTGCCGAGCCGCAACGTGGGCCGCGCGCGGTGAGGTGAGGAGAGGAAGGTCGGGCTGGCTTGGGCTGACTTAGCGACCCGGCTGGCCGAATCGAATGGCTGGCCTAACTCTCTTTCTCCTTTTCTATTTTCAATTTAGTGTATATATACATATATTGCCCATTTTAAATATTGAGTAAATACAAACATAAATTGCAATAAATCCCAAACGTGATGCATAAGTTATTATTCTATGTGAATGGAATTAAAATGCAAACTACACTCCTTTATTTACCAATTTCATAATGAAACCTATATGCTTGCACAAGAAAAATGGGTTTTCACAATAAATAAATGAAAAATTTTAATTGGTTGGGATTTTTAGATTGTGTGGATTTTTAGGGTTGTTACAGTCCTCCCCCCTCATTAGGATCTCGACCTCGAGATTCAGGGATAACGTACCCTTCGAAGAGGTAAGGAAACATAATCCGCAAGTCCGATTCTTTCTCCCACGTAGCTTCCCTTTCAGTGTGATTGCTCCACTGTACCTTGCACATCAGAATGGTTTTGTTTCGAGTCTCCTTTGTATCCTGTGCCAAGATCTTGATCGGATGTTCCTTGTATTCAAGTGTGTCTTGCAGGTCTAATGCATCTGTAGGAACTTGCTCCTCGGGTAGCTTCAAACACTTCCTTAATTGCGAGACATGGAACACGGGGTGTACTCCAGATAATTCCTCCGGTAGTTCCAGTTTGTAAGCAAGCTTTCCAACCCTTTTACAGATCTTGTATGGCCCAACATATCTTGGTGCCAATTTCCCTTTTACGTGGAATCTGACAGTGCCACGAAGTGGAGATACCTTGAGGTAGACATAATCCCCAACCTCGAACTCAAGCTTTCTACGTCTTCTATCTGCATAGCTCTTTTGCCTACTCTGTGCAATCCTCAAATTCTCTCTTACTTGGGCAACACCTTCTTCTGCTTCCACAATCTTAGCAGGACCGAAGAATGTCCTCTCACCTGGTTCTGACCACATTAGCGGGGTTCTGCACGGTCTTCCATACAACGCTTCAAATGGAGACATCTTAATGCTTGTTTGATAACTGTTGTATGAGAACTCGGCGTGGGGTAGACAGCTCTCCCATCCTTCCTTGTACCTCAATACGCAAGCATGTAACATGTCCTCGAGAATCTGGTTCACTCTTTCTGTTTGCCCATCCGTTTGCGGGTGGTATGCGGTGCTATAGTCGAGCTTGGTTCCGATGGACTTGTGCAAGGATTTCCAGAACTGTGATACGAACTATGAGCCTCGGTCAGATATAATACTCAGAGGCGCCCCATGTAACTTCAAAATGTTTGATACGTACAGATCTGCTAGCTTTTTGACTCTATATTTCCTTTTGACCGGTATAAAATGTGCAACTTTGGTTAGACGGTCCACTATTACCCATATAGAATCATATCCATGCTCGGATCGGGGCAGTCCTATTATGAAGTCCATGGATATGCACTCCCACTTCCATTCTGGTATCTCAACTGGTTGTAGCAACCCTGCTGGTCTCTGATGTTCGGCCTTGATTCTATTGCATGTATCACATCGGGCTACATGCCCTGCAATGTCTGTTTTCATATTCTCCGACCAGAAGTGCTTCCTTAGATCATGGTACATCTTGGCTGACCCTGGGTGAATGCAATATTTGGAGTCATGCCCCTCTGACAGAATCTCTTCTCGTATCGCTGAATCCGTCGGTACACAGATTCTATCCTTGTACCATACAGTTCCCTGCTCATCTTCTCGGTATTCGGGGCCTCTTCCCAGCTTCATCAAACCACGGATATAGTCTATCTCAGGACAGTTCTTTTGCGCTTCACGGATTCGTGAGGTGAGATTGTACTCGACGCGAAGCTCATTTAGCATGCCATAGGAGACTACCTCGAGCTGGAATGCGTTGAACTCTCTCCTGAGCTCAGGTGGCATAGAGTTGGTGATGAGGGTATGGCAGTAGCTTTTGCGGCTAAGTGCATCAGCGACAACATTGGCCTTTCCTGGGTGATAATGGATCTCAAGATCATAGTCCTTGATGAGTTCTAGCCATCTGCGCTGCCTCATATTCAGATCTTCCTGTGTGAAGAAGTACTTCAGGCTCTTGTGGTCAGTGTAGATGTCACACTTGTTGCTTATCAGATAGTGTCTCCAAATCTTGAGTGCATGTACCACGGCCGCAAGTTATAGGTCATGAGTCGGGTATCGCTGCTCATGTTCCTTCAACTGTCTTGAGGCATAAGCTATCACTCTTCCTTCTTGCATTAGTACACAGCCCAAACCTTGCCGAGAGGCATCACAATATACAACAAAGTCCTTGTGAATATCGGGCAGGGCTAGTACAGGTGTAGTAGTGAGCTTCTCCTTCAAGGTCTAAAAACTCTTCTCACATTCAGGAGTCCATATAAACTTGTTCTCTTTCTTCAGCAAGTTGGTCATGGGTCTTGCAATCTTGGAGAAGTTCTCAATAAATCTGTGATAGTATCCTGCAAGTCCCAAAAAGCTTCTGATTTCTGACACATTACAGGGTTGTTCCCACTCTTTCACAGCTTCAATCTTGGCTGGGTCTACTGCGACTCCTTCTCCTGACAGTACGTGTCCAAGGAAAGCAACTTCCTCAAGCCAGAATTCGCACTTGGAGAATTTGGCGTATAGCTGGTTGCGAGACAACCTCTCCAATACGGTCCTCAGATGATGTTCATGTTCCTCTTTTGTGGCTGAATAAACCAATATATCATCAATGAATACCACCACAAACTTGTCTAGCTCATTCATGAAGATCTTGTTCATCATGTTCATGAAGTATGCTGGAGCATTAGTGAGTCCAAATGAGACTACTGTGCACTCATACTGTCCATATCTAGTGACAAATGCAGTCTTCGGGATATCTTCTTCCCTGATCTTCATCTGATGATACCCTGATCGGAGATCGATCTTTGAGAAGTACTTGGCCTTACTCAATTGATCTAACAGATCATCGATGCGGGGCAATGGGCACTTATTCTTGACTGTAACCGCATTCAGATTCTGGTAGTCAATGCACATCCTCATCGTGCCATCCTTCTTCTTGACAAACAAAACGGGAGATCCCCAGGGCGAAGCACTTGGCCTAATGAAACCCTTCTCCAGTAATTCTCCCAGCTGCTTCTTGAGTTCCTTCAACTCATCAGCCGACATTCTGTAGGGTCTTTTGGCAATCGGTGCAGTCCCTGGCATCAGCTCTATAACAAACTCCACATTTCTATCTGGTGGCATTCCTGGCAACTCCTCTGGAAATACGTCATTGAATTCACAGACTACTGGCACATCTCTGAATGTCAGCTCTGTCTTATCTGCTTTAGTCTCCAGGGCACATAGGAGGGCTTGGACTCTCTCGGTTTGGGGTACACATCGGACAGCTGTTCCCCAAGGGTGGGTTACCTGAACATATCTAGGTGAACAAGATATCACTCCCCGGTGTTTGGTTAGCCAGTCCATGCCTAAGATGACATCTAAGCTATTGGAGGGTAGTAGGGTTAGGTCAGCTCGAAAGTCAAGTCCCTCGATTGTGATTATCACTCCCCTACATATGTGAACGCTTCTGAAGGTTCCTAAGGGCGAGCTAGTTAGAATGGGGTTTGCTCTCGGGGTTACAGGTATGTTATGCTTACGTGCATATGCAGATGAAATGTACGAACATGTAGCTTCCGAATCGAACAGAACTGTAGCCATGTTACCCTGAACTAGGAACGTACCGTACACAGCATCAGGTGCAGCTTCAGCTTCCTCAGCGGTCATGTGGTTCAGTCTTCCTCGGGTAGCAGATCCCCGGTTTGGTGTGCCCTGTGCAGCTGCTGGTGCACGGTTGAGGTCGGGGCACACAGCCACACGGTGTCCAGGCTTTCCGCATCCAAAGCAAGTGAAGGGCGCACTGCCTGCTGTGGCTGTCGCAGGAGCCTTCCAATTGCTTGTCCTTGGCGTGTTGGTAGTGGGGGCGGGTGTGTTCTGCACAGCTCGAGTCGGCGCAGGGTAGGTCTGAGCGGGGCGGTGATAGTTGCTGCTGTTGGTACCACCACGGCTCGTTCCCGAAAAAGGTCCCTGGCGTGTCCGGAAAGGCGGAGGTGCACCCGTTCGCTATCTCTGGGGTGGAGCAGTGCGAGCGGGTCCCTCAGAGCGGCGCTTCTTTTCCTTGTTCTGGGCCTCGAATTCCAGTCGTGCTTCCATGCGATCCTTCTCGATCTCAATACAGCGGTCAATCAGCTCACGCAGAGTGTAGCTCTTGTTCCCTGACAGAGCCAACCTGATCTTGGTCTGAAGTCCCTTCCTGTAGTAGTACATCTTTTCCTTCTCGGAACTCACGCAAGACGCAGGTGCGTAGCGGAGCAAGCAGTTGAAGCGGGTGGTGTACTCGTGGATCCGATCAGCTCCCTGGGAGATGTTACGAAACTCGTTCTCCTTGGCCTCCATGACTCTCTCAGGAATGTGGTGGTCACGGAAAGCCTCGGTGAACTCATCCCAGTGCGGGCTGGGTCCTCGTGAGCGCTGGTGTAGTTGTCCCACCATGCTCGTGCAGCACCGGTCAGCTGGTGGCTAGCAATCCCAACACACTCCTCGTCGGAGCAAGTGGTCAGGTCCAGCTTCTTCTCCATCTCCTTAAGCCAATCGTCGGCAGCGAGAGGATCGCTGTCGGTCCCGTCGAAGGTAGGTGGCCTCAGCTTCAGGAAACCCTCCAGTTTCCTTTGGAAGTCATTCTAGGGTGGCCCGTGGTGCCTGTTCATCCCAGCAGCTATGGCATTCAGCAGCTGGGTCTGCTGAGCCATCACTTCCGCCAACGTCGGTGGCGGCGGCGGTGGCGGTGGCGGAGGCACGTTCTCGCCTTGTGGTGGCGGATCGTTCACAAGCGGTGCATTCTCTGCCCGGCGCAGCTCTTCTTCCAGGCTAACTCCAGCACGTCTGCCAGCTGGGCGTCCACGGTTGCGACCATGCCCACGTCCTGGCGCAGGCGCGGGGGAGGGCTGGCGGTTCTCCAAACGCGCAGAACGTCTCATCGACATCTGAAATTATTAGGTACGTGCTCAGTGCAGTAATAATCTTGTAGTTGTTTAAGTAGGAGTTAGATGTTTTCAACGATTTAAATGAATTAAAACATTTTTCATGCTATCCTACACTCAACCAAAGAAGCATAAAGAACCATAAGAAGCATAAGATCCAAATGTCACTCATCACATGGTTATTATTACATAAAGGATGTTACTAGCTGCTAAGAAGATCGTGCTATGCGCAGATAGCCAATGACAGGATAACTCATGGTGTCACTAGTCTAAGGGCCACGCAGGGTCCCATAAGCTACTGGTGCATAAGGTCAAGTACGGCGTCGGGTATGCGGCTGTCCTCTGCCTCGACAAGCTTCCCTCGGCTGAAGTACTGGATCTGGTCAGACGGTGCTCCCAGCTCCTCCAGCACCTGGCGTAGTACCATGGCAACTCCGCCGTGGTTCCTTCCGTTGATCGGGATCTCAATAGTGCCGTCGTGCAGTGGACGAAGTGGTGGTCCAAGGCTGGTCATCAGCGAATTTTTCAAGAAACAGATTAGCAGGTCCTTGTATTAGATAAGCCATTGCATAAAAAGTGAATGCAAGGTCGGTAATATAACCGAAAGAGAGTCTGGCTTCCTGTTCTAACGTCCATTTGCTATGGGTCTCGTCCTACAGTCAAGTATGGCTCTGAGACCAACTGAAACGACCTCGATTTCCGCGAAGGGAAATCCACAGGCTCGAATTGTAATTCAACAGATTGCTTGGGACAATCCATGAAATTACCCATATCTCAGTTGCCACCAGGATCCATACAACGGTAAATAAGTCTTACATAAATATTTATTACATCGCCACACTGGCGGAATCAACAATCAGAGAAGCTTTAGAAGATGCGGAAGCGATTCATCCTTCACGGCCAACTTGAGTGTAGCACGTGACCCTATTCCTCGTCATCATCTCCCTCGAAGTCGTACTCATTCTCGTCACCTGACAGCAAATTTATCAGTACGATTTGTACTGGCCACGGAGCCCACCTATGCAGCATTTGCTTTGTGGGAAGTGGATGCAAGGCTATACAAGCAGACCTATAGGCTGAGGTTTTCCTATGCAGCTGTAATCAATGTTTAATTAGTCAAGTTTTATCACCAGTTAACACCATCATCCCTTTTCCCATCACCACACCTCACATACCCACACCTCACTCTCATTCGACAGGCCCAACTCCCTCTCGGGCCTATCTCAGCGGCACACTACCACAACGGGTACACTGCCGGAAAAATGTCATCCAGGGGGAGAAGAGAACACTCACTACACTAGTAGAAGCTTCATAGGAAAGGTCCATAGCCAACAGATTGGCATATGTATCGATCGATCAACCGTACACTCTGCAGAGGTTTCACTACCCACAAGATTAGCCATCATAGGTGTTGCGCAAACACCTAGGCAGAATTCCGGGTGCTTGCTTGCCTAGGTCGATGCCACCCTACCACTCAGCCCTGGGATATTCCGGATCCTACACCGTTATGCTGAGACTGGGAGACACAGTACCGGGCCCATCCAGTGGTACTGTGCATCTAGAACGGAACGGGAACCCATCGACCGTCTCCGCCCACCCTTATCACCTTTCAACCTAGCAGTAGTGGCACCGTCCTACCAAGTAGTCCAGCCGTCTCCCGCCCATCAGAAGCGAGTGAGTAGAAAAGGATTCCCATGAACCTGAAACTAGTCCATCCTAGGTTTGACCAAGTAGGCATCTCCACTTAGGGGATACTCTCCCCGTGCTATCACAGCACCTCCGTCCACGGGCTTCAAACCACCAAGGCTATCCCACCCGGAACCTCCTCAACAACTTTACCCGCCACAGGCATCTCGCTTGGGGATGCCCAGGTTGCACCCCCGGCACGACTTGCCCCATGGGCTCGTCTCACATCCCACTTGGTCGACATCAACCCTTACCACGCACCCAAGACGCACGCAGCACTCTCTCCCAGTGGTTATAATCAGTTATACACCGTCCCAATTCCACCACATAGCATATAGCAAGTAGAAAGTAGTGGAAGAGTAACAGTAAATTAAGCAGCAGCTAACCTAGCAGCGAACAGCAGGGTAAAGTCTTATCAAGGCAGGGAATTCAAATATACTACCATGCAACCAATCCATACGTAATCATAAAGCAATAGCAACAATGTCATTTGCAATGCATAAATAGGATCTAAGGATTTGGTGGGACATGGCACCTTCGTAGTCGTCTCCTAGCTCCTGAAAGTACTCGTGGTCGTCTTCCTTAGTCAGATCCTCCTCCGGCTCTGAAATCGAACACGAAACAGTCGCGTCAGCGACTCCTATAGGGTATTTCAGAAAAATCCAATAAAACAAAGAGCCAAATGCACAAACATAGTCTTAGATTGTAGATCTCATTTTCCTGAGAATTTTGATATATGGTGCGCAATTTTTGGTCATCGTATGAATAAGTTATGAATTTCCGAAGATTATCCTATTTTCTGAAAATGGGAAAACTGGTCGGTTAATCAGGGGCAGCTCGGGATTGGTCCACGTGGCGCGCGGGTCCAGTAGTGCGGCAAGTGGCGCCTCAACAGAACACAGACCCGATGGTCGCCCACCAGGTGTTCGATGCTGGTTCCCAGAGAGTTGCCGGAGTTGGCGTAGCTCGGCGTGGCTCGGCGGTGGTCGGGGGTAGCTCGGCTGTGGTTGGGGGTAGCTCGGCGGAGCTCGGCGGTGGTCGGGGGTAGCTCGGCGGAGCTCGGCGTAGCTCGGTTTAGCTCGGCGGGGCTCGGGCGAATCGGAGATTCGGGGCGCCGAGGGTGCCGCTCTCCCGAGCTCTCCCGGGGAGGCTCGGGCGAATCGGAGATTTGGTGCGCCCGAGGGTGCCGTTCTCCCGAGGTCTCCCGCGGAGGCTCGGGCGAATCGGAAATTTGGGCGCCCGAGGGTGCCGTTCTCCCGAGGTCTCCTGCGGAGGCTCGGGCGAATCGGACATTTGGGCGCCGAGGGTGCTGCTTTCCCGAGCTCTCCCGGTGGGGCTCGGGCGAATCGGAAATTTGGGCGCCCGAGGGTGCTGCTCTCCCGAGCTCTCCTGGGGAGGCTCGGGCGAATCGGAGATTTGGTGCGCCGAGGGTGCTGCTCTCCCGAGCTCTCCTGGGGAGGCTCGGGCGAATCGGAGATTCGGTGCTAGCAGGGTTCCAGGGCGTCTGTTCAAGGCGGCGGTGTCTCTCCGGTGCGGCGGACGATGACAGGGCGGCGATGACCATATTTCGGCAAGACAGGGCTCGGCTTTCCCCAATTGGCGTGCTCAGGCAGTCGTTCGACCAGATGGTGGTGGGTTAGAGTCGTGGTATGGCCTCCTTCTCTCCCTCGGCATACGGCGGTTCTCCGACGAGGTGGAGGCGCACGTAGCCAAGGCGACAGTCATGATTCGGGGCTCGGCTATCTAGCGGCGGTGCCGAGGCAGACTTGGCGAACCTCGGCGGCCTTTCTCCGCAGCGCGAGGCGACCGGGGGTACTCGGAACGGATTTAGGCGAGGCGGAACCTGTCGGCGGCGATGTCGTCGCGACGGTGAGGTTCCGGCGGGGCTAAGGAGGTCTTCTAGGAGATGTATACGCGTCCAGGGTCTATGGCGATGGTATACCAACTACCAATTTTGGCTACCGAGCTTTCCAAGGTGCTCGGTTGTGGCGGCGGCGTGTCGCCGACGACGGCGGAAGGCGGCATCGCGGCTACGACCAAGTATTGGTTCAATCGAATGCGGTCTTGTCAAATTGGTGAGGCCAGAGAGGCATACAACACTCTGGTGGCGAACTTTAGCCATGGCATGACCTTCTTTTGGCGACGGCTCGCGGCGGCGCTCCGGTAAGGTCGCGGCGCACGCGGCCAAGGCGATTCAGGCTTCCTCTAGCGCTTAGATCCGCGTAGCTAGCTCGAGGGGGTCGTGGCGGTGCTCCACGACGCTCTAACCTATACGGTTGCTAGACGGATTGCTCGGAACGGGTGATTCGGCGTCGGAACGCGTCGGTGGTGAACGCGCTCCGCCGAGAACGCGTCGTGCTGCGTTCTCGGTCTAGCAAGCTTGTAGTCCGGGGGTTTTGGCCGGTCGAATGAGTGCATGGTGCAAGTGATCTTCCCGAGCCGGTAAAGGCTCGTGCCTGCGCGTCCCGAGGGTGGAACGCCATGGCAAAAGCAGGGCAAGGTTCGGACATGGCGTGCGATGGCTCACCGTGGTGTCGGTGAAGCTAGGATGGCGGTGCAGTGGCGAGTCGGAGCCGTGCAGAGCGATCGCAGTGCCGTGCCGCTCCTCGTCCGCAGCTCGGGCTTCTCCTCCGTGTCCGGCTCCGGCGTGCTCCGCGGCGGCGGCGCTCTGGCAGCTTCTCCTCCTCTGCTCCGCCCTTCTCCTTCGCTCTCTCTCTCGGTTTGGTGCAGTGTGCCGGTCTGTGCTGCGGTGGCGGCGAGGGGAAATGAGGGTAGGGCTTCGGGGTGCTCCAATTTATAGGCGAGCTTGGCCAGCTCCAATGGCGAACGGTCCTGATTGCGCTCGACCGATCGAAGGGCCGTGGCTCGAGTGGATCTAGGGCTCCGGATGGGCGCGGGTTCACTTGGCGGCCAAGAAAGGAGGGGACAGGAGGGGGACAGCGGGGTCAGGGCTCTGCCATGCTGTCGGCTGTGGGACCGGGGTCACGCCATTCGCGCGACACCCCCGGCAGGCGCGTCGCCTTCGTGAGGAAGAAGAACAGTGGGGGGGGGCGAGAGCGGCTGACAGGCGGGGTCGGGTTGGCAGCGAGCGCGAGCGTGTGTGTGCCGGTCGCGCACGCGCTGCCGAGCCGCAACGTGGGCCGCGCGCGGTGAGGTGAGGAGAGGAAGGTCGGGCTGGCTTGGGCTGACTTAGCGACCCGGCTGGCCGAATCGAATGGCTGGCCTAACTCTCTTTCTCCTTTTCTATTTTCAATTTAGTGTATATATACATATATTGCCCATTTTAAATATTGAGTAAATACAAACATAAATTGCAATAAATCCCAAACGTGATGCATAAGTTATTATTCTATGTGAATGGAATTAAAATGCAAACTACACTCCTTTATTTACCAATTTCATAATGAAACCTATATGCTTGCACAAGAAAAATGGGTTTTCACAATAAATAAATGAAAAATTTTAATTGGTTGGGATTTTTAGATTGTGTGGATTTTTAGGGTTGTTACACAAACCGATGCTAAGCACTAGCTCTACGCTATCCTATGCAAGCCACCTATCACAATATACTACACACTAGAATATGCACTCAAACGCAAGAAACCCACTCCTTCGATACCTAAGGAGAGAGCACCTAAACAAGAAGTAGAGCACAAGAGATAGTGAACGAGAAGGCTATACCGAGGGGGGTGATGAAGTGAAGTCCGCTTGCCGTGTAGTACTAATCACCAAGATATGATCCATTATCATAATGAAAACCAATCACCAAAGAGACACCGGAAAGCCAATCATCCACTCGATGATGGAGAAGAAAGAACACTAGATTTTTTACCGAGGTTCACGTGATCGCCATCACGCTACTCCTCGTTGTGGCACCGGTCTTCCTCGGTGGATTGCGAGCTAGGCTTCACACACCAATCCCTCACCGGGAGCCGCTCACCAACACAGGAGAAGTGGCTATCAACCACGAGCAATCCACTAGAGTCAGTTTTGGCACTCCGCCAGGGAATAACTGCAAGAACCCCTCACAATCAACCTTCGGTGTGGGTTTGAATAATCACCAATCAACCTCAACACCGGAATTGCCTCCAAACCGCTAGGGACACGGCAATGCCCCAAGAGAATGAGAACTCAGCGAGGGCTTGCTCTCAAGTGCTCTACAATGCAAATCACAAAGCAATGATGCACTTGAGGATCAGTCAACTCACAAAGATGATCAAAAATGAATAAGTGAGTGAGTGGGAGGCTAGAGAGTGCCCACAAGAGTATGGCAATGAATCAAAATGTGCAAGAGAGTCACCAAGTGACCAGGAAAGGAGTATAAATACCTGCTAAGTGCACTCCTACCCGTTACTCATTGAAAACCAGCCATTAACACTCTTTTTCACTCATCGGACGCTACCATCGGACTGAACTCGTCGGACCAAACACCAGCGTCCGATGCTTAGATGATCGCCATGTGTCAACAGGATTCATCCACAGCCGCTGAATCACAACGGCTAACTGCTCGCGCCACTTCAACTAACCATTGGACTGGACAGCGTCGAACTAAACCGTCATCCGACGCTTCCAGAGAGCACACAGAGACGAATTAATTCGTCGAACGCTATTCGACGCCCTGCGTCAGCCCAAGCCTTAGCATCCGATGCATTGAACTTCAGTTTCCAGTCACTGCGCCAGAGCGCGAACTCGGCACGCCACGCCGTCAGACCGTGAACTCATGGTCCGACGCTCACCCTTCTCAACTCGTCAGACTGTCCAATTCTCACTGTTGGGCAGCCCACAGAGCAACCGTCAGACTCTACAGGTCAGTGCATCGGACTAAAACTTTCCAGCGTCCGACGCCTAGCAAATTTACGCAGAGAGCTCCCAAAATGCTCGGACGGCGTCCGACGTCCACCATCGGACCAAACCAAACTGTTGGTATTTTTAAAATCACTTCACGTTAAGTTATCATCCCTAACATGATACCAAAAACCAAAAGTAAAATAATCTTCAATTGCCTCCTAAAAATAATACTATAGAATATATCCGCAAGCGCACAGATAATTCTCCCATTGTAGCACTTCACCCGGTAAGTATTCCGAGTATCGTTGATTTGTTTTATGCCAAAAGGATAAAGGGGCATTCTACTCATTAGGATAATCTACTGTAATGATTGGAAAGATAAATATGCAAACCTATGATAACCCATAACTCTAGTGCTTTAACGATAAATAAGTCAATGGTAAATGGTAAATGATAACTGAGTAAATAAGGTAAATAGTATTCCAGAGATAGAATATAGAGACTCACTAATGCAGTAAGACAATCTCGAGATTCGGCTAAAGTAAAGGAAACCTATGTAATTACTAAATACAAAGTCTACAGCCTACGCCACATTACACATCTTCATCTATAACATAATCGACTCAGAAAGCATCATAAGGAGCATCATCTAATGAGGATATTAAGACACAAGGGTCACCTCCTTCGCGACCACGCTCTGCTCGTCCTACATATGGGGGGTGGAGTACAGAGGAACCAACGCAGCTGTCACCTACGCGGACTACCACACGACAGCACGTCAGGGTGCTTCCGTAGGTACACAATATATCTAGACACCACATCTACATAATGTATACCACCTAACTCACTCGAGTACTGAATTAGGCGCTTTACGATCATACGACAATAATCATCACCAATCATAACTATATCGAATATGCAATTAGAATAAACTAAGAACTAAATAAGTAGCAATATATTAAAATAAAGCAAAATCATAATGAGATACAAGATAATATTACCGATCTTCAGACGAACGGATCTGGAATCCCGAGGGTAGCGCCCAACTCTACTTGAACCTTGCTAGACGCCTCAACTATGAACTTGAACTAGAGCCCTATTCTAATCTCTGGAAACCCTAACTTCTGTCTACTCTTGACGAATGAAGCAGAAGAAATGAATTGGTGCTCTGGGACGGGGGTCTGCCCCTCTATTTATAGCCCGGTGGGATGAACGTGCGCCGTGGGATCAAACCGACTTGAACAAAGGGCCCAGATGACTCCAGAGAGGCGGTGGAAAAAGACTCCAGAAGATGGGCTGAAACCCTAGAGGGGGGCGCCGGCCGGCCCCACCCTGGTGGGTCTCGGGCCCCGGTGCTTCGGGTGTGTTTCAGATGCTTCTACTCTTCTCGTTATGTTGTTTCCTTGGCAGTTAAGTTTTCATGGTAATTAAGCAATTTAATCCTTCTTTTAAGCCTTTCTAAAATAATCCCTGAAAAATACAAAATTCACCAAAACTCGTGGAATTTGTCAGTAATAACCCCTATGCTTCTATTATTGATCTTCCCTAGGCATTAGTTGACGGTATAAAATTAGTACTTAACGACCGTCAACAGTACCCTCAAGCTAAGTCTTTACTAGTCCCTTAGCAAAGTTGACTTGAAATAATTTATTCAGGGTTCCATAAAATGTATAACTCCCAATAAATACTTAAATATTTAAATAGAAATTCTTCTCTGGATTGAAATTCATTAATCCACCTTTCAAACTTATTCTTATTCTTTTCAATTATGGGGCTTTTAAACTAAGTCTCGGGTAATTGAGAGACAGAATAATCAAGTAAGTACTAAGTCTTTCATCCTTTGTTTCAACCATTGCTCCAGAGAGATTTTTTATATAAGTAAATAGTTTTTATTTAGGAAATAATGAGAGCTTACTAATAAGATTGCAGAGGACTACAAAGCTATACATCATGATTGAATGTGATTAAATTTCGTTTTTGAACTCATATGCATTATCCTCTCTTTTCTGTCTTTCTGAAGAGTGTGGGTTATCTCCCAGCGGATACTTTGTACCCATTTTTTTCTCTTAGGTGGGTGTCTTTGTATCCATTGTTTTACTCTCTCTTTACTTTTTTTTGGCACATACCCTTTTGATATGGCATCTTTCAAGCTCATACTTCTTTGGTATAGCATCTTTTAATTTTATAACCCGCACTCACTGTTAGACTTCTAAGAGAGAGACTTGTGCATAGAGTGAAAAATTTTTGTGCATGTGAATTCAATCATGAATGTATAATAGAATAGTCTACTTAAATCATATTAGCAGAATAAATTATTATATATATTTTGATTTTGACTTTTGAAATGTCTGAAGCTTAGGTGTCACTTAGGCTGAAATAAATAGCAACTCAAACTTTCTTATATCATATCCGTCAATTACTTAGAAAAGCTTATGCTACCCACTGATATCAAGTTTCAGAATAAATTTTTATGGTAGATAAAATCCATACAACTCGTAGGAGAATTTAAATTTAAATATTAAGCAATTGCAGAAAATTATATTTAACAATTTAAATATCTTTTTGATTTTTCTCTATCTTCAAGTTCTAATTATTCAAAAGACAAATTGAATGCATAATTTAAAGGAAACTTAATTATACAACCTATTATTATTATTTTTTTATTTTCATTTTAAGCAGGCATAATTTAAATGCAATAACTAAAGAAAGCGGTAAATAAATTTTTATTTGGTTTTCTTGTTGTTTTTAGCAATATTGAAATTAACAGAATTGAAGACTGAACCAAATACTGAAATAAAAAGCATATATAAAGGTGAGAGATACTCACCTAGCGGGAATCTCCCCAAGCTGGATGTTGCTAAGTAATGTGGTGGAGGTGGCGGCGGGTATCCATCCGATGTATTAAATACTCCAATCCGCTCTGCGTCTGCTGCTATCCCTGATATATCTGATCCAGTCATTGGTCCGTGCTGTGCTGCCATTGTTCATGCTAGTAGAACCTGTCGTCGACATGCTGCTGCTACTGCTCGTGCTGCTGCAGTGTGTCGCTTATTGCGTTCTGTCCCTGTTCAATGCTAGTGAGACGCATAGATAAAGCTGGAAAATCATCAGCGGTAGCCGAAAAGTGCTGCTCAGGTGGGCGATAGAAGTCATCTTCTGGTGATGCGTGGAACGGATACGGTCCACCAGCGGTGAAATCTGTGTTCCCGCGTGTAGAAAAAGATGCTCGTCCTCTCTGAAAATCAGTTGCTCCCCAACCCGCTGCTGCTCTGCCGCCAATGAAGATTCTCCTTACTGAAATGTGGGTTGTTCCTCCCATCCTGTATGTGCTGTCCACTGTTGGCGTGGTTCCTGCGTCAATACCTGTTCACCAAAATTAATATAGTGGGAATAAGCTGGCCCAGATAGTGCTGCGTCAGCTCCAGTGAAATTAGCTCTCGGCGCCTTGTTGATGCGCGCGGACGGATACCTGCCAATATTAGCTCTAACAGCTGGAAAAACAAAATTCTGGACAGAATAAATTCCTAACTCCCTATCTGCTAGTTCGTACTCATTGTCATAATTTTTATAAATCATAATTATTTTATTATTTCAATGTTTGAGCATGTGAGTACGAAAGAAAAAATCATAACCAATAATTCTGCGGGCATCAGAAATATAAACAAGTGAAGCATTCGATAATAAACCTAACCCTGCAGGTAAACGTGTAATCCAGGAAGTAAAAGAAATACTGCATTTTCTCAAGGAAGGGACAGTTCTCCAATAGTTTAACATCATTTTTACAGGTGACGCTTTCCTCTTTTTAATCATGATATATAACAAATGTAGTTCATCTTGTTTAATAGTATTTAACTCCTCTCTAGGAAAGAATGTAAAAGCTAGCCATTTAAACATAAATCTCAGTGTAGGGTGATGAACTTCTTCAGTAGTATATTTTGTTTTCTCTCAGGTTTCTTTGCAGTGATACTCTCCCAAAAATCATCTTTATTAAAGTCTTGGAGAGTTTTAGAAATATTGACTACACACTGATTATTGAATCCCAATGCTGAACTAAGAGTTTTACAAGAGAGAGTGAAAGGTTTATTAAACATTCTAAAATTAACCTCATCATCATCAAAGTCTAGGGTGCTAATAAATTCTATAGTGAGTAACTTGCTACCCTGCTCATTAATTTGCCATGCATTTTTCCATCTAACATTTCTAAAAATAAGCTCAAACTTGAAATTCATTCCGGTTTCATAGAGCAAAGTGGCATCAAAAATTAGAGTATGCGTAAATTTCTTGTTTTTAACCACATTTAAAATTTCTCTCTACGGTCTAGTTGATAATGAAATTTGAGTTATGCTTGTAAGCTCATACCTCTCTTCCGGTTGGGAAGAGGATGACTATGTGAAGAGTGACGGAGGATCGATATTCATGTCGGAGCTGACGAACGATGGCACTTGTGATGATGATTGGCTTCTTGTTGTGCGGTGTGAGAGGGCTCTTCCAAGGGATCGAATGGCACCTTTCATTCTATTGCTCATCTTGCCTGTAAAATGAAGAACACGAAGAATATGGCAAGAACGAATAAGAACACAAGAACAAAACAAGAACAAGCAAGAACAAGTGAAAAGAAGGAATCAAAGTGGTGATCTCTCTTCTAGATCTTCTTTCTAATCTTCTTCTCTACTCCTTCCCTTGCTTAAACTTGAATCAAATGAAAGGATTAATGGAGTTTGTGATCTCGAGCTGCAAAGCAACATGGCTACGTGCTCTCTGGTGTGTGTGTGTGTGTGTGTGTGTGTGTGAATGAATGAATGAGTGAGAGAGAGAAGAGGCAGAGAAGTGGAGGAGGGGCGCTGGCCGGCATGGCCTTGGGGCCGGCCGGCCCCACCTTCTGTCCTTTGGCTC
This sequence comes from Eremochloa ophiuroides, assembly GCA_038502445.1. Taxonomy (NCBI): domain Eukaryota; kingdom Viridiplantae; phylum Streptophyta; class Magnoliopsida; order Poales; family Poaceae; genus Eremochloa; species Eremochloa ophiuroides. Next base: position 61,259,609 of record JAHLJS010000003.1, on the reverse strand, counting down.
TCAACTTTTGAAAAATGTCAACACCACCCACAGATGCATGTGCTTGATTGCTTTCTCTGGTGAATTGGATGAATGTTGGGTAGTGCATGAATGATAGAGCTTGTATGGTAGTGAAAAGTAATGGTTGGTGATAAGGCTTGAGATGACTTGATGTGATGTATGTGGGTCCCATATGTTTCCTGTATTTATACCGTATAATGACACAAGAATGAAAAACTAAATTACTTTTATGAATCTATGAAAAATTAGAATTCTAATGATGGTCTTTTTATAATTTTCTGCCACCACAGTAAATTTCATTGACGGAGGGTTTAACACTCCATTAGTGATAATCACATGGGGCTTAAGCTTTAATCATGCTATGCTTATTTTTTAGTTTTTTTAATAATGCAATTTATGAGAAAGTAAATATGCAGATTTTAATGCAAGAATTAAATTACCGATAACTACCGAGTTACCTCCCGGCGAAGGTTCGGGGTTTTTGAGTCCGCCGATCCGGACTTCTCCAGATGAATTATTCTTCATGATTCATCTCCGGTGTCGGAGATGTTGTTGCATCTTGTTCTTCATGACACTTCAACGTTTGGCATTGCTCCAGTCTTGGCTTGAATGCGAATCGCTCTTCTTGACCATTGATGGTAAATGTGATCTCTCCAGCTCCGACATTGATGGTTGCATTTGCAGTGTTTAAGAATGGTCGCCCGAGGATGAGGGGTATCTTTCTCTCTTCCTGCATGTCAAGTACTACAAAATCTGCAGGAATGAAAAAAGTTACGGATTTTTTTCGGAATATTTTATGTGATTCCTACGGGATAGCGGACCGATTGGTCAGCTAATTGCAAACACATCGTGGTTGGTGTGAGCGTAGAATAATTGAGTTTGTCGAAGACGGTCTTAGGCATGACGCTGACACTTGCTCCAAGATCACATAAAGCATTCTCGAACATCTGGTCTCCTATTGAACAATCAATAGTGGGACACCCTGGATCCTTCTTCTTAGTAGGAGAAGAACTCAGAATTGCCTCACTACACTCCTCCGTTAGTTTGACAACTTCAGTAGAAGGTAGTGGTCCTTTGTTGTTGAGGATGGTTCGAGGATACTTCGTGTATGTAGGTACCTGTATGGCATCTAACAACGGAATATTGACATATAACTTCTGAATTACCTCTACAAACTTACCAAATTGAACATCTGTTTTAGCTCTTCTTCTTCTGCGTGGAAACGGTAGGAGGGTTATGTCATTAAAATCTTGAGTTAATTCTTGATCTTTTAGTTCAACTGGTGGTGAAGGTGGTATAACTTTTTCTTCTCTGTTGTCCTTTTCAATCTCTTCTTCTACCTGCACTAAATGTGATGGTCTACGTGCCCCTTTTGGGTAAGGTGGATCACGTGTAGACTTACCTCCTCTAGTAGATATTCCTTTTATTTGTTCATGGTTAGTGGTAAACAAAGTAGAAGATAATTGTGCAATTTGTAATTCTATCTTTTTATTAAATAATATTTGATATTTAATAGCAGAAGAGAAATGATCCAATTTAGAATTAATTCCTTCTAAAACTTTATCATTAAAAGCAAGCTTCTTATAAATATTTTCATTAATTCTAGCTTGTTCTAATATTAATTCTCTCAAAGGTGGTTATCTATGATTTGAAAAATTAGAATTGCCTTGGTACTTACCTTGACTGGTTGACCGAGGTTGATTCCATCCTTGCTTCTGAGAAGTAGACTTGATGACTGTACTAATATCTTCTGAGAGATTTGTAAACTCAACTTCTAAAGATCCTTCATATTGATTATGGGAATTGAATGCATCTTGAATAGCTTGACGATCTCTTTTATGATTGGCTCTTTGCTCTAACCAGTTCAACAGTACATCCATCTTGGTTGACAGGGTGCACACTTCCTCTGAAATTTCTTCACTCTTATGGCATGTCTGAGTGTTGTTTGTCCAATTCTGATTTTCTGCTATCTTTGCCATAATATCTTCAGCTCTTCCAAGGGTGAGTGACATAAATGATCCTTCGGCAGTGGCATCTAGTTGCTCATGTGACCTTCGAGTTAGTCCGTGATAAAATGTTTGCATGAGCAACCATTTTTCCATTCCATGATAGGGACAATCTGATATATAATCTTGAAAATATTCTCAGGCTTCTGAAATAGATTCACCTTTCTGCTGACAAAATTCTAAAATCTTTTCCAGGAAAGCTTTTGAACATTCTACCCATGTCTTGACTCGATCTTTATTTTGATAAAACCACTGCTTCGCCTTTCCCTCCAATGAGAACGGAAAAAAAACGAAGTAGCACGACGTCTTGAGGAATGCCTTTGATGTTGATGGTGTTGCCAATCTCCAGGAAATTCTGCAAATGGACGTTTGCATCTTCATCTTTCTTTCCAGTAAATGTGATAATTTGCACCATTTCGATGAGGCTTGGCTTGATCTCATAATCACGATCTCCAATGTTAAAAGTTGGCCCAACACGAATATTCTTAGTGCTTGGGGCAGAGAATTCACGTAGAGTCTTCTCAGCCATGGCTTCACAAAATAATGTAAGACCCTTCTTCCTATGGTTGTTCCTGATTGATAAGAGTTAAAATACACAACCAATCCTGCACTTACCCTATATAAGATATTTAAATATAAATGAAACACGGGTAAGTCTGCTAAAGTAAAAGGTTATGGTTATCTCTAAATATTTATGTCTATAGTTATTTTTATGTTTTCTATTAATATTATCTATGAAGAACTCTCCTATATGAAATTCTAGAATAAATATTCTGGCGAATAAAATCAATGAACTCAACAAATTATCCTAATGAATACAATTGCCATCCCCGGCAACGGAGCCAAAAATGCTTGTTGGTATTTTTAATATCACTTCACGTTAAGTTATCATCCCTAACATGATGCCAAAAACCAGAGGTAAAATAATCTTCACTTACCTCCTAAAAATAATACTATAGAATATATCCGCAAGCGCACAGATAATTCTCCCATTGTAGCACTTCACCCGGTAAGTATTCCGAGTATCATTGATTTGTTTTATGCCAAAAGGATAAAGGGGCATTCTACTCATTAGGATAATCTACTATAATGATTGGAAAGATAAATGTGTAAACCTATGATAACCCATAACTCTAGTGCTTTAGCGATAAATAAGTCAATGATAAATGATAAATGATAACTGAGTAAATGAGGTAAATGGTATTCCAGAGATAGAATATAGAGACTCACTAATGTAGTAAGACAATCTCGAGATTCGGCTAAAGTAAAGGAAACCTATGTAATTACTAAATACAAAGTCTACAGCCTACGCCACATTACACATCTTCATCTATAACATAATCGACTCAGAAAACATCATAAGAAGCAACCTCTAATGAGGATATTAAGACACAAGGGTCACCTCCTTCGCGACCGCGCTCTGCTCGTCCTACGTACGGGGGGTGGACTACAGAGGAACCAACGTAGCTGTCACCTATACGGACTACCACACGACCCGGCATGTCAGGGTGCCTCCGTAGGTACACAATATATCTAGACACCACGTCTACATAATGTATGCCACCTAACTCACTCGAGTACTGAATTAGGCGCTTTACGATCATACGACAATAATCATCACCAATCATAATTATATCGAATATGCAACTAGAATAAACTAAGAACTGAATAAGTAGTAATATATTAAAATAAAGCAAAGTCATAATGAGATACAAGATAATATTACCGATCTCCAGACGAACGGATCTGGAATCCCGAGCGTAGCGCCCAACTCTACTTGAACCTTGCTAGACGCCTAAACTATGAACTTGAAGAACTAGAGCCCTATTTCTAATCTCTGGAAACCCTAACTTCTGTCTACTCTTGACGAATGAAGCAGGAGGAATGAATTGGTACTCTGGGAGGGGGGTCTGCCCCTCTATTTATAGCCCGGTGGGATGAACGTGCGCCGTGGGATCAAACCGACTTGAACAAAGGGCCCAGATGACTCCAGAGAGGCGGTGTAGGAAGACTCCAGAAGATAGGCCGAAACCCTAGAGGGGGGCGCCGGCCGGCCCCACCCTGGTGGGTCTCGGGCCCCAGTGCTTCCTTGGAGGTTAAGTTTTCATGGTAATTAAGCACTTTAATCCTTCTTTTAAACCTTTCTGGAATAATCCCTTAAAAAAACACAGTTCACCAAAACTCGTGGAATTTGTCAGTAATAACCCCTATGCTTCTATTTTTGAGCTTCCCTAGGCATTAGTTGACGGTATAAAATTGGTATTTAACGACCGTTAACACAAACCATCCGACACTATTACACAGTGAATCAGCACACATGGAGACCGTCGGACCCTGGCAGAGAATGGTCCGATGCCCCAGCTCTTAAGCGTCTGACGCTCAAAACTTAGCGTTTTCAAGTTAGATTTTCACCCCTTGCTTCTATGTGCTAACACTCAAAATTTTCAACATTTGTGCACAGTGTGTTAGCATTTTCAAAACAATTTTCAAGGGTTTCTAAGTTGATCACTAGGTTGAGTTAGATTCAATGCAATGAAATGTAACCTAGAGCACTTGAAGGTAATCCAAACACTTAGTTCTCCCCTTAAGAGTCGGTTGTCTATCCTAAATGTGATCACACCCACTTGGTGTCTTGATCACCAAAAGAAAAGCCTACTTGGGGTTATACCTTTGCCTTCAAGCCTTTTCTTTTCACTTGATCAACTTCATTTGATCCACCATACTAGATCCATGGTTGAGCCACCTTGATCATCACCATCATTTTGCTCATTACTCCATGGATGGGACAACCTAACCTTGCCAACACTTAGCAACTTAGGTTAGTCGTTATGCTGTCATCAATTATCAAAGCCAAACTAGGGCTTTCAATCTCCCCCTTTTTGGTAATTGATGACATCCTATACAAAGATAAGAGTTAAGTTTGTTTTTGAACTTGTGAGTTTGTCCAAACAAGATTATCAGGTTTTTGGAATGGACAAATAACACAAATTTGGTTTTGTGGCTATTTAGCTTTCCCTACATATGTGCATGAGTTTGGATTTAAAAGCTTGCACATATGCATAATAGAGAGTAAATTTTCACCAAGATATACCAGGATGGTTAGGATAAACCTTTGATGTGTGATACCAATTGAAATATTCATCGAAGTTGCGGAATCTCCATCCTTAGCAGTTTTAATAACTAGATGATCACAAAAATTTGAGCATACCGTGAGATCAACATTATAAGCAATGCTCTGATACCAAATGAAAAACACACAAGATCATCTAGCTACCACCTAAGCATGCTAGTTATCAAGTCATCAATCAATGCTTACACTAGCATACACTACTCAAGAACAAGGCAATTTGTAAGTAAAGACATGTGTAAATGCAACAAACTTATGTAAGTGCACATTCCAAATGCATTCAACCAAGTTCATGAGTTTGCTCCTCCTCAAGTTGAGCTTATCTTTTAGTATAGGTTTTAATTCAAAATTTTGATTCCTTTACTTTGACCTATTGCTCTCCCATCATCGGTTTTAATGATGATTCATCGCGAAGCTTAGTCCAATTTTATCGTCTTCTCCCCATTTCTTATCTTTGTTCTTCTCCCCCTTGACATCAAGTACCACAAAAGGGTCAAAACAATAGAGAGTGAGATTAATTTTCCAAATTTGATTCAATCTAGTAATCTTGCATAAGCAACTTAGCTCGGTTTGAACCAAAGACAAGCTTCTTCACGACACTAGGGGTTATCTTGCCTATGTTGAGTTAAGCACTTAGTAGCTTATTTGACTAGATTCAACACTAGGTTTGCATCCCTATGAACAAGTTATATGCCATCACTAGATCAATCAAACAAAGAAGCAATAGTGATGCCATATAGACTTCAAATCATTTGGCTTTCAATGAATGACCTAAAAAGAACAAAAGTATATCTACATGTTCTAACAAGTCCTAGCAAAGTATGTATACAAATGCCAAACAATGATATCTTTGTTTTGCTTGGAGGAAAGGCAAGTCATAAGATATTCATGAAGTGCATCAACACATGTTAGAATAGTCAAGTATGTTCAATTCATTCTTTAGCTTGCAAAATCTAGCTTCATCAAGAGGTTTGGTGAATATGTCAGCTAGTTGATCATTGGTGCCTACAGTTGCGATTGCAATGTCTCCCTTGGCTTCGTGATCTCTTATGAAGTGGTGCCTCACATCTTTGTGCTTGGTTCAAGAATGTTGCACCGGATTGGTTGTGATCTTCACCGCACTTTCATTGTCACATAGCAATGGAACCTTGTTGATTTTCAATCCATAGTCCTTTAATGTTTGCTTCATCCATAAGATTTGTGCACAACAACTTCCCGCACTAATGTATTCGGCTTTGGCGGTAGAGAGTGCAACACTATTTTGCTTCTTGTATGACCATGAAACTAGTGACCTTCCTAAGAGTTGACAAGTACCGGAAGTGCTCTTTCTATTGATTTTGCAACCGGCATAGTCCGCATCTGCATAACCAATCAACTCAAAGTTGGAGCCCTTGGGATACCAAAAACCAATGTTTGGTGTGCTCTTCAAATACTTCAATATTCTCTTTGTAGCCTTCAAAAGACTTTCTCTTGGAGAGGCTTGATATCTTGCACACATACACACACTAAACATCACATCCGGCCTAGAAGCGGTCACACAGAGTAAACTACCAATCATTGACCGATATTGCTTTTGATCAACCAATTCACCATCTTCATCCAGTTCCAAGATTCCACTAGTGCCCATTGGTGTTGAGATTGCTTTTGCATTTTGCAATCTAAACTTTTTTACCATGTCCTTGATATACTTGCTTTGACTCACAAAAGTGCCATTCTCAATTGCTTGATTTGGAGCCCAAGAAAGTAACTAAGTTCACCAACTATGGACATTTCAAACTCTTTGGCCATCATTTCTCCAAACTCCTCACAAAATGCTTGACTTGTTGATCCAAAGATAATGTCATCAACATAGATTTGCATGATGAACAAGTCATTTCCAATCTTCTTGGTGAAGAGAGTGGTGTCAACCTTTCCCATCTTGAACCCTTTGGAGAGTAGAAAGTTCCTCAACCTCTCATACCATGTTCTTGGAGCTTGTTTCAAACCATAAAGAGCCTTCTTGAGCTTGTACACATGGTCGGGTTTCTTGTCATCTTCAAAACTGGGTGGTTGCTCAACAAATACTAACTCATTGATGTAGCCATTAAGGAATGCACTCTTGACATCCATTTGATAGAGCTTGATATTATGAGCACATGCATAAGCCAATAGAATCCGGATAGCTTCTAATCTTGCCACGGGTGCATAGGTTTCTCCAAAATCTAAGCCTTCAATTTGAGTATACCCTTGTGCAACCAATCTAGCTTTATTTCTCACAACAATCCCATCTTGATCTTGCTTGTTCCGGAAAACCCACTTGGTGCCAATCACATTGTGCTTGCTTGGTCTTGGAACTAACTCCCATACTTGATTTCTCTCAAAGTTATTGAGCTCTTCATGCATGGCATTGATCCAATCCTCATCCTTGAGTGCCTTTTCAATGTTAGTAGGCTCCTCTTGTGAGACAAAAGAGTAATGCTCACAAAAAAACTACCCTTGATCTTGTTTGCACACCTCTACTAATATCACCAACAATTTGATCTAGAGGATGATCTCTTGCAATGTGAGTTGGTTGGAGCACATGAGATGAACTAGCATCTTGGACTTGGTCTTGATCTTGATCATGAGCTTGAGAGTCACTTGAGCTTGCTTGATTTGCTTCATCTTCTACTTGCACAATAGGAGGGGTGACTTCATCATCATTATCTTCAACTTGTCTTGGCCTAATGTCACCAATGTCCATGTTCTTCATAGCATCAACTAATTGGGGTCCCTTCACATCATCAAGGTTATCTTTCTCATCTTGTGACCCATTAGTTTCATCAAATTCAACATCATGAACTTCTTCAACAATATGATGTACCAAGTTTCATACTCCATAAGCTTTGCTTGTAGTTGAATATCCAAATAGGAACCCTTCATCACACTTCTTCTCAAACTTTCCTAAACGAGTGCCCTTCTTCAAGATGTAACATTTGCAACCAAACACTCTAAAGTATGCAATGTTGGGCTTTCTTCCATTCAAGAGCTTATAGGGTGTCTTCTTCAACAATGGATGACAATATAGATGGTTGCTAGAGTAGCAAGCCGTATTGATAGCTTCAGCCCAAAAGTCATCACTACCATTGTATTCACTTAGCATTAATCTTGCCATATCAATGAGAGTTCTATTCTTCCTTTCAACAAGACCATTAGATTGAGGAGTGTACTTGGCCGAGAATTGATGCTTGATACCCAACTCATCACATAACTCATCAACTCTTGTATTCTTGAACTCACTACCATTATCACTCCTTACTTGCTTCACCCTTGTATTAAATTCATTTTCAATTCTCTTGATGAAAGATTTGAAGATCTCATAGACTTCACTCTTGTCAATAAGAAAGAATACCCATGTGTATTTAGTGAAGTCATCAATTATCACAAAACCATACTTCTTGCCTCCTATGCTTGCATAAGTGGTAGGACCAAACAAATCCATGTGCAATAGCTCAAGTGGTCTAGATGTACTCATCATTTCTTTCTTAGGATGTGTATTTCCAACTTGCTTTCCAAATTGACAAGAACTACACAACCTGTCCTTCTTAAAGTGAACATCCTTCAAGCCTCTAACCATGTCATGCTTGACTAATCTTCCAAGTTGCTTCATACCAACATGTCCAAGCCTCCTATGCCACAACCAACCAAGACTTGACTTTTAAATCAAACAAGAAGAGAGCTTAGCTTCACTATCATTAAAATCCACCAAGTATAGGTTCCCATATCTAAATCCCTTGAAGATCAAGTTGGAACCATCCACACTCACAATCTCAACATCATCAATCCCAAAGATGCACTTGAAACCAAGATCACAAAGTTGTGCAACCGACAATAAGTTGAAATTGAGATATTCAACTAACAACACATTGGATATGCTCATATCATTTGAGATAGCAATCTTGCCCAATCCTTTCACCTTGCCTTTGCCATTGTCACCAAATGTGATAGAATCAAACTCTTAATTGCCATTTGAATTGATAGATTTGAACATACTAGACTCTCCGGTCATGTGTTGAGTGCATCCACTATCAAGTACCCAATGCCTTTCTCTGGCTTTGTAATTGACCTACAAAAAGTAAATCCACTGGTTTTAGGTACCCAAGCATTCTTGGGTCCTTGAAGGTTAGTGACCAAGGACTTGGGAACACAAATGGATCTCATCCTTGGGTTACCACTAGGTGTACCAATGTACTTGGCTTTAACACCCTTTATTCCCTTGGTAAGCATGTAACAAGAATCAAGGCGAATTGAAGTCGCACTAGCAAATTTTACTTGCTTGATCTTGTTGGTCATGCAATATTGCTTATGACGCCCCACTTGCTTGCATTTGGCAATACCTACCATTGCTCCTCACAAAGCTAGCTTTGGGAGTCACAAAGGTGGCCTTGCCTTTCTAGGGGCATAGCCTAGTCCCTCCTTAGAGTGACTAAATCTTTCGCTACCCAAGCACTTTAGCAAGCGGACATCCCCACCATAGGCATTACCTAAGGCACGGGTGAGCTTGCTGACCTCCTCCTTGAGGTTCTTGTTTTCCACCATACGTGAGGACTTAGAGTCATCAACCTTAGGTGAAATAGGAGTGGTAGAGCTGCAAGAAGGGTTAGTGACAACAATAGTAGAAGAGAAAATTGACTTGTCACTAAGGATATCACATGATGAACCCATGTCACATGTCTTGATGGATGCCCTCTTCTCATTTTCGGCCACTAGAGAGGAATGAGCTATCTCTAGCTTAGAGTGAGCTACCTTGAGCTTCTCATGGGCTTCCATTAGCCTCTCATGAGACTTTAAGAGCTCATCAAATGATTGCTCAATGGCTAACTTGTCTTTGCGTAATTCTTTGCACTCCTTTCTCTTGGCCTCAATGTAAGTGTTGGCATCATCAAGCATGGAAATAAGCTCATCACATGAGAGCTCCTCCTCATCATTCTCATCATCGGATTGTACCTTGGATGGCTTGGCCATCAAGCATGTGGATGGAGTGTCGAAGAGAGATAGCTTGTTGTTGAGAGCAATACTAGCAATAGCTTTCTTCTTGGTGCTCTTACTCACATCATCACTATCATCATCATCGGTAGAGGCATCACTATCATCCCAAGTAACACAATATAATTGCCCCTTCTTCTTCTTCTTGAGTGTCACATTCTTGTTCTTCTTTTGTTTCTTGTCCTTCTTCTTGCTCTTTTTCTTCTCATCATCACTTTCATTGTCATTTTCACTATTTTGAGAACAATCGGCAATGAAGTGATCCAAGCTCTTGCACTTGAAACATCTTCTTGGCTCTTGCTTGTTCTTGGAGATGAACTTCTTCTTGCCTTGACCATAGCCCTTCCTCTTCATGAACCGGCCAAACTTGCGCACTAGAAGAGCCATAGCCTCATCATCATCGTCATCACTAGAAGTGGAGTCTTCTTCAATCTCAACCATCTTGCCCTTGCCCTTACTCTTGTAGGATGTAGCTTTGAGAGCCACACTCTTCTTTTTCTTCTCCTCAACCACCTCCTCATTGTTCATATCTTGAGTGATGATTTCACCGAGGATTTAGTTGGGCTTTTTGGTGCTCAAGTCTTCTCTTGAAAGCAATGTCTTGATGATAGCAAATCTTGTGGGCAAGTACCTCAAGAACTTGTGAGATAAGTCCTTGTCCTTGATGTCCTCACCCAAGCTCTTCAAGTCATTAATAATTACTTGCAACCGGTTGAACATCTCTGGCACACTCTCATCTTCTTCCATCTTGAAGGTGCTAAACTTCTCTCTCAACATATAGACATTGGCATTCTTGACCTCTTTTGTGCCCTCATATGTCTCATCCAACCGCTTCCAAATATCATGAGCCAAATTAAGATCCTTGATTTGCTCAAATACATGAGACTCAAGAGCGGTGTAGAGTGCATTGATGGCATGAGCATTGCACTCCATCTTCCTTTTGTCGGCATCGGTGGGAGCTTGAGGATTCTCATACTCAATCTTTGTCTCCGTTGCCTTCCACACCTCAATGTGCATGGTCATGAAGTGAACTGTCATCTTTCTCTTCCAATGATCATAGCTTGTGCCATCAAACTTTGGCGGGCTTTCCCAACACATTAATTTGAGCTATTTTTCACCACAAGGATGTTGAGCCTCAAACGGTGGTGACCTCGGATCGGATACCAAATGAAAGGACCGGATAGGGTAGAGGGGGGTGAATAGCCTATTAAAAAATCCTACAAAGAACTAGACCATAAGCTAGCAATTAACAAAGCGATGCTAAGCACTATCTCTACGCTATCCTATGCAAGCCACCTATCACAATATACTACACACTAGAATATGCACTCAAACGCAAGAAACCTACTCCTTCGAAACCTAAGGAGAGAGCACCAAAACAAGAAGTAGAGCGCAAGAGATAGTGAACGAGAAGGCTATACCGAGCGGGTGATGAAGTGAAGTCCGCTCGCCGTGTAGTACTAATCACCAAGATATGATCCACAATCACAATGAAGACCAATCACCAAAGAGACACCAGAAAGCCAATCATCCACTCGATGGTGGAGAAGAGAGAACACTCGATTTTTTACCGAGATTCACGTGATCGCCGTCACGCTACTCCTCGTTGTGGCACCAGTTTTGCTTGGTGGATTATGAGCTAGGCTTCACACGCCAATCCCTCACTGGGAGCCTCTCACCAACACAAAAGAAGTGGCTATCAACCACGACCAATCCACTAGAGTCAGTTTTAGCACTCCGCAGGGGAATAACCGCAAGAACCCCTCACAATCAACCTTCGGTCTGGGCTTGAACAATCACCAATCAACCTCAACACCGGAATCGCCTCCAAGCCACTAGGGACACGGCAATGCCCCAAGAGAATGAGAACTCAGCGAGGGCTTGCTCTCAAGTGCTCTAGAATGCAAATCACAAAGCAATGATGCACTTGAGGATCACTCAACTCACAAAGATGATCAAAAATGAATAAGTGAGTGAGTGGAGGCTAGGGAGTGCTCACAAGAGTATGGCAATAAATCAAAATGTGCAAGAGAGTCACCAAGTGACCAGGGAAGGAGTATAAATACCCCTAAGTGCACTCCTAGCCGTTACTCACTGAAAACTAGCTGTTAACACTCTTTTTCACTTGTCGGACGCTACCGTCGGACTGAACTCATCAGACCAAACACCAGCGTCCGACACTCGGATGCTCGCCACGTGTCAACAGGATTCAACCACAGCCGCTGAATCATAACGGCTAACTGCTCGCGCCACATCAACCAACCGTCGGACTGGACAGCGTCGGACTAAACGTTCACGCCGTCCAACGCTTCCAAAGAGCACACAGAGACGAATTAATTCGTCAGACGCTGTCTGACGCCCTGCGTCGGACCAAGCCTGGGCGTCCGACGCTTTTAACTTTAGTTTCCAATCACTGCACCAGAGCGTGAACTTGGCACGCCACGCCGTCGGACCATGAACTCATGGTCCAACGCTCACCCTTCTCAACTCATTGGACTGTCCGACTCTCACAGTTGGGCAGCCCACAGAGCAACCGTCGGACTCTACAGGTCAGTGTGTCAGACTAAAACTTTCCAGCGTCCTACGCCTAGCGAATTTACGCAGAGAGCTCCCGAAATGTTCGGACGGCATCCGACGTCCACCGTCGGACCAAACCAAACCGTCCGACGCTATTACACAGTGAATCAGCACACATGGAGACCGTCGGACCCTAGCAGAGAATGGTCCGACGCCCCAGCTCTCAAGCATCTGACTGTGACAGAACCGCCTAAATCACCGGGCCCACGTGCACCATCATCGTCCCTGAGGACATTCGGTTACTGTGCACGAGTTTCCCGCAACCTACGTGGCCTGCCGGGTTTCCTCAGCAACCCTAATTTTCCCGAGGATCTCATTGTAAAGACCTTGCATGTATTACAACAGTTTACACAAATAACATAAATCAGAGTGAAGAGTGCAGAAATATTACACAAACATAGGTTTACAAATATAAAATTACATTATCCCAAACCAGCACTTCGTAGTGGAGTAGCATCATACAACTAAATACCCTGCCCAAGGGTTATATCATATATTTATCTTCACCCATGCACGATCCGTCAACCAGCATGGTCACAAGCAGAACTATACTCTCGGCTTACCTGCAACAGGGGTTAACAAACCCTGAGGACTGGGGTACTCCACAAGACATACCCAACTAAGAAAAAGGAATGAGACTTAGAAATGCAGACTAAGAGGAGTCAAGGTAAGGCTTTACCAAGAGTCAAAGGGTTTTGCAGAAAAGCATTACTAAACTTGAATCCTACTTTCAATATTTTAACTCAATATTATTTTAATCAATAACCATAGATCTCAGTTCTTTCACATGTATCCTTCAATTCCAATTACATATTCATTCTCAAAAGCATCCTAGTTCTGAACCACTTTTCGGGGTAGGGCAGTGGATCAAGTCTCCATTAACCGAGGAGCAACGACGATTCGAATTGATTAGTACCCAGCTGGGGATCCCTATCCACACTGCATATGTAGCACTTAAGTTTGCATATGCCAACCCCGTCTACCACGGCTTTTCCATCCCTGAATCGGTCCTGCGCCACCCGAGAGTACAGTACACCTCCAATCCGGGACTCTAACCCATGAGGGTACATGCTACTCTCGCCATCTCTCTACTCCCAGTGCGTGGTCGTCGGTTCAAGCAATGGAGCTACCAGAGATAGGGCTTTCCAGAGTATGTGGCTAGTTGCAAAGTCTCGATCCAGCAAGCCTACAACGAACGGTCCCTAAGCCTTTTTCGTCGGTGACTATGCATTAGGACTCTAACCCCAATACACAATTATCCAACGGTTTCCAAATCCATACCCGTCGGTGATAAGACATGGGGGCGCCGCCCCCACGTGCACATCAACCGAACGGACACATTTCTTTTTCATTTCTCATGATTCATCAATAGTATACCACGGTAGCTCAGAAAATAGCATTTATGCAAATCTAAAATTAATTAAGTAGGGCTAAGCATTTTTCAATATTTTATTTTAAATTGGCTCCACGGGTAATATATCAAGGCAGGTAATGCAGCAATTTAGATGACAATCAACTCCTATCAACCTAATGCAGCAATTTAATGCAAGTGATAAATTTTATAAAACACAAGGAGGGGCTAATGCACCGGGGCTTGCCTATTGCTTGAAGTAGATAGGACCCTGAAGTCAACCTCCAAGAAAGATCCACGTCCACCGAGTGAATACCATACTTGGGGCTTTCTTCCGACAATAATTACCGCGCGTTCGCTACACGAAATAATAATGCAATGTTTAACATGATGATATGTATGCCATGATGCACGAGATGCATGAATTCATGGATTAATAAAAAGTAAACTTAAGTAGAAATTTGAGTACATCTTTCCTTCACGATAAAGTTGCAAGCCAACAAAACCAACTTGTTATTATGAATTTATCTACTTACATGAAATAATGTTTAAACATCCTAAGTAACAAGATTAGTATAAGCTTAAACAAGTTAGCAAGGTACCAAGGGTCAACACATGACAATGGCCCAAAGTTAACACACAATCCCAAAATCACACAAAACCAAAAAGGATTAAGGTTTCTATTTATTTTATTAATCGATTAATAGGGCGCTAAATAATAATTACATAAACTATTTCCATCTGGATCCAAAGTTTTTCTACAGATAGATCTGGACCTAAAACAGTTCCAAGTTAAATTTCATGATTTTTGAATCATCCTTTTAGCCTACAAAAATCCTAGAATTCCCATTTAAGAATTAAATTAGGCATTTTTACTATACACAGAAAGTGCTCAAAATGTTTATTTTATATTTTTCCTGCATTCACCATATCACAGAGAGATCACATAATAATTTTCATAATTTTTGGTGCAATACATAATTTCCTACAGAAATGACAAGATGCAGCACTATTTAACCTTTTCAAGAAATAGAAAATACAATTTAATTCGTAGGGAGAAATGGAAAATCTTATTCGGCCCGAGGCGGCCCAACTTGGCACAGGCCGGCCCAACTTGGCCTGCCCAAACCGCGCCCTAACATTTTTACAGGAAACCCCCTGAGCTTTCATCATCTAAACTCGCACCCCACCTTTACTATTTCTCTGAGTCATAGAGTTTTCATTTAGCCCCCCGACCCTTTTCATTTTCTCAAACCCGAGGTCCCTGGCTCCCACCCGATGCTGACCAGAGCTTCGGCGGCGGTTGACCGCCCCCTACCCACCGCCGACGAGCTCCTCAGACGACGGGGAACACAGCTACGTATCGCCTACGACCTTACGCACCCACAAAGGCAGATGGTTAGCTTGTTTAGGGTTTAGGGTACTCCCAGCCGCGACTTCAGCGGCACGGTCGCGCTCCGGTGAGGCGGGGCTCGCCGGAGACAGAGTTTCGAGTCACGACGTCAAGCTCTACATGTTCTCAGAGACCATAAGATTTGATAAAGGTGGTTGTTTATGTAGTTTGGGAACCGACACGATGCCAGTCGTGGCCATGGCGGCCCGGGCGGGCAAAGCTCGTTGGTGACGGCGTTCCGACAACAACAAGGTGGTAGAGTTCAATTAAATGGCATGGATAGCAACAGTTGCTCACCTAGACTTTGAAACAACACCCGATTGAGTCAAAACCGGACTGGGGAGGTGTGCTTGACGACGATGGCGGCTCGGTTGACGACGAGAGCGGACACAGCGGTGCACATGGGCGGCAAGGTCCTTGTTCCGGCGAGCTTGAAGTGCGAAAAGGAAAACCATCGAGTTTATGAGAATCAAGGTGTCATGGAGACGCTAGAACACGCAACGAAACGACCCGAAGCTCACCAGAACAGCCTAACCACGATGGAGGGCTCGCGGCGGCGCTCCCACCGGCAGTGGAGAAGAAAAGCGACCGACCCGATGAAGCAGACCACTAGAGTTAGCGCAATGTGGCTCAAAGGGTGTGCTAAAGCGTGTAGCTTCTATCTGTGAGATGGAGATGGCTACGATAGCACGACGATGACGAATTTCGCCTTTAACAGCAAGCTTGTCGCCGTCGGCGAGGAGAAAACAGAGAGAAATCGATGGCCGCCTGTGGCTTTATAGGGCAAATGGACGGGCGCACGGCGTGACCGGGGCCCCCACGACCACGGTGTTGATGGCGACCTGACCCGGCCGGCCTCGGACGGCGCCGGCGCGCGGTCCTGAGCACGCGCAGGAAAGGGGGGCCGGTTACTGTAGCTAGGATAGGGTCAACTTCTATTTTGTAAATTACTCCCTATTTCACATAGGAATATGAAAAATTCCCAAAATAAAGGTTGTGGGCAATTTCATGATGAACATATTTTATTTTTGAACCATATCCAAATTTTGAATATTTTTGAAATTATGAAAAAGGGGGTAAAACTGCATTTTGAATTTTATTTCAAATCCAGTTAAATTCTCAAAACATTTCTGAATAAGTTGAAAATCTTCAAAAATAAAATTTGTTCTAATTAAAAAGCCCTACAACTTTTATTTAATAAGTTTTGTCAGATTCTTGATACTTTTTGAAATGACATTTTGAATTTGAATCTTTAAATACCAATTTGAGTTTTATATAAAATTTAGCTCAATAACTTGAAAATCCCTGAATACAAAAGTTGTTCCATTTGAGAATCTTTACAACTTTCATTAAAGGTGCTAGGTCAAATATTTTATATTTTTTTAATTTGCATTTCAAACCTACATATTCAAACATAGGATAGCATTTTATTTGAAATTTTATTTAATAACTTCAAAATTTTCCAAAATAGAAGTTGCTCAACTTTTAAAGATGTACAAATTTTATTTAAGGCCTAACCCCTAATTCTCATTAGATTTTGATTTAATGTTTTGGGTCCGATTAGGGTTTCTAATTGATTCCCTTTTTAATTTCCAATTTGAACTCTATATATATATATATATATATATATATATATATATATATATACACACACACACACACACAAACACCACATTTATACAATAAGTCACTCTAAAGCATCTATGCACAATCACATGCAAGAATCAAATTTATTTTAGTTAATGCACACTAACAGGGTTGAATGCGAGATGATTTGTATGCAATCATGATGATATGGCAGGTTTTAGTTATAGTAACACTAGGGGTGTTACAGTCTGACGCTCAAAACTCAGCGTTTTCAAGTTAGATTTTCACCCCTTACTTCTATGTGCTAACACTCAAAGTTTTCAACACTTGTGCACAGTGTGTGAGCATTTTCAAAATAATTTTTAAGGGTTTCTAAGTTGATCACTAGGTTGAGTTAGATTCAATGCAATGAAATATAACCTAGAGCACTTGAAGTTAATCCAAACACTTAGCTCTCCCCTTAAAAGTCGGCTATCTATCCTAAATGAGATCACACCCACTTGGTGTCTTGATCACCAAAAGAAAAGCCTACTTGGGGTTATACCTTTGCCTTCAAGCCTTTTCTTTTCACTTGATCAACTTCATTTGATCCACCATACTTGGTCCATGGTTGAGCCACCTTGATCATCACCATCATTTTGCTCATCACTCATTGGATGGGACAACCTAACCTTGCCAACACTTAGCAACTTAGGTTAGTCCTTAAGGTGTCATCAATTATCAAAACCAAACTAGGGCTTTCAATGGGGCGCCATGCTCGGAGTAGAGAAAGAGAGAGGAGGCGCCACATCGTGCTGGGAGGAGAGGGGAGGGTCCGTCTCCATGCGTCGTCGCCGTCAGATCCCAGCCCCATTCCTGTGGGAGGGAGAGATAGAGATGCACATGTGGTCGTGGAAAATTGAGGGAGAGAGGTGCATGCGCGCGGGGGGCGAGGATGGAGAGAAAGGGATGCGGATGTGGGAGAAGTCAAGGAGAGGCATGGATGGGGCTGACAGGAGAAGTGTGGGAGGGAGTTGAAGAGGAGTGGAACCCTAATTATTATATATATAAGCTTGATAGAAGAATTGGATATAGGCCTTTGGTGAGCCTTGTGTATATTTTTCCCAAGTAGACCTTTTAGGATGCCCAGAGCAGTGCATGCCCTTGCTGACAGCCACCTTGCTGAGCGCTGCCGTGGCTGCTGCCACCGCTCGTCGGAGAGCGGCGATGGCGGCTGGCCAAGGAGCAGATAGAGACGGGGGCTTCAAAGGTGTGCATTCGTCGCTCCCCCAAGAAGATGTAAAGCAATAATTTTCTACATGGGGCGTTGTATTAGATCTGTCCATTTTGCGAGATCGAGCAATTGTGGTTAGTTTCCAACTCATGCCATGCCATAGGCAAAAACAAGGGGACAGACACATACATCTAGCTGGTCAGCCTTTTCTGGTCACTGTCGTTGTGTTCCTCTATCCAAGCGCTGGGGCCGTGGGCCGGGCTTAGGCAAGGCTATCAGGAATTCAGGACAAGCCCGATTTGCTCTTGTCTATAGTGGGCCGTGGCGATCCATCTTAAGTGCACCGACAGCCAACAAATTCGCAACATTAAAATCTTGCGGTTTCATAACAACATTTTCTTGTCAATAACAACAAAAGCAAAACCATAGACGTCGACTCTCTGTGCCTATCCTAGTATAGTATAGAGGTTCAACTGAATTCAATTCAATAGGACGCAGAGCTCTACCTTCCCTAATGCTACCGGATTGCTGTGAAAGTTGTTGTTGCTGCTGCGAAAGGAAGCTGTAGCCAGTACATACTTTGCACTTACAGGCAAGACCAGGGTTAATTTTCTGCTGTCAAGAACGCGCCCACTCTGAACCTAGGAAGAAGTAATAATAGAGTGCTAATAACAAGCGGGCCACCATCTGCAACTGACCATCATAAGAACCATGACGCGATGCGACACGGCTGTCATCTCCATGCATAAGATAAAAATGCATAATCCTGCAGAAAGCCAGCAATATATGCGTTATGGGCACGGGGATGCGCTAGCTCGTCACATGAACTCTCACTCATGAAGGAAGAGGGGAGGGGAGGGGAAGGGCAGCAGCGGCACATGGCACAGGACCTGCTGCACATGAGGCGGCACTCATTAGCGCGACGCAGCCACGGGCGTGCAGTATTCTATATGTTCAGGCAGACAGTGCTGCTCTGCTTGATTACCATACCAGCTCGATCGGTCCTCAGCTCGATTCTTTCAGGGAAAAAAAGATTGATCTGCATGCCCCAGATCTGGGTGCAGTGCAGGTACGGTATATATGTCTAGCCTCAGCCTGCAGAAATCAGGATGTGATAATCCATCAGATTATTATCAATTGTAATGAAATGAAGCCGGTTCATGTGACTGTGTACTGGGAAGCTGTAGACAGATTGGCTGGGTACCGGGAAGCTGTAGACTGATACAGGTACAGCGACAGGGAAATTTCAGAACCCATCAAACAATTGTAGGGCATACTGCAACAGGAACAAGTTCAGCAGACTCTTCGGAGATTGGAGGATCAAGGAAAATGAAAGGTTATGTCTGTCCTCAACATGGAATCTTTCAGTGATTCCACAAAAAAATTATAAGACATACTACAATTTACAATGAAAGTACTCATAGGCGACAAGAACAGTACAAAAGTAAAATGTTTCATTAAAAATAATAAGACATACTACAATTTACAATACAAGTATGAAGTAGGAGTATGTTCATAGAAAAACTTGAAGGATAAAAATATAGAGAGGAGGTGACGACTGACGAACCTTGCGCAGTTGCGCGCGCTCTCTCTCTCTCTTAACTGCTCTGACCAACCCCACCTTCTTCCAGCTGCCCTGTTCCCTCCGGCCTCCACCTTCCTTCTTGACGCCTTCAAGCTCCGAGCCATCTCTCCCCCGTGTCCCTCGCTCCGCAACAGAGCACGAATAGCACAAGTGCACAACCGCGCCCAGCCAGCCAGCCAGCCATTGTCGACAATGGCGGAGCCCAAGGCATCCAAGAGCAAGTCCAAGTCCAAGTCCAAGAGCAGCCACGACGGGGCGTCCAAGAAGTCCAAGGCCAGTGCCGCCGCGGCCGCGCCGGGGACACTGGACGCGCACTTCGTGCCGTGCGCGGACGTCAAAGGCCTCCGCTTCGGCGCGCAGCTCGTCACGCGGGCGCTCACCGTGCGCCGCGCCGCGCCGCTCGAGCTCCCGCACCTCCTCCGCGCCACGCCCTCGCCCTCCCCGGCGGCCACCGGCACGGCGGCGGACGCGCTGTCGTTCGCAGCCCACGACGACGGCCTACATCCCGACCAACTTCGCCATCCTGGCGCACCACGCGTGGCACACCCTCACCCTGGGGCTGGGCACCAAGAACTCCAAGGCCGCCGTCTTCGTCTTCGAGTCCGCCGCCATGAAGGACCGCCGCGGACGCGGCGTGGCCGGGCGTCGTCCCGCTCGGCGACGTCGGCCGCCGCCTCCTCCGCGCCGCGCCGGGGAGCCCCGAGATGGCGCGCTTCAAGTTCCGCAAGGGCTGCGTCACCTTCTACGTCTACGCCGTCCGCACCGCCGGGGCCCGCGGGTTCGCGCGCGCCGACGAGCTCCGCGCCGTCGTCGAGGCCGTCGCCAGGCTCAAGGACTTCCTCGACCACACCTGCCATGCTCGCGCTCCCGGGACAGAGGAGCATCGACGTCGCTGCCTGCCGCCTGCGCAGGTGGGCGTCGTGCATTGAGCCCATTGACGGACGGACGCGCTTGATTTCTCGGTGCCAACTTGTGATGAACTGTGAATAGAATCCGTTCTTTTTCTTTTTGTTTCCTTGCGGTGTGTGCATTGGTTTCTGAATGTGGCAATTTCTTTTTGCATTGAGATCGGTGTTTGTTGTGCAAATCCTTGGTGTGAAGTTGTTCATTAGCAATTTGGCATGGAAATTTCACTCCTAATAGGATGCTGATAGGAAACCCAGTCATAGCTAGCATTTCTCTCAGATTCAGAGTGTAGTGACAAGCTGATCCTTCCCTTTGTGTCCCACTTACAGAGATAATGAGTGTGCCTAGTTTTCATGCTTTCGGTGAGCAAAGGCATTTGTCAAAATTCAGTTCATGAGTTATTTAACTGTCGTCTTCAGTGGATCACGATCAAGGATCAAGTGATCATCCATTATGACCGTTCACTTGCTTCCTCCTTATTGCGAACAACACTGGCAGCATAGCTCATCAGAGCTGAATCTTGTAGGGGAGCATCATCGTCCACACTGAACTAAACTGAACTGAACTGAACTCCCATCATTGCTTCAAAATGAGCTGTACTTTACAGCCATGGGAATGGAATTCTAGTTTATGACAGCCTCTGATTGACAACCTGATTTGTTGCGAGGAGAAATACTATTTCAGAGCTAAAAAATACGTGCTGTTTAGTTGAAACGAACAGAGCCCAAGATGCCCCTGTCGTATGATGCTTGCTGGCCAGGTACAGTAAATAGTACTGACTGCTGACGCATCGGCACCGTGCGGCTTGAGTAGGGCCGATCCACTTTAAATTGTAATTGTAACTAATCACATTAACGTTACGGCACATGTATAGAGTATTAAATATATATGAAATATTTATATGTTTGTACCTTTTGCATGTGCATCATGAGACGAATCTTTTAAACCTATTTAGGGCATGATTGGACAAAAGTTGTTCAATACAAATAAACGTGCTACAGTACAAAATTGCAACTGCAATTAGGATCTAAACACAGCCTAGGTTAGGCTACAGTGCTACAGCACCGACATGCCATGCAGCCCGATCTGCTGTCCTGCACCTTCGCTACTTCTCCATGGCGCCACGCCAAGCTTCTGTCCCCACTGCTTCTGTCCCCACTCCCCCCATGAGAGCCAAGCCTCTGTCCTACACGAGAATATAACACGCCAAGCCAACTTGGAGAGAGTGGTGGGCAGAAGGTGGCCGAGGGCCAACCTGCCCACATTGCCCATGGACATGCCCCAAACCACGAAATGCCAAGCTGAACATGTCCAAACTCCTCTTAACAATCTTAGAACCTCCAGAGTGTAGGCAGCTTGATCTAAAGCTATCGGCTCTGTTCGCTTCAGCTAAAAAGTTGAGCTGATTTGGACTGAACCTGATTTGTTGTGAGGAGAAATACTATTCCAGAGCTAAAAAATATGTGCTGTTTAGTTGAAGCGAACCGAGCCATCGACGCCAGATCCGACAGTCAAAAACGTGTGCCATCCCATACCGCAATCTGGTGGACACATGTGCTGGATGCATCCAGCTCCCTTGTGGGCTTCTTAAATTCCAAGTGCATCAGTTCATGACATGATGAGTTCATGTGCAATGGTCCTGCTTGCATTCTTTGCTGTCAAAGAAAGCAGATGACACAAGAGACGGCATGGAGAAAGGTGCCTTTACAGATCCTACAACATGATGTTTTCTACACAACAAAAGAATAATATCCGATCATTGCAGCAGCAACAGTATGCACTTCAAGTGGCTCAAAAAAAAAAAAAAAAAAAAAAACTGCTGGCGTGAGTACGAAACATAAAATCCAAACACTTCTCAGCAACCCATCAATGGACAGAGAATTAAGTACGATACGCAGCATGTACCCATGGATACAATGATTCAAGGTAATATTATTCAACTTGATGTGCAATAGTTGGTTCGAGAGCAACCTAACTTTGGTCGCATATCTAAGGAAGCGCTAAAATCCTTTTAGGACTACAAATTGGTGCTGACAAAATCCCCAAGGTTAGATACTTGGCAGGGGCAATGAAACCCTCACAATTAGTCAGGCGTGGCCACGCCCTGGTTAAGCTCAGCGAATCTCATGCCAACCCTCATGGAGTGCTTCAGGAACTTCTCGGCGCAGCGGCGGACACAAGACTCCTCTTGCTTGTCCAGGGTCTTGCGGCGGAACGTGTCCACGCAGTCTGTGAAGCACCTCTCCACCAATGAATTGTACATCCTTAGACTGCAAAGTGATAGAGCAAAGGTGTGAAAGGACTGAAGAATCAATTTGCTATCAGGCATTTGATGGAGTTTTAAATTTGACAAAAAAGGTAAAACTATATTTATCAGGAGTTCAGTTAGAAAAAAAAAGAAAAGAATAAAACTCAGGAGGAAATACCACTTTTTACAGGAGTTGAGTTAGACAAAAAGTAAAAGTTAAATGTATGAGGAAACACCCACTTACAATTAAATCAAGCATTAAAGTATTTGCTACAATCAAGGATCCCTCATTGATTCAACTGGGAAATATTATTCTGTTCCATGATGCAATTATGGAAATATTTCTCCACACTTTTGAATAGCTTCACACTGTCACTTCTAGCCCTACACTGAAGCAACTGGATAACAACACCACTTCCATTTCTGGCTCCGGCATCATCACCTTGAACTAGAGTTATCCTTTCCAGGTATCTAAAATGCTGTAAACTAGGATTAACCAATGGACAATTTGAATGCAACAGTTGTGAACCACAAAATGAAAGCCTAGAACCTCTGAGCAACAAATCCAATGTGGTAACATATAAATAGTTCAATACCTAGAACCTACATAGCAGACATCACAAACACCACAAGAGAGGCAGACAGGAATCGAAACTATAAATTTTTACTCACAGAATCCTTGGTTACCTCCAGAGTCACTTTGACTAGCGAGCAGATGAACTTTTCACAAGCTTAGACATTCTGAGTATGAGTTCACCTGATAGTTTGGCACCCTGTGATTCCTGAATCTAACTAAAGCACTTGCCATTCATAGGGCTAGCTAAAAACTTTTCCATTTCCCAACCATGATCATCCATTTTCTATACTGATTTCATTACTCTCGGACAAGCTAAACTATTTATCACTAAGCAGCTTCTTATACAGTTATACATGGAGCCAAACGACTGCGTCCTGCTTAAATTTCAATTAACGAAAGAACTCCCTACCTATACTGATTCGCATGATTTGGGATGTACAAGGTGCAAAATCACATAAATGACAAATCTAGTGGACCTACAGTCAAAACGCTTCTGTTAAATTGCACCGCGTCAGTGCCCTGCGCCAATATCTTGCAACACTTTTCATTCAAAACCCTTCCGAATCCAGCTCGTCGGAGCAACAGGCGCTCAGCGCCCACACAATCTCAACTAGGCGCCGCTAAAGAACACTTAAAATAGAGGCCACGACGATGCAGGTTTCAGTTTCAGCAGCGACTAGGCGCCAAGGAAACCGGTAAAATATCAGGGATGCGTTCGTATGGCCCGAACCTGTCGCGGATCTGGAGCTGGTCGACCATGGCAGCCATGCGCATCTTGTCCTCCTCGGGGAGGCCGTCCAGGTCGCCCAGCATGCTCTTGTCCATGGCCGACGCCGCCGCCCGGACAAGAAGAACGCTAGGGTTTTGGAGCCTCGGAGAGGAAATGGGAGAGGAGACGAGATCCAATTCCTCTCTAATCTATATTTGACTATTTCCTTCCTTTTACTGATTGCATGATAATTGGCATCGATGAACCTGATGATGTACTGGACATGCGAATTGGGCCGGGCCGTTATGGGCCTTACATGTGAAGCCTAGTAGATTCCATTTCTATATATGCAACTTCAAATTGTTTGGCGCTCAAACTAATTTTGTACCGTAAAGAAATAAAATACCCCCTTCTATTTAAAATCAACCTTAACTAGGCTGTGTTATGTTGTGCTTAATTGTACTTGAAGATGATTTGAATGTGTCGTCAATCTGGGGAAGTTAAGCTATGCAGCCTGTTCTTTTGGGCTGAAAAATAAACGCTGATTTCGCTCGTGCTGATTTGTTGTGAGAGAAAAATAATGTTTTATGGCTGAAAATAAGCGCTGATTGGTCAAAAGAATAGGCTGATGATTTCTTACGTATCCTGTATTATGTGTATGCTAAATCTTCTTGTCTTTTTAAATTCTAGTGTTGGGAATTGTGCCAGTTTGATCATTTGTGAAGGATATGTATGAATATGAGGCGGGCTCCTTTCAATATAAGGGCCATCTTTATACTCCCTCCGTATTGCTAAAAGATGATGTTTTAAAAAAGGTCTTGGTCAAACATTGAAAATATAAATCAAGAATAACTTTTAAATTATTAAGTTTGAAAATATAAAAACTATATAAATAGATTTGTATTTAAATATATTTTCATAAAAGTATACATATATCACTTTTTAATAAATATTTTTATAGAAATATAAAGTCAAAGTCATGTGTTGAAAACCATATCGTTGTCCTAAACGTCATCTTGTAACAATACGGAGGGAGTATTTGCCTCCATCCCTACCCTTTATTTTTTTAGAGCAATTGCATTTATCTGTTTGCTAAATCTCTACAACTAATAAAACTAAAGAGGAGACAATTTTTTTTACGACATTGTTTGGTTTCGTCCGTCCACCCTCTCCCCATGCGATACCATGAGGCGCCTAAAAGGTCCTAGTATGGCTAGAGGGGGGATGAATAGCCTAAATAAAAATTCTACAAACCACTAAACAAGTAATTAGGACCACAAGAGGCTATAAATGCAATGCTAAGGCAACCACTAACTTAGGCAAGCCACCTTCACAATTCTAGTTAAACCTTAGTTCTAATCCACACAAAAGAGCTAGCAAAAGCTAAACAACTACACAACTACTCAAGACAAGAGAACAAGCTACTTTGCACAAGTATAAGAAAGAAATGATCGTCGAATAAACCTTTGCCTTGTGAAGAAGCCAATCACCGGGACAATCAATAAGTCACTCACTCGAAGGTGAGAAAATCAATAGAGACACCAAGATTTATCCCCGAGGTTCACGTGCTTGCCGGCACGCTACGTCCTCGTTGTATCGACTTCAACCGATTGTTCGGTGGCTAATCGGTATCACACACCGAGCCTACACTAGGCGCCACAAGAACCTACCACGGAGGAAGTAACTCAAAGACACGAGCAATCCACTAGAGTTACCTTTGAGCACTCCGCTCGGGGAAGGCACAAGAACCCCTCACAATCACCGGGTGTGAGCAAGCACAATCACCAAGCTCCTTCACACCTTCTTCTCCTCCAAGCCGTCTAGGGACACGGCAATGTCCCAAGAGAATAAGAACTAATCCAAGGCTTGCTCTCAAGTGCTCTAGAATGCAAAACACAAGCAATGATGCACTTGAGGTTCACTCAATCTCACAAGGATGATCAAGATGATGAACTAGTGAGAAAGTAGAAGGCTAGAATGCAACAAAGTGTATGACAATGATCCAAGTGTGCTAGCTTGTCACCAAGTGACCAGGGAGGGAGTATAAATACTCCCAAGCCAACTCCTAGCCGTTACACTCTCTGAAACAGCCGTTAACCTCGTTTTTATACCGTCGGACCGACAGCGTCGGACCAAACGGCAGCGTCCGACGCTCGGATGAACGCCACGTGTAAACAGGTTTAAACGCCGTTCGTCCGATCTCAACGGTCACTGATTTCGCGCGTTTGACTACCGTCGGACTGAGGGCGTCGGACTAATCTCCAGAGTCCGACGCCACACAGTCAGTTTCTCAGCACCGTCGGACTCTGCACGAAGAAGGCGTCGGACTAAAGATTTCACCCGTCCGACGCTTACAGAGAGGTTCAGAATCGCTAAAACTGCGTCGGACTAAGCCTCAGCGTCCGACACTCTCAGATTACGCCACGCGTCACACCTTGCTGCTCAGCACCGTTGGACTGGACATCTCAATGGTCCGACGCTCGTAAAACGAGCGTCCGACGCTCGATATTTGCCGGAGCTAGGGTTAGGCGTCGGACTCTGGACAATAGTCCGACGCTGCCCCTGCTAACAGTCCGACGCTCATTTCTCAGCGTTTTTCAAGTCTATTTCTCACCCCTTGCTTCTATGTGGTAACACTCAAGGTCTTCTACACTTG
Organism: Eremochloa ophiuroides; assembly: GCA_038502445.1. Lineage (NCBI taxonomy): Eukaryota > Viridiplantae > Streptophyta > Magnoliopsida > Poales > Poaceae > Eremochloa > Eremochloa ophiuroides. Next base: position 61,232,670 of record JAHLJS010000003.1, on the reverse strand, counting down.
TGCACAGTGTGTTAGCATTTTGCAAACATTTTTCAAGGGTTTTCAAAGGGATTCTCTAGGTTGGTTAGATCAATGCATATGAGATGCAACCTAGAGCACTTGAAAGTAATCCAATAGCTTAGTTCTCCCCTTGATAGTCGGCTATCTATTCTAAATGTGATCACTCCCACTTGGAGTCTTGATCACTAAAAGAAAAGCCCTATATGAATATACCTTAGCCTCTAGCTTTCCTTCTTTAAATCCTTTTCTTTCTCCTTGATCATTTCATCTTGATCTTCACTTGAGCTCATGTCATCTTTCTCCATATTACTAATCTTCTCTTGGCTACACATACTTAGCACTTAGATTAGTAACTAGGTTTCATCAATTACCAAAACCAAACTAGGGTCTTTCAATCTCCCCATTTTTGGTAATTGATGACAACCCTTTTACAAAAGAAATATGCATTAAGATTTTAAACTTATCATGCTTGTCCATGAGTAGATCATGAAAGGATTTGGACAACCATCATAAGTTTTATTTTGGTAGTATTGGCTCCCCCTACATATGCGCATCGAGTTTGGATTGAAAGCTAGCACATATGTATTGAATAGAGAGTAATTCTACCAAAATGATGCTAAGGTGTATAAAATGGACCTTTGAAGCGTGATACCATCGGAGTTGCCATGTACACCATCCTTAGCACCTTAGTAACTAGAAGGTCACAAATACTAGAACATACCATGAGATCACATTATAAGCAAGCTCTAGTTACCATTTGAAGAAATACAACCAACTAGTTACCCTACACATGCTAGTTGTTCAAATCAATATTCAAATCCTACTACTAGCAATACACCACACAAGCATGTATAAGAAAGTAAATACAAATGCAATGAGCAATCATATGATTAGTGCACATCCAAATGCAACAACTTGCATATGTGATTGCTCCCCCTACTTGTGTGCTTCAAAATTTTAATTACCCCTTTCCTTTGGCCTATTGCTCTCCCATCATCGGCCTAATGATGGTTCATTGCTCTTTCTCTTTCTTTTGTAACTTTCTCCCCCCTTTGTCAACAATTGCACAAAAAGGTTCATTTTCGTGAAGAGAAATTAGTTAAGTTCATTTGATTTGGAAAGAGAGTTGAGTTTTCACTTTGGCTCAATCTAGTGCATTTGCCTAGGATATATAACTAAGTTTGATCTAATGACAAGCTTCTTCACGCCACTAGGGGTTATCTTGCCCATGTGAAGTTATACACCTTGAGCTAATGAACTAGTTTGAACACTAGGGGATTAAGCACACATGCATGTCATATGTTACCACTAGATCATACAATCAAATAAGGCAATAGTGGTAGCATATATCCATCAAAAACATTTTAATTTCCATGAATGTTCTTAAGAGGTGAATATGTCTATATGCTCTAAATAAGTCCTAGCAAGTATGATGTAATGTCAAACAATTTTACCTTACTTTGTCGGAGTAGAGGCATGTCACATATGTGGGGTGAGCTCAACTCATATTGGAGAAATTAAGAATATTCAATTCATTCCTAAGCTTGCAAAACATCTTCTCATCTAGTGGCTTGGTGAGTATGTCGGCCAATTGATCATCGGTTCCAATACTTCGAATGTCAATATCACCTTTTTGTTGATGATCCCGGATAAAGTGGTGCCTTACATCAATATGCTTGGTTCTTTGATGTTGAACCGGATTTTGAGTTAACTTGATAGCGCTCTCATTGTCACAAAACAATGGCACTTTCTTCAAGTTGATTCCATAGTCCCCCAAGGTTGCCGTCATCCATAGGATTTGAGCACAACAACTCCCCGCACTAATATATTCGGCTTCGGCGGTGGAGAGTGATATGCTATTTTGCTTCTTAGATGACCATGAGACAAGAGATCTTCCCAAGAGTTGACATGTGTCCGATGTACTCTTTCTATTTATCTTGCAACCGGCATAGTCCGCATCGGCATATCCAATCAACTCAAACTTTGCACCCTTGGGATACCACAATTCAATATCTTGAGTGTGCTTCAAATATCTCAATATCCTCTTTGCGGCCTTCATATGACTCTCTCTAGGAGATGCTTGATATCTAGCACACATGCACACACTAAACATGACATCCGGTCTTAATGCGGTGACATAGAGCAAACTTCCAATTAGAGACCGATATGCCTTTTGATCAATCATATTGCCACTTTTATCTTCATCCAAGCTTCCACTAGTCCCCATGGGAGTGCTAATTGGTTTTGCATCTTGCATTCCAAACTTCTTGATCATGTCTCTTGTGTACTTGCCTTGACTTATGAATGTGCCATTCTTCATTTGCTTAATTTGAAGTACAAGGAAGTATGTGAGTTCACCCATCATAGACATCTCAAATTCTTTAGCCATCATCTTTTCAAACTCCGCACACAAAGCTTGACTAGTTGATCCAAAGATAATGTCATCAACATAGATTTGCATGATCATCAAGTCACCATCAACTTTTTTGGTGAATAGAGTGGTGTCAACCTTCCCCATCTTGAAACCTTTAGAGAGGAGAAAATCCCTTAGCCTCTCATACCATGCCCTTGGTGCTTGTTTCAAACCATAGAGTGCTTTCCTTAACTTGTACACATGATTTGGTTTCTTCTCATCTTCAAAACCGGGTGGTTGTTCAACATATACTAACTCATTGATGAATCCATTGAAAAATGCACTTTTGACATCCATTTGGTGGAGCTTGATGTTGTGAACACAAGCATATGTTAGAAGAATTCTTATTGCTTCCAATTTAGCAACCGGAGCATAGGTTTCACCAAAGTCCAATCCTTCTACTTGAGTGTACCCATGTGCCACTAATCTTGCCTTGTTCCGTATCACAACACCATCTTGATCTTGCTTGTTTCTAAATATCCATTTGGTGCCAATAACATTGTAGTTCTTTGGTCTTTATACCAATTCCCAAACTTCATTTCTTTCAAAATTGTTGAGCTCTTCATGCATAGCATTTACCCAATCACTATCTTTCAATGCCTTCTCAATGTTCTCCGCCTCTTCAAATGACACGAATGAATAGTGAGCACAAAATGATGCTAGTCTTGATCTTGTTTGCACACCCTTTTGAATATCACCAACAATTTGGTCCAAAGGATGATCTCTTACAATGTTTGTGGGTTGAAGCACTTGAGGTTGATTGCTTGAGCTTGATTGTGCATTTAATTGATTTGCTTGAGAGGAACTAGCTTGATCTTGATTTTGCACTTGAGAGTCACTAGCTTGATCAATTGAAGGAACTTGCACTTGATCTTTGTCATCTTCTATATCAACAATTTGAGTCGGCCTTATGTCACCAATGTCCATTTCTTGCATAGCCTTTGCCAATTGAAGTCCACTCACATCATCTAGATTCTCATTTTGATCTTGAGACCCATTGGTTTCATCAAATTCAACATCATGAACTTCCTCAAGTTAACCACTTCCCAAGTTCCATACTCTATAAGCTTTACTAGTGGTGGAGTAGCCAAGCAAGAATCCCTCATCACATTTCTTCTCAAATTTGCTCAATCTAGCTCCTTTTTTCAATATGTAGCATTTACAACCAAACACCCGAAAATATGCAATATTTGGTTTTCTTTCATTTAGGATATCATATGGAGTCTTTTCCAACATAGGATGGCAATAGAGTCTATTAGAGTAGTAGCATGCCGTGTTGATTGCTTCGGCCCAAAAAGATTGACTCACATTATACTCACTAAGCATAGATCTTGCCATATCAATGAGAGTCCTATTCTTTCTTTCAACTAGGCCATTTGATTGAGGTGTGTACTTAGCCGAGAATTGATGTTTGATTCCTAAGTCATCACAAAGATCATCAACTCTTGTGTTCTTGAACTCACTACCATTATCACTTCTCATCCTCTTGATGGTTGTTTCAAATTCATTGCAACTTCTCTTGACAAAAGTTTTGAAGATACCATAAAACATCACTTTTGTCATTGATAAAGAAGACCCATGTGTATTTTGAAAAGTCATCCACTATCACCAAACCATATTTGTTGCCGCCAATGCTTGTATATGTAGTTGGTCCAAACAAGTCCATGTGCAATAATTCAAATGGTTTACATGTGCTCATCATGCTCTTCTTGGGATGAGTGTTGCCTACTTGCTTTCCGGCTTGACATGCACTACATAACTTGTCCTTCTCAAACTCAACATCTTTAAGGCCTCTAACCAAGTCATGCTTCACAAGTTTGTTCAATTGCTTCATTCCAACATGACCAAGCCTTCTATGCCATAACCAACCCATGCTTGACTTAGAGAGTAAGCATGTTGACAATTGTGATTCTCTAGCACCAAAGTCCACTAGATAGAGATTCTCATATCTAAATCCCTTGAATATCAAGTTTGATCCATCCACACTAATGATTTTCACATCATCAACACCAAAGATGCATTTGAAACCAAGATCACAAAGTTGAGCCACGGACAATAGAATAAAGTTCAAACTCTCAGCTAATAGCACATTGGAGATGCTTAGATCATTTGATATTGTAATCTTTCCAAGACCCTTGACCTTGCCTTTGCTATTATCTCCAAATGTGATACTATCATACTCGTTGCCACTAGAATTGATTTGGTCGAACATTCTTGAATCACCGGTCATGTGTTGAGAACACCCACTATCAAGAACCCAATGCCTCCCTTCGGCTTTGTAATTTACCTACAAAACAAGTCAATATCTTTTAGGTACCCATACTTGTTTGGGTCCTTGGAGGTTAGCAACTAAAGCCTTTGGTACCCAAATAGCCTTCAACCTTGTGCTCTCTTTAGGTGCACCAATATATTTGACTTTGACACCTTTCTCACCCTTGGTAAGCATGTAACAAGAATCAAGTCTAATAGATTTAGCACTTGCAAATTTTATTTGCTTGTTCTTGTTGTTGGTGATGCAATTTGCCTCAATATGCCCAACTTGCTTGCACTTGTAGCAAAATCGACCATTGCTCCTCACAAAGTTAGGCTTTGGAGTTACAAATGCCGCCTTGCCTTTCTTGGGAGTATAGCCAAGTCCCTCCTTAGAGTTACTATATCTTTGGCTACCCAAGCATTGTAGCAAGCGGGCATCCCCACCATAGGCATTGCCTAATGCACGGGTTAGCTTGTCCACTTCCTTCTTCAATTTCTCATTTTCAACTTTTAGTGTTGGATCAACACTATTAGTGAAGGTAGAAGTAGAAGTGGATGATGATGAAAAATTAGTGTTATTAGGTGTGGTTGCAACAAGTGTTTCATTAATTGATTCATTCATTAGATCACAAGTTACACCCACATCACATGTTATAGCAACATCCTCTACCTTGTTTAGCTCTAAGAGTGAGGAGTGAGCTTTCTTAAGCTTGGTTTGGGCTAGTTCGAGATCCTCATGGTCTTCCTTTAGACACTCATGAGAAGCACTTAGCTCATCAAAGGATTGTTCAAGAGTTTTTAATTTCTTGGACGATTCTTTGCACTTCTTAGACTTAGAGCTAATAAGATATTCGGCTTGTTCTAACATGTTCATGAGTTGTGCTACACTAGGCTCATCATCATCACTATCACTATCATTATCATCTTTTTCATCATCACTTGAGTCATCGTATTTTATCTTAGTGGACTTAGCCATGAAGCATAATGAATCAAATGATGAAGACTTCTTGTTGATAGCAATAGAAGCCATGGCCTTCTTCTTGGATGTCTTCCTCTTATCATCATCACTAGAGTCATCATCATCAGAGGAAGCATCACTATCCCATGTCACCACATAGGATCCACCTTTCTTCTTGGAGAAGTTGAACTTCTTCTTCTCCTTCTTTTCCACCTTGTCCTTCTTGTCCTTCTTGCCTTTCTTCTTGTAATCATCTTCATCATCACTAGCATTGGGACAATCCGCCACAAGATGGTCCGTGCTCTTGCAATTGTAGCACTTCCTTACTACATTCTTGCCTTTGAAGTTATCTCTTCTCTTTCTAGCACCATAGCCCTTCTTCTTCATGAATCTTCCAAACTTGCGCACAAAGAGAGCTAGTGCCTCATCATCACTATCAAGGCTAGATGCATCATCATCATCATTAGATTGTACTTTCTTGCCCTTGCCCTTGTTCTTGGATGAAGAGGTAGTGGACTTAAATGCAATGGTCTTCTTGCTCTTGTCATCCTCCTTCTTCACTTCTTCACTATCACTCTTCTCATTGTATTGATCCTCGGTCATTACATCAACAAGAATGTCATTTGGAGTGACACCCTTCAAGCCACCCCGGAAGATGATAGTTCTCAAGGTCTTGAACCTCTTGGGCAAGCACATGAGAAATTTGTGAGAAAAGTCCTCATCACTTGTTTTCTCACCCAAGGCCTTCAAATCATTGATGATCACTTGGAGCCTATAGAACATCTCCGGAATGCTCTCTCCATCATCCATCTTGAAGTTTGAGAGCTTGTCCTTGAGCATGTACAACTTGGCACTCTTTACCGTTGAAGTGCCCTCATAGGTTTGCTCTAATCTTGTTCATACTTCACTTGCTCTATCCAAATCCTTGATTTGCTCAAACACCTTTGAGTCAATGCCATTGTAAATGGTGTTGAGAGCCATTGTGTTAAATTGGTTGTTCTCTTGATCTCTAGGTGTGGGGCTTGCGGGATCAAGCACAATGTATTCCTTCTCGATGACTTCCCACACCTTCTCATGAATTGAGCCAGGATACATCCTCATCTTTCCCTTCCAATAGTCAAATGAGCTTGTGCCATCAAAGTGAGGTGGTTTGCCCCCAACATGATTGAACATGATATGAGCCATTTCAATGCACCGAAGGATGTTAAGCCTTGACTAAACGGTGACCACGGTTCCGATACCACTTGAAAGGTCCTAGTATGGCTAGAGGGGGGTGAATAGCCTAAATAAAAATTCTACAAACCACTAAACAAGTAATTAGAACCACAAGAGGCTATAAATGCAATGCTAAGGCAACCACTAACCTAGGCAAGCCACCTTCACAATTCTAGTTAAACCTTAGTTCTAATCCACACAAAAGAGCTAACAAATGCTAAACAACTACACAACTACTCAAGACAAGAGAACAAGCTACTTTGCACAAGTATAAGAAAGAGATGATCGTCGAATAAACCTTTGCCTTGTGAAGAAGCCAATCACCGGGACAATCAATAAGTCACTCACTCGAAGGTGAGGAAATCAATAGAGACACCAAGATTTATCCCCGAGGTTCACGTGCTTGCCGGCACGCTACGTCCTCGTTGTGTCGACTTCAACCGATGGTTCGGTGGCTAATCGGTATCACACACCGAGCCTACACTAGGCGCCACAAGAACCTACCACGGAGGAAGTAACTCAAAGACACGAGCAATCCACTAGAGTTACCTTTGAGCACTCCGCTCGGGGAAGGCACAAGAACCCCTCACAATCACCGGGTGTGAGCAAGCACAATCACCAAGCTCCTTCACACCTTCTTCTCCTCCAAGCCGTCTAGGGACACGGCAATGTCCCAAAAGAATAAGAACTAATCCGAGGCTTGCTCTCAAGTGCTCTAGAATGCAAAACACAAGCAATGATGCACTTGAGGTTCACTCAATCTCACAAGGATGATCAAGATGATGAACTAGTGAGAAAGTAGAAGGCTAGAATGCAACAAAGTGTATGACAATGATCCAAGTGTGCTAGCTTGTCACCAAGTGACCAGGGAGGGAGTATAAATACTCCCAAGCCAACTCCTAGCCGTTACACTCTCTGAAACAGCCGTTAACCTCGTTTTTATACCGTCGGACCGACAGTGTCGGACCAAACGGCAGCGTCCGACGCTCGGATGAACGCCACGTGTAAACAGGTTTAAACGCCGTTCGTCCGATCTCAACGGTCACTGATTTCGCGCGTTTGACTACCGTCGGACTGAGGGCGTCGGACTAATCTCCAGAGTCCGACGCCACACAGTCCGTTTCTCAGCACCGTCGGACTCTGCACGAAGAAGGCGTCGGACTAAAGATTTCACCCGTCCGACGCTTCCAGAGAGGTTCAGAATCGCTAAAACTGCGTCGGACGGAGTCCGACGCCCGGCGTCGGACTAAGCCTTAGCGTCCGACGCTCTCAGATTACGCCACGCGTCACACCTTGCTGCTCAGCACCGTCGGACTGGACATCTCAATGGTCCGACGCTCGTAAAACGAGTGTCCGACGCTCGATATTTGCCGGAGCTAGGGTTAGGCGTCGGACTCTGGACAATAGTCCGACGCTGCCTCTGCTAACAGTCCGACGCTCATTTCTCAGCTTTTTTCAAGTCTATTTCTCACCCCTTGCTTTTATGTGCTAACACTCAAGGTCTTCTACACTTGTGCACAGTGTGTTAGCATTTTGCAAACATTTTTCAAGGGTTTTCAAAGGGATTCTCTAGGTTGGTTAGATCAATGCATATGAGATGCAACCTAGAGCACTTGAAAGTAATCCAATAGCTTAGTTCTCCCCTTGATAGTCGGCTATCTATCATAAATGTGATCACTCCCACTTGGAGTCTTGATCACTAAAAGAAAAGCCCTATATGAATATACCTTAGCCTCTAGCTTTCCTTCTTTAAGTCCTTTTCTTTCTCCTTGATCATTTCATCTTGATCTTCACTTGAGCTCATGTCATCTTTCTCCATATTACTAATCTTCTCTTGACTACACATACTTAGCACTTAGATTAGTAACTAGGTTTCATCAATTACCAAAACCAAACTAGGGTCTTTCAGCGCCCCCCACCCGCTCGTACCCGCACCGTGCGACACCAGAGCGTCCAGGTTCGATTCCCATCGGCAGCTTCACCTCCTTTTCGCAATTAAGAAAAAACTCCAAACCATCGAGCCAAAAAAAAAGAGGGTCCTGAGGTCCCCACGTCCCTCTCCCTGAGGGCGACCCGAGCGGCACCCAAAGCGCCGTCACCGCCGCCACCGCCGCCGCCGGAGGGCCCTTCCACGCGCCTCCCCGGCCAGGCTGCTGCCAGAGCCCGACACCGGAGGTCCGGCCGATGGCGAGGAAGGTGGCGGCCAGGCCTTCTTCCTCCCTCCCCTTCTCCCATGGCGTTCCTGCGGAGGTTTGCCGGCGATGTCACGAGGAGGTGCTGGCGGACGGCGTTGCCCACGCTGGTGCGGGCGGATCCACCTCCCCTTGGCTGGATCTGCCTCGCCATCCGGCGCAGGCGGCCGCTGTCGTCTTCGTCGGCGCCCTCCTCAACTCCGAGTTCGAGCTCGCTGACTCCGCCTTCCCAAGCGACCCCCCTCCGCTTTCGCGGCCACCGATAATGAGAGCGTGGACGAGGTTCTGAAGGAGCTAGAAGTTGAAGCCGAACAAAACGGGTAAATACCGCCTTCCTGCTCCTCCACCCTCTTAATCCACTTGCATTTAGGGATAAGCATATTTGCCCCGATTCAAAATTATTAGGTTTCATGCTTCATCGGTTTATTGTACTACTACCCGTGCTTCTCCACCATGCCACCGCCACTAGCACGCGCGGCCAGGCTGCGTCGGGTCACAGCAAGGAGAACCGCATCTGGGCGCGCCGCCGCCGGAGCTTTAGGGGCGGCCGGGGAAGAGCTACCGCATCCCGTCGAGCAGCAGCAAGAGGAGGCGGAGGAGGCTTCACATATCTGGCAGCTCAACCTCGCGATCTGCAACTGCGACGAAGCTCACCCACCGCCGAGGCCCGAGGCAGCCACGCTGTCATCTCCCCCACGCTAGAGGCAATCGCGCCGTCATCTCCCCCACGCTGGAGGCAGTCGCGCCGTCACCGGGCCCTTCCCCGACTACGAAGACCCAACAGGCATGCCCACCCTTTGTCTACTGTAAATAGATGCACTAGCATAGATTGGTTATTACATCATTGAACTGCAGTAGTATACAATTTTGTGATCCAAGCATAGATTGCTGTTCATATTTTTGTGGGACAATTGTTTCAAAAGGTTGAAAATGACAGTTTGGTACATCATGCGAGTCCAAAACTTAAGGTTCATAGTTTTTTCCCATGTCCTGCCTTTCAGAGTTCAGAGTACTTCAAAAATTTCAGAGATGACAGAAATACAGTACTAATAATATGAGCATTGTTCTTCCTATTTTCTACAGAAGCTCAAAAGAAACCATATGAGACATGGAAATGATTATGCTTTCGATGCAAACTTTCGATCTAACAGGTATTTCTTTTATGCCCATCATTCATGGGTGTTAGTTCAGGGTGTTCTTACCACCTTTTGTTTGTTTCCAGCGGAACTTTGCATTACTCATTTCTAAATCGTCTACTTCCAATTGTTAGAGTAGGGTTTAGAGTTTTATCACTGCAGCTAGCCAGCTACTATTTTTGATGAAACACTGCAGCTTCTGTTGTTGCATAGTTTTACTTATTTGTGCTGAGATGTTAATGTTGTTGCATAGTTTTACTTATTTGTGCTGAGATGTTATGAATCCTAGGTGGCCACCAATGTTAATTATTCCTACTAATACATGATAATAGTTCAAGGTTGCTGAGAGTTGGAAATTTATCTGTCCTTTTGCTTCTGCTCCATGTCTTGCCAGTAGCTGCCAAATTGCTTTATGTCAAGGAAAAATTGTTATAATATACTGTTTCTTTCCATCTTTTGCTTTATTATAGTATTTCTTATCTTTAAAGGTGTGGATAACGATTCGTGTAGTTTTCTGTGTCTATTAGAAAAATGTATTTGCAGGTTATGTTGAAAAATAGTACATGCAACAAAAAATCGATCTGATCTCTTCTTTTGTTGGAATATACTGTTTCCTGTTGCTAAAAAAAAAAAATCAGCGGTAATACATTTACTGTGTGGTTGCAACTCAGTTCTAATACCAGTATTACTTACAGATGATCGATCCCTACAAAGTACCTCATATACTGACTTTGAGGAGGTTGATTCTAATATGTTTGAGGGACTCTTATTGTAATGATGATATTTTTTTTTTAAAAAGACTGCCCATACCGATTTAAGCTTGCTTCATGTAGCCTCTCCTATTATATAAGTTGCTTGGTTCTGAGGTTTGATGCTTTACCTATTTTGGCTATTTCAGACAAATTAATTGTATGTAGAAACATCAGGCTTTGTGAGTGTACATGCAAATAATCGGTGTTCCTTGCTAGCCTTGCACTGTGATAGCTGCTGCTTTTCCTATAAGGTTAAGGCACTAAAAAAACAGCATGCTTATTCTTTGTTGCAATGTTTCTTTGTCGACTGCATAAACCGAGTGCGTGATTCAGGAAACTAGCAACAAAAAAAATTAAAATGTTACCTGTTGTTCAGAAACAAGCTCCTTATTCGTTCTTGCAATAGTTCTTTCTCTATTGTAGGTACCGAAAACAACATGCACACTGTAGAGGAATACAAATTTCAAACTGTTCTCTTTCCAGGTTGCTTTTCTTTTCCTCTGTCACATTTCAGTCTGTGGACTATATGAGAACTACCTTTTTTTTCTTTGTCCTACCGCAGATCCATATCTTTAGCTGTTCTTGAACGCTATGTCAAATAATACACACTTTTATGTCAATGGGACACACACTGCTTCTTTTTTCTAGAATTGACTCCAGAAGAACATTTGAATTCCTTCGAACTTAGCCTATGTACTCATACCACTACAAAAACAGCAATATTTTGTTTGCAATTCAAACAATGTAGATCACTTGGTTTTGCAAATAATGGTTTGGCAATTTATTTCAATCCTGCAAAGAAATTGTTGATTACATATAACCTTTATTATTTTGAGCTTCTGTAGCTATGCCACGGCAACAAAAATGATCTAGGCACATGTGCTTCCACTTATTCCTGTGTTTACTCAACCTTAATTGTCGATCAAATCTCATGCATAATTGATTTGGAAACCTTTTTCTTTTGCTCCATCTCTTAGGTTTGTTCAGATACATCAAGCCTCTTTCTCTTCGTGCAAGTAACTTGTTCTCATTCATTGCACAAAAACTCACTATTACTTGCATATTTTAAGGTTTGTCAATCACTGTCGATGCCTATTTTGTCTTGAATAGAACGTGAGATGGCCTGAAACCTGAAATTAAGTGAAACCGAACAATTTTCTTCTTTGTTAACTGAACCATATACCTCTGTTCATACATGTATGCAACAGATATTACAACTTTGGAGCCCATAATCTGGAGAGATTATGTGTCACTAATATTTGTCTCATTAATTAATGCATTCTGCAGGTTCCACATGTTGATTGCATTGAGTATCAGGCTGATTGACATTTCTGAAGATTTTTTGTGCATTTGCTTCCATTCCAAGCTGACCTCATTTTACAAGTGAGCCTTTTGACTGATAGTGGCGACACTAAGGATGAGCTCAAGCTCCCCACTGATCAAGGCATCAGCCTCTGTAAACCTAGGTGAGTTAGTGGCACAAGCCTTTTGCCTCTACCCTTTTCTGTCAAGAAGATTGGTGGCTAGAACTAAAGTTGCTACTTTGCTCTGGCTGTTTGTGAGCAATACATGTTGTCTTGTGATTAGAGTTGAGAACTTGAGATATATACTATAGGCATTTAAGTTATCTGTGGTTTCGGGTATACCTGGAGTTGAGATGGTGTTAGTACTTTGTCGTACTTGGTTAGATATCCCTGTAATCTTTTTTGAACTGAGTCATGGTGTAACTTTGGTTTTCAATGGGAATTGCTATATATTCTGAGTTGATTGTGATTGTGAAGATGCAACAAATGAAGCAAGCACTTCTGTTAGTTTTCAGATGAAAAATGTTTGCCACGTCCTATGTTATGTAGTAAATCAATATTTCAGAGTGGATCATAACATCAGTGTTATGCCCTATGGTTGTCTCTTTTACCTAATTAGGAGCAAAATTAATTGAAGCTTATGTTATTCGCTTGTAGTAATGTATGACGGGTTTACACTATCGTCGGTGCCGAATTGCGAGCTTCGGAAAGCAAGAAATTAAATATTATTTTATTGTCAGTATTTAATTTCATAGTATTATTATTTTATCGTGCGATTCATGTGTTTTAGTATGAAAGATTACCTACCCCGTAGCAACGCACGGGCACGCTACCTAATAAATCGTATTTTTGTTTTTCTATTCTCGAGGAATTCAGGAAGGCCTAGGCCTTTGTGTTATGACTTAAAATCTACTAGTGTTCCAGCAGTCTTAGCAGAGCGAACTGCTACTTGCTGTCATCAAATTACTGTAGAAGGAAATGGGAAAAAAAGATGGTGATGATGCACAAGGAAACCACGTTATATTCCTCCAACAGCACATTGTAACAGCATAGAGCACACAGATAACAGATTAGGTGAACAAGAGCTTGGTAGCCACATGATTCCTCGACCACACACAATTCGCACCATCACAACTTCACAAGGTCTCCATCATACCTGACACCGGGTGTCTGGATAGCTCCTTATTTAGTATATATTTACTCTCTCTCTCTCACACACACGTATTGACGTATACATTCAGCATGTACACGGTGATGAACTGAAGATGACGAGCATGCACGCGACGCAAATCACTTCTCCATCAGCAGTTGCAAGGGTTGCACTTGCACCCGGTGCCGCAGCTGCAGCCATGGCCAGCCTCGCCGGACTCGGCAGCCTTCTGGAACCCGACTTCGAGGAGCCTGTCAAAAAAAAGGGGACAAATTTCAGGCATGGAAATAAATACATGCACAAGTTCAGGCTTTGAGGTTGGCATCCCTGTTGAATTGTGGCGCAAATCTTAGATGGTACATGGTGAGAATGCATACCCCTTCTCAGGTACAACACCGAGGACCGTGGCCAGAGCGGCGGTGGCGCTCTTCTCGGCCAAGTCAGGGTACATCTTTCTGCGTCCGGCAAAATTGAAGCACCACGTGAGCATCAGAAACATTAGCTCGTATGTTTGTGGCATGAAAACATGCTGAAATCACTCAAACCAGATGCCACCTCTGAAGAGTTTATCAGTGGTTGTGAAACGTACCCGCATCCGCCGCCGCAGTTGCAGCTCGAACCACAGTTGCAGCTCCCACCGCAAGACATCTTCTGAAGTTCTAGGTCTCCTGCAACCTCAAGAACTACTGTGCAGAGAGGGGAAGCTTGAGTTGATGAGCACAGAGCAGTTGCCAGGAAGAGCACAGATGTCCCTGCTATTTATAGGGCTTCAGATTGAGAGGGTAACCAAGCAACTGCATGACGTGTCAAGCTTGGAAATTTACAGGTCGGCTGAAATAGTCATGGAGGATTCCAGGACTCCCCAACCCTGACAGCTGTTTGTGTGTTATCTTTTTCAGAGTAAGATAAAGGTTATGTTAAGATAAAGGTTATGTTACTTCGGCTGCAAAATCTGAAATGTCATGAAAATACAATTCTTTGTCGGGTAGTTTTGACTTTTGTAGCACAATATACTTTTATAGCAGGTACTTGCAAAATTTGGACTATTTTACTGTTTCAATTGGGATAAAATTCTTTGTTCAAATAGAACCGGATTGAACCCTCTGCTGGTTCAAACCTTATCTGCTCTTTGCTTCCCAGAACAGAATGCCACCTATTCGCTTTAAACATGTCTCTTCAGATAACTTAGTTCGAACTTCTTGCACAGCTGGCATAAAATTTGGTCGAATCCTTAGCTGTTTGGAAACCACTTTCACACTTTGATGTAACACATTGCTTAAATAGACGCATCATTATTGCGCATCTTCAAATCAATAGGTTTCGTGTAAGAGTTGAATTGAGATGTTTTGTGGACAGCATGCATTGAATTTGATCAAACCCTTATCTTTTCGAATCTTGCTTTCAGACCATGATGTCAAGTCATTGCCTAGATTTATGTATTATTGCAGTCTTCAAGTTGAATACACGTTGCTTGTAAGAGTTGAATTCAAATTTGCAGCACAACTTGCATTGAATGTGATCAAAATCCATATCTCTTCGAATCTTGCTTTTCGGACCTTGATGCCAAACCATTGTTTAAATTGATGCAATTATTGGACGTCTTCAAATTTAATACGTTGCTTGCAAGAGTTGAACTCCAGCGATCAAGTTTACCACAACTTGAAATAAATTTGATCAAATCCTTTTGTCTGTTCGGACCTTGATGTCATACTCTCATACCTTGATGCATTCAATTTGATCAAATCCTTCTTGTCACGTTAGGCATGTGTTGACGTGATTTATATGTTAGCTGTGACATTTAAAGTGTCACATGTTTATATGTTTATATACATATTAAATTATTATCGTTCAAAATAAAACATATTAAATTGCATAAATAATTAAGTAATTATAAATAATTAAAATATTTTTTAAAAGGAAACCCTAGAAATCTCGGCCCTATGTGCAAGACTCCATCCTACATGTTTACATCTGTTGCCGTCTCACTTTAATTAGAACAATAAATTAAAAACTTTAACCAAAACCATAAAGAAAAATAGGATAAATTAATCATAATCGTTAAATACGTTAAATAACTCACTTTACGATCTGGACACTTGTAGAGGATGCGACCCTTATTGGAACACTCTTTCCTCACTCGGTACTCCATACAATCTTATGCTTATATTCGCCGCACGCAATAAGAGGGACGTGCCGCATAAGTTGCTTTGAAACCCAATGAGAGGTCGAGGGTCCAGAAGCAGTCGTCATCTACTTTCTATATTCATTTTTTAATACTACTATAAATTGCTCATTTTCTAAACATATGAAATTAAAATGAGCTATTTAAAAATTCTCTAAAACTCTCTATTTTTCTAAACCATGAACTATGCATACTAGCAATAAAAGGTGCGTATTAGTTTTGATGAACTACTATAAGCTTCCTTCATCCAAGAATGCAAAACTATCAAATGATTTTGAGCTTTAAATTAAAAAATGCACTATAAAAATCATATATATCCCTAACCATTTCTAGACCACAAAATGAGATACGCTAGTGATGGAGGTGTGAGGATAAGTTGGTAACCTTTAGAACAAATAATCGATGTAGGAGTTGAAGAATTCCTATGATGGCCGGAGAGGCAAAAACAGAGCAAAGAGGAAGAGCGAAGACTGAACGAACTAAAGGAGGAGGAAGGGCTTCAAGCATATATATCCATGAAGTTTTAGTCTCGGTTTGGGGCCTGGACCGAGACTAAAAGTCTATTTTTAGTCTAGGTCAGAGTCCCCAACACGGAATTAAATTTTTAGTCTCAGTTGGGGACACCGACCTAAGCCCCAGTCGGTGCCCCCAACCAACATTAAAAAGTCCTTGCTGCGAAGGCATATGTCAGTAGACATTGAGCAGGGAACTTTAGTTCAGGTTCGTATCTACAGCCTGGGAGTAATTCTCTCTTTATTCCCGAATATAAAGAAAACGGAGACTATAGCCAAATTTCAATGCAGTTCAAATGTCTGTTCTCTGCGAGTAAAGCAACTGTATACATTGGCTTCAACTCCAACTAATAAGATAACCATATTCATGATCTAGTATGTACCAAAACAAATTAAGCAAACATAAGTAGTTAAACATGGTTACTTTCAGATTGAACGTTTATTCCACGGCGTCTTTGTACAGGTACAGCCGAAGGATAACTTTTTTTTTTGGTTCTAAAAAAAAGAAGGATAACTTTTTTAAAGAAGATTGGGCTTGCAAGCAATTGGTCCACGTTCAGACAGACGTTGTGCAAACTTGGGTGTCCTCTCGGATTATTTTTATTGATCTCTGGACTAGTGAGAGATTTGAGATATTTAGTATTTACTTCCAATAAGACGTGCTTGAATTCAAATCATCTGTGCAGCATTGCTGAAAATCAACAGAAAAGGAAGGAAAAAAACAAAGCGCCCACCGTGGGGCTCGAACCCACGACCACAAGGTTAAGAGCCTTGCGCTCTACCGACTGAGCTAGACGGGCTTGATGTTTGTGGGTGGGTGTATTACTTATAATAAGATATAGACAACACCTTTACCTAAATAAGATGTTTAACATAGTAGTGCCGCTTCATAAACTGACTTTGATCAAATATGCTGAAAGGAGATACTACAAAGTAGAAACCAACTGGATCCTGTAACGTCCTATATTCCCTTTATTTTCTTCATATTTTTCAGACGTTTCACCTGAACTTCATCTGTCTTTCAGACACATGGCTATTGCAGAAACTTTTGCATAAAAGGAAGCACACACAAAACACCCGAAAAAAACACGCCCCTTTGCCTATTGCCTTACACAGATTCATGAATAGAGGACACAACACACCAGAATTTGTATAAGAGTCATGATCTAGATATGTACCAGTATTGACTAATAAAAACTCATGGCAGTTTGGTTAAATTTAACAGGTATACAAGCTATCTATTTCCTGTCTATTTTTTACCTTCTATTTCTGACATTCTATCCATGGCTAACAACATCTACTACACTTGACAGTTGCTAGAATAGCCAATCTGGTAAAATGATCTACACATTTACTGTTGCACAACGCGAGACAAGTGATCCATCTATCTAGTACCTTTCTTCGGATAGCATGTTACATTTCAGCCTTATGAACAAAATACTCCAAAGCTCAAGCCACCCAAAGAAAAAGGGAAGCTCTGGATAGTCATTCATCAATTGATTCTAACACTATCTGAATGACAACATCATCCAGCAGGTCCTCCACCATCAGATCCTCCATGTCCAACGCGGCGCACTCCGCGTCATACACCAGGTTCATCCAGCCGTCTCTCCTCGTAAGATCATGTGCCACGATGTCCTCCACTGTCTGGCCTTCCTTCCAGTGCAGGCTCAGGTAGTAGCTCACCTTCGCCCACACCTCCTCAAGGACATGATACCCCATGGGAATGGGTCTGGTTCGCAGGTCAAAGCGCGAGTGCCATGGACCAATGACAAGTGAAGAGTCATAGATGTCCAGCAGGACCTCGTTGATGAGATCAAACAGGAGCATGCGCCTGACGACACTGTGCGGCTCATCGCTTGCCATGCTCAGCTCCTGACATGAGCATTCTGCCTCATCAAACACCACAGGGCTGACTGGCTGATTGGATGCGTACCAGTCAACGTCGCCGCAGCTGAATCCTGATTTCTTGAGGATATCCTTGACATACTGGAAATCAGCCTCATTCTTGTCGCTCACATAAATATGCAAGGGTTCCGCAGCACCTTGTTCAGCAAATTCGTGTATGAAGCGAAAATCTGAATCCAAAGCATCGTTAATTATGGACTGCCCTGACTTGGCTAACCACTCTTCATCTTCAAGATCAACATCCTTGGCACCAGGCAGTTGTGTCGCCTTGACTAACCACTCTTGATCCTCACGATCAACACCATTCATGGCACTGGAGTGCTTCAGTGGTGTGACCAGCCATTCTTCATCCTTGAAATTGGCAGCATATGCTCCTGCGGACAGTGGTGGCTTGACTAACCAGTCCTCGTCCTCAAGCTGCAGGTTTTCGAATGGTGGCTCTGAATCTAAAAATTGTATTAAGAAAGAAAAGTGTCACAAGGATTCAAGTACTAGAAAACACATACAAGCAATGTGTTTTAGAGTTTCAGCATTGTGCAGAAAATACAATTAGTAATGGAAAAGGCTGCAATTTGATAGGAAAAGAGGATAATGCTTGACAAAAGTAAGTAATCTGCCTCTGAATGGGGGAAAACAATGAACGTTTACTAGTATTTTTTGCATTTTATAGTAAACGCAAAGTTCAAATATAATTCACCTGCTACAGAACACTCTGTGAAACTTCCAGTATGGTCTTGAACGAATGACCAATCGAAGGAAGGCAAACTATTAATGCGGCGGTGGGAGAAAGACCGGCCAAGAGAATTAAGACTTGGACTTCGAAGGATGCTGCGGAAGTCCTCTTCCAAGGAGCCTATGAAAGCAATTTGTTCAAAAAATTGTAACAACACTGTAAGTCTTCTAATAAAAGAAATTGTGTTAACCATGACTTTCTTTTGCCAACTTACCTCCACAATTTAATTCAATGTGATTTTTTTTTGATTTTTCTGTGACATCATCAGGATAGAAATTTCCTTCTGCATAGATGTTGAAGGCATCAGTTCCACATGAAGAAAAGCGATCAGGTTCCACGTCGCAAGTCTTGGACCCAATCCGAGAAGCTGAAACTTCAGGCAGGACCTCTTGGTGAGATGAACATAAACGCATCTCTGGAAGAGAAGTTATTCTTTTGAGGCCCATTGGCACCTTCTTATCATTTAATCTTGTACCGGCTTCCATTGTTATGCTTAATCTTTCTGGAGAAATTCTTGAGTCCCTCGAGATTGACTCATAAAGAGTTGAATACTTGTCTACTGATTCTGCAATAGAATATGATCTTCGGATTTGCTTCTCCTCCTGGACAAACTTCTCCGTGGAGGAGCTCCTGGTCAACCCAGACATTTTTTGGCCATATGGCAGTTTGTGGAAAACTCCATCCTTGGTAATCCGAGCAAGCTCTTTCCGGTTCTCCCTTACGACATCTTTGATCTTTCTACTGATAGCTTTAAAACGGTTTGAAGTTGTTCCAGCTTTCTTCAGGCTCCTTGATTCTCCAAGAGAAACTGCGGAGCTGTCAACACCAGTAGGCATTCTTGTGCTAATGACTTTTGCAGCTTCCAGGTCAGCGGTAGGTCTTGAGGGTGACCTTTGGATTTCTGACCTCCTGCTTTTCTCACTGTCATTCCGATCAAATATAGGGTTACGTTTCCCTGATGACCCTCCTGGTCTTGGAAATGATTCCAGTTTGTTCAATGGTACAGAACCACTGGATGAAGCCTCTTGCCCTTGCTGTTCAGGTGTTACTAGTAATGAAGGATCATGAAGAATCTTCAGAAATAGTTCCCTATGTGCATTAAATAATTCAAGAAAATCCAAGAACTCCTTCGAGTGATGTGTTGCAGCATCACGTGTTTTTTGTGTAGAGGGATCCTCACTCGCACCAGTGAGATTTCCAGCTGGTGCCGCCTCACAAGGTGCCTCCAGATCTATGCTATCTTTGCCATCCATGCTGACACAAGCCCTGCAGGGCTCTTGGACACTGGGATGTTGCGGACTCTCATGTGACAATGGTGGCGGTTCACTGTGACAAGAACCCATCTCGTTGGAGCCCGAGTTGTTCATTGCATGATAATGTGCGGCTAACTCGTCAGGAACCTCATAATCAAAGCATTTCGAGTGATGGATTGATCTGGAGCGCAGCAGACGTGATGAGGATGGGGAGCTGTTGGCTTGCAAGCTGCTCTTCTTTTTGTCTTTCCCGGGTGTTTTTCTCTTGAACATGAGTGTCCTCCATACGAACATGTGAGCCTTACCAGTTTGAGAGTCACTATTAGTTTCCTTCTGCAAATGAACGCCACAAGTAGAGTTAGAAGAAAAAAATTGAGAGGTGCATTAACACTTGACTGGAACTACATCAATAACTTGAAATATACATTTAAAGCGTTGTAGTGATTTAATTAGCATTGACAACTAGAAAATTATCACCAAAGCTTTCAAAGCTCTCATAGATTTGCAAACATGGCAAATCTGAGTCGTCACTATAGTTTGTTGGTTGTGGTATTATACAAATGATATATTAAGATCCATCACTTCAATATACCAGTAGAAATCAATGAGGCTTCTGTGGTTACCATAAAAGAAATGCAATTTATGCACCTACCGGGATATTATCATCTTTTTCACTGCGAGTTTCGGGCTCTGGGACTTTCACTCCTACAACAAATAGAAAAATGTGGTGAGCACACTACAATTTTAGATGATCAAATAAAGAGACCTGCCTTGGTATAGTCAGCTTTCAGATATGAATAGCAAAGATAAATCTAGGACAAGAAGCCCCCAATTCATAACCAGGGAAAAAACATCGCACAAACAATCCTGAGGACATAATAAAAAAACGTTACAAAATGCAAAACTGAAAGTAGAAATATGTAAAACCTTACTGAGCGTATTGTTACTTCCTTCGCTGTGCTTTCGGTAGGCAATCGTCTTCGGCATTTGCAAACGTTGGTTGAGAGCAAGGAAGTTGAACAGGCCTTCAAGGCAGCCTGGGCTCTTCGTATCAAACCGCTTGGTCTCAGCCATTGTTCCAGCAAAGCTATCGTCAGTGGAAAGGGCAAGATTTAGAACACCTGAAAGTTAACCTCAATATATTGGGAAACCCAGACCCATTTCCAATATATATAAAAGGCTCATTACTGCAGATGCTCCAGGATATCCATTTTTTCTAAAAAACATAGGTGCATCAATTAAACGCTAATTTTTATTTAAGCCGGCAAGAGAATGTACGTTCTAATTATGTGAATCAAATACAAAAGTTTGACAAAGTTCCACGTAGGGTACATGTCCCATTTGGGGTTTATATTTGATAACTCACCTGTTAATTTGGGAAGAGATGGTAAGTTTGCAATGAAGAAACCATTGTGCTTTTAATAAAATACAGAAGTAGTTTTTAGGGAAAACCAACCACGAAGTGTCAATGATAATTCCCGTACTAAGATCATTAACATTTCAACTAGAAGAAAATCCATACATTCACAAACCTAAGACAATCATAAATTGCGGGTAAAAGATAAGATGACTAGTCTTGCAAGCATTTGTCATATATGACAAGTTCCTAGCACACCAACTCGCAGTTTGTCAAGAATCACACAATTCATGTAAACGCAATTGCAATACTCCCCCCAAATCAGTAAGCACACCATTCATGTGAAATCGTAGTAACCCAGCAACCGCGCGGTGATAAAAGGATTGGGAAAAGAATAAGCGAGAGATCATACCAGGGAAGAAGCGAAAGATCGCTCCTTTCGTGGGGTGCGCGGGCGGAGAAGGGGAAGAAGGGAAATGGAGCTCCTCCCCTCCATGGGCTAATGGCTAATTCCTCTATCTTTGTTTCTCTCTCCTTCCCTAGCAGAACAGACCAAACTACGCGAGGCAGAGAGGAATGCGCTCCTCCTCTCTCCAGTTTCAGACTTTCAGGTGCTCAGGTACGGGCTCTCTAGCTGCTACCAGCCTCCAAAGATAGTCCGCGTACAACTCCTTTACGCTTTGCGGCAGTGAAAAGGACGTCATCGATCGAGCCATGAAAAACATTTCTTTTTCCTAACAAAAAACCTTGCGGACCGACTACAAGCCTATTTTTAATCTTAGCAAAAGAAATACTAAAAATATTTAAAAGAACTTGTTCTAAACTAGATTTTCAAAAACTAGCCGTTTTATTTATTCATGCCAACAGACGTGGCATGACTACTATGTCTTGGTCACGTTACATGTATTGACATGATTAACTAATAATATATACGGACATATTTTTTTTTTTCATGAAGTTGTGCCATTACAAATGGTGTGACTAGACAACTAGACAACTGAGTCACGCTATAAATACGATAACAGAGATGGTGAGTCACCAAAATCAATAGCGTGACACGTTTTGTGTCTAATATTCTTAGATGTTTTCTTTTTGTAGTCTTTTATTTTGTTTATCTATTATCCAAAACTAAGGACCAATGTGCCTCTGAATTCTACAAAATTTTCAAGCACTCACTGCAAGATACGTGTGACCCACATTTTGCTTCATCATACCTCTTGTAATTCTGAGATTAAGATTTTTTTTTTTGGTTAAGTGACTCAAAATCTGTTCACAGTTCAAAAGGTAGTATTTTTTTCATGAAATTTCTCAGCATACATGTTTAGACAAAATCCAAAATTTCTTAACAAAAACATGCCCAAATTAAGTTTTATTTTGAAACTAAATATAATGTAAAAGCATTTCGAATTAAACATAGGTAGACTCTACATTGTTGTTTTAATTAAGATGTTTGGATATTTATAACTATAGTTGACATGCACGTGCCACACGCACAGTGCCACATATACGTGTTTTTAGTACTATTTATACGCAGATGGATGGAATATTAATGAAATTTCCTTGGCAAAAAAAAAAAGAGTTATCTAAATAAGATTATATCAGATCAACATACTTGTACACATTCTTTGCATAATAGTTCTTGTTCGGCTTTAATGAGGCTGATGTATGCATCCATGACCTACGGGTATAAGTGTAATACTTGAGGATGTTTCTTGTTATTATTAGATATGTAGAAAGGTCATCTGGATAATACATTTGAACTTACGTCATGATATAAATGGCGGGGGGGGGGGGGGGGAATAAACAATTAAATAGGAAGAAATTAAGGAATATATCATCCCCCATTCTCACCAGCATCTTACTGTCTTGGGAATATCTAATTGATTTTATAATTTTTTCATATTGTTCGTCACAAATATAGTCTGTATTTTTATAGAAAAATAGCATTTTAGTAATCAACTTTATAATAATAATGAAATATAAAAGATGACATAGGTCTAGATGGTACACGTTCCTTTGGCAACAACTACAAATCAGATCTACATTTTTCTTGGGTTTATTGTGCCGAGAAGGTCGTGGCTTACATGTTTTTTTATAGACCTCTGCAAATTTCATATTGTGTAATTCTTCAGTGATGTTGGAATCAGATACTTGGTTGTGCTTCCTCTTTTGCTGATTTTTTGTTGAAGGTAGCATGTCTTCAGTTTGTGCCTTATATTCATCTGAATCTGAATGAATGTTCTCTTTTGTATTACTGTGTTCCTGTAACCTAATTATTTATATGAAAATTAATATTGACTTATCATGTTGTTTAAAATTCTAGGAAAGGATACTTTTCAGTATGAAAATGCATGTGCATATAAATGTTGGATATTTTCACTAACACTAAAACAGTTTAAATAATTACAGGAAATATAGGAGTTAGCTTTGGTTTTATAAATTTAAATAGTCTACTAACACTAAGTAAACAAGGTACCTGGAGTCGAATGTGTGCAGCAGCCTGTCGATGTGAGTGTGGTCGGCAAGGGTGCTGATTTCCCGTGTTGATCAAAGTCTGTGATGATACATTAATCTACAATGCTTATTAAGGGGAAAATAATCTAATAACATGGTAGTTAGTATTACTGGGGTTGCATGCATTTCTGAAAGGTCTTTATAAGCAATAAAAATTGAGTTATCACTGGAATCATGTTTGGGGCATATCATCATCTCGGGGTAGTGGCAACATCAAACACCTTGACGTTATAGAACCTCAAATCGAGATACATATGAGACCCATCTTGTAAATAAATAATTGAAATAAAATAGATTTTCAAGTTCACACATTCATATATATAATGAAAATGAGAAATAAATATCAGGGAGCAATCATAAGAATTTAATTTTCATCAATCAAAGACAGCTTTATATACAAAATCAGTTGCATAGTGAAGTTTTATCCTCCAGCTGCTAACAGGCCATCAAACTTCTTATGTGGACCATAATCTAGAACAGATTCACACCGAGAGCAGTACGTTTGATTGCTATGTAAAATACTAAATGCATACCAGAGCAACTACTGTATTGACTTATTTGAATCACGGAATTCATTCCAACTCTTATAAAGCCTTAAACATTAGGTACATAATCTGGTGTATAGTAGCCTAATTAGATTCCTTTAGCATCCTGCGTTGTTTCCACTATAATCCTAATATGGCAAGCTATATTATATATAAGCACTTGCAACCCTTCACAAATACGATAAATTATACTGATGTTTTAATTCGTTGTACAAAGTTGTTCCAAGAACACATAACAATGTGATATTTGAGTAAATTCTAATTAAATAGATGCTGGACGAAGGCCATGATTAGTGGATAAAATAATATGGATCAGGTGCAAAGAATTTAATTAGAAGATCACATGACGTACCTGAAGCTAATTGTGTGCAGCAACCCGTCCATGTGTTCGTGGTCGGCGAGGGTACTGATTCCCCGCGTCCTCTATTTCTTTGTGTTTGGTCGGTGAGGCCATTGATTCATCGCATCGTTTGTCGCTGCACATAGTCGACGAGGGCGCTGAATCCTTGCGTCATCCGTTGTGGCAGCGGCGTGCCCGGACATGGTCTTTCGTGTGGCTTTGTGCCCACAGCCGGCTGGCCTTGTCCTCATGGCGTCCGACTGCACGGCCATCGCTCTAGTACTCGACGGAGCACGCAGCCGGTGCGTGCGTGGCAATTGTTCCGGCAGCCGGGTACTCAAGCAGGCCACGGACTCGCGGCCGTCGCAATTGCATGGCGGGCATGTGGTGCGACTCGCTGCCTGTGGCCGGCGGAGGCGTTTCGCTGCTTCGCATCGACCGAGAGGCCCTTGCCCGCGGCAGTTTGCTCTGCACGCAGGGCTTGCACTCGTGTCGATTGGCTTCACACAACCGGCATGTCCCTTGCGCCCAGGGTAGTTATTCATGCAATTGGGCATGCACGAGCGAAGTGCGTACGGAGAAAGGCAAACAGCGAGCTGAGTCGTGGTGTTCGCCTGTCCGTAGTTCGGGATGGCGGGTAGGTTTGATGTGGGTGAAAAAAGAAATAACGTCGGTGGTGCAAACAAGTGGTGGACCCAGAAATTTT
The DNA here is from genome assembly GCA_038502445.1 of Eremochloa ophiuroides. Taxonomy (NCBI): domain Eukaryota; kingdom Viridiplantae; phylum Streptophyta; class Magnoliopsida; order Poales; family Poaceae; genus Eremochloa; species Eremochloa ophiuroides. The sequence continues at coordinate 61,207,247 of JAHLJS010000003.1, read as the reverse complement.
TGAGAGCCTAGGGTCTATATAATAATTGTAAATAAGTTCACTCAAATATATTGACCAACTAGTATAAGCCAAGTTGACTTTGATAGTTTTTTAACTACAATTACTATTATAGACCAGCAAGGCAACTTCTTTTTTTGACAAACAATGCCAATTCCTAGCTAGTAACAAGACTATGTGGTGTGTGCATCGTGGAGCAGAGCCCGGGCAGATGCCTGTGCTCGCCGGGCCCTGGGTCCGCCCATGGTGCAAACAAAGAAAAAATGTTGTCAATATAAAAGAGTTTTCGACTGGGACCACTTGTCAGATCAAGGTGCGAGATTTAGATGTGTTGAATCTGAGTTGAAAGTCGATCTAAGGGCTAAGAATTGAGGTGGGTATGAAATACTCCCTCCGTCCCTAAATATTTGTTGTTTACGCTTCCTGAAAAATAACTTTGACTAAATATATATAAAAATATATTTATATTTATGGTACATAATTAATATCATTGATAGATATTTGAATCTAGTTTTTTAACAAAATCATTTGGAGATACAAAGTCACACATATTTTCAAGAAATCAAGTCAAACTTATGGCACGGAAACCAATGGCGACAGTCAATTGAGGACGGAGGGAGTATTTGAGTGACAGAATGTTTTTATTTCCTTCGCTCTTTTATAGTATAGATATAGACTCGTAAGAGATTGAAAAGTCAACCTTAGTTTGACCTAGCTCTCAAAATAATTTTCATATGGTTACTTTTCAAAGTGGTGACATATAAATTGTAGCATGAGTGAAGTCAGAAATTTTAGACACTTAATCTTAAAGTGGTAGTTTAATTTCGAGCGTGTATTTTTTTAAACAAACTTCGATTTTCACCTAAACATTACGACTACAGAAAGAGTCTTTAGGGGTAGTTTAATGGGCTTTTCTGAGGCGGTTCATCCAACCGCTACAAACACATCGATTGTAAAGACAGGACATTTTTAGCGATGGCCTTTTAACTGTCCCTGAAGATGGATTTTTTGAGGTGGTTCTGTTATGAAATCTGCCTCTAAAAATTTCATCTCTAAGAACGGTGTTGACGGTCGATAACATCAACTTTTATTAGAACTTTAGACACAAAAGGATACATGAAAACATACTAGTCTAGGGTTTTAACTGACAGTTTCCACGAGTTTTGCATATTCTGTATTTTGCAGGGACTATTCCAGAAAAGCATAAAATAGGGATTAAAGTGCGTAATTATCACGAAACGTAACCGCGAAGGAAACATCATCACGAAGACTCTGAAAGAGTGTAGAACACACCCGAAGCAAGCGGAGGCCCGCACCTGGCTAGGTGGGGCCGGCCAGCCTTAGGGTGGGGCTGGGCGGCGCCCTCCCTAGGGTTTCACTGCCGCCTTCTGGAGTCTTCTTCCACCGCCTCTTAGGAGTCATATCGGCCCTTGTTTCAAGTCAGTTTGATCATACGGCGCACGTTCATCCCACCGGGCTATAAATAGAGGGGCAGACCCCCCTGGAGGCATCAATCTTTCTGAGCGGTTTTGTCCACTTTATCTGTCCAATTTATCTTTAGGGGTAGTCAGATGTTCTGTTACATTAGTATTGTCTATTTTAATTATATGTCTAGTATGGTTTGATCTTAATTTGGTGAAATTTCCATTTTTTTGTAATTGCCCGTATAGCGTTTATCATTCGATCGTTGGGTGTTTTTTAGATTTTGATGAAAAATGTGTGAAGTGGTGTCTAGATATTTCGTTTATCTCGAGTTCACCCTGATGTGCGGGTCGTGTGGTAGTTTGCGTAGGTGACAGCTACATTGATTCCTCTGTAGTCCACCCCCCATATGTAGGCAAGTAGGCACGGTCGCGAAGTTGGGTGATAACTCTGTTTCACACCTTTTCTAGATGATGCCCTTTGTATGTGATCATGATATACGACTAATCTGACAAAGATTGCTAGATGTAATTGCACTAGTTAGAGTTATTCATTGACGTAGTTATAGAATTACCTTAGATATTAATTCCTAGTTTATCCATTGGCTGGCTATTACTATGACTAGAAAGTGCTCTGACGTTTATCTTTAGCTTGATCATACTTATCACCCTATTTATCTTTATTATCTTGTGACCTCTACATGTTATGAGTAGAGTATATGATATCGGTAATTTCGCTTATTCATCGTATATGGTTATTATCAATATAATAGATTATAGTTTATCTTAGTCCTTCACAGTGGTATAAATATAAATTGACAACCTGTTAGAACTCCTAGGTAAAATGCTACAATGGTATAATTATATGTCCGCTTGCAGAATTGTTCTTAGTTTATATTTATTTATATTTCTGCCTAGTCACATGGAATAATATGTAAAACCTTTATTTATTCTTAACATATATAATTAGGATTGACAACCCAGTTCATGCTAAAGAATGTTGGTAATAGATGAGTGGCTAGTTGCTAATGACAGTTAGTTAAATACCATACATCTTCTAATCTCGTCCCTAGTGTTAAAAGTTATAAAGTTATATTGGGCGACGTTAGTAGATGTCAACAAGTATTTTTGGCGCCGTTACCGGGGAAGGCACATTAAACCTAGGAAATATTGATAACACATATGCATCATGGATAAGATTGTATTATCGATTAATCTTCAACTCAAACAGGCACACCCCTATTTTTTATCATTTACTTATCTTATGCAGGGTGATGAATGAATGGTTTTTCTCTTCCAAATAATTTCATTGACGATCTAGAGATACTCCTGAGAAGAAAGAAGTCTGTAGAGGTGGGGGACAATTTCAAGCTACCATCAAGAACACCCGTCGTCGCTCAAGTTAGTTCATCAGAGGAGCCAGCTCCAACATTGAAAGAAGAACACTTAGGAGAAGCTTTAGCTTCTACGTTTGAAGACATGGCTGAGAAGACATTGCGCGAGTTCTCTGCCCCAACAACAGAAAACATCCGGACTGGACCAGCAGTCAATACGGGGGAGAATGGATTCAAGCTCAAGCCTTCTCTTATCACCATGGTTCAAGCCAGTCAGTTTTGTGGAAATGCTCATGAAGATGCAAGTGCACACTTACAATACTTTTAGGAGATCTGCAGCACCTTCACGATCAGAGGAGTACCAAGAGATTCTATTTTACTCCGTCTTTTCCCATTTTCACTTTTAGGGAAAGCTAAGCAGTGGTTCTACACCAACAAAGACAAGAACACTACATGGGACCAGTGCTCAACTGCTTTTCTGGTACAGTTCTTTCCTACAGGTAAGACAAATGCTCTGCGTGGGAAAATCTCAAGTTTTTAACAGCAACATGACGAATCATTCACTGAAGCATGGGAGAGATTCCATGATTACATTGAAGACTGTCCTCATCATGGGATAGAAGATTGGTTACTGATACAGAGCTTCTACCACGGGCTTATCTCAAGCACCCGTGAGTCCATAGATGCTGCAGCTGGAGGAGCTTTCCTGTCACTAAAGCTACCAGAAGCTCAAGCACTTGTGGAGAAGATGGCCTCAAATCCGAGCTGTAATGAAGAACGTACTCAACCTCGCAAGAGAGAAGGAGGCATCCATCATTTGAAGGAGACCGACATGGTCGCTGCCAAGCTAGACCTCATCATGAAGAAGCTCGACATAGAGAAGAAGGAAGTCATGCATATTGATGATTCCCGCATGACCTGTGAAGAATGTGGAGATTACGGGCATTCAGCTGTCAACTGCCCTACGCTGCAAGAGGATGTGAACTTCATCAATAATAACACCTACTATCGTTCTCAGCAAGGTCAAGGATGGAATCAGCAACCTCGACATGGTAATTACCAAGGTAATAACCAAGGTAATAATTACAATAATTACAATCTTCCACCTTTAAGAGATTTAGTTGCTGGTCAATCCAAATTGTTAGATCAAATGTCTAGAAATGTAGCCTCTAATGATAAAGCTTTAGAAAACATAAATAACAGAATGGATACCTTTGCTTCTGCTATAAAGAATCAGCACAGCTTTAATAAAATGTTAGAATCACAATTAGTTTAGCTTGCTGCTTCTGTCCCTCCATTTGAGAAAGGAAAGATTCCAGGCCAGCCAGAAGATTTGGAAACTGCTAACCTTGTTGATATTCGCAATGCAACACAATACCAAATTGAGCCTGTAGATATACAGTAGATAGATCGCTCACTACCAGAGAAGATGGGAGACCCTAGAAGACCTGTCATTCCTATCTCCATAGGATATCACAGCTTTCCAGAAGCTATCTGTGATTTCGGCGCAAGTGTCAACATAATGCCTAAGGTAATCTATGAGAGAATATTAGGTGATCCTTTGTTGTACACAGATATGCGTTTGCAGCTTGCAGATCAGTCCATTTGCTACCCCGAGAGAGTACTAGAAGAAGCTGTTATCAGAGTGGGGGCCAATTGACTTTATGATTATAGATATCGGAGGAGATGAGAAGGCACCCATTATCTTGGAACGACCATTCTTATGCACAACCAAAGCCATCATCTATGCGGAACACGTCAAGATTGTCCTCTCCATCAAGGACAAGAAGGAGAGATTCTCATTCAAAAACCGTATCCTGAAGAATCCAGCAGTCCTGAAGCAATTTCATCAACAAGAAGAGCAACAACAACAAGTGCCCAAGAAGAAGACCAATAGAAGATGGAGGAAGAACAAGCCCCGACATGTACCTGAAGAAACCACTCAACTAATCAATGCTATCAACACAGAAAATGATCATATGCTCCCGAAACCATTCCCAATAAAGAAAGGTGACCCAAGTGTACCAATCATTGAATGCACAATCAGAGACATCACTGTAACACCCCAGGTGTTAGTCATGACCAGCGAGTGTGGCCCTAACCAAGTTATGTCAATAAATGATCTTGATCACTGTCTCACATTCATGTCCATCTACCATGACTATTGGAAGAGTCTCATAAAGATCCAAATCAAGAATCTACTTGAAATGGCAAATCATATGCTTGTTTGGATTTATTGATTTAGGAAAGATGAGCATGCAAAGTCAATCAAATCTTGCAACCTTGGCCAAACAACTCTATTTGAACTCTACAACAAAAGTCATGAAGGACTCATGTTGAGCAAATGCCAAGAAAATACCTTTATTGGCCTAAACATCTACTTTGAGCTCTCTAATTACATTAGTTTGACCAAAGTGGAAATATTATTTTGGGAGCAAGATATGAAGTTTGACCCAAAATAAAAGTTACAGATATTTTGGAGTAGAACAAATGTTATTTATGGACCAAGTCATGATTCAACCTCTAAGTGCCTCAAAAAGTGGACACAAGACAGAAGAAAAATCTGATTACAGGACTCGATTAAATTCAAAGTCTGAAAATGGTGTTGATTTTATGGCCTTCCCGTGTTCTCCAAATTTCGTTAAGCAACTTGAGTTGGACCAAAAATAGAAGTTGTTACAAACCCTTTGAGGCACAACATATTCAAATTTGAGGTCAATCCGACTTCGTTTGACAAGAGTTGCCACTCGATCTTTGATCGTAATTAGCTTGTTGACAGCATCAACTTTAGAGCTAATTATCCGCTGATCCGCTTATCCTCTGGCCGAGAACTCTTAATGAAGTTGGTAGACCTTTGTGAGAGAAACAAACTTGCTTCTGTCGTCGAGGTCCGAATCTATTGGGAATATGCCGAAAATTGGATCCAAAGCGTGGCAACCCGTCGCCCGCCAGCTGTTCGATGTGGGGCCTCAATGGCGCGACGTGGCAGCGCTGCTCTGAGCTTCCAGCTCCATTGTCGGCCACTGCCCGCGCTCCAGCTCCAAAAGTGAAACACCAGAGCCCCTCCTCGCTCTCCCATTCACTCTCCTCGCCCTTCTCCACTCTCTCCCTCGTCTCCCAGCTCCCTCTCCCTCGCTCTCCGGCGCTCACGCGTGCGAACGCGGACGCGACCGCCATTAGTGGCGAGCGAAGCTCCCTGTGGGCGCCACTATTGCTACTGGTGCGGCCGCTGTCGGCTGCTGCTGCTTTGATGTGCTGCATGCCGTTCTATCCCTCTCTCCATTTGTGCCGCCATATCTTGCCGCGCCGCCGTCGTCGCCGCCGTGCTGCTGCTCGCTGCTGCGGCCGCAGTCCGTGTGGCGATGGCTGCTGCTGGCCCTGCGCGGTGCTGCTGCTGCCTCTGCGCCGCCGCGCGCCGTCGCCACGGCCAAGGCGGCCGGTCAGGCCGCCCTCTCGGCTGGCCAAGCAGAGCGCCGACCATCTTCCTCTCCTTTGCCTGTGCGAGCGAACAGAGGAAGAAGAAGAGCTCCCTGTTCTCTCTTTTGTGTCTATGACAGGCGGGCCCCACTCAAATCAAATGGGGATCAAATCTTCAGATTTCGCATTTGCTTTAAAAATTTATATCTCCAGTTTGGTAGCTCTAAAAATTGTGAAACTTATTTTGTTAGATTTGTGGTGAAGTGCTCTGCATGTTAGATCCATAAAATGTGCTATGTTATTTACATTTATGCGCTGTAGAAATTAATTAGGAAAAGTGGTTTTTAGGATTGATTAACTTGCTTTTGGCCATAATTTGAGAAATAGAAGTCCAACATGTGTGATTCTAATTTTGTTAGTCTTCTAATAATATGTACTAGCTCCTAAGAATATAAAAAATATAGATTGTTTACTGTTTTATTGGTGTTTCACATTAATCTTGTTAAATAGGAAATAAAGGGTTGAATTGCTTGTTATTTTTGTAACTGGAGTTGTATTGCTCCAAATGGCATGAAAATTTAATTGTAGACTCTCTGTATGATGTGTGATGTATGGTTAAAATTTCATGATTTATGGTGCATGTATGACTGAGTTGTTGATTTATCTTCTTTGGTGCATATTAAGTAGATTTAAATACATTATAAATAATATATTGTGGTAAAAATGGAAAATGGTGTTCCACTACCTTTGTATGATATTGTTTTAGCCTGGGAATCAATAATATGGTCATATTGTTTCAGAAAATGTTGAGTTTCATATTTAATTTGCTCTCCAATGCTTTATTGCATTATAGATTTGTTTATTTTGTAATAATTAAATTATGGAACCTGAGCATGTAAGATTTGAACCTTGGTCATTATTTGTAATCACCTAGCTCTCATAAAAGTTTGGAACTCATTTGAGATGTTTACCATATGACATAAATAATTAAATAATACATTTTTATGTCATAGTTAGCGAATAGTTATAGGCAAATGAATCCATGTATGTTTCTTGTGATGCCTTAATATGCCTGGGTATGAGATGAGTCTTGTATGATCATGTAATGATGTTTGGAGCTATCCAAATAGCTCATTTGTGGGTGTATGTTTGGGTAGTCACCAAGTGGAAAACATGTTTTGCATATGTGCTGAAATGGCTGCAGGTATAGTCTCTGTTGTTGGGATGTTTTCCCCATCAAGATGATGTTTCCCCCGTCAAGATGATGTTTTATGAGAATGTGTTCTATACAAAAGTTGTAGCTAACTTCATTGTATAGCTTGTCCTAAAGTTTCATGGTCATAGGCCTGATAGTTTTAGAGTTATAGAATTTAGAAGTCTGCTGTCAGGTTTTGCCTATTTTCGGTACAGACCTGAATGTTTGCTTTGTTTGACCAATTTATGCTTTGAATCACCTCTTGGTGATAATAAAGAAGTTGTAGTATATTTCATTGGCTTTCCAAATTGTCTGGAATCATCCCTTTTGATGGTCTAGATCCGTAGTTATGATTGTTTGAGTTGGGAGGACAGAATCTGTCCAAGTCTGGACAGAGCTGTCTTCTTTGTGTTGTTTGACCTTTATATGAATTAAATCATCTGAAGAGGATAATACCAAAGTTGTAGACAATTTCAATAGCTTTCCAGAAAGGCTTAGATCATCCTGGTTGGATGTATATAGCTTCAGTTATGGTTAAATCTTGTGCTTGCTGTCCTGCTGTCCTTAAACTGCATATGTGAGATTAGGATTGCTTTCATGTTGCTGTGCTTGGTGCGATTATTAGCTTATGGTTCAGTGATGGTAGATTAACCTGCCTTGTGTTACTTCCTTTTATTCATACATGTGCATTGTGCATCTCATTTATGTACGATAGATGAACACGTGAAGTGAAGGACATGATGATGGAACTAAGCACAAGACGGTGTGGTGGACTAATCACAAAGGTGGAAGGACTAATCGAGTGCTTGGATGGGAAATGCTCGTCGAACAAGTGTCATCTAACAAACACTAACTTAGTGCTGAACCCCAGGCAAGCCCCGGAGCATCACTAAGCCTCCACCTATCTCTTTTTATAAATGCACCGGTCTTTATTAAATCGTATGATTGTGCACTTAAGTATAGGAGTTGGTTGATACCGTTGTTGCATAACTACCTTGTCCACTCTATATATGATCCTGGTACTATTACTAGACAGGTGACCAATCTTATGCTTAGCCCCGCTTAGACCGATAGAAGTCGGGTGATTTCCTGTCATCCGCGAGAAAGTCGGGTGATTTCCTGTCATCCGCGAGTGTAGGTGGTGACTGACGAGATCCACATGGTTGGCTATATGTGTCACCATGCCACAATGAAATAATGAGAGAATCAAGGCTAGGTAGCGGGGAGCTGCATGACATGGGTCATGTTGACTTCGGTGCTACTTGCGGCCGACTAGGACTGAGGCCACCAGACATCAGTTGAGATTGAAGGACGTCGTCATATAGCTGGCCAGATAAGTTGTTCTGACCGCGAAGCGGAGTATTTCTTTCTGAGCCGGGAATTGGGGCTGATAAGGTAGACATATTCTGGAGGTAGGAAGTATGTGCAGAGACACCATCTTACCAAGGGCAGGTCAAGGACCTGAGGCTTCCTGGAAGTGGGTTCGTCTCTGAGAATATGGGCCCCCCAAACCCGCGATACATATTACGTCTCAGAAAGATTTAACGGTGACCCAAGAAGCCAGTGGCTCGGCTGACAGGGTTTGTGATTGGCATATTTGCCAGCTGGTACAATCGATTCGAATCGCCATATCTCCTGGTTAGTGAGAAACTGAACTGATCTTCTGGTGAGGTAGTGGTTAACAACTTGAACGTGATTATTGGTGAGATGAGGAAGATATCTGTGGGTATCAGAAATCGCTATGGTTTATTGATTGCTATAATATCAAGTGATTGCTTAGTATAGCTGCAAACCTTAGCTATAATAGCTGAACTGAAATCGAAGCTGAACAATATCTAAAATTGATAAGTTGAGGAATTATTATAGTAATGCTTTTTATGCAAAATGTTGCTATCCTCTGAGCTACACCAAATAAGCTTGCATATCCTTGAGAGTCTTTTTATTTACTTCCTGTCGGGTAAGTCTAGCTGAGTACAATTGAGTACTCAGGGTTTTATTCCCAATGTTGCAGGAGGAATGCTTGGTTGACTAAAGAGTTACTTCTATCCTTCGGGAGAGGAAGACTAGACCTTGGGCAAGGTCATGTTATCTGTCTCATCTATGTTGCTGTGACTGGTCGGTACTTGGCACTGTATTATGAAATTAAGCTTATGTAAAACGATTTCGTTTTCGCTATTGAACTTTTATGTAAAAGTTTATCTTGTACTCTGATGTATTTGAACTATGTGCGAATCTATGTATCATGTGTATGTGTACTGCTGAGTTTCTGCGATCCTTGGGGTATGTACTTTGTAAAAGTTTGAAATCCTTCGAGATTTCACGGACTACTGGGTTTATATTGGCTCAAGTGTGGCTTGATAGCTGGGAAAACAGCTGTCGCTGTACTTGTGCTCGTATAAATTGGTCGGTTCTGTTACAATCACTTTTCCCGACACCGTCTGTGACACTGGATCAGGCGTCAACGTAATGTCCAAAAAAGTATATGATGAATTATTTGATGATTTACCATTATACTCAAAATATATTCAGTTGCAGATGGCAGACCAATCACTGAGATTCGCTGAAGGCATAGTTAAGGACGTAATGGTAAGAATTCAAGATAAATATATTCCCGCAGATTTTCTAGTTCGTGACATGCAGGAAGACAACGAATCGCCTATTCTTTTGGGAAGACCGTTCCTCTACCGCCAATGCTATCATCTAAATCGGATCTGGACAGATCCACTTCAATCTACCCACTGGAAAGGTATGCTGTCAATTTAGAACGCATCTTAACCATGAGCAGATCAGGAAGTAACGGAACAGGAGGAAACGCCAAGCCCGCCGTCAGACTGCCCAGCCTCACTGTGGATGGGAGGAGTTCCCTGGTAAGATTGTGAAGTATGAAGACTGCTACAAGGAGCAAGAAGAAGCCGTACAAGCACCACGCTGGAGTGAGTGGGAAGCGGAAGCTGAGAGGATGGACCAGATTGCTAAGGTAGAGAAAGAAGAAATCCAGGCACAAGTAGAAGAATGGATAAAGAGAGACGAAGAGTCAATAGAAGCTTACCAAAGGGAGTGTGACAAGGAAGAGCTGAAGCTAGAAAAGAGAGAAGCAGAAGAGACAGAAAAGAGATGGAAGGAGAAAAAAGAAGCACCTACTACACTACCGCAAAATGGGGAATTGACTGAGGTAACCTCAGACGATGAACCTACTGAGTAAGTACTCTCCTCTATCTAAGTCCTGTCGGTAGACTTTAAATTCCGTACCCTAACCATATGGTTAGAATGGTAGTTATCTAATTAAGTTAGCATTCATTAGTAATTTTGCTTAGCACCTGTATTAGTACAATCATTTTTTGTATATTAAAAATAAACCAACAAAAATATTTATTGCTTTATTTACTGCATCATAAATATTAAAACCCCATGTGAATAAACCTATGGTAACCCTGTAGGCATATTTACTGTGGTGGCATAAAAATAAAAATAAAAATAATAATCTATATTTACTTTGTTGCATTATGAAAATCCTAAGCCCCATGGGAATGAATATTCCCTGTGGTGGCATAAAAAAAATTATATAGCATGCATATATATCTGATTTCTGCATAAGAAACTTAGAAAAAAACCAAAAATAGAATCTTGTTAGAATCCTGCTAAAATCTATTAATTAAAATCAACTCAAAGAATAATCAAAGTGCTCATTGGCTGACCGCTAACCCCTTGATAATTCGAGCCTCGAGTTTTGGTTTTCTTGTTGGAATATAACTATGCAGGAACAATTTTACGACTAATAAGAGAGTCTTTTAGTGGCACCCACCGAGACTACTACTAGCTGACTCTGAGGATCATTCAAGCACCAAGTATTGCAAACATCAAGCTTGGGGAGGAGCATCCCCTAGTTATCAGGTACTTATACCTATGCGCTTATTGAGTCTACTTTATAGAAGCACAAAATACCAAAAATATGTGAACATATGAAGGTTCACCATAGTATCATAGGAAAATCTAAAAATACCAAAAATATATGGGCACATGAAGGTCCACACCTTTTAGAAAAAACCCAAAAATATGTGGGCACATGAAGGTCCACTCAGTTAGGAAGCTTCTGCTGGAAAAATAAAATCAATCACTTACCATAGAGTGGTATTAAATCTAACCCCTCTCCATAAGATTTGGTATTTTTATTGGCAATTGAGTTTCATAGGAAAATACAAGATCAAAGAGCTAGTCAACCCGACACCGCTATGCTGTCGATACACCTGCTCACAGAAGGATCACTCAATTTGCAACATCAAAGACCCTGTCAAACGGCAAGCTTGGGGGAGGGCACCCTCTAATTTAAAATCCAGCTAAGTATAAGTTTCCTATCTTATTATTATTACTATATCGTTTTTTCGCGTGAGTTAGCTAGTGTTGGCGCAAAAAGTGGTTCCCTAAGCCCAACACACCAGCGAAGCCGGAAACGACCCTTGAAAGCAATAGAGCTCTCGCAGGTCCAGCTAGCTTCGAACCCGGTCTGAGAGTGCCGGTAACACCCAAGCGTGCCAGTCAATTTGACCTGCAATTGACAAGAAAACGGATATAATCAGTAACCCAAGGCGGAACTAACTAGTGAGTCCAGATAGTTCCAACTGTACGGCTCAAAGAGCCAGTATAATCAAAGATCGACTAGAAAGCCGATTCCGTCATGTTATGAACCGATAGTATAATAATGAAGTAAAACGGCTATCAGGATACTCATATGAAGATAATAACGTGCTAGCCGATCTAATTTAGTTAATGTGTATAAAAGAAAGTAGATCACATGTACAGATCTGATCTATACATCAAACAAGCAGAGATCTGCTAAAGCAGGTCTAGAAGGCCGGCGGCTTTAGTAAACCCTCTTCGCTAAGTTCACCAAGTCTGCGTTCACCTGGTCTAACGGCCAGCGGGCTTCAACAAACCCAGCAAACAAAGCTAGATTGTTTGATATCCAAATAGGTCTATACGCATGATCTATCCGTGAAAGCATAACTGAATCGGCTCTTTAGCCGATGCAGGGTCCATGAAACACGAACGAATGCTATCGTAGTCATAAACAGACATCAAATTAAAGCAAGTCTAATCTAGCGAAACTTGTTTAGGTTAAACCTGTGCCACCGGATGACACTTAATTTAACTTAAACAAGGACACGAAAATAAGACTTACAATAACCTCAGAACCACTTATGTCTCGACTAGAACCGAACGCACAACATGTAACGAACAAGATTGATAGGGAATTAGCCGATGTGAGCATGGAACCGATCATCATGGTAACATAAGAAAGCATAAACGATGATCAGATTCAAGTAAATCTAAGGCCAAATCTATCAGTCTTGATCGGGCAGAGATATTGTTATAATAAGGTAAATCAATTTATACAAACAATACCGATAACTTAATGAATCTAACTAAATTGCCATATTTAGCTAGAGCCGATAACTAATTCATGTATGCAAACTATTTCAATCTATAGCATGTCTACCGGATGACATTAACTAATAGATTAATCAAGCAAACAAACACGAATCGATAACTAATCCGCGCGTGAAAACCGTCCTAATCTGCATCTCGTCCACCGGATGACGGTTAACACAGATTGATCGGGTAAACCAGCATGAATCATCCTTGACTCACTATGCTTCCCGCGTCTACCGGATGACGCCAAAGGAACAGAGCTTAGCAAGGACGCTGGTCCGCCATGCTTCCACGTCCACCGCATGACGCTAAAAAGACATAGTTAAACAGGGGATTGACGATACTTACAAGCAAGCCTGCATCCACTGGATGACACCCAGCCTGGATGAAGTAACTCGCCGGACTCGACTGACTCTAGGTTTGTTGGCCGGAGCCGAAAGTTGTGTTGTATTGATGTTGTTGTTGATATCAATAGCTGAGGGCTTATATTTATACCCTGAGCGTAGATAGAGTCCTAGTCGAATTACAACTCATCAACAGATAAGAAAACTAACAAACTATCCTATATCTAAGGTAACTTGGATTCCCACCTTCCCTTTCCATAACGGACTTCGATTGTGATCGCATCCTGGCGGTGCGGACTCTGGATGACGTCATCAATACTAACGCTGCGCGCCTCCTGTCACCTTGGCCCGATAACCGATTCACCGTGCAATCGGCTATTTCCTTCCTTCCGCTGGACGAAATCTGCTTCCGAGATCGGCTATCTTCCTCTGGTATCGGCTATCGGCTCCCAGCCCAAAATTTGGTGTTAACACATGCCCCCCAATTTTGGAATAAACTGGTTTATTCTGAAATTAGCGCTCGAGCCTTCAAATAGTCAAACTGCAGCTTCCCTCTCGGCGCTTCAAACTTTCGCACCAAAACGAAACCCTAAACCGTCGCAATTTCTGCCACGGGCTTCAATCCGCCGCCGTCAGCTTCGATTCGCCGCCGTCAAGCCATGCCCGAGCTAATGGCGACTCCTTCCGAAGTCCCTGAGGTATCAATTTCATTGATCCACCTCCTGATTTGTGAATCCCTCTTCAACCTCACTGAGTACGAGTTTCAAATCCAGGTACTGAGGAATGATATTCTGATTCCGCTGATGGACATCCCTAACACCTACTACCTGGGTCCGATGGGCGAACCGGTCCCCAAAGATCTCATCGTTCAAGAAACTAACCAGTTCCCATTGCGAAGCTCCATGATGGGCGCCTCTTCCTGGGCCAAGTCCTTCAGAAACTGGCCGAGCATACCTGCTGGATGGAGGAACTGGTTTCGTCACGTCGCGGCGAAGAAACGCGCAGACTGGGAGATGCGCCATCTGAGCCAATGTCTTGACCTATCATTATCAGAGATGGCAAGGAATGAACCGCTCCTGATAGCCGCCAGTCACTTTTGGTCCAACTCCCTGAATGCTTTTGTATTCGGAGACGGTCCAAAAACCATTACCCTGGGCGACATCCATATGCTCACCGGGCTTCAAATCACTGGATCATATGACTTCTGAGATCTCTGCACCAGTGGCAAGAAGGACCCGTACTTCCCGAAGCTGGACACATACAAAGGGTGGAGCGGCTATGTTCAACACCACCAGAAAACCTCTTCTTCCTTCAGCGAGAAAGAACACGTCGCATTTTTGACCATGTGGCTTGAGAGATTCGTGTTCTGTGGTGCCACTGCCGGACCAGCATACCCTTATCGGGTCTTAGCAGAGAAACTGGCTCAAGGGCACTCCATCCCCCTGGGCAAACTCCTGTTGGGTGCAGCATACAGGCTTATGAACCGGGTGTTCAGTTCCTTGATTATAGGTGAAGAAGTACAATGCATAACAGGCCCTTGGTGGCTAGTACAGCTGTGGCTCGACTTGTATCTGCACAAGCTGGTAAGAACACAACTCCAAGGCCTCAGCTTTCCATCCACCGAGTACTCAGAGGAAGAGGATCCAAAAACCAGAGGCTGTCAAAGCTATGGTGAAGCTGCTTCTGCCATAACCATCCCAACCACAAAGGGCAACATGCTGGAAACATTATACAGGGGCTTGGGACCAAAGGTTACTACCTGGTTCCCTATGAGGATGAAGATGAATTTCCAGCGCCCTCCAGCTTCAAGTTCAACAACGGGTGCTCTGACGATGAGGCTACCAGAATCTTGAATGCAATCATAAAATCTTGTGCCTTGCCAGTAGACTTCAAGCACCTTCGGAGCGCAAGCGGTAAGCCAACTAGCTATCCCTCTTATGAATTTTATCACCCAAATATAGCGGCAAGACAGCTAGGCTTTGGCCAATTACCCCCTCGGCTCCCTTTCTTGAATACCTTGAAACCCAGGGAGAACATTACAGAGCTCCTTCAGGCTGGCAGAATTTTTCAACTCGGAGCAAACCTGCCCACATTCTCGCCGAAGCCGTGGAATCAAATCTGCATCACCCATCAGAGTTTTGATGACTGGTGGCAGTGATGGCACGCTCACCTGTTCTGCCAGACTGTCCACGACAAGTGCAGAGCCCTGGACTCGAACTTCCAATCTTCCCGAGCAGTAAGTGTTCTCAGCCGATTCCAGTAAAAACGGCTTTAGTCAAACATGTTACTTAACAGATGTTTCTCGCAGGACCCATCATCCAATCTACCAGAGCGAGTGGAATACTATCTCCCTTGTCCGACAGCGAGGCTAGGTTCTCAAGCACCGATGCTGCGACAACTATTGTTAGGCCCTGCTGTACTGACGCCCCCTTCTGCTTCAAAACGGCCAGCTGCATCTCAGCTTCAAAAGCAAGCACCCAAGAAACGCCGTTCGATAAGAAAAGTTCAGGTATCCAGAAGTAGCATCGACCTTCCTTTACTGCAGTATGCTCTGACTCTTAAATTGGCTTTTTACCAGGTGAAACCCCAGCCAACTCAGGTACTACTCGTTGGGCTTTTCTCTCCTCGACGCAAATGCCCTGATTGACCAAATCTTCTTTTCAAAAATACAGCCGAACAGCCCTTCCGACGAAGTCTGGGCGAACCTTGAAGAAGAGGAGTCTCCCCCTGAGAGGAATCCAGGTAACTCCTATTCGGCTGTTAGCAATTATCCTTGTTTCCATACTGCTCTTACTTTTGGTTTGCAGAAACCCATCTGCCCGAGACAATGACAGCTGAGGATCCGCATGCCGCAAGAAACAAAACTGCCTTAGTCGAACAAGCAACATTGGCATCAATCCTACAACCCTCAGGCCTCATTCAGGTATCCTGTCTCTGCCAGAAAATAATTAATCTATATTGTACCTTTTCTGATGAGAGAATATATGTATTGTAGGTACCGAAGCCTTCGTCTCCCGGCTATTCATTCGACATAGAAGAATTCTGTGATACAGACGAACTTGCCTCCTCCTCTGAGAAGCTTTCAGAGCCAGATTTTAGCAATCGGCTGAGTGCACTTCTCCCCCACCTAGAGGGTGATCTAGTTGCTCTGGCCTCCAATCCCGGACTGGTTGATCAAGTAATTGAACTTGTCTAGCAGCAACCCAATCTGACAGCCTTGAAATCCCTGCAGAGACTTGCACCTCGTTTGGATGTCGGCATTGGGACCGTGGCATTGGAATTGGAGACGGCAGACCCAATTTCCACGTGTTTGGATGGTCATGGCATTGGAGTATGGAAACGAGCCTCATTTCCGCGGGGCATTCGTTTCACTTACCGCGGCACAGAAGCAATACCGAGCCGACACCCTCCGTATTGACTGGAATCGCATCCCCTCCTCCACTCGTCCTCGTCGTCTCCAAGTCCGGCACCGGCCCCTCCGCCCCGGGCTGGCGTGGCGCGGCTCCCCGGGCGGGCGGCATGGAGGAGCTCCGCCCCGGGCCGGCGAGGCGCAGCTCTCCGGCGAGCGGTGTGGAGGAGCTCCGCCCCGGGCCGGCGAGTCGCGGCTCCCCGGGCAGGCGGCGTGGAGGAGCTCTGCCCCGGACCGGCGAGGCGCGGCTCCCCGAGCGGGCGGCGAGGAGCTCCGCCCCGGGCCAACGAGTCGCGGCTCCCCGGGTGGGCGGCGAGGCGCGGCTCCTTAGGCAGGCGGCGTGGAGGAGATCTGCCCCAGACCGGCGAGGCACGGCTCCCCGGGCAGGCGGCGAGGAGCTCCGCCCCGGGCCAGCGAGTCGCAGCTCCCCAGGCGGGCGGCGAGGAGCTCTGCCCCGGACCGACGAGGCGCGGCTCCTCGGGCGGGCGGCATGGAGGAGCTCCGCCCCGGGCCGGTATTCACAAGCTCCTTCGATTCCATCTGTCAATTTCATCTGCATCCAAACAATGGTTTTGGTATTGTAACCCAATACCAATACTACTCTGATTTGGTATTGAAGCCAATTCAATGCCAAAGCCTCCAATATCGACATCCAAACGAAGCGTTGGTGATCTTAAAGTTACAGCATCAGGGATTATCACTGCTCATGGAAACCTGGCAGAGCTTGAACAGCTGAGGAGCAACAAATTGGCCAACAGACAAGAGGCCACCGGATTAGCCGATCGAGCCAGGCTGCTCAAATCGTCAATCAGCACAGCCGAAACAGAACTAGAGACATTGAAAACGAGACGAGACCAGCTGAGAAAAGAACTAGAAGCAATTGAGTCGGCTATCAGTGAGCACGAAATCACCATTTCCACCAGCACGATCGAGCTCTCCCAGAAAAAGAAGAAAATCAGCAGCTTGGTCGTTGCAGGCAGGAAGACATGTCAACGCCTGGATCTGTTGCAGTCCACTGAAAATCGAGATCAACAATTGTTGCAGGCTGGCCATGCGCTCCGTGCTGAATTAGTGGAACTGATCCGATCTTTATTGACTTTGTAATCGTGATGGATATTACTTGGCATGTTTTTTTCTATTTGCAACTTTGTCTTCGTGCTGTTTCACCCTGAGTTTGAAAATTTAGCCTGATCTGCCTTTGATTTCATACCTTAATATTGGCTTTGTCCTGTTTCGAAGGGACTTGTTCGGTCTGATACGTTTCTGCATGCGAATTGGCTCTCTCAGGCTTGCATTATACCTTAGAATCGATTACTCAGCTTGATCCGTTCTCCATACGAATCGGCTTATGGGCCTGCTTCTTAGCATCGGCTTTGTTCTGCTTTCCCTTAGAGTTAACCTCTCAGCTTGATTCACTACGAATCGGCTTGTGGGCACTCACAATAGGATCGGCTAAGCAGCCTGATCCAAAAAGCCGATCGGAGTGCGACCATTGATGGCGGCGCTTCGTCTCCCTGATCTGGCAACTGTTCCGGATTCAAGAAACGCGGATTAACCGCAACCTAAAATCCGCCGCGTCGTCTCGCCTTCCGAGGAGGAAACCGTCTCGATGCCCTCATCTTTATAAATACACGCCCGGCCTGAGCGAGCAACCGCAACATCAAAGCCTTTGCTCACCTGGCCTCCTCTCCTCAGATCAGAGAAAACAAAATCCCCCAAAACCAAATCCATGGCTAGAGACGGAAACCACGGCAAGCGGTCGGCCTCGAGTTCCGCCGAAGGTGACAACTTCACCCGGAGCCTGCGAGCCGTGGGTGAACGGAGGCATTGCCTGCGAGCTTGGTTAGGGTAAGGCTGCTGCTCACTTCCTGATACATTGACCTGATCTAATCTGACCATCACCGTCTTATGCAGCGATGCGGGAACTGCCGGTGTCGGAGGTTCGGGAACCGGTGCCGGGTCGTCTCAAGCCGTCCCTGCAGCCGCTGGAGCTACCCCTAGCGCGGATGCCGCTGCTGACCCGCATCACGGCCGTCGTCGCTGGGTGACGCCCCGGCAGTTAGCCAGCTACAGCAGGTAAATCAGTCTGTACCCAAGACATTGGTTTTCTTTCGATTCTGACACATCTGCTTCTTTGTCAACCTTCAGTCAGGCCCGCGTGATTCCTTTCCCACCAGGAGCACCGATTGGCGTGGACACCCGGCCTCTCAGAACTGCGCCTCCTCAGGAACCCCCTCAAGATCCGGCCCCGAGCGCTGGATCAGAATCGGGGTCTTCTGACGGGTCCTACACCGCCGCCGACCGTCGCCGATTCTATCACCAGATGGTGGAGTACCGTAACCTCTACTCAGAGGCTACAAAGGAGAATGGCCGGCTGCAGGGCGTCACCGAAGCCCAAGCCGCTGCCCTTCAGGCTGCCGAAACCGAGGTGGCCAGGGCGCAAGCCCAACTCACCGAATCGGACGCTACAGTGGCCGGTAATATCTTGAATTGTGGCGTGCTAACGATCACCTTCATGCTGACACTTCTTTCTTTTGCAGCCCTGACCGCGCAGCTTGAAGAGTTGCGTGTGGCCGCCAAGGCCGCCGCCAATGCCGTTAATGTCCATGGCAACACGCAGGCGGAGCGGCTCCTGGATGTTCACCACCGCGTCTCCCAGGTGGCCATGGCCGGCGTTCGTCACGGCGCCACTGGGGCTCTCACAGCTGCGCGACTCCGCTCCGGCATTGCTCTGGAAGCCATCGAGCCTGAGTTCCCGGAGGGCTAGAATATGGAGGAGGCCAGCGCCCAACTGGCGAACTTCTTTCCTCACGCCGACGAGGTCGTGGCTGTCACTGACGCCCAGGACATCATAGATAAAGCCACGCATGATTAGAATGTAATAGGGCTCCTGTAAACACAATCAGAAATAAAACTTCCTTCAAGAGCATTAATCTGATTTCCATGTGTGTCCGGATACATATATATTTTCCTTTATTATTTTTTTCTTTTTTTAGATTAAAGGCGATGCTTATCGCATCGGCTGTTACACCCCATCGAGGGTATTTCATTTTTGTGCTAAGGGCGACTCGTTACTACGATGCCGGCCATTTTTGTCCTGAAGGCGACCCGCTTACACGGCATCGGCTGTTAGAGCCAGATTCACATGAATCGGCTATCACCCCCCAACTGGGACGCTAGGGTATTATTTCTTCAGATGCTTCCTGTTGATGGCCTTGGCGAGTCTCTGTCCTTCTAAATCCTCAAGGATGTAAGCATTACTCGGGGCGCATTCGACCACACGATACGGGCCTTCCCAGTTTGGCGACCACTTATCGAATCGGTTATCTTTCGTACCAATAGGCAGAATGACTTTCCATACTAGCTTTGATTCGGTGAAGCTCTTGCTTCTTACCTTAGTGTTTTAATACTTGGCCACCCGTACCTTATTCCTTTCAATGTATTTCAAAGCCCTAAGCCGATGACAGTGCAAATCTTCTAGACTGTCCATCATAATGTTTTTGTATTCACCGGCTGTAAGCTTGTTTTGCAACGTGACGCGCCGTGTCTCAGACTGAATCTCCCATGGCAGGACAACAGCGTGTTCATAGACTAGCTCATAAGGTGAAACTTTGATCGATCCATGTTGTGCCATGCGATATGCCCATAGCGCCTCGCTCAGATGCAAATACCACTTTCTGGGGTTCTGCTCAATCTTTTTCTTGATGACCTTGATCAAAATTTTATTGGAGGCTTCTGCTTGTCCGTTGGCCTGGGCATAATACGGCGATGAATTATAAATCTTGATGCCCATGTCGTCGGCAAAGGTCATAAACTCCTCTGAAGTGAACATTGTCCCTTGATTGGTTGTGATCGTCTGAGGTATGCCAAACCTGTAAATAATGTGCTCCTTTACAAATTCGATCACGTCAGTTGAAGTGGCATTCCTCAAAGGAATGGCTTCTACCCACTTGGTGAAGTAATCAGTCGCCACCAGGATCCATTTGTGACCGTTGCTCGATGGTGGATAGATTTGGCCGATTAGATCAATACCCCATCCTCTAAACGGCCATGGCTTGATTATACGATTCATAGCAGAGGCAGGAGACTTCTGTATATTCCCGAACTTCTGGCATTCTTGACACCCTTTATAATATTTGAAACAATCTTCCAGCATCGTAGGCCAATAGTAACCAGTGCTCCTGATGATCCACTTCATCTTGTGAGCCGATTGATGTGCACCGCAGACTCCATCGTGTACTTCGCTCATCAGCTTCACTGATTCCTCTGTCCCCAGGCATTTGAGCAGCACTCCTTCAACAGTCTTGTAATACAACTGGCCATCCAGCAACACGTACTTGGTGGCTTTATACCTTAGCTTTCTGTTGACCCGTTATGAAGGATTTGCCAGGTAACCTGCTATCTCGCCCCTCCAGTCATCAACTGATTGCTCGCTGTTACAAATCTCCTGCATCGGCCGATAACCCGACGCGTTCTGCGCCAGCCGATTAGCTTTCTGGTTCTGGGCCTTGGGGATGTGACAGAGAGATACCGTCATGAACTTCGTGATGAGAGCCTGGCACTGATCATAATAGCTGTGAGTATCTCGTCTTTACACTCATACAGGCCGAGCAATTGGTTGATGACTAGCTGTGAATCGCCAAATACTTCAACTGTATCGGCTTTTGCTTCATGCAGAAGCTAAAAACCTTTCCACGCGGCTTCATATTCAGCCTGATTGTTTGTGACAATCGGCCCGATCTGGAAAGCATACTCAAAGCGCACACCCCGTGGCGAGATGAGCACTACTCCGGCGCCACCACCTTGCTTGCACGAAGAGCCATCAAAGAATATAGTCCATGGCGCTATATCCGCTACATTAGCCGATCCTCTATGATGCTGTGTGATGAAATCGGCTATCGCCTGGCCTTTGACTGCCTTAGCCGATTCGAACCTCAAGTCAAACTCTGAGAGCGCCAGGATCCATTTGCCGATCCGACCATTTAAAATTGGCATCGAAAGCATGTGCTTGATGACATCCTCCTTGGACACCACCACACACTCCGAGGCAAGCAGGTAGTGCCTCAACTTGGTGCATGAATAGAATAGGCACAAGCACAACTTCTCGGTCGGTGTATATCTTGTCTCAGGGTCAAGGAGCCGCCTGCTCAGGTAGAAGACTGCTCTCTCCTTCCCTTCAAACTCTTGAAAAAAGGCTGATCCAATAGTATGGCTTTCGGCCGTCACGTACAACTTAAAAGGCTTCCCTGTCCGTGGCGGTACTAAGACAGGTGGAGTTTTCATGTATTCTCTGATTTCGTCAAAAGCCTTCTATTGCACGTCACCCCATTTGTACTCTTGATCATTCTTGAGCTTCAACAATGGCGAGAACGGCAGCACCTTCTCTGATAAGTTGGCGATGAACCTTCTGATAAAGTTAATCTTACCGAGCAAGGATTGCAATTCCTTCTTGTTGGTTGGAGGTACAAGTTCATTGATCGCCTTCTTGCTCTTGCTGCCGATCTCTATCCCTTTGCGGTGGACCATGAATCGCAGAAATTCGCCAGCCGACACGCCGAATGCACACTTGTTAGGATTCATCTTTAAGCCATGTCTCCTTGTGCACTCCAGAGTGGCCCTTAGATCGGCCAGGTGATCCTTATAGCTCTTGTATTTCACCACCACGTCATCTGTATAAATTTCAACGATTTTGCCGATCAACTTGTGAAATATGTAATTCATAGCTCTCTGATAAGTTGCGCCGGTATTCTTCAAACCAAAAGTCATGACCACCCATTCAAACAAACCAAGCGCAACAGGGCACCTGAAGGCAGTCTTCGGGATGTCTTCATCAGCCATAAAAATTTGATTATAACCAGCATTACCATCCATGAAGCTAATAACCTGGTGCCCAGCACCCGAGTCTACCAGCATATCGGCTATTGGCATAGGGTAGCCATCCATCGATGTAGCTCTATTTAAATCCCTAAAATCAATGCAGACTCGCAATTTACCATTTTTCTTGTACACAGGGACAATGTTCGATATCCATTCGGCATATCGGCAAGCTCGAATGAACTTGGCTTCTAACAGCCTTGTGATTTTGGCCTTAAAGTCGGGCGGAGCGTCCTCTCTAAACCGACGTGGAGGCTGCTTGTGCGGCCGAAACCCTGGCTTGATAGGTAGCCTGTGCTCAACAATAGATTTGTCCAATCCAGGCATCTCATAATATTCCCAGGCGAAGCAATCTTTGTACTCCTTCAGCAGTTGAATCAGCTCCTGCCTGAACTCCGGGTCTAGGTTGGCGGCAATAAACGTCGGCCTTGGCCTGTCGCCGGGTCCAACATCTACTTCTTCGAGCTTGTCGGCCGACGTGAATCCTTGCCCCAAGTTACCCTCTGTGCTGTCGATCGGATTCTCCATTTAATAAAAAGACTCAGGGCCGATTGCCCTGATCGGCTGTTGACTCTCATCGCTGACCTTGATGGAGCCTCCTCCCCAAACCTTGTCGGAGAAACAGTCATGATCCCCAGCTTCCCAGTACGCGGCATCCGCCGTCGCCACGCTGACCGAGTCGTCGGCCAGGACCACTTTGACCTCATCGCCATGCCACTGAATGAGGCACTGATGCAAGGTGGATGGCACGCAACAGTTGGCATGAATCCAATCGCGTCCGAGCAGCAAGCTGTAGGCACCCTTACTGTCGATCACGAAATAGGTGGTGAGCAGTGTCTTCTTCCCCACTGTCAGCTCGACGTTGATTGCCCCCCGAGTGTTGGAAGAATTGCCCCCGAAATCCTTGAGCATCAGATCGGTTTCTATCAGATCATCGGGACCCTTGCCCAGCTTGCGGAATGTGGTGTAGGGCATGAGATAGACAGTGGCGCCGCTGTCCACCAGCATCTTCGTCATGGGCATGCCGTCGACATAACCTTTGAGGTAGAGGGCCTTCAGATGTCGATTCTTGGCCGGCTTGTCAAAAGTAGCTTGCTGTGTGAGCACTAACTTGGCCACTCCTTCTTCTGATCCCGAGTCGTCTGAGTCGGAATCGGTATCGTACTTCTTGGCTCTGAACTCTGCAGGTAGCACAAACACCATCTGTGCGTCGGCTACAGCTTTCCCATTACTTTGTGAAGGCTTTTCACGCCACACCTGCTTGGCACGCCCCTCAGCCTGGAGCTCCCTGTTCCTGAGCCGCTGCACCTAGCGCCTTTGGCTTCTAGTTAGATCTCCCGGGCACCACTGGTTCTCCTGCCAAACCGGCTGTCGGCGTTCAACCACCGCCTCATCAAGCCGATCGCGCAGGTCCCTTTTTTCACGCCGATCCCGCGGGCTACGGGGGCTCCCTAGCCTCTGGTGCACGGACCGGCGGTTGACCTGGGACTACCTGTACTCTCGGTACTGATCGCTGCACTCTGGACAGTTGCACAGCGTTGGCAGTCTCAAGCCTTCGTTCCAGCAGTGTCGGAAGAACGGGCAATGCCAGTGATCCTCCTCACCTTCCCGGTGGCGAGCCATTTCTTCGTGATAGCGCGCCTCTTCTTCCTCGCGGAGCCACCTGCGGTATTCCTCCTCTTCGCGCTGCAGCTGCCTCTGATGGTCCTTCTCTTTCTGTCGCCGCCACTTATTCAGGAGATGCTGGTGCGTGGGCCTCCTGCTCTTGGTGCCGTTGGACTCTCCCTTCTCCAGCTGCCTCTGATTCTGCTCCCTCCTTTCTTTGATCAGCGCCAGCTCCTCAGCTGTGATCTGTGCATCGGTATCAACCGAGGAGTTCTTCTTGGCCCGTTCGGAGGTCAACACCTTCACCTTGGCTGGGGGGTTTGCGATCTGGACCATGTTCTGCCCCTTCGGGAATGGGAATTTATCGATCTTCATCTTCCCCTTGGGAGGGGCCTCGAATTTCAGCAGGCCGCGCCTAATAGCATTCTGAATCGCCGCTTTGAAATTGCGGCAGTTGTTTGTGGAGTGTGAGGTAAGGCCGTGGTACTGGTAGAACGGTTTCCCCTGCAAATCTTCAGGAGATGGTTTGACGTAGTCATCCGGGAAGGTGATGTGGCCCGCGCTGACTAACAGGTTGAAGAGCTTGTCCAGCTTGCGTGTGTCAAAGTCGTATTGATCCTCCGCGCTCCAACCTTTCGGCACGGCCATGGGCTTTGTACCCCATTTGAGCTCAACAGCAGCCACTTCTTCATTCTCCCCATCCTCTGAGTCGGAATTACAGACGTAAGCCGACTGCTTGTATTTCGATTCCTTCTTGAAGCTCTGGGCCTGTTGCTCTAATGCGGCCACCCTCTGCATCACTTCGCTGATGCTGTTGAAGTTGGTGCCCACCAGCTTTTCTTGGACGTGTGGGAGCAGCCCAATGACCACTATCTTGGCGAGCTGTTTGTCGTTCAGGTTCAAAGAGTAGCACATGTTCCTGGTTTCCCTGAATCGTCTGATGAAAGCCGATCCAAGTTCATTCGGCCTTTGGCGCATGTTGGTGAGATCTGTGATGTCTTTCTCCCCGGTGCCAGAGAAGAAGTAATTATGGAACTTGGTCTCCAGATCTTCCCAACCTTGAATCGAGACAGGCTCCATGGACGCGAACCAGCTAAACGCCGGCCCTGTCAGTGATAGCGGAAAGAGCCGGACCCTGTGAGCTACCTCATATGAAGCTTCGCCGAGCTGGGTCAGGTAGCGGTTGATGTACTCCATGGTGGTGATGTCGTCCTGCCCACTGAACTTGGAGAAGTCGGGCAAGCGATACCTGGGCGGCAACGTCACTCGGTCGTACCACTCGGGGTAAGGACGCCTGTACTTGATTCCAGTCCTGGTCTTCGGCTGCAAACCAAACGTATCACGGAGCATGGCACTCATCTGCTCCAGCAGCTGATTGTTGGGCGTCTGGGCGTACCCCGGATGCGGCGTTGCCTGAAGGTCTTGATATGTAATCCCCTCGTGGTATCCAGGAGTAGGGTTGGGCCGTGTCTGCCGCCGGCGTATTTCTAGCCGCCGGGTTCACCGCTGATGAGTGAAAGGACCAAGGATGCCCAAGAGGGGGGGTGAATTGGGCAACTAATAATTTTTCGAAACACAATTCAACCTATCGCAATTTGCCCAATGTCACCCCACAAGTGCTTGTGTCAATTCTATTCGTAAAATAAGTTATACAACCTAGAGCCAAGTCTTATCATAAGTATACTACTCTAGAAAAGTAGAGAACACAAAGGAAATGTGGGAATGTAAAGGGTTAGAAAGACAAATCCGATTTTTCCCGAGGTATCGGAGAGTCGGCACTCCCCACTAGTCCTCGTTGGAGCACCCGCGCAAGGGTGTAGCTCCCCCTTGATCTTCGCAAAGACCAAGTGCTCTCTACGGGCTGATCCTTTGCCACTCCGGCGCGGTGGATCGCACACAACCGCTCACAACTTCGACTTGGGCCGCCCACAAGCTCTCCAAGCGGTCACCAAGCCACCGATCGCCACCAAACCGTCTAGGTGATGCCGATCACCAAGAGTAACAAGCCTAGACTCTCACTTGACCAAGAACAAGGCCAAAGAGGGTGATGGATGCACACAAGTCACTCTTGATCTCTCTAGGGAAGAAGCTCACAAGCAATGGAGTTCACACTAGTCTCCCTAGGGCTCTTGCTCTCTCACAAGATCAACAAGGGTTCCTTCAACTGTTAGAAATGGCAAGAGAGGTAAAATGGAGGCTTTGGTGGAATATAAATACTCACCCTCTCTAAAACTAGTCGTTTCTCACTTTCCTGCGAACCGTCGGACTCTGCCGAGGCTCGACCGTCGAACCAAACGCCACGGTCCGACTCTCACACAAGCACTGCGCCCAGAACTGTGACAGAGGGGCGTCGGACCGAACTCGATGGTCCGACGCTCCTCAGTCCGACGCTTCTGAACTGCGGGCACAGTGCCTCTCAACGGCTAGTACACAGAGCAATGGTCCGACGCACACCGTCGGACCAAGTCCGACGCTCAAAACCGTGCTGGGAACCTCTCTGGAAGCGTCGGACGCTGGCAGACATTAGTCCGACGCTCCCACTCGCGACGGTCCGACGCTCGCTCAAAACCCAGAGGCACCGTCGGACTCTGGCCAATGGTCCGATGACCATCCAGCCAGGGTCCGACGCTCCCTGGCACGCTGAGACTCGTCCAGGGGCTGCCACGTGTCGTCAGACTCTAGATATTGGTCCGACGCCCATACTAGGTAGAGTCCGACGCCTCTAATTTGGTCAAAACTTCGCCGAATCGAAAACTTTCCAAAATGAAGTTTGATCCTCTCTCTCTCAAGAGTATCCCTAGGCTGTCTAGAGCTATGTTAGACAAGTGTGCATCACATCTACACTCTCTAATCTTGCTCTAAGTCAAGCTACCCATCCAAACCCCTCTTAATAGTACGGTCAAAGAGAAAAACAAAACCTAAGACTACGCCGAGTGTCTCTCAACTCCAAACGACACTTTGCACTAGCCTATCACCGTCTTGTCTTCCATCCTTTGAAAACCGAATCGATTTTCATCGCTAGGGGCTTGAACCTACACGTTATTATGACCTAACCTCTAGGTTATCCTGCAAAACACACGTTAGTCATAATAACCGTTTTGTTGTCATTAATCACCGAAACCACTAGGGCCTAGATGCTTCAATGAGTTCATCGAGTTCACCGTCTGCCCCGTGGCCTGCATGAAAGCGGCGATCTCCTCTGGAGTATGATCTTTGTATAATCTGGGAGAAGCTGCTATTTTTTGAGCCGAACCGGCCACCGTGGCACCTTGCACTGGCGCTTTCGGCTGGCTCGGCTGTTGCGGTGAGGAATTGGAGGTCCCTGCCGCTGCTTTTGGATCTGCGTCTTCTGCGGGTATGTTGAAGTAAACTGGACCCAAATACTCCCAATCTTGCCGCTTGAGGACGGTCTTCATGATGTTATAGAACGCCTGCAGGAAGGATTTGTGGTGGTGGCCGACTGCTGAATAGGCGGCCTCCCAGGTCGCTTCTTCCAGCATCTGTTTGAGGTCGGCCTTGCACTCCTCTTCAGATTTATCAGAATGGCCATCCATGATCCACCTTGGGAATGCATTTTTCTTCACTATGGAGCCATCGCGCTGCTTGCTGAATGAAAGCAGGCAGGCATCAGCGAAATCTTGTTCAGCACTGCCGCGTCCTCCTCGTTGAGATCTTCGATCCTGACCCTGAGGACACCATCATCCCTGAGGCCTCCGGCCTCCTTGGAGGAGCCGTCTGCCGCAGTCTTCCCTTTTGCCATGGTCTTCAGTGAATGGTCCCACCGGGCGTGCCAAAAAGTGTGTTGGCACAAAAAGTGGTTCCCTAACCCCAACACACCAGCGAAGCCGGAAACGACCCTTGAAAGCAAAAGAGCTCTCGCAGATCCAGCTAGCTTCGAACCCGGTCTGAGAGTACCGGTAACACCCAAGCGTGCCAGTCAATTTGACCTGCAATTGACAAGGAAACGGATATAATCAGTAACCCAAGGCGGAACTAACTGGTGAGTCCAGATAGTTCCAACTGTACGGCTCAAAGAGCCAGTATAATCGGAGATCGACTAGAAAGCCGATTCCGTCATGTTATGAACCGATAGTATAATAATGAAGTAAAACAGTTATCAGGATACTCATATGAAGATAATAACGTGCTAGCCGATCTAATTCAGTTAATGTGTATAAAAGAAAGTAGATCACATGTACAGATCTGATCTGTACATCAAACAACCAGAGATCTACTAAAGCTGGTCTAGAAGGCCGGCGGCTTTATTAAACCCTCTTCGCTAAGTTCACCAAGTCTGCGTTCACCTGGTCTAACGGCCAGCGGGCTTCAACAAACCCAGCAAACAAAGCTAGATCGTTTGATATCCAAATAGGTCTATATGCATGATCTATCCGTGAAAGCATAACTGAATCGGCCCTTTAGCCGATGCAGGGTCCATGAAGCACGAACGAATGCTATCGTAGTCATAAACAGACCTCAAATTAAAGCAAGTCTAATCTAGCGAAACTTGTTTAGGTTAAACCTGTTCCACCGGATGACACTCAGTTTAACTTAAACAAGGACACGAAAATAAGACTTACGATAACCTCAGAACCACTTATGTCTCGACTAGAACCGAACGCACAACATGTAATGAACAAGATTGATAGGGAATTAGCCGATGTGAGCATGGAACCGATCATCATGGTAACATAAGAAAGCATAAACGACGATCAGATTCAAGTAAATCTAAGGCCAAATCTATCAATCTTGATCGGGCAGAGATATTGTTATAATAAGGTAAATCAATTTATACAAACAATACCGATAACTTAATGAATCTAACTAAATTGCCATATTTAGCTAGAGCCGATAACTAATTCATGTATGCAAACTATTTCAATCTATAGCATGTCTACCGGATGACATTAACTAATAGATTAATCAAGCAAACAAACACGAATCGATAACTAATCCGCGCGTGAAAACCGTCCTAATCTGCATCTCGTCCACCGGATGACGGTTAACACAGATTGATCGGGTAAACCAGCGTGAATCATCCTTGACTCACTATGCTTCCAGCGTCCACCGGATGACGCCAAAGAAACAGAGTTTAGCAAGGACCCTGGTCCGCCATGCTTCCACGTCCACCGGATGACGCTAAAAAGACATAGTTAAACAGGGGGTTGACGATACTTACAAGCAAGCCTGCGTCCACCGGATGACACCCAGCCTGGATGAAGTAACTCGCCGGACTCGACTGACTCTAGGGTTTGTTGGCCGGAGCCGAAAGTTGTGTTGTATTGATGTTGTTGTTGATATCAATAGCTGAGGGCTTATATTTATACCCTGAGCGTAGATAGAGTCCTAGTCGAATTACAACTCATCAACAGATAAGGAAACTAACAAACTATCCTATATCTAAGGTAACTTGGAGTCCCACCTTTCCTTTTCATAACGGACTCCGATCGTGATCGCATCCTGGCGGCGCGGACTCTGGATGACATCATCAATACTAACGCTGCGCGTCTCCTGTCACCTTGGCCCGATAACTGATTCACCGTGCAATCGGCTATTTCCTTCCTTCCGCTGGACGGAATCTGCTTCCGAGATCGGCTATCTTCCTTTGGTATCGGCTATCGGCTCCCAACCCAAAATTTGGTGTTAACAGCTAGTAAGATAAATATTTAGTTATATGTTAGAGTTTGTTTAAGAGTCAGTCTAAGCTAGAACCAAATTAAAATTGATGAACATTTAAAATTTTGTTTTGGAGATGATGAATAGTTGCTCTGCCATAATTCCTTTCAAGTGTCTAGTTGTCAAATTTAGATTCTCCTGAGTTTTGGATACTACTATTTTAATCTGAGAATTTACTCTGACCTAAAACTTGTGGAGGCATATGCTTAAGCTAAAGTCTATGTAATTGATTGATATGATTCATGAAGGTTGAGCTACTATTTATCTTATTCCTAGCATTACTAAGTTCTGGAGATTTATTTTTGAAAACTTAAAATCTATATGATGAGCTCTTGTGTGATAAAATGTGAATTCCTACCAAAGCCATATATTATACATTTAGAGATAGGAAACCTTTGCACATTCATGCTGCTTGTTTTGCATTGAGTTTAGTCAACCTTTGTTGAATACCATATGGGAGTCTTGTCATGCTCTTAAAACCAAGATCACGTACATACTTCAGCACATATGCATTATTTCTACCCTGGGAGTAATCACAACCATTTCCACTTTCATCTATGTTCATCATAAAAATGTTTTCTCCTGCACTGGGAGTGAACACCAAAATATAAAAACCCCATAGGACAGCCCTATTATAAATGCTCTAAGTTTTCACTATTGTTATCTCTCCAAATCATGTATTGGATGCATGTGGCTATGCAAAAGTATGAAAAGAAAACAGAGTAAAAGATGGACAAGTGTCCCAGCATTAAAACAATGGGTACTAGATGCCCGCCTCCCGAATGAAAAAAAGAGAGAAAAAGAGAAGAATAAAGATAGCACATGTGTTCCTCCAAGTTCCAAAGGAGAGTGAATCATTTCCAAAGAGCATAAGTAGAATTAGAGTTAGCCACTAAATACCACATATACACCTATCCAACATATTCCATACACATGCACATCTTGGTTTGATTGTATGCCTCGATTATCTGTGGATCCATCGTTTGACTTTGCAACATATGAATTGCAAGTATGCTTAAACTTTGTTATTGCCACTCCTATGAGCTCCACTATAATCTTTAGTTATAGGAAGGCATAACATTAATGCCTTAAGTGAGATCCACAAATACCATATATACTGAGAGACTTGAGGGTATCATGCAATTAAGCTCTGAGTTTTATTTCGAAAACTTGCAAAAACTCCGGAATACTGGTACTGTGAAGAATTTGAGACATAGTGCTTGACTTAATTGTTCTATCTTTCAATTGCTCAAGACTTATGCTAGGGTTGTAAAGCTCCATAGTTAAAGGTAAAACGAGTAAGTCTGAAGGTTAGAGCAGTTATTGTTTAATCTGGAGGAGAATATCTATTTGAAAGCATGTGTACTTGGAAAGAAAGAAAGCATCGTAGCAACTCATGATCCAAATACATTAGTAATTAGGCTTAGTTTGTTTGCCAAGGGACTGGCAAACAGGTAAGCTTGGGGGTGTTGTTGACGGTTGATAACGTCAACTTTTATTAGAACTTTAGACACAAAAAGATACATGAAAACATACTAGTCTAGGGTTTTAACTGACAGTTTCCACGAGTTTTGCATATTCTGTATTTTCCAGGGACTATTCCAGAAAAGCATAAAAGAGAGATTAAAGTACGTAATTATCACGAAACGTAACCGCCAAGGAAACATCATCACGAAGACTCTGGAAGAGTGTAGAACACATCCGAAGCAAGCGGAGGCCCGTACCTGGCCAGGGCCAGTCGGCCCTAGGGTGGGGCTGGGCGGCGCCCCCCTAGGGTTTCGCCGCCGCCTTCTGGAGTCTTCTTCCACCGCCTGTTAGGAGTCATCTCGGCCCTTGTTTCAAGTTGGTTTGATCCTACGACGCATGTTCATCCCACCGGGGTATAAATAGAGGGGCAGACCCCCCTGGAGGCAGCAATCAATCATTCATCGAAGGCAACAAGTCCTCAAGCCATGAAGAGCCTACTAGTTCATCAAGAGCCTTCTAGTTCATAGTTCTAACCTAGTTAGATTAGAGAGTAGAGGAGATCTAGTTCTTCGGCGGGATCTGGAGCCCCGGCGATCGTCTGGAGCGCAGAGTTCGGTATAATCCTAGTTCTTTCTCTATTATTGTATTCTTCATTATGATTAGGCAAACATTGTTCTTAATAATTCATATGTTCTTGATTACATTAGTCTTTGTCTACTTTAATTATATGTCTAGTATAGTTGGTTTGATCTTATTGAATTCATGTAATTGCTCGTATACCGTTTATCCAATCGATCATTGGGTAGATGATGAACAATGTGTAGACGTGGTGTCTAGATATTTTGTTTATCTACGAGTGCACCCTGATGTGCCAGGTCGTGTGGTAGTTCACGTAGGTGACAGCTACGTTGATTCCTCTGTAGTCCACCCCCCGTATGTAGGCAAGCAGGCACGGTCGCGAAGTTGGGTGTCACACCTTTCCTAGATGATGCCCTTTGCATGTGATCATGATATAGGACTAATCTGACAATGATTGGTAGATGTAATTGCACTAGTTAGAGTTGTTCATTGACGTAGTTATAGAATTACCTTAGATATTAATTCTTAGTTTATCCATTGGCTAGTTATTACTATGACTAGAAAGTGCTCTGATGTTTATCTTTATTAATGATGCTTGATCATACTTATCACCCTATTTATCTTTATTATCTTATGACCTCTACCTATTATGAGTAGAGTATATGACATCGGTAATTTCACTTATTCATTGTATATGGTTATTATCAATATAATAGATTGTAGTTTATCTTAGTCCTTTCCAGTGGTATAAATATAAATCGATAACCTGGTAGAACTCATAGGTAAAATGCTACAATGGTATAATTATCTATCCGCTTGCAGAATTGTTCTTAGTTTATATTTATTTATATTTTTGTCTATTCACATGGAATAATATGTAAAACCTTTATTTATTCTTAGCATATATAGTTAGGATTGACAACCCAGTTCATGCTAAAGAATGTTGGTAATAGATAAGTGGCTAGTTGATAATGTTCAGTTAATTAAATACCATACATCTTCTAATCTCGTTCCTAGTGTTAAAGGTTATACAGTTATATTGGGCGACGTTAGTAGATGTAAACAAACGGTTTAGTAAGACAATCGCCTCTAAATATATATTTTCACGGGCAGTTGCGATAATGAAACCATCTTTGAAAATAGTTTTATATCAAGGATGGCTTTTGTAATGAAACTGCTGTTGACGGTAGTTATTGTATGATTTTACCCGTCAACCAATCATGAAAAAGGATATAAATAAGAGCCAACACCTAGAATAGGGTTTAAACTAACAGAATTCCATGAGTTTTGGTGAATCTGTGTTTTTAAGGGACTATACAGGAAAAGAACCAAGAAGGACCCACATATCAGAGAAAATATCGAATTCCACCGCGACAGGGGATCAAGAACATTCTAGAGGACTCCAGAGACACGTTTGCAAAGGCGGGCCCAGATGGCAGCCGGGGGAGGTCGGCCGACCTCCCTGACAGGTCGGCCGACCTAGTCAGGACCCCGTTCCACGTCCGCTTCGACATGGACTCTCCACCGCCTTTGAAGGTTAATCTCCACCATCCGTCGAAGTCGGTTTGATCCAAGGGCTACGGTCATCGTTCCTGCCTATATATACATCCGCAAACCCCCTAGAATTTTATATGATCCAGAGAGAAATCAATCCAGGGTTTCAGAAATCCTCCGACATATCTAGAGCAAAGTGGAAACCCAAGATAGGATCATAAGTAGAAGATTAGCCTTGTAGTCTCTCTAAATTAGGGCTAGTCTTATTCTAGAAGTGGTGTGGTAGAAGAGTTGGAGATAGTTGGAGGAGTTGTCGACCTGTCGATGACTGCTCTATGACTTGTATCCGCGGATTCAAGTCCTTTTTTGGGACTTGTTCCTAAAGATTTCTTTGGAGTTCAACTTTTAATCTAAGTGAGTAACATTGTTATTATAGTTCTTAAGGTTTACGATTCTTCTAAGTGCTTTAATCTTGGTAGCTCCTTGATTGAAGTACTAATTTATAATTTAAGCATGGTGCTTATATTATATTTGCTCGTAAATGCCCCATACTGTCTGGATCGGTGGTAGCTCGCAAGGGTGACCTAGTCTTGTTGAATCTTTCATAGTCCACCTCCCGTCAGTAGGACCGTAGGTCTCTTTTGCTAAGGAATATACCCTTTGTTGGTACTTTCCTATAGTAATTCCCCATTAAGAACAATCATATCATATCTTGTGAGGATTAGAACTAGAAGCCTTAGCAATGTCCTTTATCACTCTATTTTCTCCGTCCTTGATAACAGCTCAGGGGTTAAGTCTAGATTCTAGTTATCCCATTTTCCCTGTGGTAAAATATAAATAACGATACCTTGGAATACTCCCGGGTGAAGTGCTACATCCGTATCTGTGCGCATGCAGATAATTCTAGTGTTTATTTATTTGAGTTATTTTATACCAACAACTGTGAAAGCCCATGTTTGGTTTTGATAATTGATGAAACTTAGTTTGCTAATGTTTGCTCTAAGTGTTTCATGAGAATAATTAGCAACCATCAAGTGAAGGCCACAAGGGTAGGGCATTGACGGCGTCCATGCAAATGGTGTAAGTCCATCAACAAGAGGAGAATGCCCTAATGACGGCATCCATGCAAATGGTATAAGTCCATCATCAAAAGGTGTCCACAAGCTTCATCAAGAGATGAGAAGGAAGATGGTGAAAAGCTAGGAGCTCAAGGCAAAGGTGTAACCAATAGGAGCTATTTTGCTTTTGGTGATCAAGACTCTATAGAGAGAGTGATCACATTTAGGATAGATAGCCGTACTATCAAGAGGGGAGAACTCGTTCGTGAAATATGGTTATCAAAGTGCCACTAGATGAACTTACTTGTTGCATATGCATATAGATGCTAGTGACACTAACAAAACCCGTGGAAAACTCTTTGGAAAATGCTAACACACGTGCACTAAAGTGAGAGACACTTTGGAGTGTTAGCACATTTGGAAACGGTGTGAAGTTTGAGAGTTAGATAGGGTTTGGGTCCTCTCTCCCTCCTGCCGAGCTTGCGAGACAGGATTCAGCGCTTTTCGGTGATATCTCTTTGTAGAAAAGTGCACTGGATGCTTGCCGAAATATCCGATGATTAACACTTAGTGAAAAGAGCTAAAACGTGTGCACCGGACGCTGGTCCGGTGGGGTAGCACCGGACGTGTCCGGTGTGAACCCTGTGCTCTCGGGTCGGTTCAGTAAAGTTTTTCACTGGACGCGTGAATTTCTTCCCCGGACGCGCTGTGAACACTGTTCATGCGTCCGGCGCTACTGACTGGGCACGCAGCAGAGAGCCGTTGGAGCGGCGGACGCTGAGGAGCGTCCGATGAGCCTGCACCGGACGCGTCCAGTGAGCAAATATGCTCTCTAGAACCGCACAGGACACTGGCGTCCGAGCGTCCGGTGTGACGGCGGACGCGTCCGGTGTGAGCGCGCGCAGCGGGTAGATTCGAACGGCCAGTACATGTGTCGCCGGGCGATACACTAGACGCTGAACGTTCCGCGTTCGGTGCTACTGTTGGAGCGTCCGGTGCCCCCGTAAACTGTGAGTAACGGTTGGTTTTTGGAGTGGGGGCTATTTAAGTTAGAGGGGCTGGCTTGTGCTCTCTCTCTTGGCCATTTTCATTCACATAGCAAGTTAGTGAGCCTCTTCACTCCTCTCACACACCTTCCACTTGGTTGTGATCATCTTTTGGTGAGACTGGAGGACATCAAGTGCATTGCATGAATGTGTTCATCTAGAGGCATTTGGTGATTGCTTTTCGCAGCGGATTCTCTTGTTACTCTTGGAGTTTGCCGACTCCTAGACGGCTTGGAGCTGCGAGGATCGTTGAGGGGAGTTGATGATTGTCTCCGGCTCCAATTGGTGAAGTGTAAGGGGTTCTTGAGCCTTGCCCGCGGGAGATCGCAATTGGCTACTCTAGTAGATTGTGCGTAGCTTGTGGATCTCCCATCTTGTGTTGGTTGTGCGGTACCCTTGAGAAGAGTTTGGCGTGTGATGCCAATTAGCGCGTGAACCTCCAAGTGGGTGTATCTCTACAACGGGGACGTAGCTTGCTGGCAAACAAGTGAACCTCGGTAAAAATCATTGTGTCCATCTCTTGCCGAGGATTTCTTGTGTATTGTCATTGATCATATTGGTATTCATCTCATCTCTTTACCGCCAGTATAAAATCACCTCTCTGCCCTTTACTTTGTTGTTCTTACTTTTGGTTAGCTCTCTCTTGTAGTTGCTCACCTAGGAGTAGAGTAAAGTAGTGACTTAACTTCTTGTGTGTGTTATTAGGGATTTTAGCCTAGAATGGTTAGGTGGCTTACATCTTTTAGTAGGCTAGCGCAAAATTCGCTTCGCCGCTTATTTGACTAAGCTCTTTGCTTTAAGTGTTGTTTGTAAAATTTTTATAGGCTATTCACCCCCTAACCTTTAGGACCTTTCAAACTGCCACTAGATATACATTTTTAGGAACAGCAAAATGAACCGCCTCTAAAAAGTAGTAAATTTTCCTATTCACCCCCTAACCTTTAGGACCTTTCAAACTGCCACTAGATATACATTTTTAGGAACAGCAAAATGAACCGCCTCTAAAAAGTAGTAAATTTTCCACCATATTTGAAATTGTGTTTTCCCACCAAATTTTAGGTACAAATAAAATGATTCAAATTAAGTACATAAACACACAACAGTGACCTAATTAACTAGCACACCACCATATAAAGTATTTACATCATCGGAGCAAAACATTATAAACTCCATTTTTTTTATACAGGTTCTTTGGCCCAAAAAAATGAAAAGAAGGGGTGCTCATATGCAGCGCGAAGAGAGGCAACCTTAGGATGTGTGGCATACTCTGACTCTTTATCAAAGAGTGGAACCCCCTGCCGAAGAACCTCTTTCAATAAGAATTTGCAGAAATCATTTTAAAGTTCCTGAATGTCCTTTTGCTCAAGCTGTGGGAAGCCAAAACCGCCTATGCTGCATGAAACAAAAAGGGGCAAAATTAGGTAGACTAATATTAATGAACACATGCTTATGATATGGTTCGACAAATCGACTTACATCTCCAGGGTAATTGTAGTAATACCCATTGGTTCTCATCCATTTCATACAAAGTAGCCCCAAAACACTGTCCCGGGAGGCTGCCTCGCGTATTGCACTCGCGCACTGCAGGCCAGTGACATAAAAAACAAATCAATGAGTCAGATTGCTCTATATATTCAATATTTTCGTTGTCTAGGTTAGAAAATAGCCATACCCATTTATGAAAACAAATAGCCATCCTTATTGTTCTTCTCTAGTTGATGCACTCTACTTTCTTAGATGTAGTATCTATAGACGATAGTCAAAGGAAAAAAAATAAGTTTCACTAAAATTAGTAACACAAGCTGTAAATTACGATTAGTTACGCCTATAAAACGCTGATGAAACCATTGTAGGCTTTTTCACCTTTTCCCAGAGTCAAAGATGATTACGCTTCCTGTTTTCACATTGATACATGCATGCTAGGATGTAGTGATCGCTACATTAGCAAAATAAAGATAATAGTGAAAATATTAACAAAATTCCATTAAATATGATTATGGTGTCGGTGGGCAAACGTAAACTAAATGGTTAAGAAAATAAGATAGTGGTGGATCTTACTTGGAATGGTACGTGGCAAATACATGTTGGAAGAACTGATGAGCTAGGAGCGCTTTCTTAATATATAGCGCAGTGTCTGCCTTTGCTTGTTTGTGCGTGCCTTTGCTTGTTTGTGCGGGCACATGAACGCAGCTGCGAGGCGGGCATGAAACAAACAGAGCCACAGGAGGGAGTAGGATGGGGAGGAAGGATTTTTTTTTTTTTTCATGCAAGTTTCACGTGATCCCATTCTTGCAGGCGCAACACATGCTAATATAGAGGTGATGCGGTGTGATCTGGACCTCTACGGTGACATTAGTTGAAGGACCTAAATAATTACATTTTTAGTTAGAGGGCCCAGGTAAAATCCTCGTAGGATGATTATCCACATGGTCACTTATTTAGTTCGAGTACACAAGTACACAACTGAGAATCTACAAAAAGTTCAAAGACCTCAGATGTATTTGATTCAAATATCAAACAAACATAAACTAAACATATCACCACGTGAAACGAGCTAAGCAAACAATACCTGCTAATAAATTAAACTCTGGTTTTATACTTCTGTGTTTTGCCCGATGTGTTTAATAACTTGGCATAATACGAGCACACCGTAAACCAGGAATATTAATTAGTCCACATCGGTGTAGAGGTGCTCCGGCAGCCTGGGCTGGGCGATGGCGACGAGGGGCACCTTCATGCTCGTCGTGAGCCCAAAGAATTCCTCCATGCTGACGTCCTCCGCCGCCACCCCGTCCGGCAGCCGCCATGCGAACCCGTGCAGCAGGTTCGCCAGCGCCGCGGCCATCTCCTTCATCGCGAGGCTATACGCCGGGCACATCCGCCGCCCGGCCCCGAACGGCAGCAGCTCAAAGTGCGCCCCGCGCACGTCCACGCCCTCGGCGCCACCGCCGGCGAGGAACCGCTCTGGCCGGAACTCCTCGGGCGCGTCCGGCCACGACGCCGGGTCGCGAGCCACGGCCCACACGTTCACAAGCACGCGTGCTCCGGCGGGGACGTCGTAGCCTCCGACCACCGTGTCCTCACGGGCGCGGCGAGGGACCAGGAGCGGCGCCACGGGGTGGAGCCGCATCGTCTCCTTCAGCACGGCGTCCAGGAAGGGGAGCGCTGGCAGGTCACGCTCCGTGACCCAGCGACCGCGGCCCACCATGCGGTCCAGCTCGTCGGTTGCGGCCGCGGCGGCGTCCGGGCGGCGGAGGAGCTCCGCCAACGCCCACTCCAGCGTTATCGCCGTCGTGTCGGTGCCGCCGGCGATGATGTCCAGGATGAAGGCCTTCACACCATCACGCGTGAGCCGGGGGGCTTGTTCCTCCTCCACCGGCCCGCCGCCGCCCTCCTCAGCTTGCTGCAGAAGCACGTCCACTAGATCTGTCGCCGCTGCGAACTCGCCGCGCCGACGATCTTTCTCATGCTCGACGAGGATCTGCTCGCAGAAGCGGTCCAGCTGCTGGCGCACCCTCTTCATCCGCCGGGTGAAGCCCTGCACGTCGAGCCGCCCCAGCCACGGCACCCACTCGCCGACGTTGCTCACGGCGGCGGTCACCGCGAACGCCTCGTCCAGGGTGCGCCGGAACGCCTCGCCTTGCTCGCTGGCGTAGATGCCCAGCCACTTGTCGCCGACGGCCATGCGGAGGATGTTCCGCATGGTGAAGTTCACGAGGTGCTCCTTCGCCACGACGGCGGCCGTGCCAGCCGCCGACGACTCGAACAGGCCGCGCACCAGCGCGCGCACCTCCTGCGCGCGCGTCTGCTCGAACGAGTCGACGCGGCGCGCGGAGAAGAGCTCGGTGGCGCACAGCTTGCGCGCCATGCGCCAGTAGGGGCTGTAGGGAGTCTGCAGGATGCCCTTGCAGCCGTAGGCGAGGATGGCGCCGAAGGCCGTGGGCGGGCGGTCGGCGAAGGCGAGGTCGTGGGTCTTGAGGACCAGCCGCGCCGTCTCCGCCGAGGAAGCCACCACGGTGTCGAAGGAGCCGAGCCGGAGATGCATCAGCGGGCCATGGCGCGCCGCGAGCGTGGCTAGCGCGCGGTGCGGTGGGAGCGCGCCGGCCAGGAAGCCGAGGCTGCCAAACACCGGCCACCCGCGCGGACCCGGAGGGAGGTTAAGTGGCCTCCGACGGCCGTGCAGCCTGACGACGGAGCTGAGCACGAGGAAGACGAAGCAGGTGGCCAGAAATGCCAGAGCCATCGACATTGTTGGTGTGTTGAGTTGTGAGCTAGCTGCGCTGGCAGAAATATAAAATGCAACAGAGATACTAACTAAACACTGTTTGGTGAACAAGCAATAATAAGGGTGCGTTTAGTTGGAAAGTTTTGGGAAATTTTGCAACTGTAGCACTTTCGTTTGTATTTGATAACTTTTGTCTAATCATGACCAAGTAGACTTAAAAGATTCATCTCGAGATAGACAGGCAAAAAGTACAAACATGCAACAGGTGTTACTTCATTTAATGCTCCATGCAGACAGAAAGTACAATCGATATGATGGAGAAAGAGAGTGAAAATTTGTGAACTAAACGTAGCCTAAACACAACTAAGATGATGCAGCAAGAGTACTGCAAGACAGTGCCAGTGATGTGACACAAATATGGTCGCTTCCGTTAGAAACTTGTCAAATACTGGCGATCCTCTCAGAGGTTAGAGGTTAGAGTTAATTTCTAACTGTAAATTAGCTCTCAACTACCTCTAGCTCAAGTGTTGTTGGGATAAAAATGTTAGATTAACAGAAAAAAGTACTTTTCTAATCATTTGCGTGGGCCATAGTATGGCTAGATGTGAGAGAAAAGCATGGTATCCATCTGAACTAGCCTAAATAATCACCTCTTGGAGGAGCTATTTTTTTGGGTGGGCTAGTTACAAATAACCTAGTCTACTCCTCTTATTTGGATATTTTTGGATTAGTTGAATTCAAACTAGCTTAAACTAGGTCTAACCCCTGGATGCAAACCGGGCCACTGTATACTATATGGTTTGCTTTCTTTCTTTGTTCCTAATAACTGCCCTGCTTTTGTGAGTTTGTAATTTTGATTTTAAACTAGGTCCCTTGTACTCCTTTTTTTTTTCTGGTTCTTGTTTTTAATATATATTCAGTAGGGGCTCACGCTCCTCCTGTTCTTAAAAAAAAATGGTCTGGATTCTGGAAATAATCTCCCCGTTGTCCACTCTCTGTTTGGTCTTGTATATTATTATATACTCCACAAATCAATGGCCACATATATATTGTCTGAACAGGGCACATGCTGATGATAATATAATGCCTGGTCCACATATTGTCATAGAGTGATATCGATCCAGAATCTAATGATTTGTCATCTGTACTATGTAATTACTATAAAAAAAAACATTTGTCACCGACAGCAAAAGGACCGTAATTTGAGAGCCCTCTTAGTTTTTCCCTCTATTAGACTTGTTTTTCTGTATATCTACTTATCTACTACTAATCTATATCTAAATATACTAATAAAGCGAGAAGATTTCTTCTTCTGACAGTTTTTTTCGTCTGGCTTTTGGTCTGGTGTCCCGTCCCGTGTCCTGTCCTGGCGACCATCCAGTAGCAACCGGCCACGATGGGCCTGCTGCCTCGCACCCACCAGCCTCGGCCATGATGGGCCTGCTGCCAGCCTTGCTTACGGTCATGCAATAGAGTCCGCCACAGAAGTTTATTTTTTTTTCCGATTGACGTTAGTACCATATGATAAAGTGAGGGATGGTAACCAGGCGATATGCAAATAAAATAAGAGACATTTTACTAAAAAATGGCTTTTTGGCAAAGAGAAATTGAACAAGTCAAACACGTATAATAATTACTTCTTCTAGATTGGTTACGAAATTAATTGAGTGAACGAGAAAATTTATTTTCACACTCTCCAGCTGCAACGAACGGTCACTAACAATTGTTTTTTTAAAGGTGGACAAAGCTTTGCCGAATTTTTATTTTCACTAAGAATTGTTGAAAAAAATTCACCGCCCGAGCACTTTGCTAGTAAAACTAAAGTGTAGAATGGTTTTTGGTGCGACTTTTGATTTGGTCCTGCCCACCCACCCCACGTGCGATCCCTCCACTGTCAGCCCGACGCACGGGCTCTTATGACCAGGGATCGAATCCCACGAGCAACGGAAAAAAAAAGACAGCACCCCTTGGCACTCTTGCCGTCCTGCGTCCTTCCTGCGACGACCGCGCATGGGAGACGCCCACGGATGGCGCTAGCGCGGAAGACGCGAATCACGCGGTGGTTTGCCTCTCTTCCCTCGCCCCGTCCCGCCCCGCTGCGATTTAGAACTGCCGGTGAGCCCTCCTCCTCTTCCCCACCGGCGGCGTGCGAAATCGCTCGCCTGGCGCTCCCGCCTGGCCTCCTCCCGCTTGGATGGAGAATGAGACGAGGCCACCGTGCGAGTGATGCCCCACGCTGTCCGAGAAGATGCGGCCTGGGGACGCCCCCTTCCGCGTTCGAATCCTCGGCGGGGGCGGCGCGCGCGTTGATTTATTTTGTTCAATCCTAAGCTACGGCCGGAGCACGTCGCCAACGATGATCCTTGCGGGGAGCTCCGTACGACATGGCGTCCTGCCCCTGCCGGCGCGGTGACTGGAATGTGCCAAGTTGTGGGGGCTCTGGGGGCATTGACCATGCGGCAGCGCGACGCCGGAGTGGGGCGACCCTGGCCCCTACGTGGTGCTGCTGTTGTAGATCCGCCCCGCCTGGACCGTCGCTGAACCCGCCTCGCCCCGTTGCTGGAACACGAGACTGCGCTCTCCGGTCGGCCAGCGAGGAGCAGCCATGGCCCCACACTGCAACGGCCACCCCCTGTCCCTCTCGATGTTGGCAACCTAGGCTGCTGCCCCAGGTTAGATGACTCCGTTCGCTATAATTTTTTACTTTATTCGATTTAAAATTGGGATTGCATCTAAACAATTGATGCAATGTGATGCGGATTAGGTCTTCCTACGGGATCCTTCGTGGGGAAAAAGTCTACTTAACCCCTGATCTTTGAAGGGTGGTCTACTTAATCCTCTAAACTATGAAACGATCTAGTTTACCCTCTGAACTTTTCAAAACCGGTTAAATTACCCCCCGAGCGGTTTTGGATGGTGGTTTTGCTACAGTATCACGGTGGTTTTGCTACAGTGTTGGTGGTTTTATCTATAACTGAGTTATATGTGGTCCAATGAATACGAAATTTGTACTATACTTCAAGCATATAATAATTAGTCCACCATAAAAACTACACCACAATTGGATTATAGAAGTTACAGCTATTGAATTATTCTAGTTAATTACAGACAAAATTAGATTTTCCACTTAATCTAAGGCTATAGCAAAAACTTTATACTAAAGCATATTATATTATATGTTCACTGTGTAGATCTACTCACGTGGAGTCTAACAAAATTGAATGTTTTATTTTATAATTTTTCTATGATTTATTATGTTTTTTTAAAGCTTTGGCAGACATAAATATAAAGAAAAAAGACAAAACCACCGACACTGTAGCAAAACCACTGTGATACTATAGCAAAACCGTCGTCCAAAACCGCCTGGGGGGTACTTTGGCCGGTTTTGGAAAGTTCAGAGGGTAAACTAGACCGTTTCATGGTTTAGGAGGTGAAGTTAGATCACCTTTTAAAGATGAGGGGTTAAGTAGACTTTTTCCTCCCCCGTCGACCCTTGTGCAGGTGTGTTCTTCTCTGTTCCTTTCTCCTGTCATTTCCAGACGTAGATCGCCGGCGTTGCCGCCGCCGTCGTTGCCGTCCTCCTTGACACCTTGCCGGTGACAGTGTTCTCCTCGGAACCACGCCGGCCACCGGTCCAAGGCAGTCCACTGCCTGCTCCAGTCCCGTCAACGCTGCCACGTCGTCCGGTTGCCGCCGCCGACCTGCCGATAACCTCCGAGGTCGATGCGTATATCCCCTTCCCAGCTCCTTATTTGCACCATCTCCGCCTTCCCCTTCCCCTTCATGATCAAATTTGATGATTGGGATTAACTGCATGATATGTTGTTCAGTAGCAGCAATCTTATCTTCAGTAGGTGAGTTTGTCTCTGTTGCAATGCTGCATTGTGTTACTCGTGGGGGAAAGATCTGCTGCATGGGAAATTTTGAGAAGCCTCTGAAATCTGAACATGGTCTCTCATAGCTGCAGGGATAACACAATGCTGAAAAGACTAATCCCGTGCGTCGAATGCTTTAGGCTGAAGTTTCTTAGAATAAAGATGCTGTGAATTGGACAGCTGGTTAGCAGGAGTTTTGTATTTAATCTGAGAGGATTATTCAGATGCATCTCAATGTGCTTGCTATGTCAAGTGTAGAGATAGTGACGAACTAATATACATTGTCATATGACACCACGGTACTATGTGCGTGGCAT
Source organism: Eremochloa ophiuroides (assembly GCA_038502445.1). NCBI lineage: Eukaryota > Viridiplantae > Streptophyta > Magnoliopsida > Poales > Poaceae > Eremochloa > Eremochloa ophiuroides. The sequence continues at coordinate 61,163,487 of JAHLJS010000003.1, read as the reverse complement.
CTCTTGATGAAGTAGCCACTTGTGAGCTGCCTGCCAGTTGTGAGAGAGAACAAAGTTCAGCTAAAGCCTACGTAGAGACCAGAAGAAGGTGGCTCTGTATAAAAATAAATAAAAGTAATTGTTACTTAAACTGCCTTTGGTTTCCATAGCAGTGATAAACTGGATCTTAGTTGCTTACATATGAATTGCAATCCTACTTATTAGAATGTGATGCTCTGTTCAAGCTTGCTACTAGATCTTAGTTACTTACATATGAATTGCAACTTTAACTAGTTTTGGTTTTCAGTTATTTTAGATTTTGAATTAACTTTGGACCACTCTCTCCTTGTACGACCTCCCAGTACAAATCTAAATATTTACATTGGTTAGCTGCTTACTGTTTTAAGTTGATCTCTCATTTCACGGAGCGCTGAGAAGGCCATTAGCCCTGTCCTGTCATTTACATACATTGGTTAGGCTGTGACATCGCCTATCAGCTGCCGGTAAGCTACATCACACCCTTGTTTCTCCATTTCCATTTATTTACATAATAAGGACAAGCAACAATGTTTCTCATGAAAATGTGCCTGATAAAGATTAGAAAACTAGTCATGAACGATCAGTGTATGTCAAGCGAACCAGAACTTCTGCTACTCATTCATGTAGGTAAAGCCGTCATCCAGAGCCTCAAGCTCCAAATAGGGGAGAGTATGTATGATGCTCCATTTTAAACAAGAGCTGTAGCTGAATATTTTTTGCTGCTAGCTGTTTGCTTGCTTGTCGTAATCACATGGAGGAATTAATATTGCGGCTTAATACACTAACTAAAAATAGGAACATTATTTGTTGCTCTGAATATTGTAACACTTGAGATGTCAGACAAAAAATAAATTCGTTAGTCAAGGTTTTGTGCGTGCTTGGTTGTTTGTCATTGTATTTCTTTTCCTCCTGTTCCAAATATTGCTTGGGTATGAGAATTTGAGAACAACTTCATCGAAAATAGTACCTAAATGCATAAATAGCTCTGGAGTTTTTGTTTGATGGCAGAGATAGAATAGAACACGTGTGTTGGTCCTTAATTGGCATGAAGCTCATATGGGTGTGGTCTGATGGTCTCTATGTTTTTCTTGAAGGACCAGGTACTACAGGCAATTGTGGGTTATTCCAAAGGAAAATAGGGCCTCTCCTGCACCATTGGGTGACAAGAGGCAATTGTGGCTTATTTCTAACAAGCCTCTTTTTTTTTCTATGGTTAATATTTAGCTTTATGGAAAATAAATTGTTAATGAATGGATGAGATTTTACGTATGTTCTATCCATGTAGCTATCTGTCATAGTTTTTATTTTAATTGCAGGCAATTGCTAATGATGTATTGTTAAATTCTAGACTCTCTTACTCTACTCCTTACACTCTCACTTGGAGCAGCAGTTTCTGAAAAGCTTGTAGGTAAATAACATACGAAGAACCTTGCAACATGATGGTTAGGATTAGTCGCCTACTTTTTTTTTCTTAGTTAAGAAAATCAGATGTATCTTGATTAATGATTTTAGTACATATAACCCAGCAACCACAAGAGTTTTTATTGTGGATCATATTGATCAGTTTATTGTGGATAAAACCTGGTTCGAGAGTTTTTATTCCCATAGTTTTAAGGACTTATAATGCTAAAGGTCAAGAAGTTGCCTCGCTCTTGGTGCTTTGATTGCTCATATTTTTGAAGCAAATCATGGAGTCACAAACTTTGCTTAGCTTGTCCTTTGGACTTCGATGACATTTTGTTTGATAGAGCTGCTCAGAAATTTCTTGTACCTGTACCTACAGTTCAGATTTTGCGGAATGGGTATATCAGCTTTAGGTCATCAGTTTAAGATGATTTTTTTATCGTGCGTGAAAGGATCGAGGATGCCCAAGAGGGAGGGTGAATTGGGCAACTAATAAATTTTCGCAAAACAATTCAACCTATCGCCAATTTGCCCAATCTCACCCCACAAGTGCTCTAGAGTGATTCTAAGCCTAAAACAAGTTGAGCAACCTAGAGTCAAGCCCTAAACATGCAATTCTACTCTAGGAATGTAAAGAGCACAAAGTAATTGCGGGAATGTAAATGAGATAGAAAGACAAAGCCAATTTTTCCCGAGGTATCGGAGAGTTGGCATTCCTCACTAGTCCTCATTGGAGCACCCACGTAAGGTTGTAGCTCCCCCTTGATCTTTGCAAAGACCAAGCGCTCTCTATGGGCTGATCCTTTGCCTCTCTGTTGACACTTCTTAGCGCAATCACCAGAGACAAGGTGTTAGGCTAACCAACTAATGATAGGGGGGGTAAATCGATATAGAGGAAAGATAATGACATAGAGACAAGACAAGGTTTAGGATAACTAAGGGTAACTAGTAGAGTATAGTTAGGTGGGAGGACAACGAGTGAGTTTAGGACTCCTATGACTCTTTACTTTACTCCTGGAACTTAACCTTAATAAATAGGTGACTTACCTAGATTGATACCTTACTTCTTGAGTGCAGGGGATAGTCCGAGACAATAGAGGATATAACCTCTACCCGAAGCGGCTATACTCTTATGGGAGCCTACCTTTTAAGAACTTGCCTAAAACACGTGGTGAGATACTAAGACTAGACAGGGCTGTCACCACCTGCTAGCACCCACAAACAATCCGTGCGACAAGCGGCAATCAAAGGCAAGACTTAGTATAAGCACCACGCTTACACTAATTATCACTACTCTAGTTGTGTACAAAGCAACTAAAGCACCATATTGCAGGCGATGAACAGTACACAATAGCTGGCTACAGGATCACAATCTAGTATAAGACAACTATAAACTAAGATAAGACACAACAATACTATAATGAATAGTAAGGTACTAAGTAAAGACTCAGTAAAGTAAAGGAAAGATAATATATTGATAAAGGCAAAGTCTTACAGAAGGAAAGGTACAAGTGCTATACCAGACTCTCTAGAAGACGACTCTGGAGATCCCAAGCGTAGCTCGACTCGATTCTAACTCCCACACTAGACTAATACTACTACTAAGGACAAGTAGTGGACTCTACCTTGCTTGTTGCCTTCTTGTGTCTCTTGAAAGGGTGGAGGCAGCCTCTATTTATAGGGGGAAGTAGAGAGGTGCCACGTCAGCGATCCACGTGCTCCTCCATTCTCCCCCCTTGGATCAACCGCCTCAAAACCGCCTCAAGATGGACGGCAGTGGACAAACCATCACATGGGAAACATACATGAGTCGGTGGGGAGCCAACTGACCTGACTAGGCACAAGGGGGATCGGCCGACCCCCCTATGACAGGTGGGCCCAGCTAGGTGCTTCTAGAAGGTGTCCCCATCTGTCATAGGGAGTGGCTCTACCTTTAGCTGACTGTTTGTCACGTTGGTTCATCCCTTGATCCTTGTGCTTTGCTTTTCTACCGTTGAATGGAAACACACTCTGATCCGAAGGTAGAAATGAGCTGAGTGAAGTGTCACGAGGATCGTGCCACGTCACCAGAGCCCTGTGGGCCCCATACATGGGTCGGCCGACCCATGCATGGGCCCACCTTGAGCTTGCCTCTCTTCCATGTGATGTTGTACACCTTGTGTTGAAGTGTGGTGGCCTGGGGTCACCATGTGTGGGTCGGCCGACCTACACAAATGGCCTCCACCTACTCACTTTTGTCCTGTTTGATCTTTTCTGCATTCACAAGCTAAGAGTACAAGTGGAACTAGTTATTGAATAAAATATGTTCATGTTATGTTATTCTTCCATCAAAACCGATGCTGTTGACGGTGTTAGAGTGTGGATTTTCAGGGCTTATCCACCGTCAACAGGATCCCCCAAGCTTAACCTTTGCTCGTCCCGAGCAAATAATTAAACTTAGCCTCGGTAGATCAGGAGTTGCTACTATGTTCATACTTCAATAATACCATGTGCACAATAAAATACTTCTCTTTTGAATGAAAAAATTGGCTATAAAAATTCATCCATATTACCTTAGTCTTTTATGGGGCTAATGACTTTTCCCTTGCCTTAGATGGTTGAGAGACAGAACAATTTGACTAGAACTCTAACTTTCTTATTCCTTGCAAGTTTCATACTGTAGGTTTTAGCAATGTTTTTCAAAAGAAAACTTAATGTTCCTCATATGGTTCTCTCATGTCGCTCAAATAGTGTATGATTCCTTACCAAGGCACATAGTAAATGTTGCCTTCTCTTTTCATCCTACTTCTAAAATGGTTTATGTGGAGCTTAAGTTAGGAATGAAAGAGTATAACATACTTACTTTGCATGTATTGTAAAGTCAAAGCTTGGATCCAAAGAGAAAAGTGTCTTATATCAAGATGTGCAAGTGTGTGGAAAATATTGGACCATAATGCTCCTCTATTTTGAATTGTATCTCTCTCGAATAAATTCTAGAGACATGGCTATCATTTTTCTTCTTTTATTTATGAGCTTAGACTTGCTCATATTTTTTTTCTTTTCTATGGACTTCCTTATGTCCATCTTTCTTTCTTTTTTCTTTTATTTTTCATAGCCTTTTGCCACTTCTACCATATCAACTAAGAGAGATATTTCATGACTTTAACACCTGGAGCATTTATTTGGTGAAAATGAGTGGCATGTTGTTGTGAACTTCCAGTGTAGAAGTAGCATAAATATGAGATCTCGATCTTGGGGGCATGATAAGTCTCTCAATAAGGGTCAACAAGACTTGACAAAACTCATTGCAAAGTAAATAGCTTATGTGGAAGGGCTAAGACATGTGTAACATATATGGCTGTGGTAGGAATTCATTACCATTGAGGAACAATAAGGTTTTGATTGTTTTTAAGAAATTAATCTCCAGTAATCATACATGCTTAGAACAATATTATAGCAGCTCTTGTTTCACCATATCATATCTCACAACAACTTAGGCTTAGTTCTAGCATTTGCAGCCCACAAAGTGTTCAGGTTCATGATGATTTTAAATGAGCCAAGTAATCCATATTCAAAGAAATACTAGGTTGTAAATTAGGCATTAAAGAAATATCAACAGAGCAACTATTCATCATTCCATGAGGAAGATAAACATTCATGAAACATATGATATATGGAAAATATTTTTGGTATTTTTATTATTTTAAATGCACTAAATTAAAAACAATGCAATATGCTGAGATAGAATACTTACCTTAGTGGGGGAGAGGATCTCCCCCAAGCTTGGCTTTTGCTCACTGTGGCGGTGGATAGTATTGGAACCATCCCGCCCAACGTTGTGCTTCTTCATCTTGTATGGCTTGCAATAATTGGGCATTATGTTGTGCCATGTTTAGTGTTGCATCTTACTCAACCTGCATTGCGCCCATGTCATCGATGAGTTGATCTACTTCCGTCCTTTCGTTCCAACGTCTCCTCGCCCGTGTGGACGGATGGGGAGTGCGCACTCTTGGAGTGGGCTATGGAGGCCTTTCCATGGACCCTGAAATGTCCATGGAACTCATCTCATCGCCTTCTTCTTCATTTCCCCTGCAGCTTGTGAGGTGCCGTCTTGCTCGAATTGGGCGTCCTGTGACCTGCTTCTAGTCATCCTGCTTGTTCCTGCAACATGTTGGCTTCTTGCCTCTCGGTCCAGTTTAATGGTTAGTGTGCGAAGCGCATACAACCGACGTCTCTCACATGGGAGAGGGACCTCAGCAGTATGGCCACGATAAATCATTTTAAGGCCATCTTTTGGACCTCTCTTTAAAACTTGAGCACTTATGAATAAATCTTCAGTTATAGTGTCTCGAGAAGAGGCAATGTATTCAAGGCAATGTGTTCCATTTAACAGATCCATTGTTTCAGCAATGCGAGTGATAAAGGAAATAAAGAATATAGGTTCTTCTCTTTGGAACACTCCAAGCCAAAAGCTGACTAACCGTTTAGCAGGTGAAACTTTTATTTTATTGGTTATGGCATAAAGCAATCTTAGCTCATCATTGTATAGAACTTGCACATTATAGCTAGGAAAAAGAGTTATAGCCATCCAGTAGTGAAGAAAGCGCAGAGTAGGATTATGAATTTCATCAGGATTGGGATTAGAGCAATCATCAGATCCGGATATGGTTTTCCAAAAATCAGCTTTATCAAATCTTCGTGTGGCATTAATTAAATCTAGCTGACAGGTATTATCAAAACCAAGAGCCACACTAAAAACTCCCCAAGTCAAATTGTATTCTTTATTAAAGATGCGAAAGTGAACACCATCATATGTGACTTGTAAAGAGCATAGGAATCCCATAGTGGCTTTTTAATCCCAAGTTCAGGAACTTTCCAAAAGCTTCTCCAACCAATTTTATTAAACACCGTATTAAATTCTGCGGTCATACCTGTGCTGTCCAAAAGGACAGGATCGATGATGCCGGTGTGTTCAAACCCACGGTGTCGGATGGAGAGATACCTTTGGTACTCTTCTTGGTTCAACGTGAGGCCGCTCTCAGGATCGAACATTCTCTCGGGAGACACGTCTAGCACTTCGTGGCCTTCTCTTGGTGGAGCTTCTCTTCCTTCTTCTTCGTCATAGCGGGGTCGTCGGGAGGAGCTCCCTATGGCACCCTTGGCCTTCTTGAACGCAGAGGAGAACTTCTTCATTTTCCTGCAAAAATGAGACAACACAAGAACACACTAGGACAACAAAGATTAGCGTTAGCATTAGCGTTAGTTGTCCCAATATTAGTAGTCCTTGTGGGGTATGGTCACCTCCGAAGGTTGAGTTCTGGATTATAGAGAATCCTTCTATCTTCCAAAGCATCAAGGAAAAGAATGAACTTGTTACAATTGGCGATCAAGAGGGATAGGTTAGATAGTCCTCGACTCCAGATCTTCAAGGCACAGCGCAAAGCCTTTAATTTTGAGGAAATAGTTCTAGATGCCGATGACTGTTGCTGTGAGATAGTCCATTGGTTTTGAACTGTGTCAAGAAAACCTGCATGCTCCACCCAAAAATTTTCAAAACGGAAAATGTTGGAGCGGGGAATGTTGGTTCCAATTGCCACTTTGTAAGGGATGTGATCAGAGGTTATCTTGGCCATTGGTAGAACTTCAGTATTAGGGTAGTCGAGTGTCCAGTTTGGAAAAGTAAAAAACCAGTCAAGCTGCTCTAGGAGAGGGTTTTGCTGCATATTACTCCATGTGAAAGCCCTCCCTTTTAATTGAAGCTCAATTAAGCCCAAATGTCCAATAGCATCGTTGAAGATCAGGGTATCAGATAGGTTTCCTCCCGGCTTGTTGCAGTTCTGGAGGGATCTATAGAAGTTGAAGTCACCAAGAAAGAGCCAATTATCCGAATCTGTGATAAGATGGCCCCTGAACCAATTGATAAATTCTGACCTATCTGGTTTGGCGCCGGGTCCATAGACCATGGTGAGATACCAGGTGTCCATGTTATGAACTGAGGTGAAAGAGAGGGTGATGCCAAACTACTTTTTGTCAAGGACCTGCCCTCTGAAAACAGAGCTATTCCAACCCACTAGAATACCACCCGAAGCCCCCATCGAAGGCACAAAATCAAAAGAATCAAAACGCTTGGGAGCAAGTTTTCTGATGAAAGCATGATCAAAATGATCCTTCTTCATCTCCTAGAGGCAAAAGATTGAGCATGCACTTTCTTCGATCTTATCTCGTACTGCGTCCCACTTACCAGATGCATTGACTCCTCTTATGTTCCAACATAGGATTTGCCAGCTTCTACTACTCACTCTAGTGGAGAGATTAAAGCGGTTATTCATTGATAATTGTGCTGGAAGAAGTAGGCGCTTGCAAGAGCGCATCTTCAGAAAGCTCCGCAGGAGCTATTCCACAATCTATTCCCCAACTCTAGAGGATCTCCAGCGGGATTGATCTAGCTTGCCCTGTAGCTTCATCAATTAGGACCACTGCAGGTTTCTTCTTCTTCTTTGATGGCTCTCCATCAAGTTTGACCGTGCGAAAGTGGAATCCTTCCTTTACACTGTTAAGTCTGGTGCTGCGTCTAACTGAGCTTTCAACCAAAGGCGTGGATGAGTTGCCAGGGATGGGCAGAGACAGCGTCTTCCTGCTACGGCCACGCTTTGCCTTTTGGCCTGCATTGTCTGGTGGGCTAGGCTGAGCTTGAGTAGCTTGAAATTCAAAATTTCCTGGGCTAGAATCAATTGGGCTTCGTTGAAGGCCCATGTTTCCATTCTTGGGCTTAGGACGCCTCTTGTAAACTTGAGTGATTGGGCTGGGCCGAGATGCCTGAGCTTCAAGTTCAAACCCATGATCAAAGGTGATAGCCTAGCTGTGAAGATATCCCTACTGATCTTGATCCTCTGTCCCTTGATATTCAATGCTCTTAGCAAACAACTGCAGTGCCAAAGCTGCACCCGTAGGCTTCCATGGCACAATTTCCATTCCATTGGGGATGTGAACCTTCTCTTGGTTTGCAAACAGAGTGGAGGTGTCAATGACAATTGGCTTGAAAAAGGTTGGGGCTTGCAACTGCTGCTGGCCATGACTAGAGCTGCTAGCACCAGGAGCAAAAAAGCCACTGAGGGTGAAACTAGGGACAGGCCTGAGATGTCGAGAGCAACCCCTATTTACAGCCCTGTGCTCTAACAAAAGTGAGGTTGCATCGCTTGATGAGGAGCTATCATCTTCAGAATTAACATTGACGTCAATTGGTAGGTTGGGGTTTCCTTGTTTTGAGTTTTTTGGGATTGGAGATGGTATAGATTGGAACTCAACGCTTGTTAGGAAAGGCGAAGAGTCTGGAGCTTCATCACGGGAATCTAGGTAAGTTTTCTCGACCCGCAATTTGTTTCCTAATAAACTCTCACTTGGCCAAGATTTGGGCTTACAGATCAACTTGGGCTGGGAACAGATAACGAAAGTTTTGGATGTCAATTTGGGCAACCAGACCCAGTTGGACTTAGCCCGGACGAGACACCACCTTTTGGTATGCCCATAGTTGCGGCACTGCAGGCAGCGGATAGGTGACCGACAGGTTGAACGAGTATGGCCCCCGGCTAGGCAATGGACGCAACGTTGCTGGGCCAGCTTATAAGGCTGAAACAAAGTAGCGCTTTTCTCAGAATTTGAAACCTGAATGTTCTCTGGCTGCTGCGGCAGATTGGCCGATCTGAGATTCTCACACTCAGGTTGAACACAAGTTGAATTGATTGGCTCTGATCGGTGACCATGAGGAGAAGAGTAGTTGGAGTTGGAAAAAATTAACTTCTTTGGTTCGACCAGATCCAATGTGGTTGAAAAGGAGCCAAAATAAATATAATCAGGTGGTCTGAATTTGATTTTCGGAGGCAATTGCACAAGTTTATTGGCAAAATGAACCTTCTTGGGCAGTATGGTAGCAGAATTGGCCGCAGCTTTTGCCGCTTTCTTGGTTCTTTTTGATAGAGCAGTGGACCATTCTTTTTCCTGCTCTAATTCCCAAGCACGCTTCTCCCTCTCCCAATGAGGAGTGCCGTTGTTCCAGAGATGGAAATAAACATCGAAACAGGAGCTGATGACTCTCTTGATATTGTAAACTTGAAATCCCATAGCTTTGGAGAAAACGGAGAAGCGGAAATGATTGTTGCTGAGAAACACCACGTGAAAATCCAAAGCACGACCGCCCAGACAAGACTGAAGAGCAAGGCCGACCTAGTCCTCCATGAGGCGAAAAAGGTGACGCCAGAATGTAGCCAGGAGGAAGGAGTCATCGGGGGAGGGAGAGGGGTGGTGAACCGGTGACTTGAAGCGGCGGCGAATTTCATCCTTGAACTCCAGACCAGGTTGAAATCCAAACGGGACACCAGGTCCGAACTGGAACCCATGGTGTTTAGGGGCGCAGAGGCAGATTACCGGCGGACAGCATGGCCAGCGAGGTTGGTGGTGAGGGTCGCCAGCGTAATGTAGGGAACGACGTCAGGGGCGGAGGGCATTTCCTCGAACACCCTGCGCGCGGCGTCCTGGAGCGCGTGCCTCGAGCAGAGATAGACGAGCACGTTGGCCACGTGCGGGAACGGGAGGAGGTTCCAGATGACCGCGACGGCGTGGAGGGAGAGTGACCCGCCGGCGAGGACGAGCTTGGAGGAGGCACGACGACGAGCTACGAGCAGTGGCCCCAGCAGTCCCGCAACGGCAAGCTGCGAGCAGCGGCCCGAGCGGCCCCGCGAGGATGGTGCGAGCAGCGGCCGAGCGGGCGAGCGGCCTCGGCGGGAGTAGGTGCGGGCGAGCGGCCCCGACGGGCGGCGGCCCAACGGGCGAGCGGCGGAGCGGGCGAGCAGCAGGTGGAAGACTTAACTCTGTTGGAGTTGCTCTTAACTATGTGTTGTTTGGATGCACCAGCTAAAATTAGCCAGCTAAAATTTAGCTGGTGCATCCAAACAAGCCCTATGTGTTGTCGCTAAGTTTTGGTGGTTAATACAAGGATTTGCTGTAGTGAGGTTACCATAAAAGGGAAGTCATCATATTAGAAGTTTCATAATATGAATGGGCATACATGCTCTATATTACACGCGCATCAGGTAAGACAGGTACCTAGCAGAACAGTGTCAGTCATATGTCCATGTCAATCAAGGGATCTTTCATCCCCTTCCCCTTCGGACCCAGCACCAGTTAAGAAGTCATCTCCTGATAATTTGCTGCGTTAAAAGAGGAATATGTCATTAATTCATTATTGATCTTGTGTTCCCTGTCAGAACCCTGCAGCTCGAACCAAGCACCTACCTGCTAGTGCAGTAACAACGAAAGCTCACAACTCGTTTTAGTTTCCTATTGTAGAAGAAGCAGTTGAACGACCATCTCCAAGAAAGAGGTTAGTATCCATATTAAAAGGATGATTTAGATGCAGGAGCTAACCATCACAATTCTGTGATGTGAGCTCAACACAGACAGATCACTGACTAATGTTGCAGTGTTGATGTTCTCCGCAATTGGTTTTTAGCCATTTGTGAAGGCTTGGACTATCAACAACGAGTGCTTACCGCTGAGACAGAAATACGGCTGCGATGACAGTTGCTAGCCGATTGTGGTGCAATCCTATTCCCTTAAAACCAAGGGACGGGGGCATTCCTCTTGCACTACATGAAGTGCTTTCTCCTTTGTGTGGCGTGGTCGGGTGGCTGTATAGGCGGCGGCGCCATGGAGGAGCTCTGTGGCCGGAGTCAGCACAGGAGAGGAGCTCTCAAGCAGCAGTGTGATCGAGCTCTCGGGCAGGCGGCACTAGCGGAGGAGCTCACGGGCGCTCGCGGTAGAAGAGGAGTAGGAGATAGGACGCCGAAAAAAAATACAACCACTATATGATAGACAGGTGGACATATAAATGATAAATGGACATACATCTCAAATCTCATATAAACCAAAAAGAAAATATGAGCTGCTATATCTCTAAATCACAGGGATCATCCCATCCATAAATGCTAGATTGGATCCGTCCAATTCCACCACGTCTCCGAATTAAACACTCGCACGCTTATTAATAAAATATTATTTGGTTCAGAAAAAAAAAACAACAATAGAAAGGGATCATATAAAGAACTGTAATAGAAATGGAACTTGCGCTTACCTGTTTTTTTGGTTGAGCAGGCCATCAACCAAATTGTTAAAGGGGTCATTTACCTCTTAAATCGAGTGGAAGCGGATTTCTAACGGCATGGCTTCCGAAACCCAACATGCCACCGCCAACCATCTAGGCCTATCGAGGCCTGGATATTGAGCTGGTTCGGCTTGTTTAGGCTTGATATGATAACGAGCTGACTCGGTTCGGCTCGTTATAACTAACAAACTAAAAAGTCAGATCGGTTCGGCTCGAAAAAAAACTCGAGCTAGCTCGTTAGACTTATGAGACAGGGACAAAATAATATAAAAAAATATAATTTTTTATATTTCATACATCAAATATTAGGTCTATTGTTCAATAACAAGCGTATTATTGATATATACATTTATTTATATTTAGACCTACACAACACATACGCATGCATCATATACTCATATTCATATTTATCATTCAACAACAAACATGATATACATAAGACTTTGTTAGGCTCGTTAGGCTCGCGAGCTACCTTGGCTCGGCTCGTTATAGCTAACGAGCTAAAACCTTGGCTCGGCTCGACTCATTATCCTAACAAGCCGAATCAAGCCGAGCTGAGCCGGCCATGAGCCGAGCGAGCTAACGAGCTTTGAATTTTTCGCTCAACCTTACAACCATCTATGATCTATGTGGTCGCGCCGGTTAAAGTTGCAAAAAACCTTCCTCTCTCCATCTCTCCCCTTGCAGCCCACCTATCTTTGTCTGTTGATAGACGCTGAGCGTGTGCCTCCGGGGCACAAAGCGGGCACAAGCGAGCACAAGAACGCAGCTGCGAGGCGAGCATGGAACAAACAGAGCCACAGGAGTGAGTAGGATGGGGAGGAAGGGATTTTTTTTTCATGCAAGTTTCACGTGATCTCAATCTTGCCGGCGCAACACATGCTAATATAGAGGTGTCGGTGTGATTTGGACCTCTACCCTAACATTAGTTGAAGGACCTAAATAATTACATTTTTAGTTAGAGGGCCCAGGTAGAATCCTCGTAGGATGATTATCCACATGGTCACTTATTTAGTTCGAGTACACAAGTACACAACTGAGAATCTACAAAAAGTTCGAAGACCTCAGATGTATTTGATTCAAATATCAAACAAACATAAACTAAACATATCACCACGTGAAACGAGCTAAGCAAACAATATATACCTGCTAATAAATTAAACTCTGGTTTTATACTTCTGTGTTTTGCCCGATGTGTTTAATAACTTGGCATAATACGAGCACACCGTAAACCAGGAAGATTAATTAGTCCACATCGGTGTAGAGGTGCTCCGGCAGCCTGGGCTGGGCGATGGCGACGAGGGGCACCTTCATGCTCGTCGTGAGCCCAAAGAATTCCTCCATGCTGACGTCCTCCGCCGCCACCCCGTCCGGCAGCCGCCATGCGAACCCGTGCAGCAGGTTCGCCAGCGCCGCGGCCATCTCCTTCATCGCGAGGCTATACGCCGGGCACATCCGCCGCCCGGCCCCGAACGGCAGCAGCTCAAAGTGCGCCCCGCGCACGTCCACGCCCTCGGCGCCACCGCCGGCGAGGAACCGCTCTGGCCGGAACTCCTCGGGCGCGTCCGGCCACGACGCCGGGTCGCGAGCCACGGCCCACACGTTCACAAGCACGCGTGCTCCGGCGGGGACGTCGTAGCCTCCGACCACCGTGTCCTCACGGGCGCGGCGAGGGACCAGGAGCGGCGCCACGGGGTGGAGCCGCATCGTCTCCTTCAGCACGGCGTCCAGGAAGGGGAGCGCTGGCAGGTCACGCTCCGTGACCCAGCGACCGCGGCCCACCATGCGGTCCAGCTCGTCGGTTGCGGCCGCGGCGGCGTCCGGGCGGCGGAGGAGCTCCGCCAACGCCCACTCCAGCGTTATCGCCGTCGTGTCGGTGCCGCCGGCGATGATGTCCAGGATGAAGGCCTTCACACCATCACGCGTGAGCCGGGGGGCTTGTTCCTCCTCCACCGGCCCGCCGCCGCCCTCCTCAGCTTGCTGCAGAAGCACGTCCACTAGATCTGTCGCCGCTGCGAACTCGCCGCGCCGACGATCTTTCTCATGCTCGACGAGGATCTGCTCGCAGAAGCGGTCCAGCTGCTGGCGCACCCTCTTCATCCGCCGGGTGAAGCCCTGCACGTCGAGCCGCCCCAGCCACGGCACCCACTCGCCGACGTTGCTCACGGCGGCGGTCACCGCGAACGCCTCGTCCAGGGTGCGCCGGAACGCCTCGCCTTGCTCGCTGGCGTAGATGCCCAGCCACTTGTCGCCGACGGCCATGCGGAGGATGTTCCGCATGGTGAAGTTCACGAGGTGCTCCTTCGCCACGACGGCGGCCGTGCCAGCCGCCGACGACTCGAACAGGCCGCGCACCAGCGCGCGCACCTCCTGCGCGCGCGTCTGCTCGAACGAGTCGACGCGGCGCGCGGAGAAGAGCTCGGTGGCGCACAGCTTGCGCGCCATGCGCCAGTAGGGGCTGTAGGGAGTCTGCAGGATGCCCTTGCAGCCGTAGGCGAGGATGGCGCCGAAGACCGTGGGCGGGCGGTCGGCGAAGGCGAGGTCGTGGGTCTTGAGGACCAGCCGCGCCGTCTCCGCCGAGGAAGCCACCACGGTGTCGAAGGAGCCGAGCCGGAGATGCATCAGCGGGCCATGGCGCGCCGCGAGCGTGGCTAGCGCGCGGTGCGGTGGGAGCGCGCCGGCCAGGAAGCCGAGGCTGCCAAACACCGGCCACCCGCGCGGACCCGGAGGGAGGTTAAGTGGCCTCCGACGGCCGTGCAGCCTGACGACGGAGCTGAGCACGAGGATGACGAAGCAGGTGGCCAGAAATGCCAGAGCCATCGACATTGTTGGTGTGTTGAGTTGTGAGCTAGCTGCGCTGGCAGAAATATAATGCAACAGATATACTACTATACACTGTTTGGTGAACAAGATGCAGCAAGCTAGAGTGCAAGACAGTGTGAGTGATGTGACACAAATATGGTCGCTTCCGCCAGATACTTGTCAAATATGGTCTGCTTTTTCTTTATTTATTTCTTTGTTTCTTAATAACTGCCTACACACACATCATCTCCCGGTTGTCCACTCTCTGTTTGGTCTTTATCTATCTATATATATATATATATATATATATATATATATATATATATATATAGAGAGAGAGAGAGAGAGAGAGAGAGAGAGAGAGAGAGAGAGAGTAGGTATAGGAACATCGGACAAAAAGGAAACAGATCGATATATGGAAAAAAAAAAAAGAAGGGAGGACACGGTGCCGCAGCGGACTGCACGAAAAAACAGAACGTACAGAGTGACGGGCAGTTGGGATGGCTGGACGAAAAATAGAGCCGGAAATCTTCTCGGTTTAGTAGTAGGTAGGTATAGGTATAGGTATATATAGATATAGATATAGATATACACACTCCACAAATCAATGGCCACATATTGCCTGAACAGGACACGTGCTGATGATAATATAATGCCAGGTCCACATATTTGTCATGTAGAGTGATATCGATCCAGAATCTAACGATTTGTCACACTCAAATTAGCATGCAACAGACATACAACAGCACTTCTTTACTCCAGATTTTGACTTCTTTACAGACATACAACAGTGCTTTTCTCTCAGAACAAAGTAGCATCAGCCGAAATCAGCACGAATAGGGCACGATGTTTTTCACCTCTTAGCTTTTTTCCTCCATTGGCCAATAACTTGCTTTTTTATATATCTATATATATAAAACTCGACACAGAAGCTCGCATAAGCTGGCGTATGCACATTGCCTTATGAAATCACGCAAGCTCTGCACTTGAGAAATCTCATTGTCGATATAAATGACACTTAAGACATCTCATTGTCGATATAAATGACCTCTGCAAAATATAATTAATAAACAAATAATAAAATAAATTTAGAAACATACGAGCTTACATGCTAAGTTGAAGACTTGACCCAAATGTATATTTTCCATGACATAGAACAATGTCTTCTTTTCAAGGGGTAGCTGAAAAGCTAACTAAGGGGTGTTTAGATTGCTCATTTCGCAAAAAAAATTTACTGTAGCAATATGCTAACTTTTGTAATAAGTGTCCAATCATAGCTCAAGTAGGCTTAAAAGATTCGTCTCACAACATTTTGCAAAGCTGTTAAATTAGTTTTAGTTTTCATTAACATTTAATGCTCTATACATGTGTCTAAATGCTGATGTGATAGAACTTTTAGTATTTGGTGGCGAATCTAAACAGGGCCTAACTTAGAAAAGGATGCTAACAAGCTCCTATGGTTCTCCAAGGCATAAAAGCATAGGAACACCAAAGGTGCAAATGTGGTTCTGTCCTTGAACATGTAACAAGCCAAACACCTTACAATAACTCTTCCTAGCTGACTAGCCCTAATCTAACACTAGTCACTTACTAAGCATATGCTAACTACATTTTAATGACCAATTGGTGGCTTCGTAGCCTTCTCAATTATGTGTAGGTTCCTCTAGACTCCTTTACCCTTTTTGGGAACGTGACTGAGCACGTATAATAATATAATAGATAATCTATATCTATACCTATTAATAAAACGAGAAGATTTCCGGTCTTTTTTTTTCGTCCAGCCTTCCTAACTACCCTTGCCTTCCGAACTACCCGCTCTCTCACTTTTGTCAGGCCCAACCATCCGGCACGTACCCACCCGCATGTTCTTCTCCCTGCGATGCAGCGGCATGCCGGCATGAGCGCATGACACCCTCTCCCTCGGCGTCTCGGCGAAACTCGCGGGCAGTCAGCCACGGCGGCACACCCCTCAACCCTACGCTACGCATGCGCAGCTGCGGTGGTGCACAGCCTGCCCAGCCCCAGCGACGGATGCCGGGTAGCGGTGGCCACGCCGTGACAGCCAATGATCGGCCGTTCTCTCCGGCCAATCGACCCCCTCCGGCCCTCCATCCCAAGCTCGCAGCTCGAGTCCCTCGGCCTCTACGCTCTATTTCATTTATTGGCCATGGCATGGATGCAACTTGGTCATCGGATTTAGCTGCATGGTGTGCCTGCCTGTCTGGCCATGGAAAGAGATGAGCATAGGGGCGGATCTACCAGTTTGGCTAGATCTGGCGGCCGATCAGCCCATCACGATCGAACCATAGGCCACGATGAAAAAAAAGAATCATCGGCTATTAGCCCATCACGATCGAATCATAGGCCATCACGATCGATCCAATCAAACCCACCACATCCATGCAAATTCAAACCCACCCACACCGCGGCCTCTAATAGGTCATATTTAAATCTTAATAAAATGTAGGCGGAATAGTCAAATTCGTCCTTAAACTATCGCCGAAAGCTCAGTTTAGTCTCTGAACTATAAAAACGGCCGTTTTAGTCCTCAAACTTTCACAGCCGGCTCAATTTCGTCCCTAAACTATGAAAACGACCGTTCTCGTCCTCAAACTTTCGCAGCCGGGTCAATTTCGTCCTTAACTATGAAAACGACTGTTCTCGTCCTCAAACTTTTGCAGCCGGCTAAATTTCGTCTCTGGTCCGATGTGGAGCGCCACGCTGGCTTGTCTCGTCATCACCCAGTCAGGTGGAATCAGTTTTCAAAAGCCTGTAACTGATTTATTTTTATTCTAATTTGTCGCAACCAGTAGATATCCTTACACCAGTAGATATCCTTACGCGCCAATAAAATGCCGGCCGAAGACGCCCCCTTACCACTGTTGCGTTGATGTCATCATGACGTCAGCGTGACGTCAGTTTTCTGGCCGCGCCAAGAATTTTTCCTCCGTTTTTTTTTGCCATCCAAAATTTTTCACTGGGTGTTCTTTTTAGCTTTTCTTTTACGATCCAAATTTTTTCACTGGGTGTGCCGTTTAATACTGACGTGTCGATAGCACGTATTTTTTTTCATCTAGATTTTTTGACCGGGCCCGCCTTTTAGCGCCAACCCAGTAGTACCGCGTCTACCGTGCGATGTTTTTTGGGTTTTCCTTTTGTCGTCCATATTTTTCCACCGGGTGTGTCGTTCAGCAGCACCAACGCGTCGATAGCGCGTATTTTTTGTCCCTTCCAGATTTTTTCACTGGATCCACTGTTTAGCACAAACGCAGTAGTATCGCGCCTACCGTACGGTATTTTGGGTTTTCCTTTTGCCGTCCATATTTTTTCACTGGGTGTGTCGTTTAGCACCAATGCGTTCATAGCACGTATTTTTTCCTTCCCGTCCAGAATTTTTTACCGGATCCGCCATTTAAGGTCAACGCAGTGGTACCACACCTACCGTGTAATGTTTTTTAGGTTCTTCTTTTTACCGTCCATATTTTTTTCACTAGATGTGTCGTTCAGTACCAACGCGTGCATAGTGCGTATTTTTTTCCGTTTAGATTTTTTTCACCGAGTACGCCGTTCAGCACCGGCGCGGCGGTAACGCGCCTTCATGCTAGTATCATTAATTAAGAGAGAAAAGTGTGCACTTACATGCCTAAGCTAGACTAACTTTGTCAGTATTTCGAATAAACATCAACAAGTAAACTTATGATTGTGTTTGGGCTCGAATATTGTACTAAGTGGATACAGGGACGTATACTGATTTGAGCGGAGCTCCCTACGTCTGATCAAGTGCAGTTCGTATTATTCGCACCGAGTTCATAGTAAGGGTTATAAACTACTTTGTCACGATTTTAATCGCTCTATTCGCTTGATTTAGATTTAGCTTATTTTTAGCTACAGAACATTATTTTTCTCTCATAACAATTTAGCCGTACAATTCAGCTCATCCGTACAGAGTGATTAATGTCTCTTTAGCGATTTACGAGATATAGCCACAATTTTCGATACATAGATAGTGCATGTGTCTAGGTGTATCAACGATACCGTGAACTTGGACGATTCAATTCAATGCCAGAACGACAATAAAAATACGACAGAGGGAGTAGGTCGCGAGAGGTATGGCTCCCAAGTCTCTGTTGAGTGTGATGGTTATGGTGAGAGTCGATGCCTTGTATGAGGCGTCTGACCATCCCTTTTATAGCTCAAGGGAAGGGCAGGATACAAGTGTCAAGGGCTGTACAGAGAGAGAAGAGTCGAGAGGAATAGGAAGAAAGAGAAGAAAAAAAGGGTAGAGTGTCTAAATCCCTGATATGGCGCTGTTCCCTTCCTCCTTCGAGCGGGTCCCTTGGTCTTGTTCGCCATGCACATGTGTTGACGGTCGATAACGCCAACTTTTATTAGAACTTTAGACACAAAACGATACATGAAAACATACTAGTCTAGGATTTTATCCAACAGTTTCCACGAGTTTTGCATGTTGTGTATTTTCCAGAGACTATTCCAGAAAAGCATAAAAGAAGGATTAAAATGCGTAATTATCACGAAACGTAACCGCGAAGGAAACATCATCACGAAGACCCTGGAAGAGTGCAGAAGGCAACCGAAGAAACCTGGGGCCAAGCCCTGGCCAGGTGGGGCCGGCCGGCCCAGGGGTGGGGCCGGTCGGCGCTCCCCCCCAGGGTTTCGCCGCCGCCTTCTGGAGGCTTTTTCCATCACCTTTTAGAAGTCATCTCAGCCCTTGTTTCAAGTCGGTTTGATCCTACAGCGCACGTTCATCCTACCGGGCTATAAATAGAAGGGCAAACCTCCCTGGATGAATGAATCAATAATTCATCGAAGGCAACAAGTCTTAAAGCCATCAAGAGCCTACTAGTTCATCAAGAGCCTTCTAGTTCATAGTTCTAGCTTAGTTAGATTAGAGGGTAGAGGAGATCTAGTTCTTCGGCGGGATCTGGAGCCCCGGCGATCGTCTGGAGCGCAGAGTTCGGTATAATTCTAATTCTTTCTCTATTATTGTATTTTTCAATATGATTAAGGAAACATTGTTCTTAATAGTTTATATGGTCTTGATTACATTAGTCTTTGTCTACTTTAATTATATGTCTAGTATAGTTGGTTTGATCTTATTGAATTCATGTAATTGCTCGTATAGCGTTTATCCAACCGATCGTTGGGTAGATGATGAACAATGTGTAGACGTGGTGTCTAGATATTTCGTTTATCTGCGAGTGCACCCTGATGTGCCAGGTTGTGTGGTAGTTCGCGTAGGTGACAGCTATGTTGATTCCTCTGTAGTCCACCCCCCGTATGTAGGCAAGCAGGCACGGTCGCGAAGTTGGGTGATGACTCTGTTTCACACCTTTCCTATATGATGCCCTTTGCATGTGATCATGATATAGGACTAATCTGACAATGATTGGTAGATGTAATTGCAATAGTTAGAGTTATTCATTGACGTAGTTATAGAATTACCTTAGATATTAATTCCTTAGTTTATCCATTGGCTAGCTATTACTATGACTAGAAAGTGCTCTGATGTTTATCTTTATTAATGATGTTTGATCATACTTATCACCCTATTTATCTTTATTATCTTGTGACCTCTATCTGTTATGAGTGGAGTATATGCATAGGTAATTTCACTTATTCATTGTATATAGTTGTTATCAATATAATATATTGTAGTTTATCCAAGTCCTTTCTAGTGGTATAAACATAAATCGACAATCTGGTAGAACTCTTAGGTAAAATGCTACAATGGTATAATTATTTGTCCGCTTGCAGAATTGTTCTTAGTTTATATTTATTTATATTTCTGCTTAGTCACATGGAATAATATGTAAAACCTTTATTTATTCTTAACATATATAATTAGAATTGACAACCCAGTTCATGCTAAAGAATGTTGGTAATAGATGAGTGGCTAGTTGCTAATGATCAGTTAATTAAATACCATACATCTTCTAATCTCGTCCCTAGTGTTAAAAGTTATAAAGTTATGTTGGGCGACGTTAGTAGATGTCAACAAGCATTTTTGGCGCCGTTGCCGGGGAAGGCACATTAAACTTAGGAAATATTGATAACACATATGCATCATGGATAAGATTGTATTATCGATTGATCTTTAACTCAAACAGGCACACTCCTATTTTTTATCATTTACTTATCTTATGCAGGGTGATGAATGAATGGTTTTCTCTTCCAAATAATTTTACTGATGATCCAGAGATACTCCTGAGAAGAAAGAAGTCTGTAGAGGCCAGGGACAATTTCAAGCTACCATCAAGAACACCCATCGCCGCTCAAGTTAGTTCATCAAAGGAGCCAGCTCCAACATTGGAAGAAGTACACTTAGGAGAAGCTTTAGCTTCTACGTTTGAATACATGGCTGAGAAGATATTGCGCGAGTTACCTGCCCCAACAACAGAAAACATCCGGACTGGACCAGCAGTCAACACGGGGGAGAATGGATTCGAGCTCAGGCCTTCTCTTATCACCATGGTTCAAGCCAGTCAGTTTTGTGGAAAAGCTCATGAAGATGTAAGTGCACACTTACAACACTTTTAGGAGATCTACAGCACCTTCACGATCAGAGGTGTACCAAGAGATGCTATTTTACTCCTTCTTTTCCCATTTTCACTTTTGGGGAAAGCTAAGCAGTGGTTCTACACCAACAAAGACAGAACACTACATGGGACCAGTGCTCAACTGCTTTTCTGGTAAAGTTCTTTCCTACAGGCAAGACAAATGCTCTGCATGAGAAAATCTCAAGTTTTCAACAGCAACATGACGAATCATTCACTAAAGCATGGGAGAGATTCCAAGATTACATTGAAGACTGTCCTCATCATGGGATAGAGGATTGGCTACTGATGCAGACCTTCTACCATGGGCTTATCTCAAGCACCCGTGAGTCCATAGATGCTGCAGCTGAAGGAGCTTTCCTGTCACTGAAGCTACCAGAAGCTCAAGCACTTGTGGAGAAGATGGCCTCAAATCCGAGCTGTAATGAAGAACGTACTCAACCTCGCAAGAGAGGAGGAGGCATCCATCATTTGAAGGAGACCGACATGGTCACTACCAAGCTAGACCTCATCATGAAGAAGCTCGACATAGAGAAGAAGAAAGTCATGCATATTGATGATTCCCGCATGACCTGTGAAGAATGTGGAGATTACGGGCATTCAGCTGTCAACTGCCCTACGCTGCAAGAGGATGTGAACTTCATTAACAATAACACCTACTATCGTCCTCAGTAAGGTCAAGGATGGAACCAGCCAAATCAAAGATGGAATCAGCAACCTCGACAAGGTAATTATCAAGGTAACAACCAAGGTAATAATTATAATTACAATCTTCCACCTTTGAGAGATTTAGTTGCTGGTCAATCTAAATTGTTAGATCAAATGTCTAGAAAGGTAGCCTCTAATGATAAAGCTTTAGAAAACATAAATACCAGAATGGATACCTTTGCTTCTGCTATAAAGAATCAGCACAGCTTTAATAAAATGTTATAATCACAATTAGCTCAGTTAGCTGCTGCTGTCCCTCCATTTGAGAAAGGTAAGATTCCGGGCCAGCCGGAAGATTTGGAAACCGTTAACCTTGTTGATATTCACAATGTAACACAATACCAAATTGAGCCTGCATATATACAGTGGATAGATCACTCACTACCTGAGAAGATGGGAGACCCTGAAAGACCTGTCATTCCTATCTCCATAGGATGTCACAGCTTTCTAGAAGCTATCTGCGATTTCGGTGCAAGTGTCAACATAATGCCTGAAGTAATCTATGAGAAAATATTAGGTGATCCTCTGTTGTACACAGACATGCGTTTGCAGCTTGCAGATCAGTCTATGTGCTACCCCGAGGGAGTACTAGAAGATGCTATTATCAGAGTGGGGCAATCATATGTCCCAATTGACTTTGTGATTATGAATACCGGAGGAGATGAGAAGGCACCCATTATCTTGGGACGACCATTCTTATGCACAACCAAAGCCATCATCTATGCGGAACACGCCAAGATTGTCCTCTCCATCAAGGACAAGAAGGAGAGATTCTTGTTCAAGAACCACATCCTGAAGGATCCAACAGTCCCGAAGCAATTCCATCAATAAGAAGAGCAACAACAACAAGTGCCCAAGAAGAGGAACAATAGAAGATGAAGAAAGAACAAGCCCAGCATATACCTGAAGAAACCGCTCAACTAATCAATGCTATCAACACAGAAAATGATCATATGCTCCCGAAACCATTCCCAATAAAGAAAGCTGACCCAGGTGTACCAATCATTGAATGCACAAGAGACATCACTTTTCCCGACACCGTCTGCGACACTGAATCAGGCGTCAACAAAATGTCCAAAAAGGTAAATGATGAATTATTTGATAATTTACCATTATACCCAATATATATTCAGTTGCAGATGGCAGATCAATAATCACTGAGATTTCTTGAAGGCGTAGTCAAGGGCGTCATGATAAGAATTCAAGACAAATATATACCCATAGATTTTCTAGTTCTTGACATGCAGGAAGACAATGAATCGCCTATTCTTTTGGAAAGACCGTTCCTCTACACCGCCAATGCTATCATCTACATCGGGTCTGGACAGATCTACTTCAACCTACCCACTGGAAAGGTACGCTGTCAATTTAGAACACATCTTAACCATGAGCAGAACAGGAAGCAACGCAACAGGAGGAGACGCCAAGCCCGCTGTCAGGCTGCCCAGCCTCACTGTGGATGGTAGGAGTTCCCTGGTAAGATTGTGAAGTATGAAGACTGCTACAAGGAGCAAGAAGAAGCCGTACAAGCATCACGCTGGAGTGAGTGAGAAGCGGAAGCTGAGAGGATGGACCAGATTGCTAAGGCAGAGAAAGAAGAGATCCAGGCACAAGTAGAAGAATGGATGAAGAGAGATAAAGAATCAAGAGAATCATACAAGGAAGAGTTGGAGCTAGAAAAGAGAAGCAGAAGAGACAGAAAGGAGATGGAAGGAGAAAGAAGAAGCACCTGCTATACCATCGCAAAATGGGGAATTGACTGAGGTAACCTCAGACAATGAACCTACTAAGTAAGTACTCTCCTTTATCTAAGTCCTGTTGGTAGACTTTAAATTCCGTACCCTAACCATAAGGTTAGAATGGTAGTTATCTAACTAATTTAGCATTCATTAATAATTTTGCTTAGCACATTTATTAGTACAATCATTTTTTGCATATTAAAAAATAAACCAACAAAAATATTTACTGCTTTATTTACTGCATCATAAATATTAAAGCCCCATGTGAATAAACCTATGGTAACCCTGTAGGCACATTTACTGTGGTGGCATAAAAATAAAAACAAAATGGTAGTAGTATTTGTATTTACCTTGTTGCATTATAAAAATCCTAAGCCCATGAGAATGAATATTCCCTGTGGTGGCATAAAAATAAAAATATAGCATGCATACATATTTGATTTCTGCATAAGAAATTTAGAAAAACCCCAAAAAGTGAATCCTGTTAGAATCCTGCTAAAATCTATTAATTAAAATCAACTCAAGGAGTAATCAAAGTGCTCATTGGCTGACCGTTAACCCCTTGATAAATTCAAGCCTCGAGTTTTGGTTTTCTTGTTGGAGTATAACTATGTAGGAATAATATTATGACAAAGGAGAGAGTCTATTAGTGGCACCCACCAAGACTACTACTAGCTCACTCTGAGAAACATTCAAGCACCAAGCATTGCAAACATCAAACTTGGGGGAGGAGCATCCCCTAATTATCAGGTAATTATACCTATGCGTTTATTGAGTCTACTTTATACAAGCACAAAATACCAAAAATATGTGAACAAATGAAGGTTCACCATAGTATCATAGAAAAAATCTAAAAATACCAACAATATGTGGGCACATGAAGGTCCACACCTTTTAGAAAACCCAGTAATATGTGGGCACATGAAGGTCCACTCAGTTAGGAAGCTTCTGCTGAAAATATAAAATCAATCACTTACCATGGAGAGGTATTAAACCTAACCACTCTCTGTGAGATTTGGTATTTTTATTGGCAATTGAGTTTCACAGAAAAAAAATACAAGATCAAGGAGCTAGTCAACCCGACACCTCTGCGCTGTCGATACACCTGCTCCTAGAAGGACCACTCAATTTGCAACATCAAAAACCCTACCAAACGTCAAGCTTGGGGGAGGGCACCCTCCAATTAAAATCCAGCTAAGTATAATTTTCCTATCTTATTATTATTACTATATCGCTTTATCGTGTGAGTTAGCTACTAAGATAAAATTTGAAAACCAAATTAATATTTATCTATATACTAGAGTTTGTTTAGAGTCAGTGTAGGCTAGAACCAAATTAAAAATTGATGAACACTAAAATTTTGTTTTGGAGATGATGAATAGTTGCTCTGCCATAATTTCTTTTAAGTGCCTAGTTGTCAAACTTAGATTCTCCTGAGTTTTGGATATTACTGTTTTAATCTGAGAATTTACTCTGAACCTGAAACTTGTGGAGGCATATGCTTAGCTAAAGTCTAGGTAATTGATTGATATGATTCATGAAGGTTGAGCTACTATTTATCTTATTACTAGCATTACTAAGTTCTGGAGATTTATTTTTGAAAACTTAAAATCTATATGATGAGCTCTTGTATGACAAAATGTGAATTCCTACCAAAGCCATATATTATACATTTAGAGATAGGAAACATTTGCACATTCATGCTGCTTGTTTTGCATTGAGTTTAGCCAACCTTTGTTGAATACCATATGAGAGTCATGTCATGCTTTTAAAACCAAGATCATGTACACACTTTAGCACATATGCATTATTCCTACCCTGGGAGTAATCGCAACCATTTTCACTTTCATCTATGTTCATCATAAAAATATTTTCTCCTGCACTGGGAGTGAACACCAAAAATATATAAACCCCATAGGACAGCCCTGTTATAAATGCTCTATTTTTTCACTATTGTCATCTCTCCAAATTATGTATTGGATGCATGTGGCTATGCAAAAGTATGAAAAAAAGGGAGTAAAAGATGGACAAGTGTCTCAGCATTAAAACAATGGGTACTAGATGCTCGCCTCCCGAATGAAAAAAAAGAGAAAAAAGAATAAAGATAGCCCATGTGTTCCTACAAGTTTCAAAGGAGAGTGAATCATTTCCAAAGAGCATAAGTAGAATTAGGATTAGCCACCTTATATACACCTATCCACTATATTGCATACACATGCACATCTTGGTTTGATTGTATGTCTTGATTCTCTATGGGTCCATTGTTTGACTTTACAACATATGAATTGCAAGTATGTTTAAACCTTGTTATTGCCACTCCTATGAGCTCCGTTATAATCTTTAGTTATAGGAAGGCATAACATTAACGCCTTAAGTGAGATCCACAAATACCATATATACTGAAAGACTTGAGGGTGTCATACAATTAAACTCTGAGTTTTATTTCGAAAACTTACAAAACTCCAGAATACTGGTACTATGAAGAATTTGAGACATAGTACTTGACTTAATTGTTCTATCTTTCAATTGCTCAAGACTTATGCGAGGGTTGTAAAGCCCCATAGTTAAAGGTAAAACAAGTAAGTCTGAAGGCTAGAACAGTTATTGTCTAATCTGGAGGATAATTTCTATTTGACAGCATGTGTACTTGGAGAGAATGAAAGCATCGTAGCAACTCCTGATCTAAATACATTAGTAATTAGGCTTAATTTGTTTGCCAAGGGACTGGCAAAAAGGTAAGCTTGGGGGAGTTGTTGACGGTCGATAACGTCAACTTTTATTAGAAATTTAGACACAAAGGATACATGAAAACATACTAGTCTAGGGTTTTAACTGACAGTTTCCACGAGTTTTGCATGTTCTGCATTTTCTAGGGACTATTCGAGAAAAGCATAAAACAAGGATTAAAGTGCGTAATTATCACGAAACGTAACCGCGAAGGAAACATCATCACGAAGACCCTGAAAGAGTGTAGAAGGCACCCGAAGAAACCTGGGGCCGAGCCCTGGCCAGGTGGGGCCGGCCGGCCCAGGGGTGGGGCCAGCCGGCGCTCCCCCTAGGGTTTCGTCGCCGTCTTCTGGAGTCTTCTTCCACCGCCTCTTAGGAGTCATCTCGGCCCTTATTTCAAGTCGGTTTGATCCTACGGCGTACGTTCATCCCACCGGACTATAAATAGAGGGGCAGACCCCCCTTGGATGAATGAATCAATAATTCATCGAAGGCAACAAGTCTTCAAGCCATCAAGAGCCTACTAGTTCATCAAGAGCCTTCTAGTTCATAGTTCTAGCCTAATTAGTTTAGAGAGTGGAGGAGATCTAGTTCTTCGGCGGGATCTGGAGCCCCGGCGATCGTCTGGAGCGCATAGTTCGGTATAATTCTAGTTCTTTCTCTATTATTGTATTCTTCATTATGATTAGAGAAACATTGTTCTTAATAGTTCATATGTTCTTGATTACATTAGTCTTTGTCTACTTTAATTATATGTCTAGTATAGTTGGTTTGATCTTATTGAATTCATGTAATTGCTCGTATAGCGTTTATCCAATCGATCGTTGGGTAGATGATGAACATTGTGTAGACGTGGTGTCTAAATATTTCGTTTATCTGCGAGTGCACCATGATGTGCCAGGTCGTGTGGTAGTTCACGTAGGTGACAGCTACGTTGATTCCTCTGTAGTCCACCCCCCGTATGTAGGCAAGCAGGCACAGTCGCGAAGTTGGGTGATGACTCTGTTTCACACCTTTCCTAGATGACGCCCTTTGCATGTGATCATGATATAGAACTAATCTGACAATGACTGCTAGATGTAATTGCAATAGTTAGAGTTATTCATTGACGTAGTTATAGAATTACCTTAGATATTAATTCCTTAGTTTATCCATTGGCTAGCTATTACTATGACTAGAAACTGCTCTGATGTTTATCTTTATTAATGATGCTTGATCATACTTATCACCCTATTTATCTTTATTATCTTGTGACCTCTACCTGTTATGAGTGGAGTATATGACATAGGTAATTTCACTTATTCATTATATATAGTTGTTATTAATATAATAGATTATATTTTATCCAAGTCCTTCCCAGTGGTATAAATATAAATCGACAACCTGGTAGAACTCTTAGGTAAAATGCTACAATGGTATAATTATCTGTCCGCTTGCAGAATTGTTCTTAGTTTGTATTTATTTATATTCTGCCTAATCACATGGAATAATATGTAAAACCTTTATTTATTCTTTGCATATATAATTAGGATTGACAACCTAGTTCATGCTAAAAAATGTTGATAATAGATGAGTGGCTAGTTGCTAATGATCAGTTAATTAAATACCATACATCTTTTAATCTTGTCCCTAATGTTAAAAGTTATTAAGTTATATTGGGCGACGTTAGTAGATGTCAACAACATGCATGGCAAGATGGTCTAGGCGTCCTACACCGCTTGTACGTGCGGCATGTTCAATAGGTGAAAGCTCTAGTTTGATTTTGGTAATTGATGAAATCTAGGTACTAACCTATGTGCTAAGTGTGAGCTTAAGTTAGGACAAGTACCATGGACATAGAGTGGAGCAAACAAGAAGATGGACTTGGATCATGGTAATCAAGTGGAGGAAATGGAGAAAAGAGAACCAAGAAACTAGAGGCTAAGGTAAAAAGAAAATAGGCTCTTTGTTTTTGTGATCAAGGCACTTAGAAGAGTGCGATAAAATTTAGGATAGATGGCCGTACTATAAAGAGGGAAATTGCATCGCTTACTCGGTCATCAAGTGTCTTAGGTTGCATGACTTGTTGCATATTCTTGGGAGACTAAGAGTGAACTAACATCGCCTTACAAATGCTTTGAAAACCAGCTAACACACATGCGAAGTGACTAGAACACTTGAGTGCTGGCACATCAGAGCAAGGGCGGTGAGAAGAGGTCGAGAAAGCACTTAAGAAACGTGCACCGGACGTTGTACCGGACACGTCCGGTGCTAACCCTAGCTTGACCTAGCTAACTGTGCAGAGAGCACCAGACGCTGGCGTTCGTCCGGTGATGGCTCACCGGATGCGTCCGGTGCGTGTTTTGCCTCTCTGGAACCTCTCTTCATGTTCATTGAACGTACCGGACACATGAACAGTGTCGAGGTCGCGTCCGGTGCAAGCTCAATTCCTCAGCGGTAGCATCAGACTAGACGCTCCAACAGTCCGGTGCGGACTCACCGGTTGATTGCTCTCAGGTCAGTTTTGTTCGAGGTGTCAGACATGGTCGTTGGAGGCACCGGCCGATTGCACGCGTCTCCGGTGCAACATAAACAACTCAGCGACTATAGACGACCGTTGGATCCGACGGGCGACATTCATACGAGGTGTGATGTGGCGCGTATTCGTGCACCGGACGCGCACAAAGAGCATCCGTTGCCCTCGAAATCAGAGTGTAATGGTTGGAAATTTGAGGGGGCTTTTAAATGGACCTGTCTATCGCTTACTCGGGTGTTTTAAAGCCTTTTGTCACCCGGGTGACAAAAAGGTTTCTAACACCCAAATATCTAAAAGCACTAGGATTAGGGTGATAAAAGTCCACCCAACACCTGGAAAATCTAATACCACAAAATATACATCAAACAGATAAAAAAACTAATAAAACCAAATAAAAACTAATCAAAGATAAACTTGAAGCCAAATGCTAAATCTGTCCTATAAAAAACAAATTGGAAGAAATTCAGATTGATAGCAAAAAGATAAATGGATTTCAGATATGCACAAATCTGTTCTATGAAAAGCAAATTGGAAGAAATTCAGATTGATAACAAAAAGACAAACAGATTTTAGATTTTAGATAACAGCAATCAAAGCAACTAAATTTATACATCACTAATGCAAAAAATTTACACCTATATTTATAATGTAAAAATTGTAATAATATACTATAAGTGGAAATAAATGTAACACACCGTGGGCCGCGGCCATTGTGGCGCCTTCAGCGACCGTCTGCAGCCCAACACGGCCGACGACACCATGGACGCGGCGTTCCAACGGGCACTGACGGCTAAGTGCGCCAAGGACGGCAACGCGACGCAGCTGCTGGACGTGCGCACACCTGATGCCTTTGACAAGTACTACTTCAACCTGATCGTAGGGGCTATTCAAGTGGGACCGGGCCTCATTAACCACTGGCCCAGACACCAACCGCACCGCCACGTGCTTGGCGCTCAGCCAGGCCGAAGAATCGCGCTCACCCGGCAGCTGCATCTGACAGCCACCAATTCGGGTGACACAACACCGAATAATGCCCGGGTAACATGCAGCTTTCTCGTTTTAAATAGGAGTACGGCTGACTTTGGTGTCTTTCTTGAGCATTTCACACATCCTTGACACCTTGTGAGCCTAGCACCCTAGCCTGCTCCCTCTAACTCTCTTCTTTGGATTCTAATCAAGATTTTCATTCAGAGGCCAAGTGATTGCTTGAGTTCATTGCATCTAAAGTACTTGGTGGCTTGGTGACGGGGTAATTGTTGATATTACTTCCAGTGCGGAAGCTGAACACGGGTGATGGTTTGTAAGCTGGAGGCGGCAGGAGCAGGACGACCGACGGATGTTGTGCGTCTTTGCATTTGTTTTCTCTAGCTGCGTTAGATTTGTTTGGTGCAATGGTCGTCCCTAGTGCCGGATTAAAAATTCGTTCGTGGCAGTGGCAGGCATCAGTTGTGATTTGAGTTTAGCAATCAAAGTTCAGTCCTGTAGCTCTAGCTCTCGCTCTACGGAGGTGTAGTAATTTCAGAAGGAGCTCCTCCAGGAGAAACAAGGGCGGCAGCAGCACTGAACTTTTCTTCTAACGTGCAGAACCAAACTCCGCTGGCTGGCCCTTTGGGTTTATGGCGAATCGTGGTGAGGACCAGGCGACACAGACCGGAGCAGCAATAAAGCGGAGCGGCTCCAACGTACCAACCATGTCGCGTGCCCACAGGGCGCCTCAAATTTTGGCCTGGAGCTCTAGATGTTCTAGATGTTCATTGCATCCAGCCTGCTCCCTCCAATAATATCAACTTGCCCGATCGAGATTAGTTGGCTTGGTTGATAAATGTTATTTAGATCAATCGTCTTTTATGCTTTATGTTCTGTTATGTTGCTATAATGATTGACTTCCTGGTCATATCGACTAATCCCTACTGATCTTGATCGTCCGTGCCATGGGTTCAAGAACTTGTGTAACCTTGAACCAATCTTTGGTTAATATAGATCTAATCCTATGCATCTGTTAAGGCTACCATCCCCGTGATGCCCACTGACAATAGCGTAAGGTTATATCCTGTACTAACCAATAGACTGACTCATGGCTACACAGGGACCCTGTTTCTGCGTCACGGTTCCTATTGGCTAAATAGCCGATGAGGCTACGCTTTCTACATGACATTGTGTGCATGCATTAATTGACCTGTTATACTTGCTGGTTGAACTGTTATTGCTATTATGGCTGTATTCGATTCGGACGAACCCCACTGGTAGTAGGGTTAATTTAGCTCTATTAATATTGACATGAACTATTGCTTTGCACATCGTATCTTTATCCATATGTACTTTGGATCGGCTAAATTACATGTTCCAAATGCTATATTATATAGCAAAGCCGTTTTTGACACACACACTCAGGGATATCGACTCTCTAGTCGATAGGTTCAATGCTTCTGGCCATCTAGCCGTACATCGGAACTGTTTGGAATCAAAGGTAGCACGTTCCGCTTTTGTTACTCATTGTTTGCTCCCCCCTTATCAATTGTAGGATCAAATTGATTGGCACGCCTCGGTTCGAAGATCTGATCAGACTGGCCGTAAAAGTCAAAGGAATCTTCAGGCTCTTACTTTCAACAGATTCTTTGCGGCTTCCAAGCGTGTTAAGGTGCTCCGACGTATTTTAGAACCGACACATATGTTGGTTGTGTTTCATTCGGATGTTTGCGTATAGTTGCAATGGTTTTTAAGTGTGTGTTTTCAAGTGTTTCATAAGTATGTTTCAACTGCTTCATATATATATATATATATATATATATATATATATATATATATATATATATATATATATATATATATATATATATATATATATATATAAAAGTGTGGAATTTCTACCATGGGAGGTAGCTGCCCCATCACGGGTGGTAGCTGCGCCTGTTGTTGATGTGTGCCATGTGGCACTATGGACGGTTCGATTTTGACGTTTATTTTGGGCAAACAAAGGACCACGCCGGATGTTTGCTTGCCTTTTTTTAGTGGCTATGGACCACTGTGCTCTTGTTATGTTGGCCTCGCCTACATGTAGTTTTCACGGCTGGTGGGTCGCCGCTGAAATCGCTGAGATGGGTTCAGCTCAGTCGCAAGTAAGCTTTCCCCTGCTTGCTCTTGCTGAATAATACGTGGATTGGGTAAAGTTTTCCAAATGTGGAGTCGTTATATAATCGGGTGCACTAATATGTGAAGGGTATTGTCCAAGGTTTCACAATCGCCACCAGATGTACGAATAACCCGCTATACAAAAAAAAAACGTGGTGCTGGGTGTTATGTTGCTGGAGACAATGTGGAAACACGGCTCGTTTGACTCTGAAACTTTGTAATCCTAGATCCAAGGTTTTTTAACCAGTACCTACATCTGGTGGCGATATCATGGATGGCGGTTGCTGTTGCAATTTTTTTCCGGCATTGTAAACAGTATTCTCTGTTCGCACCTGCTCAACTGATGCAGCAAGGAACTGCACACTTCAACGGGGCAGGATGCATGCGGCTGCTAACTTTTGCAGGTTAAAGCATCACTTTAAACTGCGGCATCAGAAACGTCAGGTAATATGACCAGTTGTACTGCAGTACTAGTGTTGTCTGCTTGTTCCCTCCACACTCAGAAGCACAGAGCCAGTGGCAACGGGCTGCTAGTTCCATTTAGATTTTGCAATGGACGAAAGCAAGTAGTGCCTGCATTTTATATATATATATATATAATATTCTGCTACACTCGGAGTATTCTACCACCCGTGACTGGTACCTATCCATCACCAAAAATATACAGACATGGACTGAACACATAAATGTAGTGAGCAGACTTTCCCTATTTGTTTTGGCATCTTTTGTATTGTGGTCCCATGACTGTTCTGTAGTGGTGTTTGAGGACGTAAAACAGCAGGAAACGTATGTTAGGGAGTGGTGAATATTTTTCCAGCTGTCCATAGTTTCACGGGAGGTCAAATATTTTTCTAGCGTCCTTAAGTCTTTTAGTTTCAGCTCTAGTCACTCATCTAAGCATTCATTATTTCTGCAACAATTTTCTCGGCCGTACGTTAGATTTTTGTCGTGGCTATTTTTCACTTAGCTCCCAATGCTTTCGGACTTTTTTCTTATGACCTTTTTTTCACTTTGTCTATGATATTTCTAACCTTATTTGTTTCTTTTACAACTTTTCTTCATCTAGTTTTTTTGACTGGTTCTAATAAATATGTACGGAGTTCAAAACTGGTAGATGCACAAGCTTCAAATCCTATAATATCTAATTAACCGTACATCTAATTTATTACCTGTTTTCATCATAATATTTCTTGTGATTTTATCTATAAAATAAAATCCCACATGAATTTATTTTCTTGAAGGAAAAACAATAACATATGAACTCTATGTATTATATTCTTACAAATATTGCTAAATTTTTCACCAACAAACTTGCCGATGTCATCAATTTTTGTTTGCATGTGAGCAGGACCACTAGTGCACAGGACAGACAAGTATGTGGACCAGGCCAACCAAAACAAGCTATACACGGGATTGCTATGTCCTTCTTTGGCTGAAAATAGTCATGTCAATCTAGCCATTCAACACGCCATGTGTCAACCATCCAAGCAGAGAGTAGCCGCCACCCCCTGTTGGTGTGTATATATATATATATATATATATATATATATATATATATATATATATATATATATATATCGTTCTCAGCGCCGATTGAGCATCTGTCGTCCCCTTCCCTCTCTTTCTCGATGTCGGTGATGTTTGCGTTGGTGTGGGCTCCGCGTGGATGTGCGTATGTGGACGGGGCATATGACTGGGATCGGTCCCCCGGCCATGAGCATGTGAGCGCGTGAAAGGCCCGTGGGCGCGTGTGACATGAGTAGGCGCGGGTGCTATGTCTAGATGGAGTAGGTTTGGGTGATCCCCGCGCTGCTCTTTTTTTTTTTGGTACGAACAATTAAGAAGCTTTTTCCCTGACTTGCTGCATCAAAAACTAAATCACAAGCTCAGTATCTACAACCCCTTTTCGGGCTTCGTAACAGGAAATTATATATTCTGTCAGAGAAAGTTTCATTGTTGTCAGTATTGACATGTAGAATGGGACTCTCTCTTTATCCTCGTCCGATTAATCCACTTTTTAAAAGATCTCGAAAACAATGAATTGAAGGATTTGATCGTTTGAGCGTGGGTGAGCCAACCATGTGAGTTTACGTAGGTGGCGTAGAAGTTGCTCCGGGCGCGTCATCCGTCCGGATGTCACGCGGAGTCGGTTCTGAAGAAAAAATGATCTTTTTCCTTGTAGCGTCTAGTCCAGTGAAAATTGCAAAGCAAATCTTCCTGTTGCAAACAAACCAAACTCGGGGAGGCGAGGAAGCCTGCAGTTCGGAAGCGAATTCCCATAGCTGGAGCAACAACAATTAATAAGAGTGGGGAGGATGGGATCATGGGAGCAAGATCCATAGATAGGAGCGACTTCTTCGTACATTCATCAGATATAAATATATGGAACCGCGATAGGAACGTCCATTGCGAACCCCCTTACATAATCACCAGTGGCTAGAAATTAAAAGTATTGACGTGCACGACACTTGAGTTTTTGCGAAAAGAATCTAGGCTAGTAGGAAGCATTGCAGGCTTGTCCGATCAAGCAAGTTCAAAAAAGAAGAGTACCACAACCAGGTGCTTGTTTTTCCTCAGTCAGATGAGACTAGGAAGAAACAAGCAACAGAGACGACGACTCCCGGCCCTGACGATCGCATCCGAACGGGTGATCAAGATCAACCGCCACGGCATCGTTCGCCCGTTTCATTGCTGGGCGCGTCATCAACGGCTCCGACGGCTCCTCCGGCTCCGCCGCCGCCGCCGTTACATATGCGCCGGGTGTTGCGGACCGGTGCCTGAACTGAGACTTCTTGTTCAGCGGACCACCGGCACCGCCGCCGACCAGAGCGCTAGTGCTACTCCCAGGCGCACCTCTCGTCGTCGTCGTTGACCCGCCCTCGTCGTCGTCCACGAGCAGCTCCGATTCGTCGTCCTCCTCCGGCCAAATAAGCTCGGATTCCCATTCGTCCTCCGTGCTCACGCTCTTGTAGTACGGGTTGCACCTGACGCCGCCGTTGACGGCCTCCTCTCCGCCGTCGAGCCTGCAGAGCGTCGGTTTGATTGCAAGGACGACGACGACCAGAGATTAGTTCACCGTACGTCGATACCTGTCATGATTAAGGCGCGCGGTGAGCAGGAGAGACAGGGGATGACTCACAGTTGTGCCGGCGTGGCGGCGCCGGTGAGCGCCAGCCGCGCCATGCGCAGGAAGGAGGCGGCCCGTCGCGAGAGGTCACGGAGCGGCGGGAGCTGCATCTGCATGACGCCGTCAGAGCCGGCCATGTCCTGCATGCGCTGAGGCACTGTCTGAGCTCGATGGAAATGAGCTAGCTTGAATTGGGGAGGAGATCTGGAGCCTGGCCAGAGGTGTGTGTGAGGTATGCACCGGCCCGAGGTTAGGCGGCCTGCATGTTTGCAGAGGAGTGGAGTGGCGGCCAAGTGGAGTGCGGGTGGGAAAGCACTTGCAGCCTTGAGTTTGGAGAGTTAGTGGTCAACGATCTCGAAAGTTGGGCGGCAGTTGACTTCGCATTTGATTTCGCTGTGTTGTTAATTAGTTATTATATTGCCTTAGGAACCAATGTGAGTTTTTTCTATTGGTACATCTTTTTTTGCGAGAAAGAGAGGATTTCATTAGCTAGGTAAACAGTACAATCAGCAGCTAGGACTCTCTCCGTGCACGCAGGTGCCCCTGTCTACTGCATCTAGCTAGACTTGTTAAAGCATTTACAATTTTATTGCCCTCTTTTTTAACTTGGGATAAAGCCTAAAACCTTAGGAAATGGATAGTGGTTTTGGCCTCTTCAATTGGAAAGCATATTTCCGATCCATCTTGCACCGGCGTGTTCATGGCCAGATGGACACGGGTACAGTCCGTTTCGAAGATCACATACACGCATACCCTTCGTGAACTGCTCGGTGAACACCTTCTATGCAGGCCAACGCCTCAGCTTCCGGCGCACCGCCGCATTTCCCCATATAAATCTTCATCTGGGAGTTTCCACTGCCTTCATATTGATTCATGCAGAATGCACGCCTAGGGGCAGCTAACGGCAGCATGAGCCATGATGACTGCTCTCACATCCGTTTCCGCAGAGATCGCATACATGTGACTCTTCTAGCTGATGGCGCGGCACTTATTTTGCTTTGTGGGCAGGATGTCTTTACTTAATTTTAAGCAAAGATTTTCACCTTTGGAGGAACATTGCACTTACATATATTATCCCAAAGCTTTCTTTGTCCATGCATCAGGGTGTTCGCA
This sequence comes from Eremochloa ophiuroides, assembly GCA_038502445.1. NCBI lineage: Eukaryota > Viridiplantae > Streptophyta > Magnoliopsida > Poales > Poaceae > Eremochloa > Eremochloa ophiuroides. The sequence continues at coordinate 61,127,495 of JAHLJS010000003.1, read as the reverse complement.
ATGTTGTAGGCACTTCTTACAGAGAAGATGCTGGTTTTCTCTGGTTGCCAAGCTACCACATCCTCCATTCTTCTAGGCAAAATCCTGATTCGAGACATTGCCTCGCAGTCGGCTGGGTTGAAGATGCTCTCAACCCTATTATAATCCCAGTCCGTCCCCTCTTGGTTGATGACATCTGCTACCCATGAAAACGGTGTCTTCGACGCACAGTCGATACCCGATAGGAAGGTCCTCTCAGTATCCAAGCTAAGGGTCACGCCAAATACGGATGTCTTCCATTTCCTACCCGCCAGATGATCCCTTTCTTGAGTAGCTCCAATGCATAATTGCACTCCGTCCATTTTAAATTTGTTGTGATTCGATTCAATGCCTGGCCTTGCCTTGCACAACCTCACACACAGCTCACAGAGAGCGTAGAGAGAGAAGAGAGAGGAATGGCGGAGGAAGAAGAGCTTGTATTGCTTTTCACTTGAATAATTACATTGCAAGGAGAGCTCTCTATTTATAGAGAGAGGGAGAACAATGAGATACATTGGTTGGATCCAAATTGATTTCTTCCTCTTCTTATAGCTCTTCAATTTGATCTCCTCTTTCTCTCATTTAATTGGCCACCATTTGAAGTCCATGTTCACATTACTTTTGGATTTTGATTCACAACACTCTCCCTTGGCCAATTATATGCTATGTGTATGCCTCGTTAAAAACTCCCCTAAAAACCCAGTGGGAAAAAAAGGTAGGAGAAAAGAGTGCATCACATGCATCATTTATGTTGCGCCTGTTGTCTCGTTAAAAACCTTGCATGAGAAAACCCAGTGGGAAAAACTCATCGAGGAAAAAGAGTACAACAGTTGATCTTCGGTACAAGCCTTCAGGACCAACCGATGCAGCTTAGGTCATCAGGACCCGGTGGTCTTCAGGACCTGTTGGTCTTTAGGACCAATCTGTATCTTTGTTACCTTTAGATTCTATTTAGGCTTTGATTCATGACACCCCCTCATTGGGTGATTTGCGCTTGTGTGCGTGCCTCGTCAAAAACTCCCCTAAAAACCCAGTAGGAATAAAGGTAGGAGAAAAGAGTATATCACACGTGCAGGTTGTGTTGCACCTGTTGCCTCGTTAAAAACCTTGTGTGAGAAAACCCAGTGGGAAAAACTCATCAAGAAAAAAAGAGTACAACAGTTGATTCACGGATCGGGTCTTCAGGACCAATCAATCCAGTTCATGCATCTTAGGTCTTCTGGACCTAGCGGTCTTCAGGACCGACTTGTGATCTTCATGATCACAATCATGAGCTATGATGTCAGAGATTATCTCCCCCTGAACCCTGCAACTCTCTATGCCAATTCCACAAAAAACACACGTGGAGCTATAGTGGGCATAGATTATGTGAATAAATATGCAACGAGTTTGCTTGCAGGATATTCATCTTCCCGCTCTCCTTGAGCTTATGGGAATAAATGAACTTTGTAGCAATATGTTTTACGACATTGCTCTTCATATCGCCCATATGCGTTTGTGCAACACAAGCAATATTATCTTCATAGATAATAGTAGGGGAGCTTTCGAAGCTCAGGCCACATGACTTCTGGATGTGACCAATCATCCATCTAAGCTAAACACATTCTTGTGTGGCTTCATATAGGGATTATCTCTGAGATGTCGGATGATGTGGCAACTACAGGTTTGCACCACAGACTGCCAAAAAATGGTTGCACCACCACAGAGAAACATGAACCAGTCTCGGATCTGGCATTATGCGGGTCAAACATATAGCCAGCATCCACATAACTCACAATGGTTGGGACTTGGTTCTTCAGGAACCATAGACCAAGGTCTTGGGTACTTTGCAGGTACCTGAGGACAGTCTTAGCATCAACCCAATGTCTTCTAGTTGGATTAGCACTGTACCTTGCTAATTGATTTACTTCGAACGCAATATTAGTCCTTATGCAGTTCACTAGGTACACTAGTGCTCTTAATGACGCTCAAGTAGGGAACTTCAAGTCCCAATATTTCCTCATTATAATCCTTGGGTCTAAATGGGACTTATCCACTTCTGGGGATTGGTCCGCCATGGGGAATTTTTAGAGGGAGGCAGTTGCCCAAATTTCTTTAAGTACCCTCTTTATAGATCAGTGTATAAATACTCCTTCAGGGAGGTGCTCGAGCTGCTGGTTCAAGCAGGATTTGGTTTTATCCAAGTCCTTCATTATTGTTTGTGTAATCCCTCTTCAGGAGGAAATTACTTAAGCGGTTGAATCGCATCCTTTCGGATCGTTTCAACCCATACTACGACCGTTGCAGGCGGACGCTATGTATGTTGCATTTCTGATTCGGTCTAGAGATCTTGAGTCCTTCGGGGATTCTCATGTGGATCTTCGAATCAAATGGCCCATATAACTATGCAGCCACATCATTTACCAACTGCATTTTAGATTCTAGTTAGCTGCCATAGCTATTATGTATCGAAACGTTATGCACTTATATCTTGTAATACCCCGGGTATTACGGTTAATTAAAAATGCCATGTCATCATGTTTAAATTAATCATCTGCATATGATTGTGCTTAGGGCTTCTAGAGTGTTTTGATTATGTTTGGTAATGATTGAGCAATTAAACCTTTGATTGGAAATAAAGAATTTAATTAAAAGAAAGTTCGAATTAAGCCCTAATTAGCCTCAAAAACCTAATTCAAAAACTATAAAGAATCTAATGAAAGTGTCTTAATAAAAGTTGTAGATCTTTTAAAATGGAACAACTTTTATTTTTGGAGATTTTGAAATTATGTAGTGGAAATTCAAATTAACCTCAAATCAATGTTTTAAAAATTGAATTTGAAACACCATTTCAAAAATTACTTAGAATCTAACAAAACTTCCTTAATAAGAGTTGTAGGGTTCACTAATTAAAACAACTTTTATTTTTACCATTTTTCAAGTTATTGAGAAAAATTTAAAGTAATTTGAAAAATTATGTTTGAATTCCAAATTGGGGAATTACCCCTTTCTGAATATTATCAAAACTACTTCGAATTTGAGCTTGGTGTCAAAAGAAAAAATGATCTACATAGAATTTTCTACAATTTTGATTTTTGGGGTTTCACCAGATTTGATTTGGATAAAGCCCATTTGAATCGAAATAGGCTTTGACCTTGAGCTGGTAGCTACTGTAGCTAGGGAGTGACCCCTGTTCCGGCTCACCGCCGTACGCGCGTGCGCATGCTAGGCGCTGGTCGCCGTCCGGCTGGCCGGGGCCCGAACGCCGCCGCGTCGTGGGCGTTTTGGGGGCCCCGGAGACGACCGTTCTTATCCCTCCGCTTCCCCGTCCATAAATGGCGACGAGCCCTCCCCTTCCTTCTTCTCCTTCCGCTCGGCCACCGACGACCGCCCCGTCGTTCTCGGCCAAATTCGTAGCCGCCAAGCCACCATAGCCCAATTCGCCGTATAGCCAATCACTTGACTCCCTTGCGCGTCGTTTGAGTCCCTGTGCATGAGCTCTTGTGTAGAGGGGTCACCGGAACGCGTGTTGGCGTTCTCTGTTTCCGCCGGAGCGCCGCCGTGGGTCGGTTCGACGCGCTTAGCTCGCTACGGTGAGCTTTCGTTCGTCTCGGTTTATGTTCTGTGCTCTGACTACCTCCTGGGTGCTCATGTTCGTGATAGTTGCTCGGTTGGCGTTTTAGCTTTGCGGGAACGGGACGGTCGTCACCGGTGGAACGTGGCCGCAGACGTCGTCATCATCAAACACCCACCTCTGCCCCGCCTCGGTCTTTTCCCGCTATCGTCCTACCATTTGGGTGAGCCACTGATCCTTTTCAAACCTTTTTAATTGTCTAAACTGTCTTCTTACAGTCGGAAAAGTGCCGACCGCGCCGCCGTGTCCGCCATGGACGGGCTTACCCCGTCGAAGGCACGTAGGGTTTAGGTTTAGGGCACTAGGTGGTCAGTTTGGTGCTGGAGTCTATCGGGCGCGGTCGGTTTGGCCATTGAGCTCGTCGCCGGCGGGTTCCGCGGCAAGCCGCCGCGTGCACGCGCGTGTGGAGGTCCGGCGTGAGGAGAGGGAAGAAGCTGACGGCTGGGCCCGGGCTGTCAGTGTCTGTGTGTGAGAGAGGAGAGAGCGCGGGTGGGTTGCGGCCGTGTTGGGCCGGCCTGCTGTGCTGGGCCGATCCGGGTCAGGATTAGGTTTTCTCTTTTATAAGCATTTCCGAGAGCTTTTCTATTTTTAATTAATATGAATAGTACTCTGTTTTGTTAGTTTCATATAAATATTTCTGTTGCACCTAAAATCACAAAAAAAATTGTGGATGCTCTCTGTAATGGGTAGTATTTAATAAAAATATTAAATGTAAGGTTTGAGTACTTTCTTTAGGAGCCAAAAATCAGTAAATTAATTGAAAAGTGTAATTTTAATGAATTTTAATTAATTCCCTGTTGATCCAAAAATCATGAAAAATTATTTGGTACTGTTTTAGGATGAGAGCTATCTGTTGGTAAAGTTTGGCATCAAATGGAAATAGTTTAATCATTTGTTAATTAAATACCTGATTAATTGCTTAATAAAATAAATGAAAACCTTAATCATTTTGGGTTGGTGTGAATTTTGGATTGATTGTGGCCTTAGGTCAAACACCCTTATGACCTGGGGCAGACTTTTAGAGACAATTACTTTGAATAGGTGGTAGATGATAATAGTGTTCAAAGGTTATTTTATCTATTATTCCATGTACCGTTTTATCGCATTGCATTCATGCATTCATTATTGCATACGTGTAGTGACCGGTGATTCGGAGGTGAAAACTTAGGGGACTGCTGAGGAGACTGCTCCAAAAATTGTGCAAGGCTTCGACATTTGTGGCACCGACCCTGACCCGACTCTTTTTGCAATCCAAGACAAGCCCCGGTGCATTAGCCCCTCCTTATATTTAAAATGTTTTATCACTTGAGTTAATCTACTTTATTAGGTTAATAGGAGTTGAGTGATAACCAATTGATGCATTACCTTTCCTTGACCACTAATTACACCCCGAGAACCTGATTTAATTAAATATTTAAAAATGCTTAGCCCTGCTTAATTGATTTAGATTTGCATAAAAATACTATTTTGAAATATGATAATATGCAAAGGATGAATCATTGAAAGAGAAGGGTATGGTCTTCATTGATTGGCAGTGTACTTGGCCAGTCCATTGTCATCAATGGGGACGGGTTTTCCGGATGGTGGTCATATGTTTGGGTTAGAGTCCCAACTTATCGTCGCCAACGGAAAAGGGATGTGAAAACCGGGTGGTTATCAGGGTATTTGGGTTAGAGTCCCAGTATCCAACGGAAAGTATTAGAGACCGTTCGTTGTCGGCCTGCTGTGATCGAGACTTTGCAACTAGCCACATACTACGGGAAGCCCTATCTCCGGTAGCTCTATTGCTTGAACCGAAAACCACGCACTGAGAGTGGAGAGATGGCGAGAGTAGCGTGTACCCTCGTGGCCGTCGTGCCTGGAGACGAGAGGAGTACTATGCTTTCGGGTGGCGCAGGACCGGTTCAGGGATGGAAAAGCCGTGTTGGACGGGGTTGGTATATGCAAGCTTAGGTGCTACATATGCAGTGTGGTTAGGGATCCCCAGCTGGGTATTAATCGATTCGAATCGTCGTGCTCCTCGGTTATGGAGACTTGATCCTCACACCTACATCGAAAAGTGGTTCGAAAGTAGGATATTTTTGAGAATGAATAAGTAAATTGGTTTGATGGACATATTAGTAAAGAATTGTGAATTATTACTATTGACTATTAATAAAGATTATTAAAATATTGAGAACAGGATTAGTAATGCTCTTTCCGCAAAATATCTTGACTCTTGCTAAAGCCTTACCTTGACTACCCTCAGCCTGTATTCCTGAGTCTCATTCCTTTTTCTTAGTCGGGTAAGTCTTGCGGAGTACCCCAGTACTCAGGGTTTGTTAACCCCATTGCAGGTAGTCAGCAGCAAGAGGTTTGTCTTGCCCCTTGCTGCGTAACCATCATCCAGGATAGTGAAGAAGAGTGAAGAGGACCTATGGGCAGGGTCCGTGTTACTACCTATCTTATTATGTTATGTCGTTGATCTACTACTGCTACTACTATTTGAACTATGGACTGTAATAACTGCATTTGGATTCTATTTGAACAACTGGTTTGTAATCTAAGTATTATTTAATCTTCCACACTTTTACTCTGATGTATTTTATTATGAAATGTTGTAATCCTGTAATGGCTTCGCAATGAGATCCTGTCGGAGAAACAGGTGCTGATGTAACCTGGCAGGGCTGCCTAGATCATCTAGGACACGGGCCCGGCTGTCAGAGGTCATTAGTGACAATGACAGGTGCCTGTGGGCCATGTGATTTAGGCGGTTCTGTTACATATCTGGAGAGAAAGTTTATCGTAATCGATGATGGGTCTCTGCGGGAACTCTTATGCCACTAGCCTCGCTTTGTGCCATATTCCTCTTCAGGAGGAAGACCCATTTGTATCCTTCAGGGATGACTTCTAGAGATGCTAGGTCTGCAGGCCTAACAACCTCTCTTTCAATAAGCGAGTGCAACTCTGCCTTAATTGCGGCTTTCCATTTGTCCCAATCTGAGTGCTTCCGACACTCTGCCATGCACTGTGATTTTGGATCCGGATCCATTGAGCCAGCAATTTTGAAGGTAAAAATATTTGTCGACAACAGTGGTCTTTCAAATATATAACTCTCCTGATCCCACATAATTAGTGGTGATCTCATTCATATCCTCTAACTCATCATGATTTCCCAAAACGATGGAGCTAGGGCGTTCTAATATTCCCATGCGATATTAAACGCGCGCCGCAATGGGATTTCCATCTTCAGGTTATCTCAACTTCGGGTTGAGTTGCCACTCCAAGGGCATTCTCGACTTCGGGTCGAGCTTCCTCAACTGAATCCTTAGGTGATGCAAGTGGCTCAGGAACTTGTCTACGCGGACGTCTCTGCGGACCCTTGTCCGAGCACCTGGAGGTCTCCCCCTCAACCTAGGATCGGGTGAAGAAAACAGAGTTGGTAACCTTCTGGGTTACTCATACCCTCTCCGGCGCATTTACTACAGGTAAATGTGACATTGTCACTCTTTTTGATCAGTGAAGGCATTTGGCAGCTTATTTGCAACATTTTGCAAATGCATATTCCTCTGAACTTCTGGTTCAGATTGACTAGTGCATGCGTCTAAGGAATGCATTCCATCATTCCTTTCTTGCAATTTCCCGGCATTCTTCTGGATGCCTATCTCCCCCTACTGCTAGAAAATGCAATCAGTGTACCGAGCCTTATGAAGATCCCCAGTCATATGCTCATGTATCCTCAACTTCTGGTGGGATCTCAATAATGTACGCTAATGTGGCGTTACTGGCACATATACCGCACAATTAAATATACGCAGATGGAAAATACTTTGATTCTTTCACATGCACTAGCTTTAAGGGGGCGTGCAGTTGGCCTAAGTTGGATTAGTGCTACAACGTGTAGCACTACATGGCCCCAACTACAGGTTGGCAGCCTACAATTCTGCATCAGTGGTCGTACAATCCACTTGATCCTTCGATCAAGTCTTTAACTATACCATTTTTGCATATCCCAAATCTTCAGGATGAGCAAAGCCTCTATAGCTAGCAGAATGTGATGATTCTTCTCATCATACCCAACTCAGGATGACCCAATTTGTCATGCCGTATTCCCTGAATATTATTTTCATCGCAACATATCCCTCAGTGGGTTTCCCATGAGGTATGAAAATTTGGGGATTTATGTAAGGACCGGATAGGCTAGAGGGGGGTGAATAGCCTATTAAAATTTCTACAAATCACTAGACCACAAGTTAGAATATAACAAGACTATTACAAAGTGTTGACGGTAGTTATTACTCATTTTTATCTATCAAATAAACATAAATCAAGGGCATAAAACAATACACAATATAGTTATGGGGTTTGATTCTAACAAGTTCCACGAGTTTTGGTGTTCTCACTTGTTTTGCAGGGTATAAAAGGATATTCAATTTTTCATCAATTAAAACAAATGAGGAATTTGAGTTCACCATTGCATAGAGCTCGTCGAGACGATCAAAACGGACCTATGGTTTGCTATTTTTGGAGTCCGGAATAAAGAGATATGGATTTTACGAACACTAGAAGATTCTAAAACCTGAGCTGCGGGATTAATTGGGCCTAAATCAGAATTTGGCCCATTAAAGCCTATGTGCACATGGTGGAAAGGCTTAGTACCATATTGCTTGCCCAAGGTGGAGGGGAGGCCAGGCGCCTCTATATATACAGCCTCAGGGACCCCCTAGGCTCCATCCCTTTCATTATTATAATTCATATTGTCTAGTTAGGGATTGGATGGAGAGGTGCCCATTGAAGGATAACCTCTCTCCAATGTAGTAGATTAGTTCTAGTTGAGAGTTAGGGAGAGCGGAGCCATGCTTCGGTTCTGGAGAAGTCTTCAGGGGTCTGGTATATCTTTGTATCTCATCTTTGTTAGACTTATGCTTTTATATATATATCTTCTCTATTTACTTATATGCTTTACTATGTGATTGGTTAGTATCGTTATTATACCTTGGCATAGGATCTCCGTTCGTATTGAGTGCTCTAGTTATCACGTGTAATTAGAGTAGTATTCATTGGTGTAGACGTGGTGTCTAGGCTAGTGTTTACCTGAGATTTCGTCCAATTCTTACGGTTAGTTGTGGTAGCCCCAGAGGTGACAGCTCTGTTGGTCTTCCTATTCCACAACGTCGGAGTTGGTGTCTCGTAAATCTTTTTGGCAGCCTTCTCCCGATTACCCCTTCCCAGTCTATTCGAGAATCGGAAAGGTACCGTTGCTCCAAAGTGCTATTGTGTGATTGCTTCACCTACCTATCCTTTAGTTATCTTAGAACTCAAGTAATAGAGAAGTATTTAGGAACCAAACTCTCCCGTTGTCCTCTCAACTTAGCTAGACTACTCATTTATCTTATAAGTGATTACTATGCATAACTCCTATCATTTATCACTTACCCCTATTATAGTCTAGTTGGTCTACTAAGTTAGTAGATACATGATGGTAGCTATCAGATTCTTTAACCATTGTTTTCCTGTGGTAAAATATAAATAACGATACCTGAAATACTCGTGGTAAAATGCTACAATGGTATTCTGTGCGCTTGCGGAATCTTTCATATTCTATTTGCACTTAATAAATACCAACAAGCATTTTTGGCGCCGTTGCCGGGGAAGCAATTGGCATAAGAGTTTTATAGTGATCTTGATGTCTGTTAATTTAGTGTACTACTAGATTTAGTAGGGTTAACCCTGTTCTGTTGAGTTGTGGAATAAGACAGGACAGCAGAAGCCGTTTTGACCTTCCGGCAAGTTTTCACAAGACAAGAAGATACATTGAAGAGCCCAGTGTGTCTGAACATTCAAGATTCATCAGTAATGGAACCCTGCCATCTCACAGGTTTGCACACATATATGTATTTCTTTCTAACCCTGTGTAGATTGGAGAAGGTGGTCGTCGTCACAACTATTGAAATCACATCTCAAGTGACAAACATAGAGGCTGTGCTACACACAAGTCATGGTAAGTATGATCAAGAAAGTGAGAAAGTCTTGCTCATGGACTTTAAACTTTTGAGTAGTTATCTTTTAATTCTTGCATCTCATTGCATATTTATTTTAATCCATGCATCAACACCATTTATTTTATATTCCCTCATCCATAGCATGTTCAATTCTTGCATACATCCATACCACTTGCATATTAAAAAGAAAAAATATATATATACACACCCCTCTCTATGATCATATTATTTTATCTCTATTTTAATAAATCCTTGTAATGCTTTCATGCTACCTTTACTTACTATAGTTTATGGCTGGAATAATTTCATACATCTCTTAAATAAAGCATGGTGCCTAGTTTAGGAGTGTTTGATCCTACTTTGAAAGGTTTTTAATCTAAGTTTATTAACTAAAAGTGTAATAATTAGAAGGTCTCCTAAGAACGACTTTATGTCCTAAAATAACCACTCTTGAAAAAAATAACGTGAACTTGTATCTTTTGATGTAATACTCTTGAGAATTGAGCATAGAGTTATAATTGTAAAAATATTCCCTCGGATATTTTTGTCACTAACCATTCCAGGCTTGAAGTAGAAGGATGACATCATTAGGTATGTCCTACCAATCATCATGCAACATTAATCCGTCCAAACTTAACTTTGCCTTGCAAAATTCAAGCTTGGGGGAATGTGCTTATTTAGAAAATATTCTGTTGCTAATATTGGTTGTCTCTACCTTGTCAATCCATGTTCAAATTGTTAATCAATGATCATGCTCTTTCAGCTCTGTTTGCATAACTCTCTATAAACTTTCATGTTACCTTTGTTCGCTAGAGTATACTTAAGGTTTGGAGAAATTTCATACACCTTTTAAATTAGGCATGGTGTTTAGTTTAAACTGTTTTCTAGAATCATAATTAGACAAGGTGCGATGTTTGATTTCCGAACCAAGAGGTGCGATGATTTTACTTTCAAAAGCTTTTTGAATTAAGCGTGGTGCTTAGGTTAAAATGCCTTCCTAAGTCAAATTGGACGTGGTGTCTAGGTTGATTTTTGAGCCGCTCGTATGCTGTAGTAGACACTGGATATTTTGTTGGACTAACCCTTGCAGAAAACTTCCAATTTAATTTGGGTAAGTCACGAGATAAATTCAAATCAGAGATGAGACAGGGCACATGCTGAATTTCAATAACTTTGCAAAGGAAGACATAGCTCATTCATTATGGATGGAAGAACTGTGAGTATTAATGATTCATTCCCTTTATCTTCTGCTGCAAGTTACTTGGACTCAAGCCATGCCTGTCTAGAACATGATCTATACTAACATAATATCAACCCTATCTTTTTAGTAGCGTAGATGGAACATGATAAAATTCTGGATAAACAACCTTTGTTCCAAAGTTGTACATCCCTTCGGGTATGTGTTGTCCATTAATCGGTTGCAGGCATAATAATAAATGGCGTGACAAGGTGTCATAAGATCAAAGAAGCAAAAGATGGCAAAGAGGATAAGCAACAAAGGAGACAAGATACTCATGACCAACTCAAGATGAAAGAAAAGGAAAGGACCACCAGTCATTTATTTTTCATTACTTAGTGCCATCTCGCTCTAATAATGAAGGTAATACCTTAAGGTAAGTGGTGACTATTTTCCTCTTGATCTTGGAATGCAGATAAATAAAGACACAAAAATGTTAGAGTTCCAGCTTTAGTTGATTAACCTAATTAACTTAACATGCTTTGTCCTTTAACATTGTTCATGGCATCATTATTTTGATCTCAGTCTTAACCAAATGTGCTAAAACATTGTATTCTATCTTTGGAAGATGATAGTCATACTCATGTGAAAATTTATATATTATGCAGAGATAGACAACCATTCCATTGGTTAAGCAATTTAAATCTTTTCTGCCATATGAACTGAAATGCAACATTAATGCTTAATCGTCTGATCTTACCACTCATGTCATGAGTAAAATAAATTATGCAACATCAACTTTGTCTTGTTCAATGCGCCTAAGGCTAGAGAAGAATAAATAAAGAGATAGATTTGGTTCCGTTGGTGTTTTTCCACCAGCAGAGCCCATGCACTTGATCTCTACCTTGGTTGTGCAAACAGGACAACACTTTGAGCAAAATTTGTTAATTCCCAAAATTCTACAAGTGAAGTTCTGCCAGCTTCCACTATTAATGCTCTACTTCAACTTGCTGGCCAAGCAAAGAACAAAAGTGACATCAACATCACTAGAGGTGCAACCATCAAGACCTTCATCTCTAAGACGGAGAGATACATAAGAGTGAAAAAAAAGTCCTGTCGGTAGACTTTAAATTCCGCACCCTTGCCATAAGGTAACATGGTAGTTATCTAATTAATTAGTATTCATAATTTACATTAATAATTTTACTTTAGCATATTCATCTTTATGCATATCAAAAAAAAAAGAGAAGAGAAAAGTCTTTATTGCTTTATTTATTGCATCATAAAACATTAAAGCCCCATGTGAATAAACTTATAGAATATTCGCTATGGTGGCATAAAAAAATATAAAAAAAATGATAATAGCATTTATATTTATTTTCTTGCATTATGCAAATCCTAAGTCCCATGAGAATAAATATTCTCCGTGGTGGCATAAAAATATATAGCATGCATACATATTTGATTGTTGCATAAGAAAGTTAAAAAAACCCTAAAAAGAGAATCATGCTAGAATCTATCAATTAAAATCAACTCAGAGAATAATCAATTACTTATTGGCTGACCGCTAACCCCTTAACACATTCGAGCCTCGAGTTTTGGTTTTCTTGTTGGAGTATAATTATGAAAGATAACACTATGTCTGAGGAGTGAGTCCATCAGTGGCGCCCACCAGACTGCTGCTGGTAAGCCCACTCTAAAGATCATCAACACCAAGTATTGCAAACATCTAGCTTGGGGAAAGAGCATCCCCTAGTTATCAGGAAACTATACCTATGCGATTATCGAGTCTGTTTTATAAAGTCATAAAATACCAAAAATATGTGAACACATGAAGGTTCACCAAAGTACCATAAGAAAATCTAAAAATACCAAAAATATGTGGGCACATGAAGGTCCACACTTTTTAGAAAAAACCCAAAAATATGCGGGCACACGAAGGTCCACCCAATTAGGAAACTTATGCTGGAAATATAAAACCAATCACTTACCATGGAGTGGTATTAACCTAACCCGTCTCCATGAAATTTGGTATTCTTGTTGGCAAATGAGTTTTACAGGATAATACAAGATCAAAGAGCTAGTCAACCTGACACCGTTACGCTGCCGGTACAACTGCTCCCATAAGGATCACTCAACTTGCAACATCAAAGACCTCATCAATATCTAGCTTGGGGGAGGGCACCCTCCACTTAAATTCAGCTAAGTATAAGTTTTCCATCTTTATTATTGTATCATAATGCTTTTCGTGTGAGTTAGCTAGTGAAATAAAATTTGAAAACCAAATAAAGAGTGTTTAGGTTAGTTAATGTGTTTGAATAAAATAAAAAGAGAGTGCTTACAATAATTTTGCTCAGACTAGATGGAAACCATGCTCAGAAATTTGATAAGTAGCACCTCACCATCATTCCTCATACCAACTTAGTTTTCAACCTTGAGTCATCCTAAGTTTTAGACGCAACCATTTTAACTTGAAGATTTACATTGAACCTGAAACTTGTGGGTAGCAAATGCTTGATTTGAGTCTAAGTAATTGAGGGATATGATATGCAAAGTTTGATCTGCTATTTATCTTGTTCCTAGTAATACTTGAATTCTGGAAATTTATTTTGAAAATCCTTAAAACCACATGATGAGTTCCTGTATGACAAGAGCTTTATAATCCTACCACAACCATACATACTAGATTAGGAAAACATACACATTATATGCTACTTGCTTTGTTTTGAGTTTAGTCAAGCTTTGTTGATATCTTAGGAACTTGTCATGCTTTTACAATCAAGAACACATGCACTCCACCTATAATGCACTACTCATATCTGAGTGGGCGCATCCACATTCCACATATTCCATCTAGATCCACCTAAAAATGTTCTACTCCTACACTAGGAGTAAACACTAAAAATATCCCATTGGTTACCCCAGATCAATGCTCCAAGGTTCTTGTTGCTATCTCTCAAAAGAAAAGGAAAAAGGGAAGTATTGTTGCAGAGAAGAGGCATGTGGCTATGCAAAAGAGTGAGATGAGAGAAAACAATGGGTACAAAGATGCCCGCCTGAGAGGTAAAAATGGACAAGTGTCCGAATTTATCAAAATAATGGGTACTGTGATGCCCGCCTGAAAAAGTAAAGAAGAAAAAGAAAAGAAAGATAGCCCATATTGTCCTGCAACACAATTCCCAAGTGTTTGAAAAACAGAGAGAGATGTCTCAAGGGGCAAACGAGTAGAATTAGGAATAGCCACCATATATATCCACGTACCACCTCACATCGACACACATGCACATCTAGATTTGATTGTATGACTTGTTCCTTTGGATCCATTGTTTGACTTTACAATATATTCATTGCAAGTATGTATGAGCTATCTCCTTACCCATAGGCTCCACACAAGCTATTAGTTATAGGGTGAGAGAGAGATGAGAAGGCATGCATCACTATTGCCTTGGTAAGGATCCACAAATATCACATATTGAGAGACTTGAGAGAGTCACACAAAGGAGACTCTGAGCATTATTTTGAAAACATGCAAAAACTCCAGGATAAGAGTTGAACAACAGACCTTGAGACATAGCTTTTAACTAAGACATTCTATCCTTCAATTACCCAAGACTCAAGAGAAAGCTACAAGATCCATGGTAAAGGTAATACAGGTATGTCTGAAGGTTAGCTTGGTCTACTCTAATCCTTGAGTACATCTTGGTTTAAAACTGAATACTTGTGAGGGGTAGCTATAACTTCTAATATATGCTAAGTTTGGCTTTGCTAAGGGACTAGCAAACGGTAAGCTTGGGGGAACTTGTTGACGGTAGTTATTACTTATTTTTACCTATCAAATAAACATGAATCAAGGGCATAAAATAGTACACAATATAGTTATGGGGTTTGATTCTAACAAGTTCCACGAGTTTTGGTGTTCTCACTTGTTTTGCAGGGTATAAAAAGGATATTCAATTTTTCACCGATTAAAAGTATCTCAAATGAGGAATTGGAGTTCACCATTGCATAGAGCTCGTCGAGACGACCAAAACGGACCTATGGTTTGCTATTTTTGGAGTCCGGAATAAAGAGATATGGATTTTACAAACACTGGAAGATTCCAGAACCTGAGCTGCGGGATTAATTAAAGGCTGCCCGATTAATTGGGCCTAAATCAGAATTTGGTCCATTAAAGCCTATGTGCACATGGTGGAAAGGCTTAGTACCATATTGTTTGCCCAAGGTGGAGGGGAGGCCAGGCGCCCCGATATATACAGCCCCAGGGACCCCCTAGGTTCTATCCTTTTCATTATTATAATTCATATTCTCTAGTTAGGGATTGGATGGAGAGATGCCCATTGAAGGATAACCTCTCTCTAATGTAGTAGATTAGTTCTAGTTGAGAGTTAGAGAGAGCGGAGCCATGCTTCGGTTCTGGAGAAGTCTTCAGGGGTCTGGTATATCTTTGTATCTCATCTTTGTTAGACTTATGCTTTTATATATATATTTCTCTATTTACTTATATGCTTTACTATGTGATTGGTTAGTATAGTTGTTATACTTTGGCATAGGATCTCTGTTCGTATTGAGTGCTCTAGTTATCACGTGTGATTAGAGTAGTATTCATTGGTGTAGACGTGGTGTCTAGGCTAGTGTTTACCTGAGATTGCGCCCAATTCTTACAGTTAGTTGTGGTAGCCCCAGAGGTGACAGCTCTGTCGGTCTTCGTATTCCACAACGTCGGAGTTGGTGTTTCGTAAAGCTTTTTGGCAGCCTTCTCCCGATTACCCCTTCCCAGTCTATTCGAGAATCGGAAAGGTACTATTGCTCCAAAGTGCTATTGTGTGATTGCTTCACCTACCTATCCTTTAGTTATCTTAGAACCCAAGTAATAGAGAAGTATTTAGGAACCGAACTCTCCCGTTGTCCTCTCAACTTAGCTAGACTACTCATTTATCTTATAAGTGATTACTATGCATAACTCCTATCATTTATCACTTACCCCTATTATAGTCTAGTTGGTCTACTAAGTTAGTAGATACATGATGGTAGCTATCAGATTCTTTAACCATTGTTTCCCTGTGGTAAAATATAAATAACGATACCTGGAATACTCCCGGTAAAATGCTACAATGGTATTCTGTGTACTTGTGGAATCTTTCATATTCTATTTGCACTTAATAAATACCAACAAGCATTTTTGGCGCCGTTGCCGGGGAAGCAATTGGCATAAGAGTTTTATAGTGATCTTGATGTCTGCTAATTTAGTGTACTACTAGATTTAGTAGGGTTACCCCTGTTCTGTTGAGTTGTGGAATAAGACAGGATAGCAGAAGCCGTTTTGACCTTCCGGCAAGTTTCCACAAGACAAGAAGATACATTGAAGAGCCCAGGGTGTCTGAACATTCAAGATTCATCAGTAATGGAACCCTGCCATCTCACAGGTTTGCACACATATATATATATTTCTTTCTAACCATTGTTTCCCTGTGGTAAAATATAAATAACGATACCTGGAATACTATCGGTAAAATGCCAAAAAGGTATTCTGTGCGCTTGCGGAATCTTTCATATTCTATTTGTACTTAATAAATACTAACACAAAGCACTAGCTCTAAACTACCCTACGCAAGCCACCTAGCACAATATGATACTTCACAAGAATATGCACTCAACCGCAAGAAAACAACTCCTCCGAACCTAAGGAGATGGCACCTAGACAAATAGTAAGCGCAAGGAAGAGTGATTGAGGAAGATTATACCGAGGGCTTGATGACGTGAAGATCAATCACGAGTAGAGCCAATCACCAAGAGATAGACAATATGAAAACCAAGTGATCAATCACCAAAAAGAAGCCGGAAGACCAATCATCCACTCGATGGTGGAGAAGAGAATGAACACCCGATTTTTACTGAGGTTCACGTGATCGCCGTCATGCTACTCCTCGTTGTGGCACCGGTCTTCCTTGGTGGATTGCGAGCTAGGCTTCACACGCCAATGCCTCACCGACAGCCGCTCACCAACACAAGGGAAGTGGCTATCAACCACGGGCAATCCATTAGAGTTGGCTTTGGCACTCCGCCGAGGATAACCACAAAACCCATCACAATCAATCACTTCAGTGTGGGCTTGAACAATCACCCATCAACCTCAACACCGAAATCACCTCCAAGCCGCTAGGGACACGACAATGCCCCAAGAGAAAAAGAACTCAGCCTTGGCTTGCTCTCAAGTGCTCTAGAATGCAATTCACTAAGCAATGATGCACTTGAGGATCACTCAACTCACAAAGATGATCAAAGATGCACAAATGAGTGAGTGGGAGGCTAGAGAGTGCTCACAAGAGTTAGCCAATGAATAAAATGTGCAAGGGTGTCACCAAGTGACCAGGGAGGGAGTATAAATACTCCCAAGTGCACTCCTAGACGTTACCCCTCAAAAACCAGCCGTTAAACAGCTTTTCAGGGCGTCGGACGCAACCCGTCGGACGCAAGCCTCGGTCCGACGCTCGGATTGAAGTCACGTGTCAGCACAGTTCAACCATAGCCGTTGGATCTCAACGGCTAACTGTTCGCACCTGAAATCCAACCGTTGGACGCTACAACCACCGGACCAACGTCCAGAGTCCGACGCAACAGAGGTTTGCCACAGAGCACCGTCGGACGCTGCTCGAAGGAGGCATCAGACTAACGAACACAGTCGTCCGACATTTTCAGAGAGGTTCCACAGCAATAAAAACCGTCGGACTTCAGTCCGACGCTCAGCGTCGGACCAAAGAGAAGCGTCCGACGCTCTACAGATCGCCATGTGTCAACACCCGCTGCTCACCACCGTCGGACGGTTGAGGAGAATGGTTCGACGCTCAGAAAATGAGCGTCTGACGCTTTCCAGCGAAACAGAACCAGGGTAGGGCGTCGGACACAGACCAATGGTCCGACGCAGCGCTACCACATAGTCCGACGCTCTGAAAACAGGCCTTTTCAAGTCTTTTTCACACCCCTTGCTTCTATGTGCTAACACTCAAGGTTCTCAACACTTGTGCACAGTGTGTTAGCATTTTCAAAACATTTTTCAAGGGTTTCTAACTTGATCTCTAGGTTGTGTTAGATTCAATGCCATGAAATGCAACCTAGAGCACTTGAAGGTAATCCAACACTCGTTCTCCCCTTAATAGTCGGCTATCTAACCTAAATGTGATCACACCTACTTGGTGTCTTGATCACCAAAAGAAAAACCTATTTGGGGTTATACCTTTGCCTTCTAGCTTTTCTTTTCACCTCTTTAAGTCCTTTTCTTTCACCTTGATCCACTTTTCTTCTTGTTCAATGGATGAGTCATCTTGATCAACACCATCTCCTACACTCCATATTCCATGGTTTGACTAACCTAAACCTTGCCACACTTAGCAACTTAGGTTAGTCCATAGGATGTCATTAATTATCAAAACCAAACTAGAGCTTTCAATCTTCCCCTTTTTGGTAATTGATGACATCCGGTACAGAGATAAGAGTTAAGTTTGTTTTTGAACTTGTGAGCTTGTCCAAACAAGATTATCATGTTTTGGAATGGACAAACAACACAAATTCGGTTTGGCGGCTATTTAGCTCCCCGTACATATGTGCATGAGTTTGGATTTTGAAACTTGCACATATGTATTATTAGAGAGTAAATTTCCATCAATATGTGCTAGGATGGTTAGGATAAACCTTTGAAGCATGATACCAATTGAAATTTTCATCGAAGTTGCGGAATTCTCCATCCTTAGCACTTATGATGACTAGATGATCAAAAAGCTTGAGCATGCCCGTGAGATCAATAATATAACCAATGCTCAAATACCACTTGGAAAGTATAAGATCATATAGCTACCACATAATCATGCTAGTTATCAAATCATCAATCAATTTTATACTATCATACACCAGTCAAGAACATGGCAATTGAAAATAAGTACATATGCAAATGCATCAAGCATATGTAAGTGCACATTCCAAATGCAACAACCAAGTTTCATGAGTTTGCTCCCCCTCAAGATGAGCTTATCTTAAGTAAAAGTTTTGATTCAAATTTTTTTGATCCCTTTACTTTGGCCTATTGCTCTTCCATCATCAGCCTTAATGATGGTTCATCGCGAAGATTAAGTTCTCTCCCCCTTGTTCTTTACCTTGTTCTTTATCTTTGTTTTTCTCCGCCTTGGCATTAAGTACCACAAAAGGGTCAAGTTAAAGGAGTGAGAGACATTCTTAGTCAAGTTTGGTTCAATCTAGCAAATTTGCACAAATTACTTAGCTCGGTTTGAACCAAAGACAAGCTTCTTCACGCCACTAGGAGTTATCTTGCCTATGTTGAGTTAAACACTTAGTTGCTCATTTAACTAGATTCAACACTAGGTTTGCATCTCCATGAATAAGTTATGTGCCATCACTAGATCAATCAATCAATCAAGCAATAGTGATGCCATATAGACTTTAAAACAATTTTGGCTTTCAATGAATGTCCTAGACAAAATAAAATCATGTCTATGTGATCTAGCAAGTCCTAGCAAAGTGAGAATGCACATGCCAAACAATGATACCTTTGCTTTGCTTGGAGGATAGACATGTCATAAGATATTCATGAAGTGCATGAACACATGTTGGAGTAGTCAAGTATATTCAATTCATTCCTTGGCTTGCAAAATCTAGCTTCATCAAGTGGCTTGGTGAATATGTCGGCTAGTTGATCATCGGTGCCCACACTTGTGATTGCAATATCTCCCTTTGCTTGGTGATCTCTTATGAAATGGTGCCTCACATCTATGTGCAAAGTTCTAGAATGTTGCACCGGATTGGTTGTGATCTTCACCGCACTTTCATTGTCACATAGCAATGGAACCTTATTGAATTTTAATCCATAGTCCTTCAAGGTTTGCTTCATCCATAGGATTTATGCACAACAACTTCCCGCACTAATGTATTCGGCTTCGGCGGTAGAGAGTGCAACACTATTTTGCTTCTTGGATGACCATGATACTAGTGACCTTCCCAATAGTTGACAAATACCGTAAGTGCTCTTTCTATCAATCTTGCAACCGGCATAGTCTGCATCCGCATAACCAATCAAAATGAAGTTTGATCCCTTAGGATACCACAATCCAATGTTAGGTGTGCTCTTTAAATACCTCAATATTCTCTTTGTAGCCTTCAAATGACTGTTGGCATTTCTTAACGTCGTTACAAAAGATAGACTAAAAGTCCATCCCCGGCAACGGCGCTAGAAATGTTTGTTGGCATTTCTTAACGTCGTTACAAAATATAGACTAAAAGTCTATCCCCGGCAACGGCGTTAGAAATGCTTGTTGGCGTTTCTTAGCATTACTACTAAACATAGACTAAAGGTCTGTCCTTAATAATAATACTTAGAAACATAAGTTGACATTTCCAACCACCATTACTTCAGAAAGGTAATCCTTGGCCCTTCGCCGGCCTAGGTAATGCAGTCTGGTAATAGCAGTTAGAAGTGCCGGATTGGCCTTCCTAACCGTCATTACTTACGATATGCAAAACTGTGGCATGGCGCCGTGGGGTGCAACAAGAATTATAATCTTTAAGTAACGGTACTTAGGTACGCCAATCGATAGCTCAGTAAGGAATAAGATTACTCTACAAGCGCACAAAACTATTATTGTAGCATTTCAACCCGTGAGTAGGGTGTCGTATTTATAATTTCCCGTGGGAGGGCAATATGCATCAAGCGTGGTGTAAACATGATCACTTATTGAGTGCAATGGTAGGCATAGAGTAAACAGGAATAAAACATGATTTCAAGATAGTGGACACACATATGGATCAACCTCAAGGATTAAAGGAAAATAAAGAATAAAAGAATATATCTAACTGAGCAGGCATTGGTCATATATAATTATACAAAGAACTGTTAGCAAATCATCTCATTAGTAGTTCGAGTATCAGGACTAAGTCTGGGGTGATAGAGAGATCCCCGCAGCTAGTCTGCCAGCCGATAGAGACTTTACGAACTCATACTCAATATCCAAACGTGGGGGAATGCTAGGGATGGACAGGGCTATCACCACCTGTCCACCTACCCCTCTGCCCGTGGGACACCGACATATCCGCCGATCTCCGCATATCCAAGCTCCATGCTTGCATACTTGGAAACAACTCCTAACCCTTGCGGACCCAACCCTTCGGATTGACAGGCTAGGTTAAGAGCAACCATGACAGCACGACGAACCATCACCTCATTCCTAGTTCTTCCTCTATTCATACTAATTTGATGAACAATGAAGAACGATGATGAACAAGTCAAGAACATGATACATAAACTATGTTCTAGCTCATGTACTATGCTCATAGCAAGATCATAACTAGACTCTAGTTCATATGCATAATCATATAAGTATGATAAGAACTTGCTCATGGAAGAAGACCGAATTGTATTCATACCAAGATGATCCTTTTATTCCAAGGAGACAAGCTCTCCTTGATAGCTCTTGCCTTGCTCACAAACTACTAATACTACTCTAAAGATACAAGTGAGAAGTGTGAGGCAGATGACTCCAAAATGATGTGTGTGTTGAAGGGGATGGAGCACCATCTATTTATAGTGGTACTATGACGGTTTGGCTCATCTAAACATGGAAGGAAGTGAAACCGCCATCAGCAAACTGCCATCAGCACCGCCTCCGAAGATGGGCCCGAGAGGCCCCACCTGGGGGGCGGTCGCCCCCGGGGGCGGTCGGTCCCTGGGGAGCGCCATCTGGCGACCGCCTTCGGGTGGTCGGTTGCTCCCTGGGCCTGGGCCTCTCCCGTGGTTGCGGATGGATCCAATTACGCTTTGAAGGCGGGCTTCTTTAGTATTCTTCGTTTGCGCATTTGTCGGATTCGTCATTTGACTTTGCGCTTTCTCCATGTTGATGCGTATTTCCACTTGTTATGCCATAAAACCTGTAAAACATGAATGCTAGGGTACAAGTAGAACTTGTTAGTAGTAAAGGCATATGTGCTAGAATATGATTGTTAATCCTCTTTTTAGTCTAAGTTGGTGGTATAAAATTTATCCATAAGGAACACCAACAATGACTTTCTCTTGGAGAGGCTTGATATCTTGCACACATGCACACACTAAACATCACATGCGGCCTAGAAGCGGTCACATAGAGTAGACTACCAATCATAAACCGATATTGCTTTTGATCAACCAATTCACCTTCTTCATCTGGTTCCAAGCTTCCACTAGTGCCCATTGGAGTTGAGATTGCCTTAGCATTTTGCAATCCAAACTTCTTCACCATGTCCTTGATATACTTGCTTTGGCTCACAAAAGTTCCATTCTTCAATTATTTAATTTAGAGTCCAAGAAAGTAACTAAGTTCACCAACCATGGACATCTCGAACTCTTTGGCCATCATTTCTCTAAACTTCTCACAAAATGCTTGACTTGTTGACCCAAAGATGATATCATCAACATAGATTTGCATGATGAATAAGTCATTACCAATCTTCTTGGTGAAGAGAGTTTGTCAACCTTACCCATCTTGAACCCTTTAGAGAGTAGGAAATCTCTCAACCTCTTATACCATGCTCTTGGTGCTTGTTTCAAACCATATAGAGCCTTCTTGAGCTTGTACACATGGTCAGGCTTCTTGTCATCTTCAAAACCAGAAGGTTGCTCAACAAATACTAATTCATTGATGTAGCCATCTAAGAATACACTCTTGACATCCATTTAATAGAGCTTGATATTATGAGCACATGCATAAGCCAATAGAATCCGGATTGCTTCCAATCTTGCCACGGGTGCATAGGTTTCTCCAAACTCTAAGCCTTCTATTTGAGTGTAACCTTGTATAACCAATCTAGCTTTGTTCCTCACAACAATCCCGTCTTGATCTTGTTTGTTCCGGAAGACCCACTTGGTGCCAATCACATTGTACTTGCTTGGTCTTGGAACTAATTCCCATACTTGATTTCTCTCAAAGTTGTTTAGCTCTTCATGCATAGCATTTATCCAATCCTCATCTTTGAGTGCCTTCTCAATATTAGTAGGTGAAGGGTTGAGATGGCGGACTAGAGGGGGGTGAATAGTCCGAACAAAAATTAATCGCAGCGGAAATAAAACCTATTTGGTTCTAACGACAATTCACCCCTCTAACTAAGACTCTAAGCACCTTACAAAAGATCCTAGCAAGAAGCAAAGGTGCAAGCCTAGCTTGAGTTTCCCTAAACCGTTCTAGCGCAAGGTCACACAAACCTAAGCACTAGTACTTAAAGCACCGGGGAAACCCCTACCAACTAGCAAGCAAAAGAGCACTAAGCACCTAAGCTCACTACTTGCTCAATGACAAGGATACACAATCCTAATCAAGGAGCGTAACTTACTTAGCTACACATGCTAAGCAAGACACTAGTTCTAAGCTACACAAGCTAAGGATGTGAGTGGCAAGCTACACAAGCTAACCGGTCTCACAAGAGCAACTACAACTACACAAGTAAAGTAATGCACAAAATAAATAACTTGTGTAGAAGGGAGCAAACCACCGCGAAGGATGGGAAGATGTTGACGCGTTCTCGGAGGTTCACTTGTCGCCACAAGCTACGTCCTCCGTTGAGATAAGCTCCAAGGTTGCCGCCAGTCCTCTTGCTAGTGGTGACCCGCAAGTCACACTCTCCCACGTGGAGTGCTTACCACAAGCTCTAGCAGTTGACTCGGCCGGACCACCTGTTGCTCTTCACGTCTCGCTCTACTAGCGATGCTCTTCGCGATCTCCCGCAGGGTGAGCTCCAACCCCTCACAAAGCTTCTCCGGAGCCAAGCACAATCTTCTTGCTTACTTCACGGAGCCACAAGCCACCAAGCCGTCTAGGAGGTGGCAACCTCCAAGAGTAACAAGCACCACCGGCTTGCAACTCGATCACCTAGTGCCACTCCAAGATTAACAAGCACCACCGGCTTGCAACTCGATCACGTAGTGCCACTCGAAGTAATCTCACAATGCAATGCACTAGCGATCGATCACTCACTTCTCCGATGTGAATTGCATGAGCACAAGTGAGTTGGAGAGCACTAAGTCATGCACAAGCAAGGGAAACACATTCCCAAGGTGCAAGACACTCTCACAGCCGGCCACACCCTCCTATAAATAGCCCTCAAGCCAAAGGAGCCGTTACCAACTCAAACCGGCTGTCGGACCGAGCGTCGGACCGTCGCACGCGCTACCGTCGGACTAATGTTCATGGTCCGACACCTTGGATTTGCGCCACATGTCACTAGCCATTTGAATCCAACCATTATCGTGCTCTAACGGCTCTCTGAGAGCATCGGACCATGCGTCGGACCGGAGCGTCGGACCATTGCTTAGGGTCCGACGGTCAACAGAGAGTTTTCCCGAGAGCAAAATAGCGTCAGACTGTCCCGGGGTGGGCGTCGCAATATACCTCAAAGGTCCGACGCTTTAGCCCCTTCGAACGGCTGTTTTCAGGGCGTCGGACTGAACCATCGCACTGATCTGACGCTTAGCGTCGGACTATAGTTTCTCAGGGTCCGACGCCTGCCCCTCGTTCGGTAAAACGGCGATATCTCTTAGCTCCGAACTCCGATTTCGATGATATTGGACATTTTGGAAAGCTTATTCAGAGGGCTACACAACTCATATGATTGCTTGATCCAAAACACAAAGGATAAAAATAGTTTATCCATCCAAGATCTAACCAAGCTTCCTGCGAGCTCGAAACTTCCACCCTTTTGCAAATGTGCCAACTCCAAAGTGTTCCACTACCTTGTGCATGTGAGTTAGCATTTTCACAATCATTTTTCAAAGGGTTTTTCACTCTTTTCACCACGCCACTCGATCCTATCAATGCATGCAAGTCAGATCGCTCAAGTGGCACTAGATGACCGATATGCAAACAAGTTTGCCCCTCTTGATAGTACGGCCATCTATCCTAAAATCCGGTCAAGCACTTCTCTACTCAATCATAGACCGGTGAAATGAAAATGCCCTAGGTTATACCATTGCCTTATGCTTTCCATTCCAATCACCGTCTCCGACACTATTGATGCCGGTGCAACACATGCACTAACACCTCAACAATGATATGATCCACTTCATATCATCACGTGGCTTTTGGTTCATCGATCCTCGACTTCACTTGCTCTTCACCGTTGCGTTGGTCCATTAGCGCCAAGCCCACTAGTTTGCCCTTCACACTTGCAACCGGTCCGTCGACACTTCTCCACCTAGCCACATGACTCTATGTCATGTCTCATGCGTTTAGCTCCTTCATACCATATGTGTGAGGTAAGCATCATCTCCAAGCCATTTCCACCTCCATGACATAAATGCTCACACACATGTACCTGTGGACTAATCACCTGTGTAATCAATACTTAAACACATATTAGTCCACCTAAGTTGTCACTCAATTACCAAAACCAAACAAGGACCTTTCAGTAGGCTCCTCTTGTGAGACAAAAGAATAGTGCTCACAAAAAGATGCTACCCTTGACCTTATTTGCACACCTCTACTAATATCATCAATAATTTGATGTAGAGGATGATCTCTTGCAATATGAGTAGGTTGGAGTACATGGCTTAAACTTGCATTTTGTACTTGGCCTTGATCTTGATCTTGACTTTGATCTTGATCTTGGGCTTGAGAGTCACTTGAGATTGCTTGATTTGCATCATCTTCCACTTGCACAATAGGAGGGTTGACTTCATCATCATTTTCATCAACTTGTCTTGGCCTAATGTCACCAATGTCCATGTTCTTCGTAGCATCAACTAATTGAGGTCCTCTCACATCATCAAGATTATCCTTCTCATCTTGTGACCCAATAGTTTCATCAAACTCAATATCATGGACTTCTTCAACTATCTTATGTGCCAAGTTCCATACTCTATAGGCTTTTCTTGTAGTTGAGTATCCAAGTAGGAACCCTTTATCACATTTCTTCTTAAACTTCCCCAAACGAGTGCCCTTCTTCAAAATATAGCATTTGCAACCAAACACTCTAAAATATGCAATGTTGGGCTTTCTTCCATTCAAGAGCTCATAGGGTGTCTTCTTCAATATTGGATGACAATATAGACGGTTGCTAGAGTAGCAAGCCGTGTTGATAGTTTCGGCCCAAAACTCATCACTAACATTGTATTCACTTAGCATTGTTCTTGCCATATAAATGAGAGTTCTATTCTTTCTTTCAACAAGCCCATTTAATTGTGGAGTGTACTTGGCTGAGAATTGATGCTTGATACCCAAATCATCACATAGCTCATCAATTCTTGTGTTCTTGAACTCACTACCATTGTCACTTCTCACTTGCTTCACCCTTGTATCAAACTCATTTTGGCTTCTCTTGATGAAAGATTTGAAGATTTCATACACTTCGCTTTTGTCAACTAGAAAGAATACCCAAGTGTATCTAGAGAAGTCATCAACTATCACAAAGCCATACTTTCTTTCTCCAATGCTTACATAAGTGGTTGGATCAAACAAATCCATATGCAATAGCTCAAGTGGACTAGATGTACTCATCATGCCTTTCTTAGGATGTGTATTCCCAACTTGCTTTCCAAATTGACAAGAACTACATAACCTATCATTCTCAAAGTGTACATCCTTCAAGCTTCTAACCATATCATGCTTGACCAATCTTCCAAGTTGCTTCATGCCAACATGTCCAAGCCTTCTATGCCATAACCAACCAAAACTTGACTTAGAGATCAAACAAGATGAGAGTTTTGCTTCACTATCATTGAAATCCACCAAGTATAATTTCCCATATCTAAATCCCTTGAAGATCAAGTTGGAACCATCCACACTCACAATCTCAACATCATCAATACCAAAGATGCACTTGAAACCAAGATCACAAAGTTGTGCAACCGACAATAAGTTGAAATTGAGAGATTCAACTAGCAACACATTGGATATACTCATATCATTTGAGATAGCAATCTTGCCTAAGCCTTTCACCTTGCCTTTGCCATTATCACCAAATGTGATAGAATCAAACTCTTGCTTGCCACTTGTGTTGATAGAATTGAACATACTAGACTCTCCGGTCATATGTTGAGTGCATCCACTATCAAGCACCCAATGTCTTTCTCCGGCTTTGTAATTGACCTACAAAGAGTAAATTAATTGGTTTTAGGTACCCAAGCATTCTTGGATCCTTGGAGGTTAGTGACCAAAGACTTGGGAACCCAAATGGATCTTCTCCTTGGGTTACCACTAGGTGTACCAATGTACCTGGCTTTGACACCCTTCACTCCCTTGGTGAGCATGTAACAAGAATCAAGGCAAATTGAAGTCGCACTAGCAAATTTGACTTGCTTGATCTTGTTGCTATGCAATATTGCTCATTATGCCCCCACTTGCTTGCATCTTTGGCAATATCTACCATTGCTCCTCACAAAACTAGCTTTGGGAGTCACAAAAGCGGCCTTGCCTTTCTTGGGGTATAGCCTAGTCCCTCCTTAGAGTGACTAAATCTTTGGCTACTCAAGCACTTTAGCAAGCGGGCATCCCCACCATAGACATTGCCTAAGGCACGGGTGAGCTTGTTGACCTCCTCCTTGAGGTTTTTGTTTTCTACCACAAGTGAGGACTTAGAGTCATCAACTTTAGGTGAAATAGGAGTGGTAGAGCTACAATAAGGGTTAGTGACAACAATAGTAGTAGAGGGAATTGACTTGTCACTAAGGATGTCACATGATAAACCCATGTCACATGTCTTGATGGATGCCCTCTTCTGATTTTCGGTTACTAGAGAGGAATGAGCTTTCTCTAGCTTGGTGTGAGCCACCTTGAGGTTCTCATGGGCTTCCATTAGCCTCTCATGAGACTTCACGAGCTCATCAAAGGATTGCTCAATGGCTATCTTGCCTTTGCGCAATTCTTTGCACTCCTTTCTCTTGGCCTCAATGTAAGTATTGGCATCATCAAGCATGAACATAAGCTCATCACATGAGAGCTCCTCCTCATCACTCTCATCATCGGATTATACCTTGGATGGCTTGGCCATCAAGCATGTGGATGGAGTGTCGAAAAGAGATAGCTTGATGTTGAGAGCAATACTAGCAACGGCCTTCTTCTTGATGGTCTTGCTCTCATCATCATTATCATCCTCATCGGTAGAGGCATCACTATCATCCCAAGTGACGCAATATGATTGCCCCTTCTTCTTCTTCTTTTTGAGTGTCACATTCTTGTTCTTCTTATCCTTCTTGTCCTTCTTCTTGCTCTTCTTCTCATCATCGCTTTCATTGTCGTTGTCACTGTTGACGTTAGTTATCTATCATTTTTATCCATCAACTAAACATGAATCAAGGGCATAAAACAATCCACAACATAGTTATAGGGTTTGATTCTAACAAGTTCCACGAGTTTTGGTGTTCTCACTTGTTTTGCAGGGTATAAAAGGATATTCAATTTTTCACCGATTAAAAGTATCTCAAATGAGGAATTGGAGTTCACCATTGCATAGAGCTCATCGAGACGATCGAAATGGACCTATGTTTTGCTATTTTTGGGGGTCCGAAATAAAGAGATATGGATTTTACAAACACTGAAAGATTCTAGAATCTGAGGTGCGGGATTAATTAAAGGGAGCGGGATTAATTGGGCCTAAATCAGAATTTGGCCATTAAAGCCTATGTGCACATTGTGGAAAGGCTTAATACCATATTGCTTGCCTAAGGTGGAGGGGAGGCCAGGCACCCCTATATATACCGCCCCAGGGACCCCCTAGGCTCCATCCCCTTTCATTAATATAATTCATATTCTCTAGTTACGGATTGGTTGGAGAGGTGCCCATTGAAAGATAACCTCTCTCCAATGTAGTAGATTAGTTCTAGTTGAGAGTTAGGGAGAGCGGAGCCATGGTTCAGTTCTGAAGAAGTTTTCAGGGGTCTGGTATATCTTTGTATCTCATCTTTGTTAGACTTATGCTTTTATATATATATTTCTCTATTTACTTATATGCTTTACTATGTGATTGGTTAGTATAGTTGTTATACTTTGGCATAGGATCTCCGTTCGTATTGAGTGCTCTAGTTATCACGTGTGATTAGAGTAGTATTCATTGGTGTAGACGTGGTGTCTAGGCTAGTGTTTACCTGAGATTGCGCCCAATTCTTACGGTTAGTTGTGGTAGCCCCAGAGGTGACAGCTCTGTCGGTCTTCGTATTCCACAACGTCGGAGTTGGTGTTTCGTAAAGCTTTTTGGCAGCCTTCTCCCGATTACCCCTTCCCAGTCTATTCGAGAATCGGAAAGGTACTATTGCTCCAAAGTGCTATTGTGTGATTGCTTCACCTACCTATCCTTTAGTTATCTTAGAACCCAAGTAATAGAGAAGTATTTAGGAACCGAACTCTCCCGTTGTCCTCTCAACTTAGCTAGACTACTCATTTATCTTATAAGTGATTACTATGCATAACTCCTATCATTTATCACTTACCCCTATTATAGTCTAGTTGGTCTACTAAGTTAGTAGATACATGATGGTACCTATCAGATTTTTTAGCCATTGTTTTCCTATGGTAAAATATAAATAACGATACCTGGAATACTCCCGGTAAAATGTTACAATGGTATTCTGTGCGCTTGCGGAATCTTTCATATTCTATTTACACTTAATAAATACCAACAAGCATTTTTGGCGCCGTTGCCGGGGAAGCAATTGGAATAAGAGTTTTATAGTGATCTTAATGTTTGCTAATTTAGTGTACTACTAGATTTAGTAGGGTTACCTCTGTTCTGTTGAGTTGTAGAATAAGACAGGACAACAGAAGCCGTTTTGACCTTCCGGCAAGTTTCCACAAGACAAGAAGATACATTGAAGAGCCCAGGGTGCCTGAACATTCAAGATTCATCAGTAATGTAACCCTGCCATCTCACACGTAGCCCCAAAACCTACCTCGATGGATGCGTTAGAGTCTTGTGAGTGCGTTGGGCCGGTTGGTTTGGCCGGAGACCTCGTCGGCGGCGAGCTATCGCCGGTCAGTGCCTGTGTGCGTTTGAGAGGGACCTCGGGTTAAAAGGAAACGAAGTCCAGGGGGTTATTCGCAAAGTGCTAGACTTATGTGAATAGTAGACTGTGGAGTGTGGGTTTATTACTGCGTAGCTCGAGGGGTTTTTGGCAAAGTGGCCAAGGCACCGCGCGGGCAGGCTGAGTTGGGCCGGCCTGTTCGCTCGTGGGCCGACTCGGGCCGAATCGGTTTTTCAATTTTTGCTGGAATTAAATGTCTTTTTCTATTTCTCGATGATAGGAATAGTACTGCTACTTGTTATTTTTATAGGAATATTTCTGTTGAGACAAAAATCATGAAAATAATTGTGTATGCTCTCTGTAGCATGTGGTATTTAATAAAAATATTAAATATAGGTTTTGGACACCTTCTGTAGGAAATAAAAATCAGCACAATAATTGTTAAATGCAACTTTGAGCAATTTTAATAAATTCTAGGGTAATCCAAAAATCAGGAAAATTTATATGGTACTGTTTTAGGGTGAGATCTATCTATTGGTTAAGTTTGGGTTAAAATGAAAACTGTTAGATCATCTATTAATTAAGTGTTAGATTTATTGGATAATAAAATGAATATAAACAATTAATCCCTGTAGTTCTATGTGATTTTTGGATTGATTGGGTTATGGATCTTTCACCATCGTGATCCTTGAGAAAAGTACTGATGCCACTAGGTAGTTGTAGTAAAGCTGTGCAGCGGCTTTCTATGACTATTAAAATGGTTAATAAAACCAAAGTATGAAAACACCACCTTACTTTCTGTAAAATGTTTACAACTTTACCGTGAAGGAAAGTTGTACTCAAGAACTAAATTGTTTACTGTTGAGTATCGTATTCACTATCTTCGCACCATGCTAAGCATGCATCATTGCATACGTGTAGTGCCCGTCACCGAGGAAGTCAAGGTTGAGGCCACTGCTGAGGAGGTGACTCCCGAAGTCGTCCAAGGATTCGACATCTGCGGAGTCGAGCCTGACCCGACACTTTACGCAATCCAAGGCAAGCCCCGGTGCATTCAACCCCGCCTTGTGTTTTATAAAGTATTTATAACTTGAGTTAATTATTACATTAGGTTATTAGGAGTTGATTGTCACCTATATTGTTGCATTACCTGTCTTGATATATTGCCCTTGAAATCTGTTTAAAATAAAAATGTTCAAAAAAATGCTTAGCCCTGCTTAATCAATTTAGATTTGCATAAAAAGGCTATTTTTGACTTATGGGGATATGATATTAATGAATCATGAGAAAGGAAGGGGATATGAGTCCGTTCAGGAAATTGTGCACTTGGGTAGCAGTTCCAATACATCGTTACCGACGGAAAGGGTTTTTCCGTTCGTTGGTTGTGAATTTGGGTTAGAATCCCAATGCTTGACCATCGGCGGGAAAGGGATTTGAAAACCGTTGGGACACTTGTACTTGGGTTAGAGTCCCAATGCAATGTCGCCGGCGGAAAAAGAATTAGGGACCATTCGTTGTAGGCCTGCTGTGATCGAGACTTTGCAACTAGCCACATACTACGGAAAGCCCTGACTCCGGTGGCTCTACTACTTGAACCGACAACCACGCACTGGGAGTGGAGAGATGGCGAGAGCAGCGTGTACCCTCGTGGCCGGCGTGCCTGGAGAGGAGAGGAGTACTGTGTTCTCGGGTGGCGCAGGACCGGTTCAGGTTTTGGAAAAGCCGTGGTAGTCAGGGTTGGTATATGCAAGCTTAGGTACTACATATGCAGTGTGGATAGGGATCCCCAGCTGGGTACTAATCGATTCGAATCGTTGTTGCTTCTCGGATATGGAGACTTGATCCTTTGACCTACAATTGAAAAGTGATTCAGAACTAGGTGTTTTTGAGAATAATTAAGAAATGGGAAAGTATGATGATACATGACAATGAATTTGGAATTATGGATTATGGTTAAAATAAAATTGAGATAAAATATGGAGATAGGATAGTAAAGCTTTTCTGCAAAACTCTTTGATTCTTGCTCAAGCCCTACCTTGACTCCCCTCAGCCTGCATTCCTGAGTCTCACTCCTTTTTCTTTAGTCGGATAAGTCTTGCGGAGTACCCCAGTACTCAGGGTTTGTTAACCCCATGTTGCAGGGATATAGCAGTCGGAGGTTTGCCTTGCCCCCTGCTGTGTGACAGTTGTCCAGGAGGGAAGTGAGGAGGAGTAAGGTTGGACCCTTGGGCAGGGTTCTGGTTATTAAGTATTTAATTATGTTGTATCGTCGTTCCACTGCTACCTACTTTTATTATGGTCTGTAATAACTGCACTTCAAGTTTATTTGAACAAATGGTTTGTAATCTAAGTACCTTATATTCCTTCCGCGCTTTTACTCTGATGTAATTTGTTATAAAATGTTGTAATTTTGTAATGGCTTCGCAATGGTATCCTGTCGGAGGAAAACGGGTGCTGATGTAGCCCGGCAGGACCTTCTAGATCATTTGGGACACGGGACCGGCTGTCAGAGGTCATTAGTGACAATGACAGGTGCCTGTGGGCCATGAGATTTAGGCGGTTCTGTTACAGCTACACACAAGTCATGGTAAGTATGATCAAGAAGGTGAGAAAGTCTTGCTCATGGACTTTAAACTTTTGAGTAGTTATCTTTTTAATTCTTGCATCTCATTGCATATTTAATTTAATCCATGCATCCACACCATTTAGTTTATATTTCGTCATATCAAATCCATAGCATGCTTAGTTCTTGCATACATCCATACCACTTGCATATTAAAAAGAAATACACACACACACCTCACCATGATCATATTATTTTATCTCTATTTGAATAAATCCTTGTAATGCTTTCAAGCTACCTTTACTTACTATAGTTTATGGCTGGAATAATTTCATACATCTCTTAAATGAAGCATGGTGCCTAGTTTAGGAGTGTTTGATCCTACTTTGAAAGGTTTTTAATCTAAGTTTATTAACTAAAAGTGTAATAATTAGAAGGTCTCCTAAGAACGACTTTATGTCCTAAAATAACCACTCTTGAAAAAAATAACGTGAGCTTGTATCTTTTGATGTAATACCCTTGAGAATTGAGCATAGAATTATAATTGTAAAAATATTCCCTCGGGTATTTTTGTCACTAACCATTCCAGGCTTGAAGTAGAAGGATGACATCATTAGGTATGTCCAACCAATCATCATGCAACATTAATCCATCTAAACTTAACTTTGCCTTGCAAATTCAAGTTTGGGGGAATGGGCTTATTTAGAAAATCTTATGTTGCTAATTTTGGTTGTCTCTAGCTTGTCAATCCATGTTTAAATTGTTAATCAATGACCATGCTCTTTCATCTCTGTTTGCATAACTCTCTATAAACTTTCATATTACCTTTGTTCGCTATAGTGTACTTAAGGTTTGAAGAAATTTCATGCACCTTTTAAATTAGACATGGTGCTTAGTTTAAACTGTTTTCTGGAATCATAATTAGACAAGGAGTTTAGTTTGATTTCCGAACCAAGAGGTGCGATCATTTTACATTCAAAGGCATTTTGAATTAAGCGTGGTGTTTAGGTTAAAATGCCTTCCTAAGTCAAATTGGGCGTGGTGTCTAGGTTGATTTTTGAGCCGCTCCTATGCTGTAGTAGACATTGGATATTTTGTTGGACTAATCCTTGCAGAAAAATTCCAATTTAATTTGGATAAGTCACGAGATAAATTCAAATTAGAGATGAAACAGGGCACATGCTGAAATTCAATAACTTTACAGAGGAAGACATAGCTCATTCATTATGGATAGAAGAACTGTGAGTATTAATGATTCATTCACTTTATCTTCTGTTGCAAGTTACTTGGACTCAAGTCATGCCGGTATAGAACATGATCTATGCTAACATAATATTAACCCTATCTTCTTAGTAGCGTAGATGGAACATGATTCTGGACGAACAACCTATGTTTCAAAGTTGTAAATCCCTTCGGGTATGTGTTGTCCACTAATCTGTTGCAGGCATAATAATGAATGGAATGACAAGGTGTCATAAGATCAAAGAAGCAAAAGATGGCAAAGAGGATAAGCAATAAAGGAGACAAGATGCTCATGAACAACTCAAGATGCAAGAGAAGGAAAGGACCACCAATCATCTACCCTTCATTACTTAGTGCCATCACGCTCTACTAATGAAGGTAATATCTTAATGTAAGTGGTCACTATTTTCCTCTTGATCTTGGAATGCAGATAAATAAAGACACAAATATATTAGAGTTATATCTTTAATTGATTAACCTAATTAACTCAACATGTTTTGTCCTTTAAGATTGTTCATGGCATCATTCTTTTGATCTCAATCTTAACCAAATGTGGTAAAACATTGCATTCTATCTTTGGAAGATGATAGTCATACTCATGTGAAAATTTATATATTATGCAGAGATAGACAACAATTCCATTGGTTAAACAATTTAAATCTTTTCTGCCATATGAACTTGAATGCAACATTAATGCTTAATTGTCTGATACACAAGAGTGAAAAAAAAAGTCCTGTCGGTAAACTTTAAATTCCGCACCCTTGCCATAAGGTAACATGGTAGTTATCTAGTTAATTAGTATTCATAATTTACATTAGTAATTTTAGTTTAGCATATTCATCTTTATGCATATCAAAAAAAAAGTGAGAGAAAAATCTTTATTACCTTATTTACTGCATCATGAAACATTAAAGCCTCATGTGAATAAACTTATAGAATATTCGCTATGGTGGCATAAAAAATAAATAAAAATGATAATATCATCTCTATTTACTATCTTTCATTATGCAAATCTTAAGCCCCATAAGAATAAATATTCTCCGTGGTGGCATAAAAATATATAGCATGCATACATATTTGATTGTTGCATAAGAAAGTTAGAAAACCCTAAAAAGAGAATCCTGCTAGAATCTGTCAATTAAAATCAACTCAGAGAATAATCAATTACTTATTGGCTGACCGCTAACCCCTTATCACATTCAAGTCTCGAGTTTTTGTTTTCTTGTTGGAGTATAATTATGCAGAATAACACTATGACTAAGGAGTGAGTCTATCAGTGGAGCCCACCAGAACTACTGCTGGCAAGCTCGCCCTGAAGATCATCAACACCAAGTATTACAAACATCTAGCTTGGGGAAGGAGCATCCTCTAGTTATCAGGTAACTATACCTATGCAATTATCGAGTCTGTTTTATAAAGTCATAAAATATCAAAAATATGTGAACACATGAAGGTTCACCATAATACCATAAGAAAATCTAAAAATACCAAAAATATGTGGGCACATGAAGGTCCACACGTTTTAAAAAAAACCAAAAATATGTGGGCACATGAAGGTCCACCCAATTAGGAAACTTCTGCTGGAAATATAAAATCAATCACTTACCATGAAGTGGTATTAACCTAACCCCTCTCCATGAGATTTGGTATTCTTATTGGCAATTGAGTTTCACAAGACAATACAAGATCAAGAGCTAGTCAACCTGGCGCCCTTACGCTGCCAGTATGCCTGCTCTCAGAAGGATTGCTCAACTTGCAACATCAAAGACCACGTCAACATCCAGCTTGGGGATGGCGCCCTCCATTTAAATCCAGCTAGGTATAAGTTTTCCATCCTTATTATTGTACCATATTGCTTTTCGCGTGAGTTAGCTAGTAAAATAAAATTCGAAAACCAAATAAATAGTGTTTATGTTAGTTAGTGTGTTTGAATAAAATAAAAAGAGAGGTCTTACAATAATTTTGCTCGGACTCAATGGAAACCATGTTCAGGAATTTGATAAGTAGCACCCCACCATGATTCCTCATTCCAACTTAGTTTTCAACCTTGAATCATCCCAAGTTTTAGATACAACCATTTTAACTTGAAGATTCGCTTTGAACCTGAAACTTGTGGGTAGCAAATGTTTGATCTAAGTCTAAGTAATTGAGGGATATGATATGCAAAATTTGAGCTGCTATTTATCTTGTTCCTAGTGATACTTGAATTCTGGAGATTTATTTTGAAAATTCTTAAAACCACATGATGAGTTCCTGTATGACAAGAGCTTTATAATCCCACCACAGCCATACATGCTAGATTAGAAAACATACACATTATGTGCTACTTGCTTTGTTTTGAGTTTAGTCAAGTTTTGTTGATACCTTAGGAAGTTGTCATGCTTTTACAATCAAGAACACATGCACTCCACCCATAATGCACTACTCATATCTGAGTGCGCGCATCCACATTCCACATATTCCATCTAGATCCACCTAAAAATGTTCTACTCCTACACTACGAGTGAACACTAAAAATATCCCATTGGTTACCCCAGATCAATGCTCCAAGGTTCTTGTTGCTATCACTCAAAAGAAAAGGAAAAAGGAAAGTATTGTTGCAGAGAAGAGGCATGTGGCTATGCAAAAGAGTGAGATGAGAGAAAACAATGGGTACAAAGATGCCCGCCTGAGAGGTAAAAATGGACAAGTGTCCGAATTTATCAAAACAATGGGTACTCTGATGCCCTCCTGAAAAAGAAAAGAAAGATAGCCCATGTTGTCCTGCAACACAATTCCCTAGTGTTTGAAAAAGAGAGAGAGATGTCTCAAGGAGCAAACGAGTAGAATTAGGATTAGCCACCATATACATCCACGTACCACCTCACATCCACACACATGCACATCTTGATTTGATTGTATGACTTGTTCCTTTGGATCCATTGTTTGACTTTACAATATATTCATTGCAAGTATGTATGAGCTGTCTCCTTACCCATAAGCTCCACACAAGCTATTAGTTGTAGGGTGAGAGAGAGAAGAGAAGGCATGCATCACTATTGCCTTGGTAAGGATCCACAAATATCACATATTGAGAGACTTGAGAGAGTCATACAAAGGAAACTCTGCAAAAGCTCCAGAATAAGAGTTGAACGACAGAGCTTGAGACATAACTTAGACATTCTATCCTTCAATTACCCAAGACTCAAGAGAAAACTACAAGCTCCATGGTAAAGGTAATATAGGTAAGTCTGAAGGTTAGCTTGGTCTACTCTAATCCTTGAGTACTTCTTGGTTTAAAACTGAATACTTGTGAGGGGCAGCTATAACTTTTGATTTATGCTAAAGTTTGGCTTTGCTAAGGGACTAGCAAAGGGTAAGCTTGGGGGAACTTGTTGACGTTAGTTATCTATCATTTTTATCCATCAACTAAACATGAATCAAGGGCATAAAACAATGCACAACATAGTTATAGGGTTTGATTCTAACAAGTTCCACGAGTTTTGGTGTTCTCACTTGTTTTGCAGGGTATAAAAGGATATTCAATTTTTCACCGATTAAAAGTATCTCAAATGAGGAATTGGAGTTCATCATTGCATAGAGCTCATCGAGACAATCGAAACGGACCTATGGTTCGCTATTTTTGGGGTCTGGAATAAAGAGATATGGATTTTATAAACACTGAAAGATTCTAGAACCTGAGCTGCGGGATTAATTAAAGGCTGCGGGTTTAATTTGGCCTAAATCAAAATTTGGCCCATTAAAGCCTATGTGCACATGGTGGAAATGCTAGTACCATATTGTTTTCCCAAGGTGGAGGGGAGGCCAGGCGTCCCTATATATACAGCCCCAGGGAGCCCCTAGGCTCCATCCCCTTTCATTAATATAATTCATATTCTCTAGTTAGGGATTGGATGGAGAGGTGCCCATTGAAGGATAACCTCTCTCCAATGTAGTAGATTAGTTCTAGTTGAGAGTTAGGGAGAGCGGAACCATGCTTCGGTTCTGGAGAAGTCTTCAGGGGTCTGGTATATCTTTGTATCTCATCTTTGTAAGACTTATGCTTTTATATATATATCTTCTCTATTTACTTATATGCTTTATTATGTGATTGGTTAGTATAGTTGTTATACTTTGGCATAGGATCTCCGTTCGTATTGAGTGCCCTAGTTATCACGTGTGATTAGAGTAGTTTTCATTGGTGTAGACGTGGTGTCTAGGCTAGTGTTTACCTGAGATTGCGCCCAATTCTTACGGTTAGTTGTGGTAGCCACAGAGGTGACAGCTCTGTCGGTCTTCGTATTCCATCACGTCAGAGTTGGTGTTTCGTAGAGCTTTTTGGCAGCCTTCTCCCGATTACCCCTTCCCAGTCTATTCGAGAATCGGAAAGGTACTGTTGCTCCAAAGTGCTATTGTGTGATTGCTTCACCTACCTATCCTTTAGTTATCTTAGAACCTAAGTAATAGAGAAGTATTTAGGAACTGAACTCTCCCGTTGTCTTCTCAACTTAGCTAGACTACTCATTTATCTTATAAGTGATTACTATGCATAACTCCTATCATTTATCACTTGCTCCTATTATAGTCTAGTTGGTCTACTAAGTTAGTAGATACATGATGGTAGCTATCAGATTCTTTAACCATTGTTTCCCTGTGGTAAAATATAAATAACGATACCTGGAATACTCTTGGTAAAATGCTACAATGGTATTCTGTGCGCTTGCGGAATCTTTCATATTCTATTTGCACTTAATAAATACCAACAGTCACTATTGTGAGGACAATCGGCAATGAAGTGATCCAAACTCTTGCACTTGAAGCATCTCCTTGGCTCTTGCTTGTTCTTGGAGATAAACTTCTTCTTGCCTTGACCATAGCCCTTCCTCTTCATGAAACGGCCAAACTTGCGTACAAGAAGAGCCATAGCCTCATCATCTTCATCATCAGTTGAAGTGGATTTTTCATCTAGCTCAATCACTTTGGGCTTGCTCTTGCTCTTGGATGATGATGTAGCCTTGAGAGCTACACTCTTCTTCTTCTTCTCCTCAACCACTTCCTCATTGTTCATATCTTGAGTGATGATTTCACCGAGGATTTGGTTGGGCTTCTTCTTGCTCAAGTCTTCTCTTGCAAGCAAGGTCTTGATGATAGCAAATTTTGCGGGCAAGCACCTCAAGAACTTGTGAGAGAAGTGCTTGTCTTTGATGTCCTCACCCAAGCCTTCAAGTCATTCACTATTACTTGTAGCCGGTTGAACATCTCTGGCACACTCACATTTTCTTCCATCTTGAAGATGCCAAACTTCTCTCTCAACATGTACACCTTGGTATTCTTGACCTCTTGTGTGCCTTCATAGGTCATGATCCAAATCAAGATCCTTGATTTGCTCAAATACATGAGACTCAAGTGCGGTGTAGAGTGCATTGATTGCATGAGCATTGCACTCCATCTTCCTCTTGTCGGCATCGGTGGAAGCTTGAGCATTTTCATACTCAATTTTTGTCTCCGTCACCTTCCAGACATCAATATGCATGGTCATGAAGTACACTATCATCTTTCTCTTCCAATGATCGTAGCTTGTGCCATCAAACTTTGGCGGCATCCCCAACACATTGATTTGAGCCATTCTTCACCACAAGGATGTTAAGCCTCAAACGGTGATGACCTCGGCTCCGATACTACTTGTAAGGACCGGATAGGCTAGAGGGGGGTGAATAACCTATTAAAATTTCTACAAATCACTAGACCACAAGTTAGAATATAACAAGGCTATTGCAAAGCACTAGCTCTAAACTACCCTACGCAATCCACCTAACACAATATGCTACTTCACAAGAATATGCACTCAACCGCAAGAAACCAACTCCTCCGAACCTAAGGAGATGGCACCTAGACAAATAGTAAGCACAAGGAAGAGTGATTGAGGAAGATTATACTGAGGGCTTAGTGACGTGAAGATCAATCACGAGTAGAGCCAATCACCAAGAGATAGACAATATAAAAACCAAGCGATCAATCACCAAAAAGAAGCTGGAAGACCAATCATCCACTCGATGGTGGAAAAGAGAATGAACACCCAATTTTTACCGAGGTTTACGTGATCGTCGTCACGCTACTCCTCGTTGTGGCACCGGTCTTCCTTGGTGGATTGCGAGCTAGGCTTCACACTCCAATCCCTGACCGGGAGCCGCTCACCAACACAAGAGAAGTGGCTATCAACCACGAGCAATCCACTAGAGTTGATTTTGGCACTCCGCCAAGGATAACCACAAAACCCCTCACAATCAATCACTTCGGTGTGGGCTTGAACAATCACCAATCAACCTTAACACCAGAATCACCTCCAAGCCACTAGGGATACGGCAATGCCCCAAGAGAATAAGAACTCAGCCTTGGCTTGCTCTCAAGTGCTCTAGAATGCAATTCACTAAGCAATGATGCACTTGAGGATCACTCAACTCACAAAGATGATCAAAGATGAACAAATGAGTGAGTGGGAGGCTAGAGAGTGCTCACAAGAGTTAGGCAATGAATCAAATGTGCAAGGGTGTCACCAAGTGACCAGGGAGGGAGTATAAATACTCCCAAGTGCACTCCTAGCCGTTACCCCTCATAAACCAGCCGTTAAACAGCTTTTCGGGGCGTCGGACGCAACCCGTCGGACCAAAGCCTCGGTCCGACGCTCGGATTGAAGCCACGTGTCAGCACAATTCAACCACAGTCGTTGGATCTCAATGGCTAACTGTTCGCGCCTGAAATCCCACCGTCGGACGCTACAACCACCGGACCAACGTCCAGAGTCCGACGCAACAGAGGTTCGCCACAGAGCACCGTCGGACGCTGCTCGAAGGAGGCGTCAGACTAACGAACACAACGTCCGACGTTTCCAGAGAGATTCCACAGCGATAAAAACCGTCGGACTTCAGTCCGACGCTGAGAGAAGCGTCCGACGCTCTACAGATCGCCACGTGTCAACACCCGCTGCTCACCACCGTCGGACGGTTGAGGAGAATGGTTCGACGCTCAGAAAATGAGCGTCCGATGCTCTCCAAGCGAAACAGAACCAGGGTAGGGCGTCGGACGCAGACCAATGGTCCGACGCAGCGCTACCACACTAGTCCGACGCTCTGAAAACAGGCCTTTTCAAGTCTTTTTCACACCCTTTGCTTCTATGTGCTAACACTCAAGTTTCTCAACACTTGTGCACAGTGTGTTAGCATTTTCAAAACATTTTTCAAGGGTTTCTAACTTGATCTCTAGGTTGTGTTAGATTCAATGTCCATGAAATGCAATCTAGAGCACTTGAAGGTAATCCAACACTCGTTCTCCCCTTAATAGTCGGCTATCTAACCTAAATGTGATCACACACACTTGGTGTCTTGATCACCAAAAGAAAAACCTATTTGGGGTTATACCTTTGCCTTCTAGCTTTTCTTTTCACCTCTTTAAGTCCTTTTCTTTCACCTTGATCAACTTCACTTGATCCACTTTGCTTCTTGTTCCATGGATGAGTCATCTTGATCAACACCATCTCCTAGACTCCATATTCCATGGTTTGACCAACCTAAACCTTGCCACGCTTAGCAACTTAGATTAGTTCATAGGATGTCATTAATTATCAAAAGCAAAGTAGGGCTTTCAATTTAACATATATTGCAACAAATAAAGACCAATATTCACAACTTTAGGGTAATAAGTGCTCTTCAGGAGCAGACCTAGCCAGTCATGACGTTACAAATGCTCTTCAGGAGCATGTATGGCCAAGTACATATGGACATTGCATTATAGTTGACATATCTTAGGGATCAATTCAAGATCCCTAAATATCTCAAAGTCATCATCAAGAAGGTCGTCCATACTATTGTCCATTTGGACGTCTTCACTATTTACCTTTCATGTCGACAAGCATGTCGTCGCGTTCCTGAGCTTCAGGCTCAGTGGTGAAGCGGAACTTATGTTGACTCTACATGTTCTTACTTTTAGAAGAACTTTGGTAGAGCTCAACTAGGTGTTTTACGGTACGGCAATTGCAGGACCAATGTCACATGCCTCCATATCTACAGCAATTACCCTGCTGCTCAGATGTTTCACCTATGACCTTCTTGGGTTCACCTTTACCCTTATCTTTGTCATGACCCCTTTTACGGTTGCGAGTAGTCTCAGCAACACTCGCGTGTGCTTCAGGCACAACCATAGGTCCAGTAGCGAAAAGGGTTTTCTCGATCATATCGATGTTAGTTGATCTTCTGACCATATAGATACATTTTTAACACAATCCTTTATAAAGCAGAGTTGCACGCTTCCATAGACATACAATCTTGGAAGCATAAGGCGATCCAGTCCCATTGTGCTTTGGAGAGAACAATCGTTTTCTGCTGATCAAGGTGGTCCTTCAGGGATTGCCATAAAGCCAGTGGATCGTCCTTACTCATATACACAGACTTCAGGTCTGAGTGTAAATGGTGTCGCAAAAGGTGCAGCGCCCTTGTTTTATTAGGTATCGTGGGCTCATCCTTGCTAGCTTCAGACTAGACAAGGGTATGATCGAGACATATAGCGTCGAGTTTGATCTCGACGTCAATAGCCCTAGTAAGGTAGTTGCTGCCGTTCATGGCAAGCTTAGTGAACTTCCTATTCGCAATGTCCACATGCCTGCTCAATCAATAAGCAGGATCAGTGAATGTCGGTCGTGTGTAATCTTCAGGATTACCACTAATAAAATGTTCTATGCCATGATCTTACAAGGCTCTAGGCCTTCTTTGTTTGGTTGCTACGGGCCACCTCGGCATACGACATAGTGCATAAGGATCAAAGCAAAAAGAAAACTTTTGGTTGTAATCTACAGGATTACAATTTCCGCATACAATCTTTAAAATCATTTTTGCAATTAAATAATATAAATTGCGATAAAGTGAAGATAAGAAGTTGCAATAAATAAATCTATAGGAATTAAATAATTGCTAGAAATAAATCTGCGGAATTTAAATAAATGCGGGAAAGTAAATTGCAGCAAATTGCAATACACATTAAATAAATGGTAATGAAATAATGATATAAAGAAAATATAGTGGACTTCAGGCCACTAACATTTCATGGACTTCGGGCCATGTGTTTGGATATTACGGTGGGCTTCGGGCCACTATTTCGTAAAATGAAAACCGGATTTGCGCAGCTTAACCGACAATGGGCCAGAGAAAAAGGCCTATCCTGGTGCTCTGTCTGGGCCGGCCTGCTAGGGTTATTAGGGCCCAACCACTTAGGGAAAACCCTAATTCCTTTTCTCCCCTCTTTTTTTTTACTCTCTCTTCCTCCCCTTCATCCTTATCCTTTTTTCAGGAGTCTTCATGAAGAAGAGAAAGGGAGAGCTGAGAGGCAGTTGGCAGCGACCCTTCTAGGTCGTGCTGGGGAGCAAAGAAGTGGCGGCCCTAGAGACGGTGGCCATGGTGGGCCCCTCAAGCCCGTACCCCGAGGCATCTGCAGCCAGGGTCGGGGCGACCGGACCACACGTCGGTGGCCGCGCGCCGGCGCCTGCCCGTGCCGAGCCGAAGCCAGGGGCCGCAGCGGCGCTCCCACGCCTGCGTCCGCCCGCACCGGGGCCTGGGGCCAGGCCACGGCGGCGCTCCCGCGCCCGCGCCTGCTCCGCGCCGGGGCCAGGGCCGGGGGCCGCGGGGGCCGCGGGCCACG
This sequence comes from Eremochloa ophiuroides, assembly GCA_038502445.1. Taxonomy (NCBI): domain Eukaryota; kingdom Viridiplantae; phylum Streptophyta; class Magnoliopsida; order Poales; family Poaceae; genus Eremochloa; species Eremochloa ophiuroides. The sequence goes on along the minus strand of JAHLJS010000003.1, from coordinate 61,084,262 downwards.
GCGGCGCTCGCGCGGTCGCGCCCATCCGCGCCGGGGCTGGAGCTGCGGCGGCGCTCGCGCCGAGGGGCAGCAGCCGCGCCTTCGTGCCCACGCCAGCGGTTGCAGCCGGGCTGGCTCGCGTGCCTCCCCCTACAGTTCGTGCCCTAGATGACCAGGGCAACTCGCACCGAGCAAAGGCCTGCGCGGTGGTCGGCCTAGTTCGCCCATCGCCGGAGGACAGAAGCACTGCAAGAACCTTGCGGCGGCCAGAGGACAAAAGTTGCACAAACAAGTGAGTTAAATCGATTTACGTACCTTCTAGCTCCGTAGAACTCATGCTGATAACGTGTTGTGATTCGATTCATTGCCTTGCCTTGCATAACCTCACACACAGCTCACAGAGAGCGTAGAGAGAGAAGAGAGGAATGGAGGAGGAAGAAGAGCTTGTATTGCTTTTCCCTTGAATAATTACATTGCAAGGGGAGCTCTCTATTTATAGAGAGAGGGAGAACAATGAGATACATTGGTTGAATCCAAATTGATTTCTTTCTCTTCTTATAGCTCTTCAATTTGATCTCCTCTTTCCCTCATTTAATTGGCCACCATTTGAAGTCCATGTTCACATTGCTTTTGGACTTTGATTCACAACAAAATTATAAAATATTTAAATTTTTTAATCTTAAGTTTGACAACTCATCTTATTTAAAAAATTTGTACAAGTATAGTTAAATTTAAATCATTCTTGAAAAAGAAAGTTACAGCAAAAGAAGTGATACTTTGCACAAACTTAAGTTAAAAAAAATCGAACATCTTATAATCTAAAACGGATGAAATAGACACTACCATGGTTATAATCTGGTTTAGGGGGTGTTTAGATCCCAAAATTTTTGGGGTTTTGGCACTGTAGCAGCGAGAAATCTTTTACAATAAGCATCTAATTATAGCCCAAGTAGACTCAAAAGATTCGTCTCGCGATTTACAGGCAAACTGTGCAAACATGCAAAAGTTTCGTCTACATTTAATGTCCCATGTATGTGTCACAAAATTAATGTGACGGAAGTTTTGGAATTTTAGAGAGGAACTTAACACCCCCTTAATTTGATCGTTATGTTGTGTCGGAACAGAACTGTTAATGTGGCACAGGCCAAGAAGATATAAGGCCTTGTTTAGTTGCCAAACTCTCCCAAACTTTTTTCAGATTTCCCGTCACATCAAATCTTTAGACGCATATATGGAGCATTAAATGTAGGTAAAATAAACAACTAATTGTACAGTTTATATGTACTTATCGAGACGAATCTTTTGAGCCTACTTAATTCATGGTTGAACAAAAATTATCAAATATAAACAAAAGTACTACATTACCGGAACCCAAACTTTTTTACCAAAGCTAATGCATGTTCAAGTGTTTATAGATTAAATCTTACATTAGCTAAAAGAAAGAAAAAAAAGGAAAGATAGGCAAATATGCACTCCTCGCGCTCCGTGACCGGGCCCACACGCAAACACTAGTATAAAACCAAAGATGCCCATGCATTGATGTGATAAGATTAGTGTCGTCTGAATCCAGCAGACAGACATCAGCACACAGCGCCTTGAGTGTTCATAGATTAAATCTTACATTAGCTAAAAGAAAGAAAAAAAAAAGGAAAGATAGGCAAATATGCACTCCTCGCGCTCCGTGACCGGGCCCACACGCAAACACTAGTATAAAACCAAAGATGCCCATGCATTGATGTGATAAGATTAGTGCCGTCTGAATCCAACAGACAGACATCAGCACACAGCGCCTTGCTAAGGGGGTGTTTAGATGTGTAAAGTTTTGAGACTTTGACACTGTAGCAGCGAGGAATCTTTTTCTACAAGTGTTCAATCATGGGCCTAAGTAGACTCAAAAGATTCGTCAGGCGATTTACAGTCAAACTGTATAAACATGCAAAAATTTCGCCTACATTTAGTACTTCATGTATGTGCCATAAAAATTAATATGACAGAAGTTTTGGAATTTTGGAGGGAATCTAGATACCCCCTAAGCCTAGCGCGGGCAAAGTTTGCCTGATCGCATTGCTTGCTAGAATAGTATGTACTCCTATAGTCATCCAAATAAATGTACGCAAGAAACGATATGATCATGTAATGGACGCGTGGGCAGGGTCTCATCACCGGTTGCTTTCTGGTTGGCTTGCCACTTTGTGTGCAACAACAATGACGCCCCAACCAACATAGCCGTTTGGCCGTGTGAAAACCCAAGACCAGAAGCAAGAGAATTGTTGCCTCCTGAGTAGATAGATGCGCGGTATGTATGAATAGATACAAAAATACACTATCATCCTGTCCAGTGAATATGCTCAAAATAAGCTTCACTGCAGGCCACTTGGCTGGACAGATGCAGGGCATCTTATGCTTGGCTCACATGTCAATATGTCATCCTGTCACAAAGAGTTCAACGACCAAACATCTTCACAAGGGATTATTGCATCCACTCATGCAACTAACGAAGCAACAATCCTTTTTGGGCAATGCATGCATGCATTCCACTCACGTAGGACATACGATGCAAGGTTGTGAGAGCAACCAAACACAACGGTATTGTATCATTCGTTTCATCTTATTGGCAATGATTAGATGCTTTGTCGAAGCCTTCGTGTTTATCCTCAAGAAAACAAACAATCTAAAAATTACCATAAAAATAAAAATGAACATTATGTCATCAATCACTATTTACAATAATAACCACTGGATTCATAAATTATGTTTTCTAAAACACTATCTATATTTACCATTATGAATAGTAACACATGAAGTAACATCTAAATCTTCATCCTGATTACCTATCTGTAGCATCGTGAAGTAATCTAAAGAGTAACACACTAAAAGTTCATCTAAGTTACCATGTATGTCACTATAAAAGATATCTAAAATAATACTTTTAATTTGTATCTGAATTTCCCACCTCTCATTGTGAAGGATAATGTATAGTAACTCTATGCATTTGAGTCTAAATTACCCACCCATTGTAAAAATTAAAATAAACCAAAAATATCCCCTCAGAACCACCAACATATACTACGCTAAAAGAATTAATTAGCCATAAAATGCATATATGTTTTTAAATATCCACTTCTACCATTATCTATATCTATATATCTATATCTCTTATAAAAACAAACTATTATATTTCAATCTCCATATATATAAACTATTCACGTGTCATGCCCCGCTAAATAACACACAACTAACAAAGTACTACAACATCTTTCACTAAATGCAATTACTAATCTTAGTCTACCAAAATACATGATATCTCCTTTGTACTACATTTGTTTAGCCGTCACATTCTCCTATAATCTAATCTAATATCCTGTAAGTGTTTTATTTGATTTTTCCGTTATTATCTTATCCAATACAACCATTTTATTTCTAGGAGAGTCCCATAGACAGGTACAGAGTGTTATTGTAAGTTGTAATTAACATGGGAAGAGAAAACATGTTCAAAATAAACATCCTTGTTGTGTGGCACCATGCAGACCAAGTATGCATATATGCATGGGTGGTAAATATTTCTATGTTTTAGCGATATCATAAGAATGCTTCCTTACAAAATCATGTAATAATCAAACCAATTCATTCTAGATTATATTATACTCCATTACAATGAACTGTTTAAGTTATTGCCTTGATAAATTATGTATCTTGACTACAATACTATAACATATCTACATTAACAGTTTAATTATAAGCATATGTTTTTTTTATAAAATACTAATACATGTGATCTATTTGATAGGAAATTGAACATTTAGAACGCCAACATGTATATTTATGCCAATGTGCTCCAAGATATAGAATCTATTATTTCAATAAAAATACAAAAACCTTCTAAATAAAAAAAATACAAAACCACCAACGAAGCGGGGCGTGAAGATGGTTTTTTTTTTTGTGGTGACGTGGTAGTGTGTGCGCGTACACATCACACGTGGTTGGGGGGTTTCTAAATCTCTACAAATAATAAGGTTAAAGAGAAGGTACCTTTTTGGTGCGATATTTGTTTGGGTCGTCCGTCCCCCTCCCACTTGCGATCCCCGCATCCCACCAACTCCACGCACGCGCTCCTGCGGGCACGGTCTAATCCCAGGAGCAACCAAAAAAAAATAGCACTAGCACTTAGATCCCTCTCCTCCTTGCCTCCCCAATCGCGTCGCGCACCCCTTCCTCTCTCCCGATGCGTCGGCGAGCGGTGCGCCAGCGGCCCTCCTCCTCTCCCCAACTGGCAACACGCCGGTGGCCTTCCTCCTCTCCCCAACTGGCAACACGCCGGCGGCTGGATCCACGTGCCCGAACGCCCACGCCTAGGGTTTGGGCGAAGGGCACGGCGATGCTTAGGCGCGGGGCGCTCATGGTGCGGCGGCTGGGCGACCCACGTGCCCCCGACGGCGAAGCGTCCCTGTTCGCCATGGTCTATGGGGACAACACTGTGCCGGAGATCTCGTCTCCAATGGTTGTTCGAGTGCGAAGATAACCGGCGACAAACGTACGCGGCCGAGGCGGCGACCGAGTGGATGCGACGAGCAGGCTCCCACCGCCACCTCTTGCTAGGGGCGCCTGCCTCGGCGTCGCCCGCTACTCTGCAACATGGCCTCATGGCCTCTGAAGTCGGCACCGCTCCCAGTAGGGCGCCCGGTTGCATCTCCGTCATCACATCTCTTGCAAACCATTGGACGCATCCCGCGGCGCCGGCTACATCAGCTCTACATGGCTCTGTAGCACAGTGGTGGCTCGTCCAACCACCGTGGACGGCCAACTGCAGCGGGTATTGATCTGCCCCTGCCGTCCTTCCCAGTCCGGCCTTACTACCAGGTGCGTGTACGTAGTGTATTCGATGAAATGTCCTTGAAGCTTTGGTACTTAAATTCGATCGGTTCTTGGCTCATGTAAGATCTTAGGACTACAGCCACAGAAGGATATACTCTAATGAAGCACACTACATATTGTTTTTTTCTGAATTGTATCCTGAAGGTCATAAATTCCCTTGGTTCGTTTAGACCAGGATCATTACAAAATAGACATGCAAGTATCAGAAGATGAGGATATGCCTGCACCTATTCTTGGTGAGTAGTTTTAATAATTCCTGCATGGCGGTAGGTTGTTATGCTAGCTAGCTAAACAACACATGACATTGACACAAAGTAGGTATGAACTAGCCATTTTAGAAATAAGAAGCCGTAGCTTCGTAAAACAGCTAGCTGAGGTGCATTGTTTCTGCTCCCATGCTCAAAATGATTAAGCCAAACTTGTTGCAAAGTTGTGTAATTGAAATGCTTGGATTTCAGGCTAACAAATTCACAGATAAAATTGTCTTATGAACCAAGTGATGTTGGGTTAGGCAATCTCTATCTTTACTACTTAAAAGCCACACAGTGCCACCATTAGGTCCATCGTTTGTGTCACGTGTACGATTAAATGAAGATTGAGCCAAGTTGCTATTGAGACTTTGTGAGAAGACTGAGAACTGCAGTGCCTTTTATTCACCGCTATTGGAAGACAAATAAATCAAAATGCCAAAAGAAAAGGTGTATTTTTCTTGCAACTATATCTTTGCTCTCATCGTAATTGGTGATGCCTAAGTGTCTTTATGTCATCACCTGTGGCTGCAGGGTGAGAAGGGTAAGGTCTAATAGCTATCTTCCTTTTGTTCTATGGATGTCTTAGTGTTTCTGCAAGCTAGCAAGTGATTCCAGGATGCTTCTGTAAGATTTTTTTTGTTGACGTTAAGTTGGTGTTGCTATGATGTACTCAGGATACCATGTTCCATAATTGCATTAATTGGCTAAGAAACCTTGTTCCCTTATTATTTTAGATATATATAGTGTTGCACTCAATGAGGCTAAGTTTGATCGTTTGGTCAATTTCGATGCATGGATGGAGGTGTCTTTCTTGCTGTGTGTTGCTAAGTATGATTCTACAATGTTTGCTTTTGATAGCATGAGAGAGTATCTTTCTATTCAGAACTTAGGAATCATTCAGACGCCTTTTCGTACATAAATAAATTGTGCCTTGTAGTGAATGACTGTTTTTTCCTTAGGCTGTTATGTTTGGAGGATAAGCATTGTTAACCATATTTAACCAAACACTATGGAAGATTAAGAGTTGCATATATTAATATAGTGAATGCTTGTGTTCGCCAATTAACTGTTTACTATAGTTTGATACATGATACCAGCATGCATTGTCTTGTGGGGCTGTTAGGAACAAATGGTCAATGAGAGCAGAACCATTCTCGCTAGCTGGCATTATTGGACAATTTGTGAATCTATGCAGCATTGGGAGCGGTCTCCACAGGTGAGGGACCAAGTGCTTCACAAATCTAAGATTCTCAATAAACTGGGTCATGGTGGTGCTGAATCTATAACAAAAAAGATTAAAAGGTGCACACCGTTTTGGGCAAAAGCTTCCTTTTCACTACACGATCTCTGATCATGTTGCAAACTCCAATGATCGTTGAGCATGTCTTCGTATTATATGGCTTTGAGAATGATGTGGTCTATTACAACTTACAAGCACCAAAAATCTCATGTGTCAGTCAAAAGGATTGGGTCTATTAGTTGAAATAGTGTTTTTGCATGTTTTGCTGTTCATAAGTTGGCAACTGAAGAACTTTGGTATTAGAAGGAATAAAAATGAAGGATCGAGGTCTTTCATATAGCTTCTTGTTACTTGTTTAGGGATATGATCTTAGATGAATAATCACCTCAACTATTGCTTTGTCCGGCGCCATAACCTACTTCATCCGTCTCAACACCTCCATGAACCTCCAACTTCGTCCGAAATGACGCCCTAAGGTCACAAGGAGACACGAAGGCACGTGGGGACTGGAGCTGCGAATCACGATTCCTTGGCGCGGGTGGCCGCATCAGGGGTGGCGTGCGGGGACAGTTAATTTCACGAACGTTGTTTCTTGCATTAAATGTTACTCACTTTAACGTTTATATTTAATTTTACAATGGCTCCGTTCGGTGAAGCTGAAAAAGCGCTGAAAAGCACTGAAGTGCTGTAGAAGTGCTGAAATCTTGTGAGAGGAAAGTACTGCTGAAGTGCTGAAAAATAAGCGCTTATCCCTCCAGCCGAACGCAGCCAATATTGTTATCTTATTGTGCGATCCGTATTTTTTCTGTATAAAATTTTATAGCCCGTAGCAACGTACGGGCACACTACCTAGTTTTAGTTAAGGGTAAGGATCACATCAGGTGTATTCCCTCCGTTCTAAAAAATTGTTGTTTTTTACTTTTAGATTTCATTTTAACCGTTCATTTTATTCAAGAATTTTGTATAAATATTATTATAAATAATAACTTATTTTATTATTAGATATACTTTAATAATAACTTATTTATCTTGTATTTAAATAAAAAATTAAATAATATGAATGATCAAATAAAAAGTCTAAAAATCAATAAGAACAGTCTCTTTAGGACGAATGAAGTAATAAAAGTCAAATATTAGCCAGCGTGCCGTGCAAGAGTGCCAGCGAGAGGGTCCGCGTCAAAGTCAATGAAATATGGACCGTTAAGCCTTTAAGGGCCGCTCGTTCACTTGTACGTGCCGGCCATGAGTGGTCCATCGGTGGACATGAAACCTTGAAAAAAAAAATGTTGTCGAAGCGGATTTTTGTAATTAAAATAAGATCAAATAAGATGAGAAGTTCTAGTAAATCGATCGTGATTTAGTTGAAACCATCAATTCTCCAAACAATCCCACTCGTCATCGCAAAATGAGCTCATAGAAAAAGAATACAAATTCACTTTCCCTTCAGGAAGAGCAAGGTGAGCCTCACCCATTTTTATTATCTACTATACCTAAATAGGAGGAATTCACTACAACAATTCTCTGAAATCTTAGAGAGCCACGTCACGGCTGTGGGCCACAGTTCATATGTTAAGACCGTGCGTCCCTTTGCATCCGCCACCATTATTTGTGTCCCTGGCACTTCCACCTTCCGCACGTCATAAGAAGGAAAAGATTGCGCTTCGCCTTCTGCATGGCCCTTGCGCTTCAGCAGCATTCTAATCTCCCTATAAGATGTGAACTCCACATCTGTGTCAGCCCCAATTCTTCCTGGCGACATCAAGCGGCCATAGGGACCGCCACAATCCTCGGTACGGAGTCTCCAGCGGGGCTTGCTGTCGAGCTGCTCAGCCATGAAGACTGCGGTCATCCCCGAGACGCGCGCCTGCGGCAGGAGCCTCGGGGGACGCCAACCAGGGCCGACAGGCCGCGACCAGGGAGGATGTAGCCGGGGCCAGCGCCCTGCTTGGCGATGAGGACCACGGCCATCCTCGAGACGGCAACTGCGGCAGCGGCTTTGAGGGAGGCCGGCGAGGCTGCGGATCGGAGCAGCCAAGCAGAGGCCACGACTGCCGACCGGGGTGAATGCAGCAGAAGCCGATGCGCCGGAGATAAGCCACGTACCTTCGCCTGGGGGCTGCCTGGCTGGTACCTTCGCCGGTGTAGCCCCACAAGCCACCTGCTCCGAGGGTTCTTCATCTGGCCTCCGAGCCCAACAACTCGGCTACCGCCTCCGCCACCGCAGGATAAAGGCTCTCCATCAGGAGTTTTTTCTTTCCCTTTTTTTTTTTTTTTGAGGAGGAAAGTGGAACCGTCAACGCAAAGGTGCTGAAAGGCCATAAGAATCCGTCTGGACCTGGCGTGGCACGTCCGAGCGTCTCGTGACCTCTTCATTGTTTTCAAGTGCACGGCAGCATTTTCTTTAGGAGAGAGAGATGGATTGTTGGGCATCACAAAATATTTTTATATATTTTGTATGGCGGTGTCTTTAACATTTTTAAGTGTCCTATTTCTCTCGGAAGTCTACACTTTAGTCTGTCGGATAACTGAGTTCAAACGTCCAATGTTAAAACCGAAATATTGTGGAGTTTCATACTATTTGTTTACTATTTATTTATTACATCTATCCTATCTTTGAACTAAATGGTGAGAAGTATGTATAGCGGCCCTTTCAAAGTAGACTGTAAAACAATTGTTATTAGAAAGTACATTCAATTTTCTTCGCATAGCTTTTTTATTAAGTCTAATGTAATAAAATTCCCGCAGCAACGCGCGGGGTATCATCTAGTTTCTAAAGTTAGGGGGTGTTTAGATGTGTAAAGTTTTGGGATTTTGACACTGTAGTAGCGAAGAATCTTTTTCAATAAGTGTCCAATCATGGCCCAAGTAGACTCAAAAGATTCATCACGCGATTTACAGACAAACTGTATAAACATGCAAAAATTTCGATCTAAATTTAGTACTCCATACATGTGCCGTAAAATTAATGTGACGGAAGTTTTAGGATTTTGGAGGCTAAACACCCCCTTAGCTAGTCACTCTATTTGGATATCAAACCAACGGCTATATTATCCTATTTGGAACTTATTTCGGTAACCCCTTCGCCATGAGTAGGCGTGTGCATAGCCGAAGCTTGATACTTTTGCTATAATTTGGTTATTTTTTACTGTGAAATGGAACTAATTCCTTGTGAAATTCTTGTGTTTTTTTTTTTTGAAAAATTCCTACAATTCAAACATACCCTTACCCTCAGTATTTACACCAATTGAATACAGTAGATAAAATAAAAGATTGAATGTCTCTTAAACTAGCAATTACTTGTACGTTGAAAAAAAAACATAGAACATCATGCAATCAGACTTCATATGGTCCTTGGATGTGAGTTATTCAAAATTAAATTAGTATGGGTCATGAATCTGAATCACATATAGGACATGAACGACGTGAGGGCCCCTATTAGTACATCAAGAGTAGGAGCCCCAATTTAAAAGCGTGCTCACCATCGTATCTAAAAAGTAAAACATGCTATGAACTGCAAACAATACCTTGGATCTTGTTTGAATGCTATCGTATTGGAACTAATTTATACATGTGTGGATAGGGTTGTGTAGAAATTATTAGTTAATTTTTTAATTCAATTCACTCGTTCGCTTGTCTAATTAACTAAAATTTTAGTTTTTTTTAACCATACAATAGTATTTTTCGCTCATAAATTAGGATGATCCGAAATCAACGTCAACGATAGGTAAACACGAGTGCATCAAGTGATCTTGTTCCCATTTTCACCCACTCTTGCACGATGACAAGCCGGTCGCGGTCAGTGGTCGCCGGCCGGTGCACCCGCACCGCGCCCAACCCAACCGAGGCGGACGCGAAAATCTGCTGCCGTGGAGGTGCGGGCAACGCCAACGACGCGGACCCGGCCCGCCCGCGACGCTGACACGACCGCGGGCCCCACCTAAGAAGACGCCCTCCTACTTACCGTGCCCCTGCTACTACCCCCTTCTTCCTCTTCCTCTGACCAGTCACTAGCCGCCGGGGGGCGGGCGCGCGGAAGGCGGTCCGTTCCGGTTCACGCCGCGGCTGCTCGCCTCGACTCCCCTCGCCGCCATGGCCGGCGGCAGCTGCCGCGGGGCCGCGGAGAGGGTGTTCGCCGCCGTGGAGGCGGTGGGATCCGGTGGCTGGGAGTTCCGGAACGCGTACAGGCGCCAGCTGCTGGCGCTGTCGCGGAGGATCCGTCTCCTCGGCCCCTTTGCCGAGGAGCTCCGGGAGGCGCGCCGTGGGCCCGCGGAGGCTGAGGAGCAGGAGCGGGCGCTGGCGCCGCTCGCCGACGCGCTGGAGAAGGCGCTTGACCTGCTCCAGCTCGGCCGCGACGCCAGCAGGATCTTCCTGGTACGCGCTTGCTTGCTGCTCTCGCGTTTTCTAGCTCTCTCGTCTATGCTGGATTCCGGATGCTTGGCTGCCCGTGCGAGTAAAGATTAACTAACGGCGTTTTAGTATTATCTCTCTCTCTTTTTAAGATAAAAAACTGCACCCCTTAAGCTTTACTCACGTTGTATCAAGTGTGTAGATCTAGATATTTGAATCATAGTCCTGATTTTGAGCTTCTGTGCGTATACTTCAGCTGCGTTCCATTTCAGCATCCAAGTTGTTCCTGGATTATTTGTTTCAAAAAAAAAGTTCCTGGATTGGGCTGGTGTTTGGATTATTCAGATTGGTAATTTGTCTCTTTTAGTTGCATTCTGGGACCAGTCATCATTTTAATTAATTGAGGATGATTTCGTTCAGCAATATGATCATTCTTTGCTTCTGTGGCGTAATTTGATAGGCTTGGTCTTGTGGTCAAAGTTTTGATCTTTTATTAGTGAGCAATTCTTATTGTTTGGCTTTGGTCAGTTCATTAAGAATTTGGGATTAAGTGACAAACTTGTCATATTGAAATGTTCAACCTTTGCTAGCCCGAGGTGAACATGTCAAAGAATTCCAGGGGAGCTCTTACTTTCTTGTTTCTGTGAAATACACGCGTGGACTGATTCCTCATGTAGTTTCAGTTAATTCTTCTCCCTGCAAAGAATTTGAACCATTTATTCCATCTTACTAACAATGTTATCAGATCATGTGATCGAGGCTAGTCATAAGATCACTGATCAGATGAGTAAGCATGATTAGTTGTTGATCAGGGTTGATTAAGGTCCTAGTCGGCTAGTCGCACATTTAGTTGTCCATGTGTCTAGATGGCCAATCAACCATGTATATATGGTGTAAATATATGCAAATATGATCCCCAAGCATCCAAGCACAGTTTGAGACGTAATATTGTATGTAATAAATCAGTTATTATGGTAATTAGAGCACACATTTGTCCAGAGTACTCCAGGTCCTGAATATGTTACTGTTGCTTGCTGACTTGTAGCTGAATCTGAATAACAAGGAAAGAAGGTAATCGTTTAAATAGAAGAAAAAAGACATATAACAAAAATGTAAAAAGATGAGTAGAGCAAGACAAAACAAGTAAACAAATTAACAAGCCATAGCAGGCAACAAGAGGCTAAGTAGATAGGTACATAATTTAACAACTAACTATTTCAGCTATAAGTAGTTTGCACATCAGTACATAATGAAACTTAAACAAGTTCTCAAATCTGAAATGGAAATCTAAAGTTCTAAACATCCACTGCACTAATCCATACAGCACTCCGTCTATGTAGAACAGTAAATCTGCATCCACTTGGAAGTCTCCATCTCCATCATTTGGTGCAGGTCTACCTGAGTCTTCATGTCTGCCCAATTCCTCCATTTCTGCATCTTTTGCAGTTTGCACTTGCACTGTGTCGTTGATCTGGAGCTACTGTCTCCCTCATCATGATTACTGCAAGGAGAGTTAGTTAAAGATACAATGAGCACAAGATTTCGGTTTAAATTGAGGATATAAAATCTATAGCAACTAATAAGATTAAAGTTTGAAAGATTCAAAATCTAGATTCGCGATCGCTCTTTTGAAAATTTAGTTATTGTATAGTCTAATGGCTGTTGAAATGTTAGCCGAGGCATTTCTACTTTATCAAAGTGGTCATGTTGCATAGTAATTGCCTTAGTTTTTCTGCTATGGCTCTCTGTGTGCAGTGACCGAATTCATAACACTGAATTTTTGTGCAGAAATACAAAAAATGTGAAGTATGGATTACCTCTGGTTGCCAAAAACACATTAGACCAGTAGTTTTGTGCTAATGTGCTCTCGTAAGTTCAAATACTATAAGAGCAGGACTTTAAGCGCAAAGCACACCTGGACTGGATGATGCCCCCCAACCAGGTGCAGGATTAGTGGACTATCTTGATGCTATAAGTCTTAGGAGTAAATCCTTGTATGCCATTAAAATCTATACTGATCCCTCATGTGCAGTCGAAATTTGCCAGATCCTTCAGTACCTCTAGTGTAATTTTCTGTTCCTGTATATGCCATGATCATCAAATGGCTGATAACTGCTATGCAAAAAGACATATCTCTGTCTTCTTCTTCTGCTTTATCTGCACATGCCTGCGTTGGATTGGTCTGCTTCCCAGCAGGAACAGAGGTGTGCACATACAACAGCTTAAGGCAGTAATTTTGCTCCTGTCCAACTGCCCGCGACCTATCTCCCATCACACCATCCCAAAGTGAACGATGGACAGAGAGGTCGAAGCTGCGGTGGTATTATGAAGGCGGGGGTGGGAGGATCAGCGGCAACTGTGGGCAAACAGGGCCTCAGCCAGCTGATGATGCACAGCCCGTGAGGAGAACCTTTTCATGTGTTTCTAAATACTCCGCGCGCCCAGGATGATGAGAGAGTTTAAACTTTTTTGAATAGGACCAATCACAGCTGAACTAGCTCTGCACCGCCAATCATCAAAAGAAGTCTCTATGGTCTGAGTTGAAAGGATAGCAAGGCCCACCCTCTGTAGTAACTAGATCATACCCTGCGCGTTGCTGCGGGAATTTACAGTGTTATCTAAGGAGAAGGGGATTCATGAAATTTGAAAGTTTGATAGCATAGAGTAGTGGCGGCATGGAGAGAAAATTTTAGATAAACAATGGATACTAACGTGAAATAGAATGATGAAATAATCTTATTGGTTCACTGTTTCAAAAAACAGTTGTAGAAACTTAATCCTGGTTCAATTACAAAACAAAAAATGTTGTTCAAAAATTCGGCGCATGTGGCACTGACGTCACACATGGTTGCATAAATAGACAGGACAATTAATTGAGACAATTTATGAGGTATATACTAAGTATTTGAAAACTAAGTCTATGCTACCAGCACTAAGGTATTGAAGTTAGTGCAATGGTAATTTGTGGTGGCATCTTCATTAAGTAATGGCTATTCTTGATTTTGTCTTGAAATCTCCAATCATCGAAGACTATTATCCATCTTCATTGACTTAGGAACCTGACAAAATATCTATAAAGTATTTATCTATTGATAGAAAAAGATGTATGAGACATAAGTGAAAAGCATCCAAATACCCTCGAGGAAGCTATAATTCCTGTAGCAGTCTATTATGAATATTGAATAATTAAATTAATGAAGCAATATAAATCATTCTTTCTGAAAGTAGGAGGTGAGGAAAAAGTAGTGTATTTTAAATTATTTTCTTTGGTCAGCATCACCTGCTGGAGCTTACCTAATAGCAAGAAGCAGCATAATCGGCATCACCTGCCCTGCTTGAGCTTATCTGGTAGCAAGAAGCAAAAAGTAGTCGCACAAGACTATATGGTAATCACACCTAAATAATATCATAATATGCTGTGTGAACTTCTGAGGAACCATTGGGGTCATCATTAACGGACTGACCTGATGAATGGAAAGGGCACAATTAGAAGAAAAATTATGATACTACCTATATTTGGAAGCAAGAAGTATACAATTCTAAACTATTAATTACTAATCTGATTAAGCTAATGACAATGAACTCTATGTAAATCTGCTAGTGAGAAAATCCACTCCCGAGGAAGCACGGTACTCCGGTAGCATGACAATTTATGGTGAAGACTGAAGAACAAATTATGATGTTTTGTACGTCCACACACAGCGCTGGATGATGCAATAAAAATCAACTATGTGAGTGGATACTGTAGGCAACAATGGAGTTGAGCTTTCTAAAATAGTAAAATAGTTGTAATTGAAAAATTAGGATCATGCTCGGTGTTAGTGAACAAAAGAATTAAACAATAAACAACTAAGCAATACAAAATTGAAAATAACAAATAAAGACACCCACTTACCTGATCGTACGTGCTCAGGTGCAGCCGTGCAGGCCGTTGATGAAAAGAATAAACAAACAATTAAGAGACCTGCTTACCTGACGGTGCTCAGCGCGTAGCAGCTGGTAGATGATGCTGTGCTCGGCTGCTCTTTGCTAGTGTGCACGGTGGGTAGCTCGGGCGTCAAGGATCGCTGAACCTCGCGATGTCTGCTCATCTTCGAAGGTTGCTTCATGTCGCAGGTCGCTGTCACATAGCTAGGGGGCGCCAGTCCAGCATCAGGCCATCAGGGTAATCGGTATATATGGATGGCAGATCCTTCGTATTCCCTCTGGCACACATTGCATCAAATTGAATGCTTACTTGGTGGAGATAAATCCATATGTTCTGAGCAAATCAATATTTATGGGCTGCATGGAAACGAATGACTGCTCAAAATTTCTCCACTAAATCATAGAGGTGGCTACGTAGTGGAGGCATGAATCTATCCTGTTCATGGGCTGGTTTTGGTGGTTTCTGGTTTGCTTCCAAAACAACCCATGATAAGTATTCTGGTGCGGTTTGGGCTGGTTTTCATGGGTTCCAACGAGTTTGATTAATTTAATTGGCTTAGGTTGGTCGTGGTTTACACGGTTACCGTAAATCAAAAGGCCCGAGTGAGCTTGTCGCACTCGTTGCCGCTGCGGCTGCGCTCGCCGAAGCCACGGGCGATCTCGCGCCCACCACCTCCACGCTTGCCTCCATGGCTGCCGCGTCTATGCTCAAGCTCGCAGTCGTCGCCGCCGCTGCCGCACTTGCTGGCGCCGTGTTCGAGCTCGCCCACCGCCACATGTGCTGTGCTCGAGCTCGAGCTCGCTTCCACTGCTCGTGGTCGTCGTTGCCGCTGTCGTGCTTGTCGAAGCGTTTGAGCTCATCCATCGCCGTTGTGCTCGCCTCCGTCGCACTCCTGCTAGCTGCCGCCGGTGTCTCGCTCGAGCTCGCCCCCGCCACCGCCGCGCCCGCCTCCGCCGCTGCCGCTCTCGAGCTTGCGGTCCTCGCCGCTACGCTCGTGCGCATGACCGCATTGTAGCCTCGTTTTTTTTTCTTCTGGTTTCGATGGGTTCCGATGGTTTCTAACCGTGACCGGAAGGAGGCTGTCGAAGCCTTCGTTGGTAAATGCGTTTCAGCCCGGACTGCGTCGTAACCGTGATGTTGGTTTTGCCTGGGCTGGTTACGGGCCGGTACCCAGTTTAACAAAACCGTTGAACAGGGCTAGTATGCAGATCAGAGAAGATGAATAGGTTTCAGTGGCAGAACCTTGCTCGTGAGTGGGCAGACGAGAGAGAGAAGCAGGTCCTAGCTGATGCTACTTGTGGTGGTGGGACCCCTTGATGATGTGGCTTCACAAAATTTCTAGAAAATAAGCTAGTGGGTTCCTCCTATTTAGGCATAGTAGATAAAAACCAAAACTGGTGCCATAGGAAGTGAGAGCAAATAGGTCTCGGGATTAATTGATAGATTGACATGAGTACAGGGTACAGTATATAGGCAAGGATCCGGAGGGTTTATAGAAATACCCAATCAACGGTGATCCTTGCCTAATCTGAATCTATCTTAACCCTTAAGGCAGCCTAGCCATATGGGCTTAGGCGCCAGGCCCAAGGCCTGCCCAGAGGGCGCATATTCTAACACACCCCCTCAGTCGAAACGTTAGCCACTTTGCACGTTTAGATTGGACCTAAACTCCGTGAACACTGAAGTAGGCAGCCCTTTGGTGAAGATATCTGCATATTGCGAAGAGGTGGGAACATGCAGAACACGAAGATCACCAATAGCAACTCGCTCCCGGACGAAGTGAAGATCAATCTCAATGTGCGTAGTGCGCTGATGCTGAATTGGGTTGGAGGTCATGTAGACAGCACTGATGTTGTCACAGTACACCATTGTGGCACGCTGCAGGGGGGAATGCAGCTCTAAGAGAAGCTGGCGCAGCCAGGTGGCCTCTGCAACTCCATTGGCCACCGCGCGATATTCGGCTTCAGCACTTGATCTTGACACCGTGTTCTGGCGCTTGGAGGACCAGGAAACAAGGTTGTCGCCAAGAAACACCGCATAGCCCGAGGTGGACTTGCGGGTGTCTGGACAACCAGCCTAATCAGCATCAGTGTAGACGACAAGGTCAGTCGAAGCGGATGGTCGCAGCAGTAGACCAAGGTGAAGGGTGCCTCGAACGTAGCGAAGTATCCGCTTCAAGGCAGCAAGATGAGGCTCCCGAGGGTCATGCATGTGAAGGCAGACCTGCTGAACTGCACATGCAATGTCTGGGCGAGTGAACGTCAGGTACTGGAGAGCTCCTGCAAGGCTGCGGAAGTCTGTAGCATCAGACACAGGGGCCCCGTCAGCTGCAGCAATCTTCGGATTGGTGTCAACTGGAGTGGAGCACGGCTTGCACTCTGCCATTCCTGCACGGTCGAGTATGTCCAGCATGTATTGTCGCTGAGAAAGGAGAAGACCGTCACCACTGCGCTAAACATGCATGCCAAGAAAGTGATGTAATTCACCAAGATCTTTCATGGCGAACTCTCGCTGAAGGGTTGAGATAATCCGTCGAATGAGACCTGGTGACGAAGCGGTGAGGACGATGTCGTCAACATAGAGCAACAGGTATGCAGTGTCAGGACCGTGCCGGTAAATGAACAGTGAGGTGTCTGACTTGGCTTCGACAAACCCAATGGACAGCAAGTGGGAGGCCATCCGACTATACCATGCTCGGGGCGCCTGCTTAAGGCCATAGAGCGACTTCTTCAGGAGGCAGACATAGTCTGGATGAGCAAAATCTTCGAATCCAAACGGCTGCTGGCAATACAGTGTCTCTGTCAGGTTGCCATGAAGGAAGGCGTTGTTCACATCAAGTTGATGGATTGGCCAGTGGCGAGAGAGAGCCAGGGAGAGCACTGTGCGGACAGTAGCAGGCTTGACCACAGGACTGAATGTCTCATCGAAGTCCACTGCCAGGCCGCTGGGTAAAGCCTCGAAGAACCCATCGCGCCTTGTACCTTTCGAGGGAGCCATCGGACTGAAACTTGTGCTTGAAGATCCACTTGCCAGTGACGACATTGGCCCTGGGGGGTCGGGGAACGAGATCTCAGGTGTGGTTCTGAAGAAGAGCACTGTGTTCGTCTTCCATAGCCGCTCGCCAATTGGGGTCGGCAAGGGCGCTACGGAAGGTCTTCGGCACCGGTGAGAGAGGCGTGGCGTGGTAGGCAGCAGGCATCCGATAGCCACTCTTCGAGCGCGTGCCCATAGGGTGTTGGTTGCTCACGGGTGGAACAGCAACGGCACCCTTGGGCAGGGCGGCTGGAGCAGGTGCAGCTGTGGAGGCCATGCGCGCAGGAGGGGGTGGTCGAGGCCGCCGTGTGTACTGCTGCGCGAAGAGGTGGTCCGCACGGAGAGGCGGGAACCCGGGTGGTGGTCCGCGGAGCGACGAAGGCTGCCCTGCGGGCGGGGCTGGGGACGTCGAACCCGCACGCAGCGCTGGTGGGATGTACAGCGGACGCGGGGAGGCGTCTCTGGGCGCGCTGGGCAGCAGTGCAGCCGCTGGTGAAGTCCTCGTGGCCGCGCGTGGCGCTGGAGAAGGCCCCGACACCCGCAGCGCAGGCGGGATGTAGAGTGCGGGTGCCGGAGGATCGTCAGCAGGCTCTAGAGGCAGCAGGGGCGCCCCAGGCACGGCCGCAGAGGGACCGGCAGGGGCGCTGGTGACGTCGGAGGTGCTGGTGGATGTTCCTGCAGGCAAAAACGTGTGCTGCGGTCCAATAGGAACGGGCACATCATTAGTAGCATCATCATCAAGAAACTCAAGGTCCGCTGGAGTGCTAGGACCATTGCACTCGGCAAAGGGAAAGGCCGCTTCATCGAAGATGACGTGCCGGGAGATGATCACTCGATTGGAAGAGAGGTCAAGGCAGCGGTACCCTTTGTGATGAGCGGAGTATCCTAGGAAGATGCATAGGGCAGACCTAGGAGCGAGTTTATGAGGAGCGGTGGCAGACATGTTGGGATAGCATTTGCACCCAAAGACTCGAAGGTGATCGTACGCCGGTGGTGTGCCGAACAGGGCAAGGTGAGGCGTGGAGAATTGGAGAGTCTTGGTGGGCAATATGCTGAGGAGGACAGTAGCGGTGGAGGGGGCCTCTACCCAGTAGGATGAAGGCATGGAAGCCTGAAAGAGCAGCGAGCGAACAACATTATTTATGGAGCGAATAATGCGTTCAGCTTTACCGTTTTGAGGCGAGGTGTAGGGGCAGGACATGCGAAGGTGAATGCCCTGGGTGAGGAAGAAGTGACGGGAGCTAGAGTTGTCAAACTCTTTCCCGTTGTTGCACTGGACCGCCTTGATGCGGGCGCCAAACTGAGTGGAGACATGGGCGATGAAGTGAGCAAGCGTGCTGAAAGTGTCAGATTTAAGTCGCAATGGAAAGGTCCACAAGTAATGGGTGCAATCATCAAGTATGACCAAATAATATTTGTAACCAGAGATACTGACAACTGGGGAGGTCCATAAGTCACAATGTATAAGATCAAACTTGCTAGACGCACGAGAGGTGGACACATGAAAGGGCAAACGAACATGACGCCCTAGCTGACATGCATGACATAAATCTGAACAATCCTGAATATGACAAGAGGCACTAGACGCGAGCTTGGATAACACTTCATGACCAGGGTGGCCAAGACGCCGATGCCACAGTGGAGAGGACGCCTGGGCGACAAGTGATTGGGCTGGGGGAAGGCGTAAAGGGTACAGCGGCCCGGAGCTATTGCACCTGACGATCTCGGTCCGAGATGGAAGAACCTTCACAGAACAACCAGCGGGGTCAAATTCAACAGAACAATTATTGTCGATAGTAAACTGACGAACAGAGATGAGATTCTTAATAAGCTGTGGAGACACAAGAACATTATTAAGACGCATGGCGGGTGACAACTCTGTGGAGCCAGTGGCAGTGACAGGGAGAGTAGAGCCATTACCGACAACAATAGCTGAAGGAGTAGGGAGGATGAGTGAGATGTCATGTGTGAGGTAGCACCTGAGTCGAAGTACCATTCGTTGGATGAAGGAGGGTTTAGCGACGTCGTGCTGAAGGCGGAGGCGAGGGCTGACGGGTCCCAAGAAGGGAGGCCGGCCACCGGGTTGTAGTAGCCGGTGGTGCCCACTGTCCGGAGGTGTCTGCAGGAAGGGCAACACCGGGCTGCTGGTGACCAGCAAGGGCCTGCTGCTGCGCCTGCTGCTGCGCCTGCAGGTGGGGAGGCACCGGGATCGGTGCAAGAGGAGGCCGAGTGCCCCCTGGCCACATTTGGATGCTCCCCAGCCAGGGGTTGTAGATGCTGGGCCAGGGCCGGTTGCCAGCAGCGGGCTGCTGCTGCGAACCAGCAGCCGGTTGGTGTTGTTGAGGCCCAGTAGAGCTGCGGGACCCCTGTCCAGAGGAGCCACCGCTGCTGCCGCCTTTGCCGCCACCGTTGCGTTTGTTGCGACAGTTGTTCGGAGGCTTGGAGCCCCCGCCAGCGCCCCCGGAGTGCTGTCCAGAGGACGGAGGGGCGGAGTTGTTGGAGACGACGAGCGCGGTGGCAGGGGCATCCTTGCAGTTTGCCATGGAGAGTTCCTCGAGGTCGTCGCAAGCCTCCAGGAAGGAGGGGAAGGGTTGAGCACGACAGAGAAGTGCCCCAACATGGCTGAAGTGCTCGTTGAGGCCGCGGATGACGTTGAGGACGAGGGTGCGGTCGGTGACGACCTCGCCGAGGGCGGTGAGATCATCGGCCATCTTCTTCAGCTTGCGGCAGTAGTCGGTGACGGAGAGGTCGCCCATGACGAAGTTGCGGAAGCGCGTCTCGAGATGAATGGCGCGAGCCTCCCGGTTGCCGAGAAATTGCGACTCTACGGCGAGCCAGGCACGGCGAGCAGTGGAGCCCTGAGCGGAGATGATCTCGCCGAGGTCGTCGATGAGCGTGGCGATGATCCAAGACTTCACAACGCAATCCATCCGAGTCCAATCTGGGGAGGGAGGGACTGGTGGATCGTCGTGAACATGGCCCTGAAGAGAGAACTTGCCGAGGATGAGCAGAAACTGATCACGCCATCGGTTGAAATTACCGGAGTCGACGTCGAGGATGGTGGTGACGTGGTTCCGGATGTTGCTGACGGCAACAGCCTGGCCATGGAGCTGAAGAAGAGCGACGGCCTCGTGATGCAGCATGGCGGCGCGGAGGTCTGGAGGTGCTAGGGCGCCTCCAGGCTGGGGCGCAGCAAACTGTTGCAGGGCGGCAGCAGCAGCCGCGCGCTCCTGCTGGGCGCGGGCGAGGGCCGCAGTGGCACGCTGGGCGGGGTCGTCGCGGTCCTTGGCGGCGGCCTCAGCTTCCTCCTCGGCCAGACGGGCGCGCTCCAGGGCGGCGGCGTGGGCAGCCTGCCGGTCACGCTCGAGAGCCTGGGCGGCGGCGGCCTCTGCGTTGGCCCGTTCAGCAGCAAGGCGTCGCTCAACCTCGTCGGTCTGCAGGGCAGAAGAGGCCTGAAGGCCGTCCCCAACCGTGGGAGAAGAGGGTGGGGTTGGTGACATGGCGGCTGAGGGCCGGCGCACGTAGGGTGGGTGGGCAGCGGAAGAAAAAAGGAAACCTAACCCTAGCTTGACACTATGAGAGCAAATAGGTCTCGGGATTAATTGATAGATTATATGAGTACAGGGTACAATATATAGGCAAGGATCCGGAGGGTTTATAGAAATACCCAATCAACGGTGATCCTTGCCTAATCTGAATCTATCTTAACTTAACCCTTAAGGCAGCCTAGCCATATGGGCTTAGGCGCCAGGCCCAAGGCCTGCCCAGAGGGCGCGCCTATTCTAACAGGAAGGAGCAATATTTTGCTGGAGCCCATGACTTTCAATTTTTTTTTCCCAAGGGACCAAAAGAGATAGCGCCTTTGAAATAGAGCATCATAAGCTGACTTAGTTGTCTTATTGTATATTGGCCTGAACTTGAGATGCCACACATGCTTGTCCATGACACCAGCTTGGAGCTGCACTACAGAAAGTAAATCCAATAACTTGAGGAAATCTCCTATAGCACCTACTGAAAGGGCACCTTGAATATCAGCAATCCATTGGTGGTCTGTGAGGGCTTCTATCACTGATCTGTTGGCTCTTTTCTTTGACACCAAAATATATAACCGAGGGGCCAAGTCCTCAAGATGCGCCCAAGAAGCCATCTGTCTTTCCAGAAGATAGTGTTGGCACCGTCCCCAATATCTGTAATCACTGCCATGGAAAAAAGAGTTTGAACACAATTACTACTTGATTGAATTGTGAAAGTCAGGAAGTTGAGCTAGCTCAGTTGCTCAAGGGTGTGGATGTCTACCCAGACCACCCCTGTTCACGTCCTCATCGAGGTGAATTTGGGTGCCTATTTTCTTCTTAAAAAAAAATAACAACTAATTCCTCTTAGGATGGTTTTTTTTTTTTTCATGAATTGTGAAGTGGACCATGGCTTTATACAGTTTGTCTTTTGCAGCCACAATCATCTCACTCGTAACGCTCACCTAAGTGATTTGAGACTAGAAATACGCAGTCCACCAAGCAAGCTCTTTTGAACAGCAAACTTGGGCCAAGCAATTGGATAATGACCATAGATGTAATAATGTAACAACACGCCTTGTGAGAGATTGAGTTTTCTCTTCCCAGTTTTCTAAGTTACCATAACAGAATCCAGTAGCTGAAGTAGTGGCACTCAAGGAACACCAAGTTTTTAATGGCATGGAAGGAATCATTATAGGTTCTGATGGCATACAAGGATTACTCATCTTAATGGTTTGATTGATAGATCATCTGAAGGTGTTTCTCTTTGTTGACAATATATTTTAACGCATTTGCTTCTGATTGACTTATGGGTATCCCCTCTTAGTTTTTTTAATTAATGGTCCTTTAATGTTTTATTGCAGTTTGGACTTTAAGATTTTTGAGTTGTATGGTGTATAAAATATGGACTAGTTTCCTAGCTCTGTGCTGCACCATTGCTTTTAGAATATTTTAACATATATTAGAATTACAGTGAGAAGATAGACAAAAGTATAATCTATTTATTTTATCTGCTTTTTGAATGGCACAGTTCTTGTATTGTTTATCGTACAACTTTAAATATTTATATTCTTGACTTTTTATTTACAATATCTATTTCCTTGTGACACATGTATAGTTCATCTTCTCATGAGCATACTTTTCCGAACATAACTTAATTTTCTTTTGGTGCCTCCTGAGTTTCAATAAGTTGGTTAAATCAACTTTCTGTGTACTTTTTTGTCTGTGATTGTAGGTCCTGGATAGGGATGAAGTAATGAAGAAGTTTCATGAATCAATTGCTCAGCTGGAGCAAGCCTTGTGTGATTTTCCATATGATAATTTGGATATATCTGATGAAGTTAGAGAGCAGGTAATGTGAATAACACAACTGAAAAGAATCATTTTTGGTTGTTGTTAATCTGTTAAATCCAGTAGATTCTTAGCAAAAATCACTCTGCAGGTTGAGTTAGTGCATGTACAGCTCAAGAGAGCCAAAGAACGTGTCGACATGCCTGATGATGAGTTCTACAATGAACTACGTTCACTGTATAACAACAGCCATGACCCAAGTGCTGAATTGGATATCCTTGGAAGATTGTCAGAAAAGTTACACCTGACGACCATCACTGATCTCACACAAGAATCACTTGCTTTGCATGAGATGGTGTCATCTGGTGGTGGAAACGATCCTGGAGAACACATTGAAAAAATGTCAATGCTATTGAAGAAGATCAAAGACTTTGTGCAAACTCAGAACCCTGAAATGGGCCCACCGGTGACTACCAAGCTAATGGATTCCAACGGGGAGCCAAGACCTGTAAATATTCCTGATGAGTTCCGCTGTCCAATTTCTCTTGAACTGATGAAAGACCCCGTTATTGTTGCTACTGGCCAGGTGCCTACATCTGATTCTGTTTTTTTATACTCAAGTACAAGGCAACTTCAATACATCATATGAGATAATTGTTTTTTGTTTGTGTTCTTTTCAGACATATGAGCGGGCATTCATCGAGAAATGGATTGCTTCTGGGCATCATACTTGTCCAAATACTCAACAGAAGATGCCAAACACGACACTGACACCAAACTATGTTCTTAGAAGTCTTATTGCGCAGTGGTGCGAAGCCAACGGGATTGATCCACCGAAGCGCTCAACACAGCCTAACAAACCTACATCTTCATGCTCTTCGAGTGAACGTGCTAACATCGATGCTCTTCTCTCCAAGTTATGCTCTGCAGATCCTGATGAACAGAGATCAGCTGCTGTAGAGCTCCGGCTCCTAGCAAAGCGGAATGCAAACAATCGGATTTGCATTGCTGAGGCTGGTGCCATTCCCTTACTATTGAGTCTCCTGTCGTCATCTGATCTGCAGACTCAGGAACATGCTGTGACTGCACTTCTGAACCTCTCTATACATGAGGATAACAAGGCGAGCATCATATTATCCGGTGCTGTCCCAGGCATAGTTCATGTTCTGAAGAATGGAAGCATGGTGGCAAGGGAGAATGCTGCAGCCACCCTTTTCAGCCTATCGGTTGTGGATGAATACAAAGTAACAATTGGGGGAACAGGAGCTATCCCTGCCCTTGTAGTTTTGCTAAGCGAGGGCAGCCAACGCGGGAAGAAGGATGCAGCAGCTGCTCTATTCAACTTGTGTATTTTCCAAGGGAACAAGGGCCGTGCTATACGAGCTGGCCTTGTGCCACTCATCATGGGGCTCGTGACAAACCCCACAGGAGCTCTGTTGGATGAGGCTATGGCGATACTCTCAGTACTGTCCAGCCACCCTGAGGGTAAGGCTGCGATCGGGGCAGCAGAGCCTGTTCCTGTGCTTGTGGAGATGATTGGAAATGGGTCACCGAGGAATAGAGAGAATGCTGCATCTGTGATGTTGCATCTGTCTGTGCATAACGTGCATTTAGCTCGGGCACAGGAGTGCGGCATCATGGTTCCGCTACGGGAACTGGCCCTGAATGGCACAGAGAGGGGGAAAAGAAAGGCGGTGCAGCTCCTTGAGCGAATGAGCAGATTCCTGGTTATGCAACATGAGGATGTTGTTTCCCATGAGTTGCAAGAGGTCGAACGGCAACTTGCTGCCTTTGGACCTGGTGTTACAGAGGCTGATATCCTTGAACAACTGGGATTTCTTTAACCTCCGTATCCTAAGGGTTGCATGATGATGATGGATCTATCTTTGCCACAATACTACCGAAAGGTTTTCTTTTGGACAAGTACTACCAAAAGGATGAGCAAGCTGTATCCGAGTCACTTTGCTTCCGGATCCATGATTTATGCTGAACGAGAGTTGTTGTATGGCAACGTTGTATCCGTAGTAAAATCTGTGATGATCCGTCCGGCTTGGCTTCTTTCATGCTTGTGTGCTGAAGCAACCATCGCTTCATCTGTTTCTGGGTATGTAAGGTAGCCCAGAAAGTTGAGATCTGTACAGTGTATTAAGTATGCCACTCCAAACGTCATTTAGCTATGATATGACTAGAATATGTAAATTTTCACTGTGGTACTATATAAATGAGAAGGTCCAGCGGCAGATTTGATCAGTAAATCTTATTTCATGCTACTAGATGTTGGCGTGAGTTTCAAATTTCAGGATTTCTTTGGGGGCACGTATGCATCTGCAGGGGGCGAATTTGGGCCTAAGGTCACTAGGGCCACGGCCCTAGGCGCGGCCCATAAAATTCTTTAGAATACCTGCAGTTTTTTCTGGCCTGGGTCTAGATTTTGGCCCAAGTTTGTTGGCCCAAGAGAGGTAGAGAAGAAAATTCCAGCTTCAGCGTCGTGCCTCTTCGCGACGCGCCGCCCTTTGCACTGCTTCGCGACACCCCGACGGTCGACGCCCGTGGCCCGCTCTTCGCGACTCCGGCGCCCTCTCCTCTCCGCCCTTCGCAACGTCGGCGCTCTCTCCTCTCCGTCCTTTGCGATGTCGCCCGTACTCTACCGCCCGTTGACGCCGAGGGCCACCCATAGATTCCTGGCGGCGCCCTGCACGCGGCGCACCTCCACGGCGAGCTGCGGGCCTTCCGCTCCTTCCTAGTACAAGCGACCAGCGACCGGCAAGTTGAAGGCCTGAAGCAGGCTGGTAAGTCAGTAGCTAATCCCAGGCCCCCTTTCCATCGCTTCTAAGTTCTAAGTTTGTAATTTAATGTTGAACTCTTCTAGTTCCAGATCTAGTAGGAATTCAATATTTATCGATGAATGAACATTATAATTGATAAGAGTTTTAATGCCAATTTCTGTAGAATTTATAGTTGCACGATGAAAAGGACCAGGAATAAAAATATAAAATCTTTTCTTACACCGGCTCCTACACCAATTATACAACCAGCATCTACACAAACTCAATCACAGGTTGTCCAAGAACCAAAAATAGCAGAAGAACAACCTAGCAATGCCGAGGTCAAAATATCCTTTGACAGTGGCCCTACGCGTCAAAATTGACGAGCTCCGCCACTGTGCATCTGTGATTCGATCATTGCCAGTGCGTGGTATTGGAATCTACGGCAGTGCTACGAAATGCAGGAATTTCACAGTTCACGTGGATTTTTTTTTTATTGTTGAAGGAGAAATATCTCTGCTTTTTAGAAAGTCAATTCACATGAAAAATGAACTGTTTCATACCGAATTCACGTGAAATATTTTCAAATGAAACACGTATACACATTTCGATATTAGTAACCGAATAGGATTTAAAAAAGATGGTTGGCTCTGTTATGCTTTAATATTACTAGTCATATCGAATCATACCCTTAATGTTAAGAAAAAGTAACTGCTCACCACGTCAGAGCTTAAGAACACATAGGGACTGGGTACTCTTGACATGTCTGGGCGGTGCCTATAAGCGTTATGAGAGCACGTAGGGACCGGGTAGGCGGGTACTCTTGACACGTCTGGACATGCCTATCTTAAATCCTAACGAGAATGGCACCACGACAGCGAGGATTCGAACTTGGATTGCCGACTTAATGGTGGGTGCTGGCTTGGTTTCAAAGCGGGGAGATAGGATCATGACAGCATGGGCCATGGGTGACCTCGATGTATTTCAGTTAGTGATTAATTCTCATTCTTGCCTGGTGAGTATGCAAAAAGTATTGTTGGTCGGAAACGATTAGTTTTTTTGAGTGGCTATATAAATATATGGGGTGTGGCTGATCTTGGGACATTCCTAGAGACCCCATAATAATACGTTGACATATTAGAGCTCAAGAAACATCTCCTCCAACATATGATCTACTGCATTTGCTTGGGACAGATATCATCTAGTGACTGGTTTGCAAGCGGATCTGGTTGTTACTCTTGAAGATTGCCACCTTCGACACGTACTTGGTGGCTATGACTCCATGGAAGCCACAGTGTGGAGATTGTGCACTGTAAGGGCCTCTTATGCTCGCCCTTGTCAGAGGAGAGAGAGTGAAGAGCAACTATAGTAAATTTGAGGCATGTGAACTTGAAAGGATCGAGGATGCCCAAGAGGGGGGTGAATGGAATAACTAGTAAATTTTTCGAAATACAATTTAACCTATCGCCATTTGCCCAATCTCACCCCACAAGTGCTTGTGAATTGATCTAAGCCTAAAACAAGTTTAGCAACCTAGAGCCAAGTCCTATCACAAGTATGCTACTCTAGGAATGTAAAGAGCACAAAGTAAATACGGGAATGTAAAAGGGATAGAGAATGCAAGCCAAGTTTTTGCCGAGGTATCGAAGAGTCGGCACTCCCCACTAGTCCTCGTTGGAGCACCCACGCAAGGGTGTAGCTCCCTCTCGATCTTTGCAAGGACCAAGTGCTCTCTACGGGCTGATCCTTTGCCTCTCCGGCGCGGTGGATCGCCCACAACCACTCACAAGCTTGGCTTGGGCCGCCCACAAGCTCTCCAAGCAGTCACCAAGCCTCCGATCGCCACCAAACCGTCTAGGTGATGCCGATCACCAAGAGTAACAAGATCGAACTCTCACTTGACCCAAACAAGGCCAAAGAGATGGATGGATGCACACAAGTCTCTCTTGATCAACTCTAGGGAAGAAACTCACTCGAATTCGCAATTCACGTAACCTCCCTAGGGCTCTTGCAATCTCACAAGGTCTCAAGGTGTGTTCAGCTGTTTGAAGTGGCAAGAGGCCTCCCATGGACGAGCGCAAGGAGTATAAATACCCCCCACACAAGCTCATGGCCATTAGGCACAAAGCCCTCTGTTTTCGGGTGTACCGGACGCTCTTAAGTTCACACCAGACGCGTCCGGTGGTTGTCCGGTGCCCCTCCAACGGCTACTGTACCTGCACAGATTTTAAACGCACCGGACGCTGGGGGCTTCACCGGACGCGTCCGATGCTCAAAATCACTCTCTGGAACCTCTTTGCATGGACACCGGACACTCCTGACTTTGTCCGGGGCAGCGTCCGGTGGTTGTCTGGTGCTAAGCCCTATCCCAGTGTATAGCACCAGGACGCCCACACAGTAACCATTGCACATCCGGTGGTTCCAGACGATCGTTCGCTGCTCTCTAAGATTGCACCGGACGCTCTGGCCCGCATCCGGTGCAACTTTTTGGCCCAAAACTTCGCCGAATCGACAACTTTCCAAAACGAAGTTTGTTCCAAATAGTTCACCAGACCTCTCTGCACTCATTAGACCTAGGTTTGACAAGTGTGCACCACACTACAATCTCCTAGCCAAGTCTAGATCAAGCTACCCATTCAAACCCCCCTTAATAGTATGGCCAAAGTTAAAAACAAGACTTAAACTATTCTAAGTGCCTCCCAACACCAAACGGCATGGACTAGCCTATCTCCTTCTTGTCTTCTGTCCTTTGAAAACCAAATCGATTTCCATCGCTAGGGGCTTGAACCTACATGTTATTATGACCTAACCTTTAGGTTATCTTGCAAAAAACACGTTAGTCGTAATAACCTCCTTGTTGTCATTAATCACCGAAACCACTAGGGCCTATATGCTTCAATCTCCCTCTTTTTGGTGATTGATGACAATAACCTCAAACAGATTTAGAAAGAGTGAGGTTTTCAAATCTTGATTCATATAAGCATGAGACAATAAGAGCAAAGGGGTTAGGCATGCTTATACGAACCAAGACACAAGGTACACAATTATATAAGAGTTAAGCGCAAGTACCAACAAGTATAGCTCACAAGAATCGGAGCAAAAACGCAGGAAGCAACAGCAAGTGAGCTACACAAAGCAAGTGACATGATATAGATATGAAACAAGGTCACATGTCACCAAGAGTATATCGCACACAAGCATATATCACAATGCATGAAAGCGGTAAACATGATGCATGAGTGTATATCACATCAAAATAAGAGCCAAAACCCAAAATCTCACGTGCTCCCCCTAAATCTATGACACTCTCTCTCCCCTTTGGCATCAAGCACCAAAAACCTAAGTGTCGGAGGGTGCAGTCGGGTCATGGTGAGCAATCTGGAAGGCGGCAGCATCTGTCTCTGACTCTAGGCTGGAGGTCCCCTGACCCTCTGTCTGCTGAGCTGGAGGTGAAGCGGTCTGGGTCAGAGGAACCTCAACTGTCGGCTGCTCTGCCTGTGGCTCAACTGGCTGCTCAAGAAGTGTCTGCTCTACCACTGGCTGCCCAAGCTGCACCTGCTGTCCCTGAGAGTCTGAAGCAGGGAGGAACGACTGGCTGTGGGTTAGCTGAAGGCTCTGGCACTGTCTCCGTCGCTGTCGTGTCATGAGTAGCAGGCTCTGAAGAAGCGAAAAATGATGAAAGTGTCTCTGTAGTCGTGCATGTGACTGGTGTAGTAGTAGTGACTGGGAGCTGAGGCTGGGGCGACGGAGTGTCCATCCCATGTGAGCTGACTGCATGAGAACTCCAGGCCCCTGGTAGCTGACGAGGTGAGCAACGACTGGGAGGCTGACTGCGGAGAGAACCCAGTGACAATAGTTGAGAACTGTGTGGGCTGCCATTGGGGTGCCTGAGGAGGAGTGACCTCTGAAGGAGCAACTGCCTTTGACTGACTCTGAAACCCACTGGGCTGTAACGCTGGAGTAGTCACAGGGGCAGAAACAGTAGACGGGCTAGGCTGCTGAGTCGGAAGTGGAATCCCTGTCACTCTGGCCAACGCCTCAAGTAAAAACTGCTGCTGCTGCTGCTGAATGGCTGCCTGCTCCTGAAGCTAACGCTGAAAGGCATCCTGGCGAGCCTAGACTTGTGCAAGAGCAGTTGCCTGCTCCCTGGCAAACCTGGTCTTCTCCTGAGCCATCCTCTACTGCGCTATAGCTTGCTGCTGCTGAGACTGCTAAAGATTTTGAAGAATCGCAAGCAGCACTGAGTCGCTATGGTGGCTCTGCGGTGCGAAGCTGGAGCTGCCGGCCTCTCGGTCGTGAGCACGAGGCGACAAAGGTAGCATGGGGTCAAAGTCCTCGTCTGTGATGTCAGACGGGAAGTCGTCGTCAACTAGGATCCCCGTGCTAAGCGCTCGGCGTGAAGGTCCTCTACCTCAGCAACGGCCCTGATGGCCCCGTCCTGCTCCTACCTCTATCTATGGTACGGCTCCTGACTGTCGAGTCTAACGGGGAGGAAGCCACCGCTGACGCCGAGCTGCCAATGGTCTCTCACGACGGACAAGCTGTGTCACGTTGTAAGGTGAGTAGGCGTGTGTGGTGTTGGTCAGCTCTGCGGATCTCTGGTGGAATAGGAGCAACTGTGCGCATGATCAAGTGATAGATCCAATGTCCATATGGCATCTTGTGGCCTACTCTGAATCCATCTGTGATCAAATCCTCCATCTCTGACAGCATAATGTCCGAAATATCAAAGCTCTCTTGTCTCACCACGTGGGCTAAGAGCAAAAGCTGAAGACCGGTGATCCACTCTCTATAGCCCTCACGTGATAGAATAGTCCTCCTAAGGACAGCCTCTAGCACTCGGGCTAGGAAGGTGAGGTCTCCGGGACAACGGCTAGAACCCTCTCCAAACGGCTCTCTGAAGTAAGGCCGTACAAACTCTGTGCTGGGGTCTAGACCGCCGTGAGGTCATCGAGGTGGGTCTGTCAAGTCGTAGCACTCCACGTGAACTCTGGTCTCTGACGCCTCAAGCCCGAGTATCTCTCTGGCTCTCTCAGCATACAAGCGGTGATCTTTGCCAGCAAATGCGAAGTGAATCCACCTGTGCTCTGGTTCAACGAAGAGTGAAGCATAGAACTCTCTAACCCAAGTCTCTGCATACTCTCCTATCCGGCTGATCAATCCTGAAAGCCCTGGTAAGTATGTCAAGTAAGGACGAATCTCCTCTCCAACAACTGCGTAGATCGACTTGACTGAAATGACGGGTGTCCTGCAAACTGAGTCCCTGCCCTGAGGAACAGTCCTGAAGAAGTCCTCGTGCAGTGGGTGGTAGAACCGAGGAACGCCCTGAAGAACGCCCTGAAGAAGTGGGAGATTGAAAGCTCTATGTTTGGTTTTAACTAATTGATGGCACCTAATATCTAACCATTGTGTTTAAGCTTTGTGATTACAAGTATGGTTAGAAGATCAAGTGTGGAGCTATGACGGCATCCAAGTCATTGGAGTAAGCCCATCAACATGAAGATCAAATGCTTCAACACTTGGTGCAATGGATGGAGCTCAAGGCAAAGGTGAAACTCATAGGGCTCTCTCCATTTTGGTGATCAAGACACTATAGAGAGTGTGATCACATTTAAGTTAGATGACCGTACTATTAAGGGAGATGAAATTTCGTTAACAGCCTCGGTCATCAAGTGCCTCTAGTTGACATAGTTGAGTATATGCATTTAGATCTAGAGCACTAACTTAAAACCTTGCAAATAAATTTAAAAACAAGCTAACACTCATGCCTAAGTGCTTATACACTTGGTTGTTAGCACCTAAAAGCAAGGTTGTTGTAGAGAGGGCAAAAACAGCTCTCAGAGGTGCACCGGATGCTAGGCTTGTCCGGTGGGTGCACACCGGACGCGTCCGGTGTAGCCAGAGCCTCTCTGGAACCTCTCTGAGTAAGCACCGGACGCTGGAACAGTAATTCCAGCATGTCCGCTGATGTTTTTCGTGCGTCCGGTGAGACTTCGTGCTTTCTATCTGAGTGAAAGCACTGGACCCTGCCAGCGTCCGGTGACCTAACAGCGGACGTGTCCGGTGCGACCTTGAGCTCTCTGGTTGCTCTCTGTTCGCGCACCGGACACGGGCGTCGGAGCATCCGGTGCGACGTCTCCGTGTCCCGTAAGTTGGTACGCTGAGGGAAGTTTGAAACGGCTAGTACATGTGTCAGCGGGCGGTACACCGGACAACCACCGGACGCGTCCGGTGCTCACTTAACCAGCGTCCAGTGTGCACGCAGAAACTGTAAAACGGCTAGTTTTTCACCCTCACTTATAAATAGCTGATCAATCGGTTTTGGGAGCCTCTCATGCGCATTTCACTCATTGCTAAGCATCTCTTGAGCCTCCCAAACCTCTCCCACTCACTCTAGAGCTTGATTCTCATCCATAGTGAGCTAGCGAGTGATCCAAGTGCATTGTGTTCATCTAGATCATCTTTGAGCATTTGTTGATCGTTGTTGCTACGGACTTTCATCTATTCTCTTGGTGATTTCTATCACCTAGACGGTCTTGGAGCAGCGGAGGAGTTGGCGGGGTTGGAGATTGTCACCGGCCACTCCTGGAGGTCTTTGTGAGGGGTTTGCACCTTCCCCGGCGGAGAGCCGCAAGGTAGCCTAATACATTGCTCGTGTCATTGAGTTACCTTGATCGTGGTAGGTTCTAGTGGCGCTCATTGGTTGAGCTTGACATTGGTTATCAATTAGCCATCGAACCACCGAGTAGTAGTCGACACAACGGGGATGTAGCGTGCCGGCAAGCACGTGAACCCCAGGATAAATTGGTGTTCTTTTTGTGTTGATCTTGGACCATCACCTTCGTGTGCATTGGTATTCTTCCCTGGTGATTAGTGAACTACTCTACTTGGCGGTATATTCACTCTACACATTCTCTCCCTTATTTTCATGTATTTACTTGTGTAGTAGTAGTGGTAGTGCTTAGTTTGCTTGTCCACCTAGGAGTAGTGTAACTCAACCTAGGATAGCTTGTGTGTGCTTCTAGAGACTTAGCTAGAATGGTTAGGAAGGCTTGCATTTTGAGTAGGCTAGCGCAAAATTCGCTTCGCCGTTGTTATTACTAATCCTTTGGTCAAGTGTTGTTTGTAGATTTTTAAATAGGCTATTCACCCCCCCTCTAGCCTCTTTGGACATATCAATTGGTATCGGAGCCGTGGTCACCGTTGTTGCAAGGCTTAACATCTTTCGGTGTCAAGTATGCCTCACAACAACTTGATCAATCATATGGGCAAGCCTCCTCGGTTTGATGGCACAAGCTATGGGTATTGGAAGAAGCAAATGAAAGCACATTTAAAATCAATGAATAGGAAGATATGGGAGATTGTTGAGAAAGACTTTGTTGTGATTGACATGAATGATCCCACTCCAAGAGAAGAAGAGAAACCACAATTCAATGACATTGCTCTAATGCAATCTATAGTGCTCTTGATGAGAAGGTCTTTGAACAAATCAAGGACTTGGAGTATGTTGATGAGGTTTGGAAGAGATTGGAGGACACATATGAGGGCACCACCGCCGTCAAGAGTGCCAAGTTATACGTTCTCAAGGATAGATATGCAAGCTTCAAGATGAAGGATGATGAGAGCATACCGGAGATGTTTCACCGATTGAGTGTCATCATTAGTGATCTCAAGGCTCTCGGTGAAACAATTAGTGACAAGGATTTCTCCCACCGCTTCTTGAGATCCCTTCCCCCTAGGTTTAAGACCTTGGTTACTATCATAGTGAGGGAGGATCTCTCAAAGGTGACTCTAACACAAGTGCTTGGTGATGTCATGACACATGAGACATACAGAGTAGAGAAGGATGGAGGAGTCAAGGAAGAGAAGGAGGATGAGAATAAAGACAAGAATGAGAAGAAGAGCATTGCATTCAAGGCAACTTCATCAAGACACAAGGGCAAAGCAAAGAAGCAAGTATCTAGTGATGATGAAGATAGCTCAAGTGATGATGATGAGGAGGAGATGGCACTTCTTGTGAGAAGATTTGGAAGATTCATGAGAAAGAAGGGCTATGGTGCAAGAAAGAGAAGGGACTTTCACCAAAGGCAAGGGTCCAACTATGAGATGCTATGAGTGCAAGAGCAAGGGCCACTTAATAGCCGATTGTCCTCACAAGAATGATAGTGATAATGAGGATGACAAGAAGAAGAAGAAGAACAAGAAGGACAAGAAAGACAAGAAGATGCAATTCAAGAAGAAGAAGGGGCATTCTTATTGTGTCACATGGGACAGTGATGCTTCTTCTTCCGATGATGATGATGATAGTGATGATGATCACAAGATCACCAAGAAAGGCCATTGATAGTCTTGCTATTCCTAGCAAGCCATCTCTATTTGACTCTTCACCGACTTATCTCATGGCTAAGCCATCTAAGGTACAATCCGAATCCGTTAAGAGCGGTAGTGAGAGTGAGGAGGAGGACTTCTCTAAGGAGGAGCTCCTTGACATGTTGCATGACACACACTCTTATCTTAAGAAGAAAGTGAAAGACTGCAAAGAATTGAACAAGAAAATTAAAATTCTTGAGCAATCCTTTGATGAGCTAAGTGCTTCTCATGAGTGTCTAAAGGAAGACCATGAGAACCTTAAAGAAGATCACTCCAAGCTTGAGAAGGCTCACTCTTCACTTTTGGAGTTGGCTAAGATAGAGGATGTGCTCACAACATGTGACGTAGGTGTTACTTGTGATATTTTTGATACATCTATTGTTGTTGCCTCCACTAACACTTCTTGTAGCACATCCACCTCTACCTCATCTAGGGATGTTGGTGTCACTTGTGATGCCACAATCTTGGTTGAGAACAAAAACCTCAAGAAGGAGGTGCATGAGCTCACTCTAGCATTAGGCAATGCCTACGGTGGAGATGCCCGCTTGCTTAAGTGCTTAGGTAGTCAAAGGTTCTCCATTGACAAGGAGGGTCTTGGCTATACCCCCAAGAAGGGCAAAGCCGCCCTTGTCCCTCACAAGACTACTTTTGTGAAGGGCAATGGTGTGGTTTGCTATAGTTACAAGCAAGTGGGGCACAAGGAGCAATATTGCAAAATGAGGATGATGAAGCAAAGCAAGCCTAATGTTTCATCAATTAGACTTGATTCTTGCTATGTGCTTACCAAGAGTTCAAAGGAAGTGAGAGTCAAGTATATTGGTGCACCTAAGGAGAGCCCAAAGAAGAAGGCTATATGGGTGCCCAAGAGCTTGGTCACTAACCTCTAAGGACCCAAACAAATTTGGGTACCAAAATCTAATTGATTTCTTTGTAGGTGAACTACAAGTCCGGAGGGAGGCATTGGGTGCTTGATAGTGGGTGAACTCAACATATGACCGGAGAATCAATCATGTTCAATTCAATCAAGCCAAATGAAGATGGAAATCTTGATAGTATTGCATTTGGTGACAACAAGAAGGGCAAGGTTATTGGTCTTGGAAAGATTGCAATTTCAAATGATATGTCTATCTCCAATGTCTTGCTAGTTGAGAGCTTGAACTTCAACTTGTTGTCCGTGGCTCAATTATGTGACTTGGGATTCAAATACATCTTTGGTGTTGATGATGTGGAGATTGTCAGTGTTGATGGAAGCAACTTGATATTCAAGGGATTTCGGTATGGCAATCTCTATTTGGTGGACTTCAATGCTAGTGAAGCTCAATTGTCAACATGCATGTTCACCAAATCTAGCATGGTTTGGTTATGGCATAGAAGGCTTGGTCATGTTGGAATGAAGCAACTCAATAGATTGGTCAAGCATCACATGGTGAGAGGATTGAAAAATGTGCAATTTGAGAAAGATAAGTTGTGTAGTGCTTGTCAAATGGGAAAGCAAGTTGGAAACACACATCCTAACAAGAGCATGATGAGTACATCTAGAGCATTTGAGTTATTGCATATGGATCTATTTGGCCTAACCACTTATGCTAGTCTCGGTGAAAATAAAATATGGCTTTGTGATAGTGGATGACTATACAAGGTACACATGGGTCTTCTTTCTAGTTGACAAGAGTGAAGTGTTTGGCATATTCAAGACATTCATCAAGAGAATACAAAATGAATTTGAAGTGACAATCAAGAGTGTGAGAAGTGACAATGGAAGTGAGTTTAGAAATGCAAGGGTTGATGAGCTTTGTGATGAGTATGGAATCAAGGATCAATTTTCGGCCAAGTACACTTCTCAATCAAATGGCCTTGTTGAGAGAAAGAATAGTTATTGATATGGTAAGGTCTATGCTTAGTGAATACAATGTGAGTCTGGACTTTTGGGCCGAAGCAATCAACATGGCTAACTATTGTAGCAACCGGCTCTATTGTCACCGGCTCTTGAAGAAGACACCATATGAGCTATTGAATGGAAGAAAGCCCAACATTGCATACTTTAGAGTGTTTGGATGCAAATGCTATATCTTGAAGAAGGGTGCAAGATTGGGAAAATTTAAGAAGAAATGTGATGAAGGCTTCCTAGTTGGTTACTCCACCACAAGCAAAGCATATAGAGTGTGGAATCACACCACCAAGCTAGTAGAAGAAGTTCATGATGTGGAATTCGATGAAACCAAGGGTTCACAAGATGAGGAAGAAAATCTTGATGATGTGAGAGGAACTCAATTGGTAAATGCAAAACATGGACATTGGTGATATCCAGCCAAGACAAGTGGTTGATGTGGAATATGAAGATGACAAAGATCAAGTGCAAACTTAACCTAGTGTGCAAGCAAATCAAAATGAAGCAAGCTCTAGTGGTTCTCATGATCAAACTCAAGTGCAACATGATGAAGATCAACATGCTAGTCCATCTCAAGTGGGTCAACCAAGCTCAAGAAATCAAGTTCTCCAACCGGTTCATATTGCAAGAGATCATCCATTGGATCAAATAGTTGGGGATATTAGAAGTGGTGTCCAAACAAGATCAAAGTTAGCAAATTTTTGTGAGCACTTCTCATTTATCTCATTTGAAGAGCCAACAATTATTGAGAAAGCCTTGAATGATAGTGATTGGGTAAATGCTATGCATGAAGAGCTCAACAACTTTGAGTGAAATCAAGTTTGGGCGCTAGTTGAGAGGTCCAAGAACTACAATGTCATTGGAACCAAATGGGTGTTCAAGAATAAGCAAGATCAAGATGGCATTGTGGTAAGAAATAAGGCAAGGTTAGTTGCATAAGGATACACTCAAGTGGAAGGATTGAATTTTGGTGAGACTTATGCTCCAGTTGCAAGATTGGAAGTAATTAGGATCTTTCTACCTTATGCTTGTGCACATGATATCAATATCTATCAAATGGATGTCAAAAGTGCTTTCTTGATGGATACATCAATTGAGCTAGTATATGTTGAGCAACCCCCTGGGTTTTGAAGATGAGAAGAAGCCCAACCATGTCTACAAATTGAGAAACGCTTTGTATGGTTTGAAACAAGCTCCAAGAGCATGGTATGAAAGATTGAGAGATTTCTTGCTATCCAAAGGTTTCAAAATGGAGAAAGTTGACACCACTCGCTTCACCAAAAGAATTGACAAAGACTTGTTTGTGTTGCAAATCTATGTTGATGATATTATCTTTGGGTCAACCAATCAAGATTTTTGTGAGGAGTTAGGAAAGATGATGGCAAATGAGTTTGAGATGTCCATGATTGGAGAGTTGAGCTATTTCCTTGGCCTTCAAATGAAGCAATTGAAGAATGGAACTTTCATCTAATACATTAGGGACATGTTGAAGAAATTTGGGATGGAAAATGCAAAATCCATTAGCAGGGCTATGGGCACAAATGGTCACGTTGATGAAGACAAGAGTGGAAATATGGTAGATCAAAAGAAGTATAGGTCTATGATTGGAAGCTTACTCTATGTGACCGCTTCTAGACCGGATGTGATGTTTAGTGTTTGCATGTGTGCAAGATATCAAGCTTCACCTACAAGAGAGTCATTTGAAGGCAACCAAGAGAATATTGAGATATCTCAAGCACACACCCAATGTTGGACTATGGTACCCTAAGGGGTCAAACTTTGAGTTGATTGGTTATTCGGACTCCGATTATGTGGTATTCAAGATCAATAGAAAGAGCACTTCCGGTACATACCAATTGTTGGGAAGATCACTAGTATCTTGGTCATCCAAGAAGCAAAACATCGTTGCACTCTCTACCACCGAAGCCGAGTATGTTAGTGCGGGGAGTTGTTGTGCTCAATTGTTATGGATGAAAGCCGCATTGAGTGATCATGGAATCAAATTCAAGAATGTGCCATTGCTATGTGATAATGAAAGCGCCGTGAAGATTGCCACCAATCCGGTTTAACACTTAAGAACAAAGCATATTGATGTGAGGCATCACTTCATTAGAGACCATCAAGCCAAAGGTGACATTCAAGTTGAGAGTGTGGGCACCGATGATCAACTTGCCGACATTCTCACCAAGCCACTTGATGAAGCAAGGTTTTACAAGTTGAGAAATGAATTGAACATCCTTGATTTCTCCAACATGAAACTGAGCATGCACCCCCACTATATGACTTGCCTCTACTCCGACAAAGAAAAGGTATCATTATTTGACATGGCATTCATATGTTGTTAGGGCTTGTGTAGAGCATATAGACATATTTTTTAAAAATAGGCTCATTCATGGAAAACTAAATGCTTTTGAGATCATATGCCACTACTATTGCTTCTATGTCTTGTTTGATCTAGTGGTGACATATGACTAGCTTGTGTGATTGTGAACCTAGTATTTGACTAAAGTATGAGCATTATGGTATATAATTCAACTTTGTCAAGATAACCCCTAGTGGCGTGAAGAAGCTTGTCAAAGGACAAACCGGGTTATATATTTGAGCAAGTAATCTAGCTAAATGCTTAAAAGAAGGAAGATAATGGAAATAATCTACGAAATTAACAAGTGGTTCTCTCCATTGATTTCAAATCATATCCTACCCATGCTACCCTTTTGTGGTCTTTGATGACAAAGGGGGAGAGGAAGGTACAAAGATATGAAGGTTGAGCGATGAACCATTATTAGGCCGATGATGGGAGAGCTATAGGCCGAGTGTGAGGGGTCACAAAATTTTAAAATTTGGATCTCACACTTAGGGGGAGCAAGCTCACAAGCATGTTTGCAAGTATTTGATTGTGCATTTTCATATGATTGTTGCATTGCATTTGTACTTAAATTCAATATACTTGCTTGCTTGGTGTATGCTAGACTTAAACTTGTGTGGTGAATTGAAGTACTAGCATGCATAGGAAGTGGTAGCTAGCTCCCGGTCTTTCCAAGTGACTCTAGAATCTTGTTTCTAATGTTGATTTCACGAGGTATTCTAGTGTCTTTGGTTGCAAGAATTCTTTCAAATGGAATCTAGCTATCTATGGTGCTAAGGATGATTTATATATGTACTCTGATGGTATCGTGCTTCAAAGGTCCAATTCTATAAACCTTAGCATCAAATTGGTAGTAGTATCTCTCCCACGCTTCTAATCCAATGCATATGTGCAAAGCCGTTCAAATCCAAACAGTTGGCACATATGTAGGGGAAGCTAATATTACCAAATTGAATTCATTGAATATCTTTGTAGAAGTTGTCATCAATTACCAAAAAGTGGGAGATTAAAAGCTCTATGTTTGGTTTTGGCTAATTGATGACACCTAGTATCTAACCATTGTGTTTAAGCTTTGTGATTACAAGTATGGTTAGAAGATCAAGTGTGGAGCTATGACGGCATCCAAGTCTTTGGAGTAAGCCCATCAACATGAAGATCAATCGGTTTTGGGAGCCTCTCATGCGCATTTCACTCATTGCTAAGCATCTCTTAAGCCTCCCAAACCTCTCCCACTCACTCTAAAGCTTGATTCTCATCCATAGTGAGCTAGCGAGTGATCCAAGTGCATTGTGTTCATCTAGATCATCTTTGAGCATTTGTTGATCGTTGTTGCTACGGACTTTCATCTATTCTCTTGGTGATTTCTATCACCTAGACGGTCTTGGAGCTGCGGAGGAGTTGGTGGGGTTGGAGATTGTCACCGGCCACTCCCGGAGGTCTTTGTGAGGGGTTTGCACCTTCCCCGGCGGAGAGCCACAAGGTAGCCTGATACATTGCTCGTGTCATTGAGTTACCTTGCTCGTGGTAGGTTCTAGTGGTGCTCATTGGTTGAGCTTGACATTGGTTGTCAATTAGCCACCGAACCACTGAGTGGTGGTCAACACAACGGGGATGTAGCGTGCTGGTAAGCACATGAACCCCGGGATAAATTGGTGTTATTTTTGTGTTGATCTTGGACCATCACCTTCGTGTGCATTAGTATTCTTCCCGGTGATTAGTGAACTACTCTACTTGGCGGTATATTCACTCTACACGTTCTCTCCCTTATTTTTGTGTATTTACTTGTGTAGTAGTAGTGCTTAGTTTGCTTGTCCACCTTGGAGTAGTGTAACTCAACCAAGGATAGCTTGTGTGTGCTTCTAGAGATTTAGCTAGAACGGTTAGAAAGGCTTGCATTTTGAGTAGGCTAGCGCAAAATTCGCTGCGTCGTTGTTATTACTAATCCTTTGGTCAATTGTTGGTTGTAGATTTTTAAATAGGCTATTCACCCCCCTCTAGCCTCTTTGGACCTATCACACTCCCACGACCACCTCTCTCTGCCCTCTCAGCTGCTGCTGCCACTGCTAGTGCCTCTGCTCTTTCCCTTTCCTCTCTGGTGCGCTTCTTATTCTTCTTCTTCGGCTGCTCGACCACCTCTCTCTTGCCCTTGTCGCCACCTGGTGGGCGAGAGGGTGGTGGGTAGTCCTTTGGAGGAGGTCCCCCGGGTCGCTTAGTTCGGGCCATCATGCCACGAACAAGCAACACAAGAGAAGAACTGCTGAAAAACTGACATGCCCCTGAACCTCTGTCACTGAGAAACACTGTCAAACTGCCAAGAACAACTACCACTGCCTGTAGAGAAGTGTGGAACTGACACTTAGGGGCTTGGCCTCGTTCTATATCCGCGGGCTTGGCCCCGGATTCAGCTGACTGTGACCCAACTACAAGATAGAGTAGAGGGATTTACATAAGCAATATACAACTAGAGAAGCGAAACCCTATCGGAAGCAAGCACATAAGTAAGTAGTAGAGTGAATAGGCTCACTACTTCAAGAAAGGGCTGACCCTGCGAAGAGGAAAGATCGACCACGAACGGGGCACCACAAGGTCAAGGAGAGTCACTGCACGAGACGACGGGCATAAGTCAATGACGTAGGGCAAAGACCATGTAAGTGCAAGTGATTAAGGACCATCTAGGGTTAGGAAGGTCAAAGAGAAGTACCAAATGAAAATGTTGACCATCCAAACTCTTGAGGGTCCTAGGAGAGCACCCTAGCGCAAGAATCCTGCAAAAAATCGATGAAAAGTCATAAGAGACATTTCATCGAACAGTTAAGATACGTTGAGAAGAAGAAAAGCTAGCAAAAGAAGGAGTAGAGCCTCACCACTGCAGGAGAGCATGGGGAAGCAGATGGTGAAGGAATCCAGCTGCAGCATGGTGGAGGCACGCCGGTGACGGAGACCTCCGGCGGCGGGGAAAACGACGGCGCTGCAGCCCCCGCGCCCACGCGAGAGAATGAGCCGCCACCATGTTGCAGTTTCAGCGTCTGGTCGAAGATGATGGCGTGGACGAGCTTCAGGAGGACCTCACCGGCAGCGAGGGCACCGGGGAGGTTAGACGGCGGCGCGCAGCGGAGTCCCGGCGGGCTAGGGCACGGAAGAAGCACGGCAGCTTTCGGGCAAGAACAAACGACAAATGAGGATAGAGTGCGGGCCTCGCGGTCAAAAGGAGTCAACTGGGCGGTTTAATGTTGCACCGGATGCTCCCATAGTGGCACTGGACGCGTCCGGTGTGCCACTAGAGAGCACCCGAGAGCAAAAATTCACACCAGACGCGTCCGGTGACCACCCACCGGACAGGCTCCGCGTCCGGTGTACTCTTCTAGTCCTTCGGCTTGAATCCACACCGGACACTCAAAAATCAAGGTCCGGTGTGGAAACACTGTTCCAGCATCCGATGCTCCTGTTTATCTTCTCTGCAGAGCTGCTGTTCACACCGGACACTGCGCAGCGTCCGGTGCACTTTTAAATGTTGTTTCTCCTCTGATCTTCGCGCAACTTTCTCCCAACCAAGTTCCAACATCAATAAGAGGCAAATAAACACTGTTTGGAACTGGTATGAGACATCCGCTCTCAAACCCTCAATTTTTCAAATATTTTGCCTTAGGCATATGTGATTTTTGTGAAAATAGGCAATGAAATCCAATAACCAAACGAAAAACAAACAACCATGCGTATGCAATGCAAGTTTTCATAAAGTAAACTAGTTTCTTGTCAAGTTTGTCCTCGAGTAAGCTTCTTCACACGCTTTTGGGCGGTTATCTTAACCGAGTTAGACAAGCCCTACGTGCAATTTAAAGTTAGACATGTTTTATGTTACAATGCAATGCACATGGCAACACAAGATCATCTTTTAGTGAAGTTGCTTAGATCAAGGCAATTGAGTTCATTCCTTAGAGTGCAAAAACGTGCCTCATCCAAAGGTTTAGTGAAAATATCCGTCAAGTTATCATCCGCTCTCACTCCCTCAAAGGAAATGTCATCTTTAGCAACGTGATCTCTAAGGAAGTGATGGCGGATGTCAATGTGCCTAGTACGGGAGTGTTGAACCGGGTTATTAGCAAGTTTTATCGCACTCTCATTGTCACACAACAAAGGCACTCTTTTTAAGTTAATTCCATAATCAAGTAGGGTTTGTTTCATGTAAAGGATTTATGCACAACAAGCACCGCGGCAATGTATTCCGCTTCGGTTGTTGACAAGGCAATACTATTTTGTTTCTTGGAGGACCAAGAAACTAGTGATCTTCCAAGCAAATGGCACCCTCCGGATGTGCTTTTCTGGTCAATCTTGAAACCGGTATAATCCGAATTGGAATAGCCGACAAGAGTAAAGTTAGCTCCTTTGGGATACCAAAGGCCAATCCTTGGGGTGTGCTTTAGGTACCTAAGGATTCTTTTTACCGCAACTAAGTGAGGTTCCTTAGGGTTTTCTTGAAAGCGCGCACACATACACACACTAAACATGATGTCTGGCCTAGATGCGGTCAAGTACAACAAATTACCGATCATAGAATGATAGAAAGTTTGGTCAATCGATTTACCTCCCTCATCAAGGTCGAGATATCCGTTGGTAGGCATGGGGGTCTTGATAGGCTTGCATTCTTCCATCTTGAAGCGCTTGAGAAGGTCCTTCGTGTACTTCTCTTGCGACACGAACGTCTCCTCCCTCAATTGCTTGACTTGAAAGCCGAGGAAGAATGTGAGCTCACCGATCATGGACATCTCAAACTCCTTGGACATGATATCACCAAATTCCTTGCAAAAATCTTCATTAGTCGAACCAAAGATAATATCATCAACATAAACTTGACAAATGAAGATGTGCCCCTTATGTTTCTTGGTGAAGAGTGTGGTATCGACCAAGCCGATTTTGAAGCCCTTGTTGAGGAGCAAGTCGCTGAGGCGCTCATACCAAGCCCGAGGGGCTTGCTTCAAGCCATATAGCGCCTTGGACAACCTATAAACATAGTTTGGATATCTAGGGTCTTCAAGACCCGGTGGTTGCCAAACATAGACAAGTTCATTTATGAAGCCATTTAAAAAACACTTTTCGCATCCATTTGAAAGAGTTTTAGGTTGTGATTAGATGCATATGCAAGTAGGATACGAATGGCCTCCGATCTTGCAACTGGGGCAAAAGTCTCCCCAAAATCTAAGCCTTCAACTTGGGAGAACCCTTTTGCCATGAGCCTTGCCTTGTTTCTCACAATGTTGCCCTTGTCATCTTGCTTGTTGCGGAACACCCACTTGGTGCCTATGACTCTTGCTCCTTTTGGCTTCTATTCAAGTGTCCAAACTTGATTGCGGGTGAAGTTGTTGAGTTCTTCATGCATGGCATTCACCCAATCCTGGATTTTGAAGAGCTTCTTCTATGCTAGTAGGCTCAATGCAAGAGACAAAAGAGTGATGTTCAATGAATTGAGCATGCCTTTGTGAGCAAGTCATTACCCCCCTTGAAGGACTCCCTATTATGAGATCTTGAGGATGAACTTGTAGGAGTGGA
Source organism: Eremochloa ophiuroides (assembly GCA_038502445.1). NCBI lineage: Eukaryota > Viridiplantae > Streptophyta > Magnoliopsida > Poales > Poaceae > Eremochloa > Eremochloa ophiuroides. Next base: position 61,040,377 of record JAHLJS010000003.1, on the reverse strand, counting down.
GTAGTTCTTCTATCAACCACTTGAGGAGGAGGTTGTGGAGCATCAACATCTTGTGCTTGTGCCTCAACTTCTTCTTGTGTAATGTGGGTGTCCTCATGTGGATCCAACCTGTTGATGGTCATTAAGTACCAATTTTATACCGTCAACTAATGCCTACGGAAGATCAATAATAGAAGTATAGGGGTTATTACTGACAAATTCCATGAGTTTTGGTGAATTGTGTATTTTCCAGGGATTATTCCAGAAAGGCTTAAAAGAAGGATTAAAGTGCTTAATTACCACGAAACTTAACCACCAAGAAAACATTATCACGAAGACCCTGGAAGAGTCCATAACACACCCGAAGCAACCGGGGCCTGAACCCTACCAGGGTGGGGCCGGCCGGCGCCCTCCCTTAGGGTTTGGGCCCACCTTCTGTAGTCTTCTTCCACCGCCTCTTTGGAGTCATCTGGGCCCTTTGTTCAAGTCGGTTTGATCCCACAGCGCACGATTCATCCCACCAGGCTATAAATAGAGGGGCAGACCCCCCTCCCATGGCACCAATTCATTCCTCCTGCTTCATTCGTCAAGAGTACACAGAAGTTAGGGTTTCCAGAGATTAGAAATAGGGCTCTAGTTCTTCAAGTTTATAGTATGGGCGTCTTGCAAGGTTCAAGTAGAGTTGGGCGCTACGCTCGGGATTCCAGATCTGTTCGTCTGGAGATCGGTAATCTTATCTTGTATCTCATTATGACTTTGCTTACTTTATTATATTGCTACTTATTCAGTTCTTAGTTTATTCTAGTTGCATATTCGATATAGTTGTTATTGGTGATGATTATTGTCATTTGATCGTAAAGCGCCTAATTCAGTACTCGAGTGAGTTAGGTGGTATACATTATGTAGACGTGGTATCTAGATATATTGTGTACCTACGGAGGCACCCTGACGTGCCGGGTCGTGTGGTAGTCCGCGTAGGTGACAGCTACGTTGGTTCCTCTGTAGTCCACCCCCCGTACGTAGGACGAGCAGAGCGCGATCGTGAAGGAGGTGACCCTTGTGTCTTAATATCCTCATTAGATGATGCTCCTTATGATGTTTTCTGAGTTGATTATGCTATAGATGAAGATGTGTAATGTGGCGTAGACTGTAGACTTTGTATTTAGTAATTACGTAGGTTTCCTTTACTTTAGCCGAATCTCAAGATTGTCTTACTACATTAGTGAGTCTCTATATTCTATCTTTGGAATACCATTTACCTCATTTACTCAGTTATCATTTACCATTTATTATTGACTTATTTATCGCTAAAGCACTAGAGTTATGGGTTATCAAATGTCTGCACATTTATCTTTCCAATCATTATAGTAGATTATCCTAATGAGTAGAATGCTCCTTTATCCTTTTGGCATAAAATAAATCAACGATACTCGGAATACTTACCGGGTGAAGTGCTACAATGGGAGAATTATCTGTGTGCTTACGGATATATTCTATAGTATTATTTTTAAGAGGCAAGTGAAGATTATTTTACCTTTGGTTTTTGGCATCATGTTAGGGATAACAACTTAACGTGAAGTGATGTTAAAAATACCAACAAGCATTTCTTGCGCCGTTGCTGGGGATGGCAATTGTATTCATTAGGATAATTTATTGAGATCGTTGATTTTATTCGCCAGGATATTTATTCTAGAATTTCATATAAGAGAGTTCTTCATATATAATATTATAGAAAAAATAAAAATAACTATAGACATAAATACTTAGAGATAACCATAACCTTTTGCTTTAGCAGACTTATCCGTGTTTTGTTTATGTTTAAATATCTTATATAGGGTAAGTGCAGGATTGGTTGTGTACTTTAACTCTTATCAATCAGGAACAACCATAGGAAGAAAGGTCTTACATTATTTTGTGAAGCCATGGCTGAGAAGACTCTACGTGAATTCTCTGCCCCAAACACTGAGAATATTCACGTTGGGCTAACTTTCAACATTGGAGATCATGATTAGTGAGATCAAGTCAAGCCTCATCAAAATGGTGCAAGCTATCACATTTAATGGAAAGAAAGATGAAGATGCAATTGTCCATCCGCAGAATTTTCTGGAGATTGGCTACACCATCAACATCAAAGGTATTCCTCAAGACATTGTGCTACTTCGTTTGTTTCCGTTCTCACTGGAGGGAAAGGCGAAGCAGTGGTTTTATCAGAATAAAGATCGAGTCAAGACATGGGTAGAATGTTCAAAAGCTTTCCTAGAAAAGTTTTTTCCAGTAGGCAAAACCAATGCTCTACGAGGAAAGATTTCAGAATTTTGTCAGTAGAAAGGTGAATCTATTCCAGAAGCCTGGGAACGTTTTCAAGATTACATATCAGATTGTCCCCATCATAGAATGGAAAAGTGGTTGCTCATGCAAACATTTTATCATGGACTAACTCAAAGGTCACATGAGCAACTGGATGCCACTGCTGAAGGATCATTTATGTCACACACCCCTGGAAGAGCTGAAGATATTATGGCAAAGATAGCAGAAAATCAAAATTGGACAAACAATACTCAGACATGCCATAAGAGTGAAGAAGTTCCAGAGGAAGTATGTGCACTGTCAAGCAAGATGGATGTACTGTTGAATTGTTTAGAGCAAAGAGCCAATTATAAATGAGATCGTCAAGCTATTCAAGATGCATTCAACTCTCAGAATCAATATGAAGGATCTTTAGGAATTGAGTTTGCAAATCCCTAGAAGATATTAGTGCAGTCATCAAGTCTACTTCTCAGAAGCAAGGATGGAATCAACCTCGGTCAACCAGTCAAGGTAAATACCAAGGAAATTATAATTTTTCAAATCATAGACAACCGCCCTTGAGAGAATTAATATTAGAACAAGCAGAATTAATGAAAGTATTTATAAGAAGCTTGCTTTTAATGATAAAGTTTTAGAAGGAACTAATTCTAAGTTGAATAATTTCTCTTCTGCTGTTGAAAATCAAATATTATTTAATAAAAAGATAGAATTACAAATTGCACAATTATCTTCTACTTTGTTTACCACTAACCATGGACAAATAAAAGGAATATCTACTAGAGGAGGTAAGTCTACACGTGATCCACATTACCCAAAAGGGGCACGTAGACCATCACATTTAGTGCAGGTAGAAGAAGAGATTGAGGGCAACAGAGAAGAAGAAGTTATACCACCTTCACCACCAGTTGAGCTACAAGATCAAGAATTAACTCAAGATTTTCATGACACAACCCTCCTACCGTTTCCACACAGAATAAGAAGAGCTAAAACAGATGATCAATTTGGCAAGTTTGTAGAGGTAATTCAGAAGTTATATGCCAATACTCTGTTGTTAGATGTCATGCAGGTACCTTACATACGCGAAGTATCTTCGAACCATCCTCAACAACAAATGACCACTACCTTCTACTGAAGTTGTCAAGCTAACGGAGGAGTGTAGTGAGGCAATTCTGAGTTCTTCTCCTACTAAGAAAAAGGATCCAGGGTGTCCCACTATTGATTGTTCAATAGGAGACTAGATGTTCGAGAATGCTTTCTGTGATCTTGGAGCAAGCGCCAGCCTCATGCCCAAGACCATCTTCGACAAACTCAACTATTCTACGCTCACACCAACCACAATGTGTTTACAATTAGCTGACCAATCGGTCCGCTATCCATCAGGAATCGCAGAAAATATTCCGGTAAAAATCCGCAACTTTTTATTCCTGTAGATTTTGTAGTACTTGACATGCAGGAAGAGAGGAAGATACCCCTCATCCTCGGGCGACCATTCCTAAACACTGCAAATGTAACCATCAACATCGGAGCTGGAGAGATCACATTCACCATCAATGGGCAAGAAGAGCGATTCGCATTCAAGCCAAGACTGGAGTAATGCCAAACGTTGAAGTGTCATGAAGAACAAGATGCAACAACATCTCCGACACCGGAGATGAATCATGAAGAATAATTCAACTGGACAAGTCCGGATCGGCGGACTCAAAAACCCCGAACCATCTCCGGGAGGTAACTCGGTAGTTATCGGTAATTTAATTCTTGCATTAAAATTTGCATATTTACTTTCTCATAAATTACATTATTAAAAAGAAATAAAAATAAGCATAGCATGATTAAAGCTTAAGCCCCATGTGATTATTACTAGCGGAGTGTTAAACCCCCGTCAGTGAAATTTACTGTGGTGGCAGAAAATTATAAAAAGACCATCATTAGAATTCTAATTTTTCATAGATTCATAATAGTAATTTAGTTTTTCATTCTTGTGTCATTATATGGTATAAATACGGAAAACATGTGGGACCCACCATCATCACATCAAGTCACATCATGCATTATCGTCAACCACCACCTTTCACTACTATCCAAACTCCATTATTCACACATGCACTACCCAACATTTATTCATTCACCAGAGAAAGCAATCACATGCATTTGGAAGTAGATGTAGGTGATATCGACATTTTCAAAAGTTGAGAGCCAGGGCACACCAGGTGGGGCCGGCTGGCCCCATGGCCACGTCGGTCGACGCCCCTCCTCCACTTCTCTGCCTCTCCTTTCTTTTATTCACTCACTCACTCACTCACATACACACCACAGAGCTCCTTGCCTCCTTGCTTCGTAGCTCGTGATTTCAAACTCTCACAATCCTATCATTTGATTCAAGTTTAAGCAAGGGAAGGAGTAGAGAAGAGGATTAGCAAGAAGATCTAGAAGAGAGATCATCACTTTGATTCCTTCTCTCCACTTGTTCTTGCTCGTTCTTGTTTCGTTCTTGTGTTCTTGTTCGTTCTTGCCGTGTTCTTCGTTTTACAGGCAAGATATAGAATGAAAGGTGCCATTCGATCCCTTGGAAGAGCCTTCTCACGCCGCACAACACGAAGTCAATCATCATCACAAGTGCCATCGTTCGTCGGCTCCTGACATGAATATCGATCCTCCGTCACCCTTCACGTATGACAACCCTTAATCCTCTTTCCAACTAGAAGAGAGGTATGAACTCACAAGCATAACTCAAATTTCATTACCAATTAGACCGCAGAGGGAGATATTAAATGTGGTTAAAAACAAGGAATTTACGCATACTCCAATTTTTTATGCCAATTTGCCCCATGAAACCGGAATGGATTCCGAGTTTGAGCTTATTTTTAGAAATGTTGGATGGGAAAATGCATGGCAAATTAATGAGCAGGGTAGCAAGCTACTCACTATAGAATTTATTAGCACCCTAGACTTTGATGATGATGTGGTTAATTTTAGAATGTTTAATAAACCTTTTACCCTCTCATGGAAAACTCTTAGTTTAGCACTAGGATTCAATAATCAGTGTGTGGTCAATATTTCTGAAACTCTCTAAGACTTTGATAAAGATGATTTTTGGGAGAGCATCACTACAAAGAAACCTGAAAGAAAACAAAAGCATACTACACGTGCAAGGTGTCACCTATAAAAATGATGTTGAATTATTGGAGAACTGTCCCTTCCTTAAAAAGTACAGTATTTCTTTTACTTCCCAGATTACACGTTTAGCTGCAGGGCCTAGATTTATTATCAAATGCTACACTTGTTTACATTTCTAATGCCCGCAGAATTATTGGTTATGATTTTTTTTCTTTCGTGCTCACATGCTCAAACGCCAAAATAATAAAATATTTATGATTTATAAAAATTATGACAATGAGTACGAACGGCCAGACAGGGAGTTAGGAATTTATTCTTTTCAGAATTTTGTTTTTTCAGCTGTTAGAGCTAATGTTGGCAGGTGTCCATCCACACGGACCAGCAGAGCGCCGAGAATTAATTTTACTTGGAGCTGACCCAGCACCATCTGGGCCAGCTTATTCCCACTATGTTAATTTTGGTGTACAGGTATCGACGCAGGAGCCATGCTCTGCTCAATTAGTTATATTCTTTTGTTCTTTATTTTCTCTTTTTATCCTTGAGGTTGACCCGGATGTGTGTCCACTATTTTGAAATCATGTCTTATTCCTGTTTACTCTATGCCTACCATTGCACTCAATAAGTGATCATGTTTACACCACGCTTGATGCATATTGCCCTCCTATGGGAAATTATAAATACGACACCCTTGAATACTCACGGGTTGAAATGCTACATGATAGTTCTGTGCGCTTGCAAAGTAATCTTATTTCTTACTGAGCTATCGATTGGCGTACCTAAGTACCATTACTTAAGGATTGTAATTCTTGTACACCCCACGGCGCTGTATCACAGTTTCGCATATCGTAAGTAATGACGGTTAGGAAGGCCAATCCGGCACTTCTAACTGCTATTACCAAACTGCATTACCTTGGCCGGCGCCATTAAGGGCCAAGGGTTACCTTTCTGAAGTAATGGTGGTTGGGAATGTCAACTTACGTTTCTAGTATTATTATTAAGGACGGACTTATAGTCTATCTTTAGTAGTGATGTTAAGAAGCGCCAACAAATATTTAAGTATTTGTTGGGAGTTATACATTTTTATGGAACCCTGAATAAATTATTTCAAGTCAACTTTGCTAAGAGACTAGCAAAGACTTAGCTTAGGGTGTTGTTGACGGTCATTAAGTACCAATTTTATACCGTCAACTAATGCCTAGGAAAGATCAATAACAGAAGCATAGGGGTTATTACTGACAAATTCCACGAGTTTTGGTGAATTGTGTATTTTCCAGGGATTATTCCAAAACGGCTTAAAAGAAGGAATTAAAGTGTTTAATTACCACGAAACTTAGCCGCCAAGGAAACATTATCACGAAGACCCTGGAAGAGTCCAGAACACACCCGAAGCAACCGGGGCCCGAACCCTACTAGGGTGGGGCCGGCCAGCGCCCCCCCTTAGGGTTATGGCCCACCTTCTGGAGTCTTCTTCCACCGCCTCTTTGGAGTCATCTGGGCCCTTTGTTCAAGTCGGTTTGATCCCACGGCACACGTTCATCCCACCGGTCTATAAATAGAGGGGCAGACCCCCCCTCCCATGGCACCAATTCATTCCTCCTGCTTCATTCGTTAAGAGTAGACAGAAGTTAGGGTTTTCAAAGATTAAAAATAGGGCTCTAGTTCTTCAAGTTCATAGTATAGGCGTCTAGCAAGGTCCAAGTAGAATTGGGCGCTACGCTCAGGATTCCAGATCTGTTCATCTGGAGATCGGTAATCTTATCTTGTATCTCATTATGGCTTTGCTTTACTTTATTATATTGCTACTTATTCAGTTCTTAGTTTATTCTAGTTGCATATTCGATATAGTTGTTATCGGTGATGATTATTGTCATTTGATCGTAAAACGCCTAATTCAGTACTCGAGTGAGTTAGGTGGTATACATTATGTAGACGTGGTGTCTAGATATATTGTGTACCTATGGAGGCACCCTGACGTGCCGGGTCATGTGGTAGTCCGCGTAGGTGACAGCTGCGTTGGTTCCTCTGTAGTCCACCCCCGTACGTAGGACGAGCAGAGCACGGTCGCGAAGGTGGTGACCCTTGTGTCTTAAAATCCTCATTAGATGATGCTCCTTATGATGTTTTCTGAGTTGATTATGCTATAGATGAAGATGTGTAATGTGGCGTAGGCTGTAGACTTTGTATTTAGTAATTACGTAGGTTTCCTTTACTTTAGCCGAATCTCGAAATTGTCTTACTACATTAGTGAGTCTCTATATTCTATCTCTGGAATACCATTTACCTCATTTACTCAGTTATCATTTACCATTTATTATTGACTTATTTATCGCTAAAGCACTAAAGTTATGGGTTATCATAGGTCTGCACATTTATCTTTCCAATCATTATAGTAGATTATCCTGATGAGTAGAATGCCCCTTTATCCTTTTGGCATAAAATAAATCAACGATACTCGAAATACTTATCGGGTGAAGTGCTACAATGGGAGAATTATCTGTGCGCTTGCGGATATATTCTATAGTATTATTTTTAGGAGGCAAGTGAAGATTATTTTACCTTTGGTTTTTGGCATCATGTTAGGGATGACAACTTAACGTGAAATGTTGTTAAAAATACCAACACAACCCATCTTTATCTTCATCATTGTTGGCGGTCCTTAAAGCCTATTTCTTACCGCCAATATGTTACTAAAATAAATAGTAGGTAGGGCTTTAAACTAACATTTCCATAAGTTTTGGTGTGTACTTGACTTGCAGGTGTGACATGTGGAAACGCACAAAAACCATAAAGAAAACGCACATCCAGGAAACATATTCAGAGAAGACGCAATCCATGAAAATAAGAAAGCACACCTAAAACACTAAACTGGATCCATCCGTAACCGCGGGGGAGGTCCAGGCCCAGGGAGCAACCGACCACACGAAGGCGGTGGCCAGCAGGACTAGCCAGGGGACCTGATCGCCCCCGGGTGCGGCCGCCCCCCTGGTGGGGCCTCCCGGGCCCAGTCTTCGGAGGCGGTGCTCTAGGCGGTTTCCCAAGGGTGGTTTCACCTCCTTCCAAATTTAGAGACGCCAAACCGCCCTACTCTAGCTATAAATAGATAGTGCTCCTTCATCATTCAACACACACCATCATTTGGAGCCATTTACCTCACATCTCACTTGTATTCTTTAGACTAGTTTTAGTATTAGAGCAAGGCAAGAGCTAGCAAGGAGAGTTTGTATCATTGGGAGAAGAAGGAACACCTCGGTATGAATACAATGCAGTTCTCTTCCAAGTTCAAGTTCTTATCTTATTTATATAGCAATGCATATGAACTAGAGTATAGTCTTGGTCATGTTATGATCATGATATGTTCCTCATTGTTCTTCATCGTTCATCGACTTAGTATGAATAGAGGAAGAACTAGGGATGAGGTGACGGTTCGTCGTGCCTTCTCGGTTGCTCTTAGCTTAGCCTGTCACTCCGAAGGGGTGGGGTCCTAGGGGGTTAGGAGTTGTTTCCAAGTACGCGAGTATGGTGCTTGGGTATGCGGAGATCGGCGAATATGTCGGTATCCCACGGGCAGAGGGGTAGGTGGGCAGGTGGTGACAGCCCTGTCCATCCCTAGCACTCCCCCACGTTCGGATATTGGGTAGGAGTTCGTAAAGTCTCTATCGGCTAGCAGACCAGCTGCGGGGATCTCCTGTCATCCCAGACCTAGTCCTGATACTAGACGTGCTAGTTAGATGTTTACTAACAGTTCTTTGCATAGTTATATATGACCAATGCCTGCTCAATTAGATATATTCTTTTATTCTTTATTTCTCTTTTATCCTTGAGGTCGGCTCAGATGTGTGTCCACTATCTTTGAACTATGATTTACCCCGACCTATGCTATGTCTACCTAGGCATTCAATAAGTGATCATGTTTATTGCCAAAGCTAGAGCCATTCGTCCTGCCCTCCTACGGGAAATTATAAATACAACACCTCTGAATACTCACGGGTAGTTTGAAATGCTAACAATGATAGTTTCGTGCGCTTGCGGATTTATCTAGTACTGTAGATATCAAATTTGCATACCTAAGTACCATTACCTAAGGACTGTTAATTCTTGTTGCACCCCCAAGGCGTCGTGCTTCCAGTTTGGCATATCGTAATAAAAAATGATGGTTGGGGAAGGGACAATCCGGCACTTCTAACTGTTATATCAGACTGCTATCTTGGCCGGCTCGTTTGTAAGGCGAGAGTTACCTTTCTGAAGTAATGGTGGTTAGGGATGTCAACACACGTTTCTAGTATTATTACTAGGTATGGGTTTTTAGTCTATCTTTAGTAATGACACTAAGAAACGCCAACAATCATCTTGAGGCACATTTGATGAAGATGGTCGATTGATCACTTGCACATCATCACCATCATCTTCATCATCTTTTGGCTTGATGTCTCCGGTTGGCATGTTCTTCATAGCCTTCCTCAATGGTTCATCACCTACATCATCAAGATTCTTATGCTCTCCTTGAGAGCCATTAGATTCATCGAAATCCACATCATATGTTTCTTCAACAAGGCCGGTGGCATTGTTGAATACTTTATATGCTTTGGACTTCAATGAGTAACCAACAAGAAACCCAATATCACAATGTCTTTGGAACTTCCCTAGGTGTTGCCACTTCTTGTAGATGTAACATTTGCAACCAAACTCGGAAGTAGGAGACATCCGGCTTCTTGCCATTTATAAGCTCATAGGGGGTCTTCTTTAGTAACCGGTGAGGGAATAGGCGGTTGAATGCATAGCATGCGGTGTTGATTGCCTCCGTCCAAAACCTCTCCGGTGTGTTGTACTCATCAATCATAGTCCTTACAAGAGTGATCAATGTCCGGTTCTTCCTTTCAGCAACTCCATTTTGTTAAGGTGTATAGGTGGATGACACTTCATGCTTGATCCCAACTTTATCACAATATACTTCAATGTTTGTGTTGTCAAACTCTTTCCCATTGTCACTTCTAATCTTCTTGATCTTCACTTCAAATTCATTTTGTGCTCTCTTGGCAAACTTCTTGAAAGATGCGGCAACTTTGGTCTTGTCATGAAGCAAGAACACCCAAGTATATCTTGAAAAGTCATCAACAATCACTAAACAATAGAGCTTGCCACCAATACTTGCATAAGTTGTTGGCCCAAATAATTCCATGTGAAGTAGCTCTAATGGTCTTGAAGTTGATACAAATGACTTTGATGGATGTGTATTTGCCACTTGCTTGCCGGCTCGACAAGCACTACACAATTTATCCTTCTCAAATACAACATCTTTCAATCCTCTCACCATCTCCTTCTTCAATAGCTTCTTTAGTGTACTCATCCCAACATGTGCAAGCCTTCTATGCCAAAGCCACCCAAGAGATTGTTTGGTGAATAGACAAGTCTTCAAATTATCATCTTCCGAGTTGAAGTCCACTAGATCGAGGTGATTGTACCGAAAACCCTTGAATATAACTTCATTGTCATCTTTTTTGGAAACAGCCACTTCTTCACTTATAAATAGGCATTGGAAGCTAAGATCACACAATTGACCAACGGATAGCAAGTTAAAGCTCAATGAAGCAATTAGAAGCACATTTGAGATAGAATGATCATTAGATATAGCCACTTTGCCAAGCCCTTGCACTTTGCTCTTGGAATTGTCACCAAATGTTATCTTTCCTTGGTCTTCTACATTCTCTTCTAATGAGGTGAATATACGAGCATCACCGGTCATATGTTGAGTGCATCCACTATCAATTACCCAATGAGCACCATCGATCTTGTAGTTCACCTACACACAACAAATCAAGCTTGATGTTTAGGAACCCATACTTGAGGAGGGCTCTGGACTTTCTCAACCAAAGCTTTTGTCACCCATAATTGCCTAGGCCTATTCTTGTTAGGGGGACGTAGGAACATGACCTTCACTTTGCCCTTAGAATCTTTTCTTAGCATGAAGTGAGCATCAAAGGCGAAGGGCCTAGCATGCTTGGGCAAAGGTTGTGGTGGGTGGTGTCTTGCACTCCTGAGCAAAGTGACCTTCTTGTCCACATTCAAAGCATCTCTTTGGCTTGGGCTTGGGCTTGTTCTTTGCTTTGTTGAGTCCATTTTGGGCTCTAATGTTTTGCACCTTCTCACCCATGTAGCCAATCTCACTCCTATAAAACTTCATCACGGTGTTCATGAGTAGATCACTTTGGAGATATTGGCCTCTTGTGAATCTTTGCAAGCCAACGGTGAGATGACTCTTCTCTTGCTTCAACTTCTTGTTCTCTTCTAACAAGGTTGCAAGTTGACACTTCTCACTCTTGAGTATCTTGTTCTCTTCTCTAAGCAAGTCAACTTCATCATCTTGTTGCACCGTCTCAATGACAATGCTGTTGGTGGTTGATTGCTTTTCTAACTCTTTCTTCAAGTTGTCATTCTCAATCTTGAGCTTCAAATAGTTATTATGGCAATCGGACACCGCCACTTCCTTGCCTTTGCAACTAGCACCTTGCTCAATGATCTCATCAATCAAGTCATCACATGATGTAGCTATATCACACTTAACAACAAGGTTAGCAGCATCATGTGCTTCATTTGAGAGCAAGTCATAAGCCATAGCAAGGTCGTCATGATTCACTTTTAGTTGAGTGTAGTCCTCTTTTAGCTTGCTGTAGCTAGTGGTGAGCTCAATGTGCATCTTCTTAAGTTTGTTATATTTTTCTTTGAGCTCCTTTATGTTAGATTTGAGCTCCTTGAGCTTAGATGACATTATTTTGATTTTTAACTCTAAGCTCATCACTAGATTTGTTGAATTGTTCATTTTGAGCTAAAAGTTACCATTCTCAAGTTTTAGCTTTTCATTTTTACTTGTTAGATTTCTTATCACTTTGGTGTAATCATTTAGCAAGCTAGCAAGTTCATCATAGGTGGGTGAATCATATTCATTGTCACTATCACTACTCTCATCATCACTTTGTACCTTCTTGTCCTTAGCCATGAGACAAAGGTGTGTTGGAGATGAGGGCGGTGATGGCGGTGGAGGAAGAGAAGTCCCAATAACAAGAGCGGCCACCTTCTCTTTTTCATCATCACTTTCTTCACCGGAAGAGCCACTAGAAGATTCAATGTCGGTAAGCCAATCACCAACAATTTAGGCCTTGCCATTTTTCTTGTTCTTGTGAAATTGCTTCTTCTTGAATGGCTTGGCCTTCTTCTTCTCATCATCACTTTCATCACTTAAGTCTTGCCTTTTGCCCTTGTTCTTGTTCTTGAACTTGTCTTTCGTGGGCTTTGGGCATTGATAAGCAAGATGCCCAAGCTTCCCACAATTATAGCAATCCATCTCGGAGATGAGTTTTCTTTTGCTACTTGTGAAGAACTTCTTCTTGTTGGAATCAAACTTGATTCCATTGTTGTTGAGCTTCTTAAGCATCTTGGTGGTCTTCCTCACCATGAGAGCAATCTCCACATCATCATCACTATCACTTGTAGAATCATGAGAAGAGTACTTGACTTGAGATTTGCCTTTCTTGTCGGCCTTGAGAGCTTAAGTCCTTCTTCTCTTCTTTCTTGGATGATGAGCCATCTTGAGGAGTGATCTTCATATACATCTCATGAGCATTGATCTTTCCCAAGATTTGAGTGGGAGTTGTATTTGAGAGATCCCCTTGATGAAGCATGGTCACAATGTGACCACACTTGTCAATAGGGAGAGCATTGAGGATCCTCCTTGCAACTTCGGTCGGAGTGATTTGAGTGAGCCCAAGGCCATTGATTTCCTATACAATGATATTCAATCGAGAATACATGTCATTAGCATTTTTATTAGGAAGCATTTTGAAAGAATTGAGCTTATCCATGATAAGGTAATATCGTTCCTCACGCTCATTCTTAGTTCCCTTATGGAGCGCACAAAGATCCGACCATAGTGCATGGGCGTTCTTGTGGTTCCTCACACGGTTGAACATGTTTTTGTTAAGGCCTCTAAAGATGATGTTGCGGGCCTTAGCATTCCACTTTTCGTGCTCTTCCTCAACGGGTGTGAGGGTCGCACCGACTTTGGGAGTGGGTTACCCTTGAACGGTGGCTTTGTGAACACCAAGGTCCACCGCCTCAAGGTATGCCTCCATACGAATTTTCCAATAAGGAAAATTGTTACCGTCAAAGATGGGAGGGGGACCATTGTGACCACCGGACATCCTTCTCTTAGCGGTTAAGCCAAATTAGTGAGCACAAGGCTACGATACCAATTGAAAGGATCGAGGATTCCCATGAGGGGGTGAATTGGGCAACTAGTAAATTTTTAAAAATACAATTCAACCTATCGCCATTTGTCCAATCTCACCCCACAAGTGCTTGTGAATTGATCTAAGCCTAAAACAAGTTTAGCAACCTAGAGCCAAGTTCTATCACAAGTATGCTACTCTAGGAATATAAAGAGCACAAATTAAATACGGGAATGTAAAAGGGATAGATAATGCAAGCCGAGTTTTTGTCGAGGTATCAGGAGAGTCGGCACTCCCCACTAGTCCTCTTTGGAGCACACACGCAAGGGTGTAACTCCCTCTTGATGCTCGCAAGGACCAAGTGCTCTCTACAGGCTGATCCTTTGCCTCTCCGGCGCGGTGGATCGCCCACAACCGCTCACAAGCTTTGCTTGGGCCGCCCACAAGCTCTCCAAGCGGTCACCAAGCCTCCGATCGCCACCAAGCCGTCTAGGTGATGCTGATCACCAAAAGTAACAAGCTTGAACTCTCACTTGACCCAAACAAGGCCAAAGAGATGGATGGATGCACACAAGTCACTCTTGATCAACTATAGGGAAAAACTCACTCGAATTCACAATTCACTCAACCTCCCTAGGGCTCTTGCAATCTCACAAGGTCTCAAGGTGTGTTCAGCTGTTTGAAGTGGCAAGAGACCTCCCATGGATGAGCACAAGGAGTATAAATACCTCCACACAACCCTGTGGTCCGTCAGGCACAAAGCCCTCTATTTTCGGATGCACCGGACGCTCTTAAGTTCACACCGGACGCGTCCGGTGGTTGTCCGGTGCCCCTCCAACGGCTACTATACCTGCACAGATTTTGAACGCACCGGACGTTGACAGTGTCCGGTGGGGCATCACCGGACGCATCCGGTGCTCAAAATCACTCTCTGGATTCTCTCTGCATGGACACCAGACGCTCCCGACTTTGTCCGGTGCAGCATCCGGTGGTTGTCCGGTGCTAAGCCATAACCCAGGGTATAGCACTAGACGCTCGCACAGTAACCACTACGTGTCCGGTGGTTCCAAATGATCGTCCGCTGCTCTCTGAGACTGCACCTGGACGCTCTGGCCCGCGTCCGGTGCAACTTTTTGGCCCAAAACTTCACCGAATTGACAACTTTCCAAAATGAAGTTTGTTCCAAATAGTTCACCAGACCTCTCTGCACTCACTAGACCAACAACTTTCCAAAATAAAGTTTATTCCAAATAGTTCACCAGACCTCTCTGCACTCACTAGACCAAGATTTGACAAGTGTGCACCACACTACCATCTCCTAGCCAAGTCTAGCTCAAACTACCCATTCAAACCCCCCTTAATTGTACGGCCAAAGTCAAAAACAAGACCTAAACTACTCTAAGTGCCTCCCAACACTAAACGGCACTTAGAACTAGCCTATCTCCATCTTGTCTTCCGTCCTTTGAAAGTCGAATCGATTTCCATCGCTAGGGGCTTGAACCTACATGTTATTATGACTTAACCTCTAGGTTCTCCTGCAAAACACACGTTAGTCATAATAACCTCCTTGTTCTCATTAATCTCTGAAACCAATAGGGCCTAGATGCTTCAGGACTAGCCTTGTGATCATTTTAAATCATAGGGCCAAATTACAAAGGACAAATTAATTTAATATATAGATAGCTACATAATGAAGTCCTTACAAACCACTGTCTCATTACTCGGTCACGTACTTACAACATAGTTTAAGAAACCAAAGTATCTAATAATCAGTACAGAACTGCACAGACTACTTTTAGTCTCGTCCTTTCATCTGACACTACTCTTAGTCTCTTTTACCTCATAAAATGAGGTATCCCATGTAGCATGAAAGGATCGTAATGCCTAAGAGAGAGAGGGGGGATGAATTAGGCAACTTTAAAAATCCACTTCTTATTGTGACCTCTAATTTTGACTTAAGTAAAACCTATGCAAGAAACTAATCGCCCAAATGTGCAACTATGGTTTTGCTAAGTGTATTTACTATCTATCCCGCAAAAGAGTTATGATGCACCATAGGTTTCAATCCTATTAAGTAGTCTATCAACTAAGTTAAGAAAGTAAACCACAAACTAAGGTACATAAAGTAGAGTGCGGAAAGTAAAGAGCGATAGAGATGCAAACTCCCATCAACGACTCCGTTATTTTTACTGAGGTATCCTTTTTTGCGAATTATTTTTACTGAGGTATCAAGAAGCATGCAAGCTTTCCCCTAGTCCTCTTGGAAGCCCCTCGCTAGGGCTAAGCTCCGGGTCGGGTAACTCTGTGGATAGCTACAGGCCTTCCACACGCGCAAATGGTTCTCCGATGTGCCTCTCAAGGCAAGCCTCTCCCGAACAACTCCTCGCCATCTTCAATATCAAGCTTCCGGCCGAAGCGCGGCGGTCCTTGTTCCCTCAATACATGGTGGCCGCCATATCATAAGTATGGTTGGTGTGGTCTCGCAAGACTACAAGTCCCGGCGAGTACAAGCACAATAGGCACAAGCACCTTTGATCAAGAGGTATGCAAACCTCACCAAATACTACGCCTAACACCTAGAGCAAGCGCAAAGTAGTGGTATATATATTACCTAAGCACTTCGCAAAAACAACTCGCTAATCACCGAGTAAATCCTTAAGCACTTTGGTGGCTACAGCATCTAAATATGAGCCTCAACTCATGCACTACTTTCTTGAGCTGCCATACTCTACCCATTTGGCCAGCCAACGAGGTATTTATAGCCCTTAAATGTGGGAACTAGCCATTGGGGGCAAATCCCAACTCTTTTGCTAGCACCAAACGCTACTCATGCCCACACCAAACGTGTCTAGTCACTCACAACGATCATCTGGCCACCGACACGATCCACTAACTAGAAACTAAGTGCATCCGGTCACGCACCACTGGACGCATCTGGTTGATAAGGCGCCTCTTTGGAACCTCTCTGGTCGCCGACAGGATGCACACCCGTGTTTGATCAATACTGAATGGTAGGCATGTTGATGAATAATGTCATCGTCATGTCCGGTCGCTTCTTTCCCCAGCTTCCAGTCGCTCAGATAGACACTCATGTTGTTGGGACTTGCACCAGATGCATCCAATCGCGACATCTGGTCCAGTGTCCGGTCATGTGATCACCTACAAATCCTTCCTTCACTTGTTTCTTCGCGATATTTGCGTCCATCTTGGTTCCATCTTGTGTCTTGGACTTGTGCATGCACTTATAGATCTTCAACCTATCTTCTAATATCTTTCTTGAGGTGTTGATCATCCAGATCACACCTTTGGCTAAGTCCAAGCCACTTTTCACCCTATTGAACTAGAAAATAAACACTTGAAAACTCATTAGTCCAATATGGTTGTGTTATTCATCAAACTCTAAAATCTAAAGTAAATAGGCCAAGGGTCCATTTTCCTTACATATATAGCAAATATCCCCTACTGTGTAACGGAGCACATCACTTATATATGTATAGGTCAATGAATGAATTACTGCACTCTCTCTTGCCTCAAAGGAACAAGCACATGTTCTTCCCTTAGAATGAACAAGCTTGAGGCATTGCATATAGGCTATCACCTACAACAAAATTCACATAATGTGGTATAATGGGAGTGGTGCTCACATGTGTGTGTGTGTGTGTGTGTGTGTGTGTGTGTGTGTGTACACTCCCATTATACCACATTTGTGTGTTGTCTGTAGCAGCCAGTTCACTAACTGACGCAACATTTGCAACACCCTTATCTAAAGTTTCACATCAGAAGTATGAGAAGTCATGAATTATGTAGTCATTCATGCCAAGCTCACTAACTGATGCCTGATGTCATTAATGCCGAGAAACCAGCACTATAAGAAAAAGTGGTATTAATGACGGGATATGGGGTCCTTAAAAGTCAATATTTGGTCACTAAAATATTTTAATGACCACAAAAATGTGGAGGTTTTATCTACCGATATTTTAAAAATATCGATGGTCACCAGTAAACGGGAATATCGGGAATGTCAAAAACTTATCGGTGATACAAATAAAATTTCGAAAACAATTTAGATGAAAAATAAGTCATTTTGTTCAGAAAAACACATAGATCATTTCTAAACTACTTAACGTAAAAATTAAATAAAACGTATCATCAATTGCTTATTTAACAAGGAACGCAACAATATGGCTGAACCATGCGAGTGTGTTGAAACGGTGGCAACTTGAACTTAGAAGAGACGAGGGAATATAAAATGAAACATCGATTAAGGTTAGAGTATTGGGTAAGCTTTGTCGTATATTTGGATGACAAAATTTTGAAAATATGAAAATTTTGGGTGATAGCGAAAAAATTTCGGATACAACCGATAAACAGGATATTTCGGAAATCTTGGATTCTATCGGCCAATATTTTTTCCTCATCATCCATGGTTGTTAAAGGCTCTGTCATTAATACGATTAACAACCACATACAATTTCCCGTCGTTAACTTTTCAACGACGGGATAATATGTGGTCAGTTGATTCGATAGCATCTACAACCACATTTATAGTAATAACAGCCACATTTGTGGTCGCAAATTATTTCTACAACCAAGATACTATGGAGCGCATTAGTGACCACTCCTATAGCATTAACAACCACATGTTTATCAATAATAATTTTATACTGGAATGGCACTTTTGTAGCATTAGTAACCAATATGCGACATAAACAACAACATGATTTCACAATAGGCCATTTATAAATGAATTAATTTGCAACATTCCACAAATTCAACTTCACAATGGGCCTAGATGTTTCATGTGACCAAGGGAGAAAAATACAATACAAAACATGAAACTAACAGTGGCTGGCCTAACATCAATCCTACAATAACAAGGTAACAGTAAGCTATGCATGAAGGGATCCACCCATCAAATGCCTTCTCATAAACAATTGTAAGGTCATGCTAGCAATGTTGCTCTTCATCTTGCTCCCTTCAAGGCTACAAAGTGTATCTTGAATCCATCTAATCGGCTCATTCATCTAAGTTCAATTCCAAAAGTGTGTTAGGATGAAATAGAATATACGTTAAATTGAGCATAAGAATAAAATAATACTTACTATGGTCACAAAAAGGGAACGGAATCGTGCTGGTTGCAAATTTGGCACAAACATGGCGTAGCTCCAGGGAGGAATCCAGGTGTTCGAAGAAGAAGTAGGGGACCTTGCATGATTGATCATGAACACACAAGTTATGTTTCCATCGTGGGGGGGGGGAGTGGTGGCGCCGAGGAAACAACGGATGGGCGTAGACGGGCAAGAGAAAGAACCATGTGGAACAAAAATCCTAGCTACCTAAACTACAGAAACATAATTTTGAGGGCTCCCTGCAGGGACCCTAGAAATGAGGGGTGGGAGGGGATTTGAGGGCCCCCTCGAATGTAAGGATTGTAGTAGGAGCCCTATTAGGACTCTTTTTTTCCTCAAGTCCTCACATTTAGTTCTGAGGACTTAAGTTGGGACTTTGCTTGAGTTGCTCTTATACAGAGTAAAGGACTAAGTGGTTGCCTAGGATTGGTAGAGAATGGACAATAGAACAACAAATGTAAATCAATCATAGGACCTAGTCAAAGACCACTGTTCCTCACTGAAACAGATGAACAAGTCCATTTCTAATAATATATAGAAGTTAGTCCTTCATGCTATGGTTGACCAGTTTGTACCGTCAAAGACGGAAACAAAATCAGGAATCGCTAGGTACTTGAGGAACTTCAAGGGGCATCACATAATCAGAATTAGGGGGGTTGTTCATTATAAGGACTTCTTTTTTGGCTAGTTACATTTCAAGGGACAATTATAACAAGCAAGCCCGTTTCACATTTGAATTCAGCTGTTTCACGTTGAATCCACATTCACGTTTCAATCAGATTCTTGCATTGCAAACATCTCCCATGCATGAGGTTTCCAAGAACAGAGACGCACACAGACCGAGCGCAGTACGTACGGGAGGGATTAGGAGAGTCGATCGTCCATGCTAGCTGTTGATAGGGGTCAAAAAGAAGCCCATGTACAGCAGGCACCTAGAGGTTACCACTATACATTCATGCCAGCCGGCCAGTAGTAGTTCTCTGGATTTCTGACACCAGCGAACACGCTCGCAAAGACGCCGGCCGGGCGCGGGCGGGCACAGAGATTAGAGGCTGTCACATGGCGAGAGAGAGACATCTCACATCTGAAGAGATGCAAAACTTGAAGCTGAAGCTGCCGCTGCTGCTGCTTTACATGACTGGACCAGATCACCTGTTTCAGATTCAGAGATTGACGACGAGCACATGAACGAAAGAGATGGCCGGAGCGACGGCCGGACAAGGGAAACTAGACAGAAAAAAGAAATAGAAGGGAATTGTTTGGCTAGCTAGCTGCACGCGCTTTTTGTTTTGTCGCGAGCAGGCATCTCCCTGTCTGACAAGCGCAGTCATCGGCCGGTATGCATCGGACTCCGTGCTTGGATCCCTGCCGGCCGGAGCAGGCTTCTATTTGGTCTCGATCGATGTACTGTTGCTCCCTTTTTTGACTGGTTTGTTTAATTTACATGTATTTTATTTAAGGGAAAGCTAGGAGGATTGGAGAGCCTAGAGTAGACCACGTGGCTAAGGGAATATGAAAAGAACTGATTGATCTCTAAAATACGTGTATTCAGTATTCAGATCGAGACTAACTCATGAAATGAGCATTAGTGTATAGCATATCTATTGTATACTAGCAAAATGATGGAATTCTTCTAGTGTTTTTAAGTAGTGATAAAACACTTACCACTAGTCATAGCATATAGGAATTACCACTGAAAGACATTTAATAAGAAAATTTTATACTAAATTTTGACCACTAAAACACTAGGAGAACCACGTATCACCGGCAGAAATCTAACATTCTGGTTGTAGGACGTTGTTATTACACTACTCACGCATTGTTAACTTTCATGTCATTTTCCTTTCTTTGATCAGAGTGAAGTGAATGGACGAATCTTGGTGATATAAACCTATCACAGGCACAGCACTGCAAGTGCAAGTACCCAAGGCAGCAAGCAGTACAGTACAAGAAAGCATGTGCACCTGAGTTAGCAAACTTCCAGCCTACAGCTTTTGTCAGCACATTGTCCCTTCCAACACATCTGCTAGCTGCTGCTGCTGATGCCGTGGCCATCATTGTGTGTGATCCGTGTACTGTAGGAGGATAGGGCCGGGGTCGGTGTGGGCCTGGGAGAGCAGGCAGCCAGGGACTCATCTCTCTTTCTCTTTCTTTGATGTGATATCGTCTTGCATAGGCTTGGGCCAGCTCGCTTTATTCCCTCTCACACCACACACCTCCTACACACACTACACAAAACCTCCCGGACAGGGGAAGAGGAGAGGTGGCTAGGCTGCATTGGAGTTTGCAAAAGCAGATCTCTCAAAGCTAGCACACAGATTCCTTCTGATGGCGACTGCAGCTGCATCACTCACAGCATGTTTTATTAACACATAATATAGGGTGTGTTTAGATCCCAGTTACAGTTGCAATTCTGCATTGTAGCACGTTCGTTTGTATTTGACAACTTTTGTCCAATCATAGCCCAAGTAGGCTTGAAAGATTCGTCTCGTAATGTACATGCAAAAAGTACAAACATGCAAACATTTCGTCTACATTTAATGCTCCATGCATGTGCCGCAACGTTGATGTGACTAGTTGCAATTGCAATTTGCAGTGGATCTAAACAGGGCCATAGTCTTTCTTTGCTTGATAGTAAATTTAGTTGCATGATCTTTGTCAAACTTCTAGTGAATTATATGTATGCGCCACCACAAAAACATGCATATATATATGCTTACACAGAAGAGAGAGTATATACTTCATCTAATAGCTGAAAGGTGATTTCAAGCTAGCAATGATGTTAATTCTTGTTGTTTATTTAAGCAGAATCATCCATCTTTGCATCTGATGATCACCTACCAAACATATGCAAAGCAAGTGATGATTCTGTTGAGCCATCCCTGCCTGTCTACACCAAGCATATACATACCTTTGCAAATACCAATTATATTAAGGCCCAGTCAGTCTGGTAGTCCGGTCAGTGATCGACCAGCTACCTCTACCTGATTGGTGTGAGATCCGATCGACGCCATCATCATTTGATGCCAAAAGCAATATTCCTCAATCGCCTGACCTCATCGAGTGCCCGGAATTTCATGCATGTCCCTCCCGTCCCCTCCTTTGATCCATTCCCGTCGACCATGCATGCCACTTGTTTTCTTTTATACATATATACTATACATTGCAGGAGTACTATATAATATATGTATATATGTGCAACAACTTCTTTTCGAGTGTATGCATCTTCTTTCGAGTTTGGAGTACCAGTTCTTCGCCGGCACCCGGCGGCAGCAAGCACTGACATTGACTGCTTTTGCACTGGTAGTTTATGTGCAGTTTTCTACATTCTAGAGGCAGTGCTGTGAATGAAAATGCATGTCGTCCTCTCAGCTCGATCAGATCAAAATCAAATGGATGTACTTGTTCCATGGTACTCTACATAGCTTATCCATTAATATACTCGAGAATGTACCAGCATTATCTGAAGAGTAAGACATGCCAATCTTGGCAGCACACTCCCCACCCCCACATAAAGTGTTTCCATGTCTCATGCATTCTCTATATATATGTGATTGTGGTCTCTCTTTCTCTCTCTCTCTAGCTTTCTCTCTCGATCGTTTACACGCATACACACCATCTCTCTGACTAGAAACGGGTAATTGGTTCTTGCTTTATATAGGAACAGCAAGTGGCAGACGGCCGGATCATGCAGCCTTATTAGCTAGTACTAATAAGATGCCATTGCTGACGATCTACATGTCGATGGATTATATTATTTAATCTGATAGAATTGAGAATGAGATCACAGTAGTAGTCATCATCACCAACATCAAGAAAGGATTAGATGGGGACATAGATAACTGCACGGCGAAGATCACGAGAAACAGGAGGTGCATCATAGCTAGTTTGTTGGGATCTTAGGCATATAAACATTAATTAGCTGCTAATCATGTGATCCAGAGCTACATACCACCTGCTATTAGATCAGAACAGATTGTGCGTTGTAGGCAATAGCAACTTAGCAAGTCGATCAGAATACCTTATATAGCCAGATCATTGGAGGCACTCTACTATTTGTATATTTATTTATTTATGAGTTAAATTCACCTGGGGTCCTCAAAGTTGTCACTAAGTGTCAAATAGGTCCCCAAAGTTGTAAACTGCACATTTAACTCCCTAAAGTTTGTTTGGGTCCAAGTAGTGGTCCAAACCAACTATTTGACACTGCCCAGGAACCATTAGTGCATTTGGTGATCAGTATATGTATTTTTCTTCCAAGTTTTTTTTTTTGCGTTATTAACATATTGGTTATTGCCATTATTTTTGGACGTTTTCATTTTCAACCATTATGTTTTCCTTTTTCAATTGTTTCTGCAAAATAAAGGAACGAGCATAATTATAACTAATTTTAATTACGTTGAGTTTAATATAAATCATTTAGGTACATAAAACATAATAATAAAAATAAGATATATGCGTTGATATATCTTTACAGCGCCATGTTACCGATGTCTGCCCTATGGACCATCTGAGCACATTCGTTAGATTATGGATTATTTTTTATTTTTAATCCTTGTTGATAGATATTTTAAAAATAGTCGGAACCAAAATGATTTTATAAATCTAATGCTTTTGGTTGCGGTTTTTTTTAGGGATCATTTTTTCAATCCTTTTTTAATAGATCATTTTTTATAAATCTACGCGTGCGGCCTGGAGCCACGCTGGTAGCACTGCCGTGGCAGCGTGTTTATGTCGCGCGGTCTCCCCTGGCACGTCCAAGGGTTAGAATTAAAAAAAATAGACAATGTCAGAACTACAAATACTTTTGAAAAGGATTAAAAAAAATTTCAAAAGGGTTAGGTCTAAAACAACCTTTTTTGCTTCGGTTATTTTAAAAATATCTATCCAAAAATTAAAAATAAAAAATGATCCCTAAAAAATCCGCAACCAAATGCGTTAGATCTGTAAAATCATTTTTGGCTCCGCTTATTTTAAAATATCTATTAAAAAGGATTAAAAATAAAAAATATTCCATAAACTAATGAATGTGCTCAGATGGTTCCATAGGGCAGACATCGGCAACATGACGCTGTAAAGATATATCAACGCATGTTGGATATCTTATTTTATTGTTATGTTTTATGTGCTTAAATGATTTATATTAAACTCAATGTAATTAAAATTAGTTATAATATTATACTTGTTCCTTTATTTTGCAGAAGCAATTGAAAAAGGAAAATATAATGGTTGAAAATGAAAACGTCCAAAAATAATGGCAATAGTAATAACGCAAAAAAAAAACTTGGAAGAAAAATGTATATACTGGATCACCAAATACACTAACGGCCCCTGGGCAGTGTTAAATAGCTGGTTTGGACCACTGCTTGGATCCAAGCAAACTTTAAGGAGCTAAATGTGCAGTTTACAACTTTGGGGACCTATTTGACACTTAGTGACAACTTTGAGAACCCCGGGTGAATTTAACTCTTTTCTTTATACTAGTAAGAGAATCTAGAATGCGAGTTACATGGTTAAATATTCAAACTAAACATAAGAATGATCTTTGATGGATTCTCTGCACAAAACACAATATGATGAGTAGTTAACTTAGTGGCAATAAATCTTAAATTCTTTGCTTCACTATAGTTTTTTTTTTTCAAAATAAGGTTGCAGATGAGTGCAATACGTATTATTTCACACCATAACCTTTGTAAAACATATCTATAGAAAAATAAAACATTTTGTAAAACATCAGTACAACTAAAAAGTTGTATTTCTTTGTCCTCTAACATTTTGCTTGTTTAACTTAACTTTTTGCATGAATTGGGTATTCATAAAATATCTTTTGACTTGGCACCGAATAAATACATCAAACTTTTTCTCGAATATGCAAAATTTTGTGCATTGTTGTAACTAAGGTAGAAGAGTAATCACACAAACCACGCTTCCTTCTAGCGAGTGCCCTATGAGGTCTACATTATTACAACAAAGTTGGGTATTCCATAAAAGATAGACAACCAAGATAAGGGCATCGATGTAGCCTAAGAGTGCACGCAGTGCTTTAACATTGGACGCATATGGCCGCCTCAAAGAGCTCATCGTAGGCCTTATGCACTGATGCACTTGGCATTGAAAGACCGTTGTTTAAGTTCATACGTTGTATGATTAGAATCTCAACTCATTTGGAAGCATACATGCCTACAAGAACTCCATGCCTTCAGTCGTTTGCATCCAAGTGGTAGCACTGGCGTAGTAGGCGACAACTGCTTCGAACTTGGGAGGCTGGCAAATTAGCAGAAAGTCCACCTTCTTGAGCACTCTCTTGATGAGTTGTTGAGGCGGTGGGTGGCAGAGTCACTGACCATGATCGGATGGTCCGTCGTGCGCTCGGTTAGATCGAAGCCCTCTAGATAACCTTTACCAATGCATCAACACCGAGGGGGCGGTCAACTCCACCCATGGTGGCATTACCTATGCTTGCCCCTGCTCGGGCGATGACAGTGAGAAAATCTAGTCATACTAGCTAGCTAGTTTTCGTGTTCAATTTTTTTAGAGAGTGGAACGAGGATGAGTACGACAATTCAAAATTTCAAGGCTAGTGAATATAATCAAATTAAGATATAATGAAAAATGTTATATGTAGTTTTAGCAGCCAAATTCTCACAACTGAATGTGAGGAAATACTCATTCATGCTCATACAAGTTATCAAACTTAAGGGAACTCATGAGTTCCAAGAGTAGTGGGAACAACAGATTTCATCAGATTGAGACTTGATTTCCATGAAGATGAAATCTGAATTAGTTAAAAAAAATCAATCAGATATCATCGTGTTGATCAATTACTGACACTCAGATAGCATCATGTTGATGAAATATTGAACGGGCTAACTTAGCCATTCATACTCATTCATTAACTTTTCCAACATTTCGATCAATATAATACTGAAACATCCAAACACACACATCTGCAATCTAGAGATCGATTGTACTAGTACAACTATGCCCACCAAGTTCTCATGTAATTAAACAAAGTATAGTTAAGTAACCTGATACATATAACCTCCGTGAGTTAACACATGCACTTCCCACTACATGCAAAACTACCAACTACACCACACATTAACCAGCCTGAAACTCATAAGGAAAAAAAAAAAAACATGTAGAAGCCCCAACACAAGATCGATCACCAGCCTAATTGAAGAAGACGACTCCAATTAAGTTCCAAACCAACACATAAACCCTAGAACTAATTGATCGGGGAGGGTTGAGCTAGTTCAGCTTCATTAGCACCCATGCATGCATGCATGGCCTGGCCCCCATCATGCGTCATGCATCCCCAGCTGGACATGCAAATCACAACACATTCCCCGACGACGACGAGCTGAACCCGGACAAGAACTCCGCCGGCCACCCACTGCCACCACCGCCGCCGGTGCTCCCGGGCCAGTACGCCTGCTCATGATGCGCCGTGACGGCAGCACCTCCGCCGCCGTTGCTGCTGTGCTCCTCCATCTTCACCGCGGCGAGCTGCGCGAGCAGCCCCGAGGCGACGACGCCCCTGGGGAACCCGCCGTCGGCGAGGACGCCGGTGCCGTCGTCGGCGAAATGGTAGCCGTGCAGGCCTGCAGCCTGCTGCAGGAACTGCGGCTGCATCTGGAGCGGGAGGTAGTGGTGGTAGCCCTCCAGCGAGGCCTCCAGCGCGGCGGCGGCCGCCGCGGGCGGGAGGCCGAGGTGGGGCAGCTGCGCCTGCATGCTGGCGATGGCCTCGGCCGCCGCCATGGCCGCGCTCGTGGTGGCGGTGGCGGTGGTGGTGGTGGCCGTGGTGGAGGTGGAGGTGGTGGACGACGACGAGGTGGCCGCCGTGGCGCCTCCCTGGCCGCCGCGGGACGACGACTTCTTGCTGGAGCGCTTGGTGTTGCGCCTGCAGCCGCCGCCGACGGGCACGTTGCGGAGCGCGCCGCCGCGGGTCCAGTAGCGGCGGCACGCCTTGCAGAAGTGGCGCGGCTGCGACAGCGAGTAGTTGTTGAAGTAGCAGAACTTGGTGTTGGTGGAGTCGCAGCGCGGGCACCGCAGCGTGCCGGGCTCCGGCAGCGGCACGCGCGCCAGCCGGGCGCGCTCCGCCATCGACACCATGGGGCGAGGCTGCGCCGCCGCGCCCGCTCCCGCCGCGGCCTGCTGCACCGAGGTGGACGACGAGCCGCCGCCTCCAGCCGGAGCGCTCGCCGCCGTGTCAGCGGGACCTCCAAGGAGCGGCGCCAGGCCGGACGGCGGTGGCATGAGGTGGTGGTGGTCGCTGCCGCCGCCGCCGAGGAGACACTGGAGCGGTGGCTGCTGCTGCATCTGCATCTGCATGTATGTATGTGTGTATAGCGAATATAAATTAATAAAGACTGGAATTCAAAGCACGGTATATTCAAGAACATGCCTAGAACGAATATGATGCTCTTCTTTTTGTGTCTAAGCTCAATCAGACATCAACAAAGGCAGTAAACAAACTTGCGAATTAATTGTGATCAACCAATCAACAAAAGTTTGAAGTTCATATATTATATATTGGAAAAACGTCCCAATATTCACTCTCAAGTCTAAAATAAGAAGAAAGAAACTGAGATAAAGAAGAAGATATTTAAAAAGATGCACTAGTTGTTCATCATGCATGTGCACATATATATGATGAAATTAAAAGTAAGGAGATGAGGAAGAGCGATCGGATAAATCATACCTGGCCCCAATTGGGAGGGTCTAGGAAGATCGGGAGCGAGGAGAACACCATGATGATGGATGCGCGGTACCGGTGGCGAAGAACTAGTTGCCCTCTTTCTATGACCGTGCACTATGCAAGGGAGAACGAAGAAGAAGAGTATGTGAGGAGATGGAAACCACAACTTTCCTTTGCCCTTGCTCTCAAGTGGTGCCTTTTATAATTTATGCGTGGCCTTCCTTAGCTGCTAAGAGAGAACGATCGAGCTGGAGCTACCTGCAGCTAAGAACAGTGCTGCGAGACAGCAAGAGACAGTGGTAGAGATAGAGTCATATAGAGAGAGACGGTGCTGATGAGGATAGCTAGAGAGCTAGCACTAGTGGGGAGGATGGCTGGATGGATGGGTCATGAGAGAGAACAAAAGGTGATGGCTCAAAAAAGGAGACGGCCATGGCAAACCCTAGGTAGCTAACAGTAGGACAAAGAGAGAGAGAGAGAGAGAGGCGAATGAAGAGCTCAATCAGTGTGCAGGAGGAGACATGGACGGCGCCACCGGATGGAGAAAGCGGAGGAGGGCTCCAGCACGCAATGGAATGGGGATCGATCGGACGAACGCGAGGAGGCGAGATGAATAAGCAGGCCCCCTCGGCTGCTGCTGCTGCCCCGTATTTATACACCACCAAAAGCCAGAATAAAGCGAAAGCGAGCTGGTCCGTAGCTCTTGGTGCCTCTGCCTGACTGCCTGACCTTGGGGACCCAAGTGTTCGTTCGCTGGGGCCCACACCGAGCTGGTAGAATTATTGTGTTCTTATATATACGTGTACGGACGTACTCATACGCTTACATACGTGATTATGTCAGTGTAAGTTTCATTGCGTAATTTTTAAGGATAACATGTTCTATAAAATAAAATAAAATTCGAACAAAACTTTACACTGAGCGTGGAAGTTTATTTTATAGGTTTATCGGTATTAAGGTCATGTTTGATACAACTCGCTTCTTTTTTTAGAAAATAGATTTATTATCAACTTTTTAGTGAAGCTAGGTTGTTTTGCATTGGGAATGTTGTTTGCAAAATAGTTTCGCCAACTTCATGCATGGTTGTGAGAGAGAAATAAGGGAGAGAGAGTTAGGATAAGCCACTTTCTTTTGTTAGAGGAGGAGAAAAATAGCTTCATCAATGAAGCTATTTTAGAAAAGAGTGTTTGGAAAAAAACAGTTATTGTGAGTTTTACCAAACAGCCCTTAAATTTCATGACTCATAAAGAGCTGGTAATCATGTCAAGAGAATTCATCTCAATTTTTCTCTCTGTTCATAAATATACTACCATGTCATCGAATATGTAGCAACCTATTAAGTGTAAATAAAACTCAGTTGAAATTCCCACCAGTACAAGAGGGTAGGCCTTCTATGACAATCTAATTATGACTAATATGGCCTTTTTCGTGTCATTAAACATCTTCTGTGACTATATATCAGTTGTCATAGAAGGTGGGTCATAAAACCCCTTCTGTGACTAACTGACCCAAATGGTCACTAATCTTAGTGACTATTGTATGGTTGTCACTAGATTACGACCACAATATTAGTCACTATATTAGTCACAATATGTTAGATGGAATGATGACAAGTGTTCATACGCTGACATGTGCACATAGACTGGCCTAATGGACTTGCGTGTTATGATGATGAGCAGTGGCCAGTGGCTCAGACGATCCAAACGGGACAGACATTTTTTATATTATTCATCTGTCTCGAAAGGGTTTAAATACTATACGTATATAAATCAGAACATTAAATATACTTTTCGTATCCAAATTTGAATACTTAAACAATGTCGATGAACTAAGTATGCACAGACTAGTATATGGCAATCTTCTTGACGCTAGTCCTCCACGTGCTTTGTTGGGATGTTCAGTGCACGCAAAATATCTAATGAGTTGATCTGGATAAGTGCTTTGGTTTCCAAGTCTCTCTAACTCCATCTGCGGGGTCCTATCCATTGGCAAGCCAAATTTAAAGAAGGGAATGTAAGGTATATACACATGTGAATGTGTATGGATGGGCTGCCAAATTGGGCCAGGCTGTCTGGCACAACAGAAGAAAATCTTCCAGTATTCTCAGTCTTACTTCTACGATAGCACCATCGTGGTTGCTTCTCAGCTTGCAGAGTTCAGCGGATGACCATTATGCTCTTTAATTTGGGATCCTGATGGGTTTTCTTTTTAGAAACCAGGCAACTATATTGCATGAAACTTCATAAAATTCACATCAAATCTCACAAAGACCCTCTCAAAATATGAAAAACAACCCAGACCTTGTAAGATTATAGTCCTCCCGGTTCACCTCGTCGGCGGTGGTCGGAGCCTGCAGCAACTTGAAGCAGCCCCTTCTGACGATAGTTCTTCACAATTTTTCAGTGCCACAATAAGTCGCATATCAAGAGAGCATCGATATGTTGTAAGCTTGTTGGACGTAGTGGCTGAAGAAGATGGCCGCCAACCATCACATCACCGATAAAAAGGGATATGGCGCCTCAAAGGCCACTAACAAACCTGACTCACGGAAGAAAGAAACAACTTGAAGGAAAACAAAACCGCCGGAGAATGTGGGGGTCCAAAACCAACCCGGTTTCTCTATAGGCTAGTAGACAAACCTTCCAAAATTCTCCAATCTATCGTTGTATTCTGGATTACAGGTCTAGCACTATCATAGCACCATGGGCACCAACGGCATCAAGAAAAGCACGGAAACCAAACATCAACGCAGAAGATAAAAACGATAACGAACCCATTAATGTTGAGATCCCCGTAAAAAATATCACCGCAAGCACATCAGATGGCACCAAGACCCACTCACTACGAACACAGGCAATAGTAGAGAAACTCTGAAAGGAACAAAAGCTTACCGATACCATCTCCACCGGCAACAAATCTAGCCTTATTCTAAGCAGGACCACTCTATTTGAAGAGGATAGGTACACCACCCGCCGAATCTACCGTTCTTCAAGCACATCGGCACCAAAAAAAAGTCACCGACGGCGAGAGACGAGAAATCGCCATTGCGTCTCCTCTCTCTACTGTTGGGGAAAACGGACGCTTCGATAGGAG
This sequence comes from Eremochloa ophiuroides, assembly GCA_038502445.1. NCBI lineage: Eukaryota > Viridiplantae > Streptophyta > Magnoliopsida > Poales > Poaceae > Eremochloa > Eremochloa ophiuroides. The sequence continues at coordinate 61,009,835 of JAHLJS010000003.1, read as the reverse complement.
TCTGCTTCGACATTGGGATCCTGATGGGTTGTAGCTCTTGCATCGTGCCATATGGGTCGAGTGGCCTAGTACTGGGCCATGTCAACAGCCCACACAACGGAAGAACAACCCTACAAATGTGTTGTCGCATCTGAGCACAAGATTAGCTTTACACATTAGGGTCCGCTTGGAACGCAGGAATTTCACAGGAATAGTACAGAAATTTCACAATAATCAGTTCAATTCCCACAGAAATAGGAGGAAAATCCTCCATTCCAAACGGGGCCTAAGGAATTTCTAATAATAGGACACCCTCGCTCGCTGTTTATTCAAGCCCGCATGAATCGCGGCGATGGCCTCTCCCGCGCGCTTTTAGCCTCTCCCGAGACCGAGAGTACTCCCGCGCTCCATCTCTTTTTTCCCGCGCAGCCGCGCTGCCATCCCACTCTGTCGCCTCCCCTGTTCCGTACGCTCGAAGACTGGCACAGCTCGTCTGCACTAGCTAGCCTGAACTCGCCGCACCCAAACATGGTGAAGATGATAGCCAGGAGCTCCAAGTGCAGCTTTGCCTGGAAGAGGCTCACAGGACTGGTGATGGATCGAATCATCGAGTCCTGGGCGACGACGACGACTGGTACCTGCTGGCGGACCAGGCACCTCGACCAATCAGATAGATCGGAGAAAAGATGGCATGGCACTTTCAAATATGGATAACGAGTATTTACAAAGGCTGCTGCAGGACTCCAGTTTATTGTGAGGTTATCTATTTTAGAGAGTAGCAAAATCAGTAAATTTGGCTATTTCTTTTGGCTAATCTCTTGGAGATGCTCTCACACCGCTCTTAGAACAAGTGAAAGGAGAACAGTCCATGAGGCAAATGCCCATGGGCCATCAATTTGATGAATCGATAAGAATCATGGACAGAGAAGTAACCAAAAGCGAACAGGCAACACTGGTGGCCTAAAAGAAGAGCTTAGTTGTGACATTTGCAATGGATGATGGACGACTAGACGAGGATGTCGGCTGTCGTCGTCCCTAGAAAATCTAATCCAAAAAAAAGAAGAAAAATGGCATGTATGAGGTTACCTCCAGTTATACTTTCATAAATCACGTTTCGGACTGCAAAATGAAACCAAACATGCAAGTCCTTACAGTACTTTGCGTCTTTGCCTAGATACTACCTCGAGTTACTTTAATTTTGGATGGCGTTTCAGAAAGCAAAATGAAACTGCATGCAAGCTCAGTAGTATTATTTGACTGTGGAGAGAGCACAAAGATTTCGAATCCGACACGGGTAAGGTCTTATAACGATTGTTTCAACGCAAAGGGGGTTCGAAATCTGGACGATAGAGTGCCGAGGCAAAGAGTGGTCTTTTCATGAAATTTTCCAAGCAAATTAAAATACTTTACAGTCTATAAAACAGTACTTTTACCTTATAACAAATCAGCCATATAAAGTAACCGTAGCTAAAACAAGTCTGGGGTGTTTGATAGCTAAATTATGAGGGTGATTTTTTTTTCCTTCCACTGTTAGCATTTTCCATGTTTAGGCGAAGCATACACGTTGATCACACAAACGAGGAGGATTACGACCGAAGCATCGCCGATAGATACAGAAAGCAAAAGGGAAGCGAAACAAACAAAGAAAAGCCGAGGTGTCGGCATCGCAGATATTCCGCCTCCCCTACCGAGCCTACCCGGCTACCCGGGTAGAGCGTCAGCAAGCACTCGCAACGCCGGGCGGCCGGGCGGGCGAGAGCAATTGAGCCAGAGCCAGAGCCAGCGCGTGTATCTTGCGCTAAAGACTCCCTCTCCCTAGTCTCCCTGGCTGCTGGAAACTAGCTTTCCAATGTCATCAAAAATTAAAAATTAAATTAGATTCAGTACAAAAACAAAAAGCCCGGCCAAATCTACGGTCAAAGATCGGCAAGAGACCGAGCAAAAGCGGCGGGTCTGCCCCATGTGACGCGACGCCGACGAGATGCGGCCAAGCCGGTGGAAAGATGCGGACCCCTCGGGGTGGTGCTCGTGCTTTGACGTGCCGGGGCTAATTCGGCTATGCCACAATGGCCATTGCCGGCCTCCACATGCTTCGAGGCCAAGTAAATCTACCGCCTGCTAAGAGCAGACAGCGCCTGCAATTGACTGCCCGTCCGGCCAAGTCCAGCCAGCCACCGAGGTTACGAGGCCGACGAGACCGACCAAAACAACTCTAAGGCTGTCAAGGGTCCGGATTGTACTGAGCACGTTAGGTCATTACTAGACTAGCCTAACTAGCAAAGGAAAGGACAAAGCAAACGAAAAAATATGCAAAAAAACAAAATACGAAGCACAGAAACAAATACCGAACCAGAATAATACCGTATTACTTAACGCTTGCCACGACAACATTGTTCACCGACCGACCGACCGACCATCACGAGGTCCAAAAATTACCACCACAAAGTTCCAACCACAGATAAGACTACTAATAAAACGACAGACGATAAATCGCTGCAGGAAGACTGCAGCACACCAGCGAAGACCGACACGAACCGCTTAGTCGACCTCCTCGATCTTGGGGCCAGGGCCGCCGCTGCCCGCGGGTGCGTCCTCGTCCATGCCAGCGGCGCCGCCCATGTCGGCACCCGCGCCCTGGTACATCTTGGCGATGATGGGGTTGCACAGGCTCTCCAGCTCCTTCATCTTGTCCTCGAACTCGTCCGCCTCGGCGAGCTGGTTGGCGTCTAGCCAGCTGATGGCCGCGTCGATGGCGTCCTCGATCTTCTTCTTGTCGTCGCCCGCCAGCTTGGACGCGATCTTCTCGTCCTTGATCGTGTTGCGCATGTTGTAGGCGTAGTTCTCCAGCGAGTTCTTGGCCTCCACCTTCTTCTTGTGCTCCTCGTCCTCCGACTTGTACTTCTCCGCGTCCTGCACCATCTTCTCGATCTCCTCCTTGGACAGCCGCCCCTTGTCGTTGGTGATGGTGATCTTGTTCTTCTGCCCCGTCGTCTTGTCCTCCGCAGACACGTTCAGGATGCCGTTGGCGTCGATGTCGAAGCACACCGTGATCTGGGGGACACCACGGGGGGCAGGCGGGATGCCGGAGAGCTCGAACTTGCCCAGCAGGTTGTTGTCGCGGGTCCGGGTCCTCTCACCCTCGTACACCTGGATCAGCACGCCAGGCTGGTTGTCCGAGTAGGTGGAGAACACCTGCTCCTTCTTGGTGGGGATAGTGGTGTTCCTCGGGATCAGCACGGTCATCACTCCTCCGGCGGTCTCCAGACCAAGAGAGAGAGGGGTGACATCCAGCAGAAGCAGGTCCTGCACCTTCTCGTTGCCCTCACCGCTCAGGATGGCGGCCTGGACAGCGGCACCATAGGCGACGGCCTCATCTGGGTTGATGTTCTTGCACAGCTCCTTGCCGTTGAAGAAGTCCTGGAGCAGCTGCTGCACCCTGGGGATCCTAGTGGAGCCACCGACAAGCACAACATCGTGGACGCTGCTCTTGTCCATCTTGGCATCCCTCAGGCACTTCTCCACAGGCTCCATGCACTTCCTGAACAGGTCCATGTTGAGCTCCTCAAACCTGGCACGGGTGATGGTGGAGTAGAAGTCGATGCCCTCATACAGGGAGTCGATCTCAATGGTGGTCTGAGCAGTGGAAGACAGGGTCCTCTTCGCCCTCTCACAGGCAGTCCTCAGCCTCCTCAGAGCCCTAGGGTTGCCAGTGATATCCTTCTTGTTCTTCCTCTTGAACTCCTGGACGAAGTGGTTGACCATCCTGTTGTCAAAGTCCTCACCACCAAGATGGGTGTCACCAGCTGTGGCCTTGACCTCAAAGATGCCTTCCTCAATGGTGAGGAGGGAGACATCGAAGGTACCACCACCAAGGTCAAAGATGAGGACGTTCTTCTCGCCAACACTGGTGGCCTTCTTGTCAAGACCATAGGCGATGGCCGCAGCAGTTGGCTCATTGATGATACGGAGCACATTGAGGCCAGCAATCACCCCAGCATCCTTTGTGGCCTGCCTCTGTGAGTCGTTGAAGTAGGCAGGGACTGTGACAACAGCATTCTTGATCGTGCTGCCAAGGTAAGCTTCAGCGATCTCACGCATCTTGATGAGGACCATAGATGAGATCTCCTCAGCTGCAAACTGCTTCTCCTCACCCTTGTGCTGGACAACAATCATTGGCTTCTCACCAGGCCCAGAAATGACCTTGAAGGGCCACAGCTTGATATCGCTCTGGACAGAGGAATCAGAGAACCTCCTACCGATGAGACGCTTGGCATCTGCATATATGAAAGCGATCATGTCAGAAATGCATTCAAATAGTAGTATACATTTTAAAATGTGACAAAAATAACACTTTCGTTAACAAATACTCCGTATAAAACTTTGATCAATCAAGTGAAATCTAATAATCAATTGAGGCTACCTTAACTCAAAATAAATTCATTCAAGATGCTACTAGCTTACAAATCAAGTGAACTCCAATAACTAGGCTGAATTCAGAAAACAAACTGAGGGAAAACCGGAAAACAAGCACCTGCTTTTTCCAGTCATGATAATTAGCACAATCAGAACATGTAAACGGTCAAATAGTAACTGGAAGCTCATAAATGAACAACCAGTGTCGCAAGATCCGTTCCCCCTTGTTTTCTGCCATGTTTCGAGACACACAATCACAAAAAATGACTGCGAGTCAGATACCAAAAGGCATTGACTGCAACAAAAATCACTAGAAAACATACTCTGAATGCAGAACATAAAAATGCAGTGCAATCTCAGCCGAAAGATGGTGATTTTTGCTGTAATAATCACAGTGATTCAGGAAATGGGAATTCTTGCATCACAGATTGCATAAAAAATATGACAAACAAATAACTGTTTAGACTTTAAAAGAACTAATGCTGACTCAAGATACTCCCATTGAAGTTTACAGTTAAAATGAAATGTTAAAGAGAGATCAGATGGTAGTGCATGTTGTGATCATCACAATGAATGCAGATATCGTCTATGTTATGACTTCATCACTTCTCCCATTGAAGTTGAACTACAATGCGAAGGTTCCTACTATTGTAAACCTCAACCAGACATGATCAAAACATAAGTAATGCTTGATGTGCAGAAGTGCAAGCTACCAACCATAACTAGGAAGCCAATATCTTTCAAGAAAAAAGCAATAGGCTAACACAATGAGAGATCAGATGGTGATGCATGATGTTGTCATCATAAAGAATGCAGATATCTCGTGTGGATATAATCTCATCACTTCTCCCATTAGTTGAACCTAAAAGGAACCTAAACTGAAGAATCTTCTAGTCAAGGTTTCTGTCTAGACATGACTGAAAGAAAAAAAACGACCACAAAATAACAGATAAATCATAACAAACTCTTGATCTGCAGTTTCAGATTGAAAACCACAAAAGCTATGATAACATAGCTTTCCATCACTGGTTTCAGTGGAATAAAGCACTTGGGGTAATTATTTCATCATCAATCTGGCAGCTCAAGAGTTGACAAATAGTACTCCAGAACCAACGAATCAGTGTTTTTACTACCAAATAGGTGACAAAAACGAATAGATCTAAGACTAAGAACAACAGACCAACAATACATCTTGGATCTACGAAAAATACAAGTATAAAATTTTTAGGCCACGTAATAAAAAAAAATAAGGGACCAGGCTGTAAGGCTACAGTCTTAATAACTAGCTGGTCTCGGTGCCAAGACCAGATCGGACAAAACAGATACAGATCTGAGTACAGCATGATGAGTAAAAATTAAGTATGCAACTACTACTGCCGGCATAATCGCTTTCAGATCCAACTGATCTAAACAAAACAAAAGGAAACTAGATCGGATCTGATAAAAATTTTTTTACGACAGGAAGCTAAACAAATCAAATCAAGCACTAACGTAGATCCAGCAAAGCTGGAGTACATCGGTCAGACCAAACCTATAACGATGAAGAAATCGGATCTGAACTAGGACAGGAATAAGTAAAGAGCCGAGAACGAGGGTGTGCTCACCAAAGACGGTGTTGATGGGGTTCATGGCGACCTGGTTCTTCGCCGCATCCCCGATGAGACGCTCGGAGTCGGTGAAGGCGACGTACGAGGGCGTGGTGCGGTTACCCTGGTCGTTGGCGATGATCTCGACACGGTCGTGCTGCCACACGCCGACGCACGAGTAGGTCGTGCCGAGGTCGATGCCGATCGCCGGCCCATCGCCCTTGCCGGCCATCTCTTCTCGCTCTCAGCAGCGGACGCGGAGTACGGGAGGGGATTGGCGGCGGCAGGGAGAGGAGCAGGGGACTAGGGTTTGAGAGGGAGAAGGACGGACGCGGGGAGGTGAGATTTTATAGGGGGGCAAAGGGAGCGTCAGCGCTTGGGCTGGAGTTCTAGAATGTTCCTGGGCGCGTCGTGGGGAGATCCAAGCCGTTGAGATGCGATCGTACGGTTGACGGCGTGTGGCGGAGTCCTTTCAGACGGGCGCCTTTCGGTTTACTGGCTGGTTCAAACGGCTCTTTTTTTCCTTTTTTTTATTAGTGGAGCTCTTTTTTTTCCTTTTTTTTAGTGGAGCTCTTTTTTCCTTTCTGTGTTGCTTTCACGTGAGTAAAAGGAATCTTTGACAACGGGATGAGCTGTGATCAGATCCCAGCTGAAGTCACATGCTGCCCAGCTTGAGGCCCGTTTAGAACCAGCCCACTGAGATAGGTTTCCCCAAGGGTCCGTTTGGACGTAGATATTAGAGACTCTGCAATTGAATGGGTACCAATGCCAAATCAAACCAGTATTGGAATTGGGCTAAATACTAAATCTGATGTTTGGGTGTAGATGCATTTGCTAGCTAGAATCGGAAGAATTCACAGGTGGAGGCGGAGGCGGCCTCGTCCCTGGCCTTGGCCTCGAGCACATAGGCGGAGGTGGCCCGTCCCCGTCCCTGGCCTCGGCTTCGAGTGCATAGGGTGAGGCCGCAGGGTGAGATGGAGGCGGCCCCGTCCCTGGCCTCGGCTTCGAGCGCGCAGGTGAGGCAGAGGCGGTTTCGTCCTCATCCTCGGCCTCAGATTCGAGCGCGCAGGGTGAGGTGGAGGCGGCACCTGACATGGCTTCGACGAGCTCGGGCACAGAGGCGGAGGCGGCCCCGGCCTCGGTCACGACGACCTCGGGGCGGAGGCGGAGGCGGAGACGGCCACGGCCCTGAGCCTGGCGTCGACGCGTGTGGTGGTGTGCTGCACCGTTGGAGCCACCAGCCATGGGGAACATGAAGCGGAGCTTGCGCCGCCGGGCATGGGGAAGAAGGGGAGGTGCGTGGCCGGCCATGAGAAAGCAGGGGAGGTATGAGGCCAGCCATGGGAAAGAAGGGGAGGTGCGCCGCCGGCCATGGATAGGCTTGCGCCATCGGGAGGAGAGCAGCAGCGGGCCGGCCGAGTTGGAGAAGACGATGACTTAATTCCAGCCAATACAGAGGGGGAGGCTTCGTATCGGAGATGAGTGAGTATAGGCTTGGTGAATACCGGTTGGAATTGAGAATGAATACCAATTCCAAATTCCAAACCATCCAAACAGCCACATTCGGAGGTAGTCAATGCCAATTCCAATTCTGAGCCCTGAATATCTACATCAAAACGGGTTGAAATACTCCTTAGATCTAAATATAGAAGGCAAAATACCAAAAACCAGAATACCTCTCAAAAAGTAAAGTAAAGATTATTTTGTAAAATAAAAGATGTCTTGGGACAAAATATATATGCATTAGGAACTAAGAATGATAGTTATTTTATGACAAAATTTGAATCCTACATCATTAACTATTTTGGGACGGGGAGAGTAAAGTCAAAGGGTGTGTTTGGTTCCCTAGCTTAGCCTCTTGTGGCTTGTATAATGCACCATGGGCTTGTCTAGTTCCCTGTAAAGCCTGCTAGCTAGATTTGCACAAGTCCATTTGTACAATTAAACTGGCTTCTTGGAAACACTTGATCCACTCGTTAGTCATTTTTGTAGAGCCAGGCTTAGCTAGCGCTAGGTGACGATTCGTGTGACCCCGGTGCTCTGTGACTCGCGTGACCTCCCGGTGCTCCGTGACTCGCGTTGCTCCTCACACTTGCGCGGACTGGTATGACCTTTGCTGACTCACGCCGCTCCCTACACTTGTCGGCATGGCAGCACGGGCTCCCGTCGCCCTTCACCGTCATGTGAGCTCGCGCTGCTTCCCGTAGCTGCCCGCGCGGCACGGAGGAGCGAGACAAGTATGCCATGATGGTTGCACAGAGAAGCGGAATGATGTGGTGGTGTGCTCCACAGGCAACGCAAACGAGAGGAGGACATGTCCTCACGCCGGCATCATCCTCCATGCACGAAGGTCGATTTGTCACAAACGAGAGGACGTGTTCTGCTCAGTAGCTATTCGACGAATTACTTCTGTAGTGGTGAAGTTAACCTATCCGGATGCGGTGATTCTATCTAAGACATCATAGCCAACCAAACACATCATCTTAATTTGTCCATACAACCCAGGCTTAGTGGCTATCAAGGCAGGTCATGGATGTGACCAAACACACCCTAGACAAAGATGCCCTCTCCTACTTTTTTTAGTCACTATACCGGTTTATGGTTTTTGTTGCATCATTTAGCATGGCTGTAGGTTCTACCTCCGAGCTTAATGGAGTCATGGAGGATGGAGCCAACAAACTAACAAAGCTCTAGGAAAAGTTGCAACTGAGACCAGCAAACAGTTTGGTAAATTTTTTAAAAAAAAGTTTGGTGAGATCATCAACAACCACTAGTACACAAAAGCTCTACGCAGGCGCCACGCTTTTATTTCTACAGGCGGTTTTGATTATTGGACGTCACTGAAAATCAAATGATGGGCCCAAATCTAAAACCGCCTGTAGAAATCGATTTCTACAGGCGGTTTTGTTAAGAAAACCGCCTGTAGAAAATCAATTTGTACAGCCGGTTATCTTAAAAAAACCGCCTGTAGAAATGGGGGCATTTCTACAGGCGGTTCCTTAAGAAAACCGCCTGTAGAAATCGATTTCTACAGGCGGTTTCTTAAATGAACCGCCTGTACATATCGGTGCCAATTTTAAAAATTTGATTTTTTTCAAATGACTTCAAATGAAAAAACTGTCTACATAAAAGTTGTAGATCTCGAAAAGTTATGAAATTTTGTAGTTGAAATTTTTTTATTTAAAATCATCTTATTGACGTAAAATACGGTCAAAGTTTGAAATTTGAATTTTGACTTTTTGAAAAAAGCCTCGGATGAAAAAACTGTCTACATGAAAGTTGTAGATCTCGAAAAGTTATGCAACTTTATAGTTGACAATTTTTTTATTTGACTTCATTTAGAACCCCAAACAATCAGTTTTCTATCGGTTACGTAACAATATGTGGCGAACCTAATACTATTCAGATATCAGACACAAGTAAACGATGGGTGGAGTGGTTAAAGGGGTTACGCGCGAAGCAGAGGTTGCAGGTTCGAATCTCGCCGGCCGCGTAGCGCGCGAATTTTGCGCGAAAAATGCCGCGACTTGCTAAGACCGGTGGCTGCCGCCTCCCCTTATTTAAAAAAAAATTTCTCTGTTTTTTAGCCCGATTTCTATTTTTTCGAAAAATATTTGTACTGGTGGTTTGCTAAGAAAACCGCCAGTACAACCGATTTGTACTGACGGTTTGCTAAGAAAACCGCCGGTACAAACCTATTTGTACTGTCGGTTTGGTTAAGATAACCGTCAATACAAATCGATTTGTACTGGCGGTTTTCTAACCCACCGCCTGTAATTTGTACTGTCCTTTTCCACTGACGGTTTGAAAAAACGCCTATAAAAATATCTTTGCAACCGCCTGTATAGAGCTTTTCTGTACTAGTGAACAAAGAAAAAAATAACCGATCTTTCAAAAAAAAATTTTGCAAGACCTTGTTACAGATGCAGACGCTCACATACACGAGCGCACACTTACCCCGATGAACGCACGTGCACATATCCTACCCCTATGAGCATCTCCAAAGAACCGAGTTAGACCGACAAATCTCAGGATTGATGAACTCACCACAGGCGTCTCACTATCGACGGACACGTCACCTACCACTAAAATAATAACGTCGTTAAAGTTTGAAATAAATTTATGAAAATATAAGCACTCGTATCAAGTCGGGGACAAGGAACCCAACCAACTGAGAGTTTCACAAATGTTTAACAATAACTTAAAATAAATATTCCCGTTCAGTCAAAATAACATGTTTTGAACAAAAAAAATAAAAGTTCTAAGCCGCAAAATATTGTTTCAATGAACACTTTTTTTTCAAATCCCAGTAGTTATTTCAAAATATTTAAAGCTTCAATCAAATAGCCAAAACTATAGGGATTGAGCATACATGTTGTTTTAACCACTGTGAAGAGAAAGGTGTTCGTGTAGTTGATTGGGGCCATGAGTTCACATATTCAACTAGAAGCTGTAGAAATTATTGTTCCAACGAAGCTTTAACTTTACATGAAGGTGTATAAGGGGTACAGGCTTCTGCAATGTGGCTAAAGTGCTCAGGAATGGGAAATGTCTGCTTCTAATGATCCTATGCTCTTGGAGGCTTTTAGTCACGAGTACTCTCTGGGTCAAGTTCAGCCAAACAGAGTCAACTACATTAAGACAAGTGTACCACTGATTCTTGTCAGTGAAAGAGGATTGTGAAAAAAAAGGTATGACAATCTTGTGTTAGGAATTTAGGTACTTTCCAAGTCAATTTAATCTAGAGATAAATTAGCAGATTTATGATGACAAATATTTGCATGTGTATCTCACTCTCAAAGGTTACAGCACGCAAGAACGACATACCGATGAAAACAGTAAGTACACAAATTACTGTATGGAAAGGATCATGAAAGTACCCAGCGGAGGGTCCAATGCTGAGGGCATCGGAGGCTCCATTTGCACTAGTCGACATAGTGCGTTGCTCGAAGTCGTGGACCACAGTCGATGCAGGTAGACGATCGCAGTACAGTCCCTCGAACAGTCACCAGTCGATGAAGACAGTCAATCTCCAGGCAGTCGATCTCCAGCCACCAGGAATAGCCGATGAAGACAGTCGATTGCCACACGCCAGGAATAGCCGATCGCCACCAATTTGTCAATGACGAGCAAATAAGTTGATGAAGCGAATGTCCGATCAGAGTGAGTAGTCGCGGATTCGCTCCCCAAAAACCTAATTGCCGCGCACTCCATGCAAGGATCTCACGTGGACGAGGGTTCCAGAGGCACCTGCTCTCCCGACACTCCGTGCGTGCAGAGTAACGAGACGGAGAAGCTCAGGAACAACTCAAATAGAGAACTATGGTGCTTAGTCGATTTCTCGTCTCATCGCGGATGAAGATAAGCGCCTATATATATAGACGCAGAACGCAGTGGATGAATAACAGAGGACATGGGCGTCATGAAGCGCCCATCAATTACCACTAACTCCCACCATTACCATTGGAGAATTACTAGTAACAATTACCATAATCATGGGAGTTACCGCCATAACCATGGGAGTTACTAGTAACCCCACCATAAACATGACCGTTGCCAGTTGGTCATCAAATATATTCATTCCACCATTAACACGCAACATTTATGTGGCCTTAGTATTTATTTGATTTAATTGAATAAAATATGAACAAATCCATATTAAATCCAACAATCCCCACCAAACACTATGGCACACATAAAATGCTCTCGATTCATCTGTGTTCGATATACCAGTGTTTTGGTGGAGACTGTTAAGTTGAACATCCACCTAGAACAGAGGTTATACTTCTTCACAACTGAACAATAGACTATGCCTTGAATTGTTATTTTTGTGCAAAATAAGTTTCACCTAAGTCCTTTACTGATACAAGGTTGCCAAGAGCATTCCCTCTGGTTATAGCATATAAGTCATACTCCTGTGCCTTTCATGGGTATTTAGAGATCACCCAAATCTCATAGACTGTGACTAGCAGTTTGACTCATATAGGTGTGTTCCTCAAAAGATGTTCTGTAGGTCAACATCTTTGCTTCTCTTAAGCCACTTGGAACACATTAAGGTAAAAACCAACCTGCCTTACAGATAGGAAAAATATGCATCAGAGATGAGTTTAGTTAAGGGTATTTCCTCTCAATCTACTACCAGCTTGTTTCACCATCCTACTTCACGGGATCTCCGATCACATAGAACAGGTTACCACTATAGTAGATTTCACGTGGGTCTCAAACCCATCTCTCTTGATGCATTTTCTACCACATTACGTGACAGACCCTTAATAAATTGATTTGCCAGATTATTAGATGTATGAACATAGTCCAACGCTATCAATACAGAGTTTCTTAATTTTTTGACAGATTTTAGTCTTCTTTTAACATGCCTTGTAGACTTCATGTTATCCTTAGAACTGTTAACCTTCGTGATCACGGTCTGGTTAACGCAGTTCATAGAAATAGCCGGTATAGGTTTCTCAACAACCGGTAAATCCAAAAGGAGTTCACGAAGCCACTTGGCCTCAGCACCAGCGGTATCTAACGCTGTCAGTTCTGCTTCCATTGTAGACTTCGATAAGATAGTCTGCTTGCAAGACTTCCAGAAAACAGCACCACCTCCAAGCAGAAACGTGTATCCGCTCGTTGTTGGTACTTATTAAGTGCAGATAAAATATGAAAGATTCCGCAAGCGCACAAAATACCATTGTACCTTTTACCCGGGAGTATTCCAGAGTATCGTTATTTATATTTTACCACAGGGAAGCAATGGTTAAAGAATCTGATAGTTACTATCATGCATCTATTAACTTAGTACAACAACTAGATTATAGTAGGGGTAAGTGATAAATGATAGGAGTTATGCATAGTAATCACTTGTAAGATAAATGAGTAGTCTAGCTAAGTTGAGAGGACAACGGGAGAATTTAAGGTTCCTAAATACTTCTCTATTACTTGGGTTCTAAGATAACTGAACAATAGTTAGATAGGGAATCACACAATAGCACTTCAGGACATCAGAACACTAGTCTCAGACTGAGATGAGAATGGGACTAGGAAGCTCTGACTACGGTCCTACAATCATCAACCTACATGAGGTGGAATATGTCAGCCATCAGGGCTGTCACCTCCTGGGGCTACCACAACTATTCATAAGGTTGAGTGCAATCTCAGGCAACCTCTAGTCTAGACACCATGTCTACACTATTAATTACTACTCTAATCCCATATGAAAACTAAAGCACTCGATGCGAGCGGAGATCCTATGCCAAAGTATAACAACTATACTAACCAATCACATAATGATGCATGTAAGTAAATAGAGAAGATAAATACATAAAAGCATAAGTCTTACAGAGATAAGATACAAGTCATACCAGACCTCAGAAGACTCCTCCAGAACCCCTAACTCTCAACTAGAATTAATCTACTACATTGGAGAGAGGTTATTCTTCAATGGGACACCTCTCCATCCAGGCCGTAACTAGAGAATATGAATTATAATAATGAAAGAGATCGAGCCTAGGGGGTCCCTAGGGCTGTATATATAGGTCGGAGCGTGAAACGTGAGCCCTTGGATCAAACCAACTTAAGCAACGGCTTAGATGGACTCTCCATGACGGTGGGGAACCTTCCAGAGAAGCCGAGGGTGATCCGGGGACCCCGAGGGTCGCCCGACCTGGTAGTGGGGTCGGCCGACCCCACCTGGTGGCCTCTCGCGGTCTGCTTCGGCGTTGTGGTCTCTGGTGTCCTCTAGAACCTTCCTTTGCGACTTTCGTATCTTTTTACTCTGAACTCCGAAAATAATAAACTCTAGGTCCGTTTCGATCGTCTCGACGAGCTCTACGTAATGGTGAACTCCAATTCCTCATTTGAGATACTTTTATTTGGTGAAACCTTGTAATTCCTTGCATCTCCTACAAAACAAGTGGAAACATCAAAACTCGTGGAACTTGTTAGAATCAAACCCTATAACTATGTTGTGGATTGTTTTATGTCCTTGATTCATATTTAGTTGATGCGTAAAAATGAGTAATAACTACCATCAACACTCGTGGCGTACAGCTCATCAGCATCAGAAATCCAGTTAGCGTCAGAATAATCTTCCAACACTTTTGGTTGGCCGGTATAATGAATATCATAGCTCATAGTACCTTTTAAATAGCGCATTACTCTCTAAAGAGCATGCCAATGATCATCTCCTGGGTTTGACACAAACTGGCTCAGCTTGCATACAGCAAAAGAGATGTCAGGCCTTGTTGCACTAGCAAGATACATGAGCAAACCGATAATTTGAGAGTATCTCAACTGGTCCCTTGCTATTTTTTGATTTTTTCTTAATAGCACACTAGGGTCATAAGGTGTAGGAGCAGGCTGATAGTCACTAACCCAAAGCGACTCAGCACCTTTTCCACATAGTGAGATTGTAATAGAGTTATCCCACCATCACCTTCTCTTAGAAGCTTAATATTAAGAATAACATCAGCCTCTCCCAAATCTTCCATCTCAAAATTACTCGACAAAAATTCCTTGACCTCCTCTATTACTTTGAGGCTGGAACCACAGATCAGTATGTCATCAACATATAAGCACAAGATAGCTCCTTGACCCCCACCATACCAATAGTACACGCATCAGTCAGCTTCATTCACAATAAAGCCTGCAGATGTTAAAGATCTATCGAACTTCTCGTGCCACTGCTTAGGGGCTTGTTTTAGGCCACATAATGATTTCAACAATTTACACACCTTGCCTTTTTGACCTTTTGCTACAAACCCCTCTGGCTGATCCATATAGATCTCCTCCTCTAACTCTCCGTTTAGGAAAGCTGTCTTAACGTCCATTTGATGAACAATAAGACCATAAGAGGCTGCCAGGGAAAGTAACACTCGAATTATAGTTAATCGGGCAACTGGTGAATATGTATCGAAGAAATCCTCACCTTCCTTTTGGGTATAACCCTTGGCCACAAGCCTTGCCTTGTACCTCTCAACGGTACCATCAGGCCTAAGCTTTTTCTTGAACACCCATTTGCATCCTATAGGCTTGCACCCATATGGACGGTCAATAACTTCCCAAGTTCCATTAGACATAATAGAATCCATCTCACTCCATACTGCTTCCTTCCATAAGTCAGCATCAGGAGAGGAATATGTCTCTTCAATGGTCGTTGGTGTATCATCCACAAGGTACACAATGTAGTCATCACCAAAAGACTTCACAGTCCTTTGTCTCTTGCTCTTTCTAATGACTGTATTGTCATCCTTTTCTGGATTTTGCATTTGGGGTTCTTCAATTTGTTCTACCAATAGAATTCTCATGCTCATGGGGAATTAAAGAATCATTACCAGAAATGCTCGATGTATTTTTCATGGGAAACTCAGCCTCAAAAAATGTGGCATCTCTGGACTCCATTATTGTACCAACACTCATGTCAGGTGTTGATAGTAATTATACCATTTTTTCTACCGTCATAACCGTCAACAAAACACTCTTTTTGGGGAAGAAACAAGCAAACACATAGTGACTTACGTGCAAATAACTTGGTTCCACATGTACATGTCAGTATTTGCTTGCAGATACTCAAAACAGGTAATTCCAGAGTTGAGAAGCCCAAGATGAAGATATAATGCAAATCAAACTATAACAAAATGGCAAAGTGATGTCACAATCGTCAATGTCTTCACTCCAGGATCAAGTGGACACTAGGTGCACACTATTCATGGATCGGTCGACCCATGAATAGTGGCCCCAGAACACCACCTTCAAGCACCAAGCAGTGGAGTGATGTAGGAGAGAGCTGAGCTCAAGTGCGGCCATGTCATGGGTCGGCTAACCCATTCATGGAGCCCTGCTGGCTCTGCTGACGTGGCACAATCCAGTACACCTCTCCTGCAATCCATTTCCACCCTTGGATCTCAAGTGTGCTTTCAATCAACGGTTAAAGAGCAAAACACATGGATTCATGGGCCCACAACGAAGGAACCGACATGACAACGGAATAACCAATACATGCGCAAGACTCTATGACATGTGGGGAACAAGATGGTAGGACCTACCTGTCATAGGGGGGTCGGCCGACCCCCCTAGGTGCCCATCTTTCACCCACTGACTCCAAGCATGATGATAGGCAACATGGTGCATTCAGAGCGTCCATTTCAAGGCGGTTCAAGGTCGGTGGATCCAAGGATTGAGATGCAAAGGCACATGGATTGATGACATGGCACTCCCCTTCATCCCCCTATAAATACCCCCTAGTCCTTCACTCTAATCATCAAGTATCAAGTGTATCATAGGAAGAAAGACTACTCTAGTAGCTTTGGAGTTAGAATAAGAGGTAAGAGAGTGAGGGAAATCTTCAGGAGAAAGCCCCGGGCCAGTCAGGAGTCTTCTCCAAGGTGTACCTCAGCGGATGCAAGCTTTGAGTAAGTTTTATATTTAAGTCCTTCTAGTATTTGATATTCTAGTTCTGGTACTTTAAGTATATACTTGCTTTACTTAGTGAAGTGCTCTAATCTCTAGTTAGGATTAGAGTAGTAAGTGTAGTGTAGACGTGGTGTCTATACTATATCTTACCATTGTAGGCCGCTTGTCGCACGGATTGTTTGTGGGTGCCAGCTGTAACAGAATCGCCTAAATCACGTGGCCCACAGGCACCTGTTATCGCCACTAATGACATCTGACAGCCGGGCCCATGTTCCAGATGACCTAGGCAGCTCTACCGGGCTACATAAGCACCCGTTATCTCCGACAGGATCCCATTGCGAAGCCATTACAGGATTACAACATTTCATAACAAAAAACATCAGAGTAAAAGTGCGGAAGATTAAATAGTACTTAATATTACAAACAGGTGTTCAAATATAATTTAGATGCAGTTATTACAGACCATAATTAAAGAGGTAATAGTAGCGGTAGAACAATAGTACAACAAGATAGGTAGATAATGCACGAACCCTGCCCACGGGTTCAACTTTACTCCTCTTCGTTTTCCTGCATAATAGTGACACAGCACGGAGCAAGACAGACTTCAGGCTCCTGCTGGCTACCTGCAACGGGGTTAACAAACCCTGAGTACTGGGGTACTCCGCAAGACTTACCCGACAAAAGGTGTAAAATTAGACTCAGGAATGCAGGCTGAGGGGAGTCAAGGTAAGGCTTGAGCAAGAGTTCAAGAGTTTTGCGGAAAAGCATTACTAGTCCTATTTCAATATTTTATTTCCATAATATTACTAATCATTGACCATATCTCCTAATCTTTCCAAATATCCACATTATTCTTTCAAATTCATTCCAAAAACATCCTAGTTCCGAACCACTATTCGCTGAATGGTCGAAGGATCAAGTCTCCATAACCGAGGAGCAACGACAATTCGAATCGATTAATACCCAGCTGGGGATCTCTATCCACACTGCGTATGTAGCACTTAAGCTTGCATACGCCAACCCCGCCTACCATGGCTTTTCATACCCCAGAACTGGTCCTGCGCCACCCGAGAGCACAGTACCCCTCTAGTCTCCAGGCACGCCAGCCACGAGGGTACACGCTACTCTCGCCATCTCTCTACTCCCAGTGCGTGGTTGTCGGTTCCAGCAGTAGAGCCACCGGAGTCAGAGGCTTCCCGTAGTATGTGGCTAGTTGTAAAGTCTCGATCCAGCAGGCCTACAACGAACAGTCCCTAAACCTTTTCCCGACGGCGACAATGCATTGGAACTCTAACCCAAATACCCCCGTCCCTTCGGTTTTCAAATACCGTTTCCGTCGGTGACAATTGTTGGGACTCTAACCCAATGCCACGATCACCGAGCAGGAAAACCCTTCCTCATTGATGACAATGAACTAGCTAGGAACACTGCCAACCAACAAGGACATAACCAATCCCATAAAGTGATTCTTTTGTTTTATATCATCGCAATTTGAAATAGCATTTTTGCAAAACTAATCATTAAGCATAACTAAGCATTTTTTAATACTTTTTATAAATCAGGTTCTCAGGTATTGACAGATATTCAAGAATGGTAATGCATCAATTGGTTGTCACCCAACTCCTATTAACCTAATGCAATTAATTAAGTCGAGTGATAAATATTTTTAAAACAACAAGGAGAGGGGCAAATGCACCAGGGCTTGCCTTGCATGCTGTAGAGTGTCGGGTCTGGGTCAGTACCACAAATATCAAAACCCTGCACGATCTCCAGAGCAACTTCCTCAGATGGACCCTCAGCTTTCACCTCGGAGTTCTCGGTCACTACACGTATGCAAAATAAATGCATGATTGCGATGCACATGAAATGGCAGATGAAATTTAATAATAAACAAGACACACATGTGCACAATACCCTACCTCAGCTAAACATGATTATTCTATTTCAACATGCCCTAGGTCATAAAGGGCTTGACCTAGAATCTCAATCAACCCAAAATCACACCATCCCATATTTATTTCCAATTCCTATCCCTTTTATTAATCAATTAAACCAACATGTAATTAATAAACCAATTAAACTATTTCTATTCGGCACCAAACTTCACTGACAGATAGATATTGACCTAGCACATTACCCAATAAATTTTTCTGATTTTTGGACTTACAGAGAATTTATTAAAAATCATCAAAGCTCCATTTATCAATTAATGTGCTAATTTTTACCATCTACAGAAACTGCTCAAACACCACATCTAATATTTTTGATAAATACTACACACTATACAGAGCCTACACAATTTATTTCATAATTTTTGGCACAGTAAAATAATTCCTACGAAATTTACAAACTGCATCACTATTCATTCAAAATATAAATAGAAAAGCTCATTCGAAATTACCAGAAAATCAAAACTGGAAAACGGCCTGGGCAGCACACTAAGCCAGGCCGGCCCAGCGCGGCCTACAGACGCCCGCGCGCGCTCACGCGCCCCACGCGGGGTCACTGACGGCCCGACCGCAGCCGTCAGCTCCCTCTCCCTCCACTCATAGGGACACTGATAGGCGGGGCCAGCCTGTCAGCTACTTCTTCCTCCTCCGACTGAACGCGCGCGCGCGTGCATGCGGCGGCTCGGCGCGTTCCTCGCCGCCGCCGACTCCCAGCGACGAACCTAAACGACCCTAAACCTACCCTAGACCCTAGCCGACCTCTCTACACACACAGCCTACGCCCTACCCGCCTCCGGCGAGCTCGTGCTCGCCCATGGCGGACCACGGCGGCACAGAGGCCCCGTTCCGACCATGGAGACACAGTTGAGTTAGGAAAAATGGGCTAAGGAGATCCGGGAGCTCACCACAAGACCAAACCGGTAGAGGATTGGGACTGGAGTGGCTTGAATCGACGAGCGTAACGGCGGTGGCGGGTCGGTGGCGTTCACCGGAGAAAGATCTTCCCGTTCCGAAGACCCTACGGCACCAGAATGAAAACCACCGCGCGTACAAGGATCAACAGGAGTGAGGGAATCCACAACACGGAACCTAAGGAGAAGAAGCTCACCACAGAGAGCTTTGCACGGCCTGACGACTCGCGGCGGCGCTCCGGTCGGACGCGGAGACGACGACGCTCGCAGCGACGCTCACAGAGCACCACAGCTAACAACCAGGGCACCAACCGACTCGCAATGAACTTGGCTACCTATCTGAGAGATGGAGAGTGTGGCAGTGGCTTGACGAGGGTGAATTTGGGGAGTGATCGACGAGTGCTCACCGGCGACCGCGCGGACGGAAAAACGAAAAGGGAAGGGCTCGTCGCCTTTAAAGACCAGAGAGCGAGGGGATAAGGTCGGGGACGTCCGGGGCCCCCTCCTCGGCCGATCGACAGCGCCGCGGCGTGCCCACGCCGGCCGGATGACGGCAGCGCGCGTTGCAGCACGCGCGGTACGGCGAGGAGATGAACAGGGGGACCCCCTAGCTACAGTGCTAGACATTCTAGGTCAAATCCTAGTTGATTCAAACTCATGCTGAACTGGACCAAATCAGAGGACGGTGTAAAAATGAAAGTTGTTCAAATTTTTATGAAGAACAATTTTGCTTTTGACACCACATCCAGATTTGGTCAGATTTTCAAACTACAGAAAAGGGGGTAAAAGTAGGGTTTGAATTCCAAACTGAAATTTTAAAATTACTTTTAATTTTTCTCAACAAATTGAAAAATAGTCAAAATAAAAGTTATTCCTCTCAGTGAGATATACAACTTTTATTAAGGAAGTTATATCAAATTCTCAAAATTTTTGAAATTGAAGTTTCAAATTTAAATTTCAACATACTAATTTGAGTTTAATTTGAATTTTTGTAATATAACTTCAAAATCTCCAAAAATAAAAGTTGTTCCATTTTAAAAACTCTACAACTTTAATTAAGACACTCTCATTAGATTCATTGTAAATTTTGAATTAGGGTTTTAGGTCAACTCTAGGGCTTAATTTTGATTTCTTATTTAAATTTTTATTTTGATTTTTAATTAAAGGCTTAATTACACAATCCACAACACATGAAATCAAAGTACTCTAGTGACACTAAGCACAATCATATGTAGATGCTTAAATTTAAACATGATGACATGGCAGGTTAATTGCATTATAATACCAGAGGTATTACACCAGCAAGTGATGACAGCCTTGTCTGGTCTTAGTATCCCTCCATGTGTGTAAGACAAGTTATTAAAACGGCAGGGCATTAATACAATAGTATAGCCGCCTCGGGAGGAGTTATATCTTCTCCTGTTTCGCCTATCGCCTCTTGTAAAGGGAGGAGGTGGTAAACCTCTTTATACTTAGAACACCAAGACCAGATATCTTTGCTACATAGGGACCTCTCTATACCTATATCCTAAACCCTTTGATCACTATCTGACGGCCTTGAACCTAGTTAATTCACTTCACAAACTCCGTGGAAAATACGATACGTGGAATACTCCTAGTGAAGGCTACATTGACTACCGTACGCTTGCGGTATATCTGTTTGCCACTTCTGGTGTCAACAAGCTTTTTGGCGCCGTTGCCGGGGAACAGTAGCTGTTTTAACTAGGGTCAAGTCGTCTTAGTTATCCTTGTTTGACCAATACTATCTTTTCATACACTCATAGATCAAACAC
This sequence comes from Eremochloa ophiuroides, assembly GCA_038502445.1. Classification (NCBI taxonomy): domain Eukaryota; kingdom Viridiplantae; phylum Streptophyta; class Magnoliopsida; order Poales; family Poaceae; genus Eremochloa; species Eremochloa ophiuroides. The sequence continues at coordinate 60,988,794 of JAHLJS010000003.1, read as the reverse complement.
CTATCTTCGAGTATGCTGCTCTATCGGGCGCTAGGATGGAGCCGCCTAATTCATCACAGGCCATTTTGGCCATTCGTTATGAGCTATGCCCGAGTCTCATAGCGATGGTTCAGAAGAAGGCTTTTTCTGGGGATGAAGATGAAAACCCCTATACACACCTACGAGACTTCGAACAATTATGCTCTTGCATACATATCCAAGGGATGAGACGAGATACCCTTAAGTAGAAACTATTTTCGTTCTCTTTGACGGGAATAGCCAAACGATGGTATACTCACCACGTAGGTAGTGTAGATAGAGAATTGGAGAAGCTACAGTCTAAGTTTTGTATCACCTTCTTCTCCATTCCCTGAGTTGCTCGTCTTCGTGTAGAGATCCTAACCTTTAAACAAAAGGATAAGGAGCCTCTATGTGCGGCATGGGCCCATCTCACAGACCTTGTGTCTTCTGGCCCCGATTTAGCTATAACCGAGCCAACACTCTTGCAATACTTCTACCTCAGTCTTAGCCAAAACTCCGCACAGTTTCTTGATTTAGCCTCTAAGGGAGCGTTCTTGCATCTCCCCATTAGTGAAGGTAAGAAAGTTCTTGCAAAAATTCTTGAGAACACCCCCTACACTAATGTCTATGATGAAGCCCCCGAGGATGATCAAACCCCGAAGGATGAACCCACGATAGTCAAAACCTCACCACTCACATCACAATCTATCGAACCTGAACCACAACCACCAAATCCTCGAGAGGAAGTTAAACCTCTGGAATTTCCTCTTGATATCGAGGCCGATCTTTTCTCCGATTTCGGAAACGCCTCAAATCAACCTATGCAAAAGAAGTCTACAACACGTAAAGCTCCAAACAATCACATCCTACATTGCCTTGAGACACGCTATCTCAAGGAAACTGTTCAAGAGCTCGCGTCTATTATGAGTGACGAATGGCTGATGGAGGCCGAAGCCTCACCTGAGTTTATCAAGACCCTATCTTGCTTGGCAACCATTCCTTACATCATAAATAGGACCACCATAGACTCTCTTTATGACCCCACTGTAGGAGTGAGCATTATGTCTTAGTCATTAGTAAATGCACTTCTAAGAGAGGAACCTCTAGCCCCGACCAACAAATTTCTTAAATTACCCTCTGGAAAATTGGTCGAGAGCTGTGGGATTGCACAGACCATTCCTGTCTCGATTAACAAGATCAATATCCTCTTACACTTTTTTATTTTCTATATAGAGGAATTTGACTTGTTAATTGGGCACCCACTCATGAGATTCCTTGATGGATTCCATGGAGGAAACCTTGACGGTCATGTCGGGAAGAACCTTTGTCTTTCGATTCCACTAGCAAATTCTGCCAACTCAAAGGCAGAAATGCATCCCGAGTCTGACCCGATAGAGGAAGTAATGGCTGCATCTCTTTTAGAACCTTTTCATCCTGATCTAGAAGAAGATGCTAAGGATTTCATCCAAGAAGAAACTGAACTAGAAGAACCTCTAGACATGGATAAATCTCAACCCCCATCTAAGCTCTCTATAGAACTTAAGCCCCTTCCTTCTGGACTTAAGTATTCCTTAATGGTGATAGAGAAACTCCAGTAATCATTAGTGACCAACTTTGTGAGGAGGAAGCCTCCAAACTCATCACCATTCTAGAGAAACACCGCTCTGTCTTAGGTTACTCTCTTCAAGATCTTAAGGGAATTAGTCCCACGTTTTGCACCCATTGCATCCCTATTGAGCAAGATGCGGCACCTTCTAGGGAGCCTCAACGGAGGCTAAACAATGCGATGAGAGTGGTAGTAAAGAAAGAGGTCCTGAAACTCTTGCACGCAGGCATAATCTACGATGTTCCTAACAGCAAGTGGGTTAGCCCCATCCAGGTAGTGCCTAAGAAAGGTGGGATGACAGTCGTTAAAAATGAGAAGAATGAATTAATCCCTCAACGAACCGTCACGGGTAGGAGAATGTGCATAGACTACCGAAAACTTAACAAGGCCACAAAGAAAGATCATTTCATGTTGCCATTCATCGATGAGATGTTGGAACGGCTTGTAAAACATTCTTTGTTTTGTTTCCTTGATGGGTATTCGGGTTATCATCAAATTCCCATCCATCCTGACGATCAAAGTAAAATAACCTTCACATGCCCCTATGGAACATTTGCATACAGGCGCATGTCATTTGGCCCATGCAATGCTCCCCCATGCAATGCTCCTGCTTCTTTTCAAAGGTGCATGATGTCCATCTTCTCTGATATGATCAAAGAAATTATGGAGGTGTTCATGGACGACTTCTCAGTCTATGGCAAAACCTTCGATCACTGCCTAGAGAATCTGGACCGTGTCTTACAAAGATGTGAAGAAAAGCACTTAGCCTTGAATTGGGAGAAATGCCACTTCATGGTTCGAGAAGGAATAGTGCTAGTACATAGAGTGTCCGAGCATGGATAGAGGTGGATAGTGCTAAAATAGAGGTCATAGAGCAGCTCCCACTACCCACGAATGTTAAAGGTGTTCGTAGTTTTCTTGGTCATGCAGGATTCTATAGAAGGTTTATAAAAGATTTCTCTCAAATTGCTAGATCTTTAACAAACTTGCTTGCTAAAAATGTACCCTTTAACTTTGATGATGAGTGCTTAGACAATTTTTATTATCTTAAGAAAGCACTTGTCTCTACGCCAATCATACAACCCCCTGATCGGACGCTTCCTTTTGAGATAATGTGTGATGCTAGTGACTATGTTGTAGGTGCTGTCTTAGGATAGAACAAAGATTAGGAACATCATGCAATCTCATATGCTAGCAAAACCTTAGCTGGGCCACAATTAAATTATGCAACAACCGAAAAAGAACTGTTGGCTATGGTTTTTGCTATAGACAAGTTTAGATCTTACTTAGTTGGAGCTAAGGTCATCATTTACACTGACCATGCTGCTTTAAAGTACTTGATCACTAAGAAAGATGCTAAACCAAGATTAATAAGATGGATACTACTGCTCCAAGAATTTGATCTTGAAATTAAAGATAAAAAGGGAGTAGAAAACTCTGTAGCCGATTATTTGTCTAGAATACAATTCAAAGACAAACAGGATCTGCCCATCGACAACTTCCTGCGAGACGACATGCTCCTCAAGGTCACGGACTCCCACCCCTAGTATGCAAACATTGTCAATTTCATGGTCACAGGATATGTGCCACCGGGAGCAGACAAGAAGAAGCTCATCCAAGAGAGCAAGGTGCACCTATGGGATAAGCCATACCTTTACAGAGTCTGCAATGATGAAATGTTAAGGAGGTGCGTGCCAATGAATGAAGCAATCAAGATCATTGAGAAATGCCATGGAGCAGAGTATGGAGGCCATTATGGGGTATTCAGAACCCACGCAAAGATATGGTAAAGTGGATTCTTTTGGCCTACCATGTACAAAGATGTATAAGAGTATGTGAAGAGGTGTGCAAGATACCAGAAACATGGAAATATCAACACCCGAGATGCAATGCCACTTACAAACAACCTTTAGGTGGAGTTATTTGATGCATGGGGAATTGACTATATGGGTCCATTCCCCAAGTCTCAAGGTTGTGAGTACATCTTGGTGGCAGTGGATTATGTGTCCAGATGGGTGGAAGCAATGCCTTGCACAACCGCAGACGCTTCACATTCAAAAAGGATGTTTAAAGAAATCATATTCCCAAGATTTGGTACCCCAAGACTAGTCATAAGTGATGGAGGGTCTCACTTTATAGATAGAAGCTTCCGACGTTTCCTGGCTGACATGGGAATAAACCATAATGTTGCAACTCCGTACCATCCCCAGACAAGTGGCCAAGCGGAGACGTCCAATAAGTAAATCAAGAACATCTTGAAAAAGACAGTCAATGAGACGGGAACAGCTTGGAAGAGCAAACTATCGGATGCACTTTAGGCACACAGGATCGCATACAAGACCCCAATTGGTATATCATCATACCAAGTTGTATACGGAAAGACATGCCATCTGCCGGTAGAGCTAGAGCACAGAGTACACTGAGCAATCAAACAATGGAATATGGATTTACCCTCTGTTGGAAGGAATAGAAAAATGCAGATCTCTGAACTTGAGGAATGGAGAGAGAAAGACTATCACAATGCCAGGATCTATAAAGAGAGAACCAAAAGGTAGCATGACAAGAGGATCAAGCCCAAGGAATTCCATCCTGGAGACAAAGTCCTCATGTTTAACTCAAGGGTCAAGCTATTTGGCCATGGAAAGCTACGGAGCAAATGAGAAGGACCAAACCTGGTAATCAATGCAGTAATGCATGGAGCCATCACGCTTCAAGACGACAGCGGCAACAACTTTAAGGTAAATGGTGAAAGCCCATGCTTGGTTTTGGATAATTGATGAAACCTAGTTTGCTAACGATTGCTCTAAGTGTTTCATGAGAATTGATTAGCAAATGGCAAGATGGAGCAAAGGACCGGGTCGGTGGAGGTCACAAGTGAAGGGCAATGACGGCGTCCATGAAAATGGTGTAAGTCCATCAACAAAGGAGAAAGCCCTATTGACGGCGTCCATGAAAATGGTGTAAGTCCATCAACAAAGGAGAAAGCCCTATTGACGGCATCCATGCAAATGGTATAAGTCCATCATCATAGGTGTCCACAAGGTCCATCAAGAGATGAGAAGGAAGTTGATAAGAAACCGGGAGCTCAAGGCAAAGGTATAACCAATAGGAGCTCTTTTGGTTTTGGTGATCCAGACTCCATAGAGGGAGTGATCACATTTAGGATAGATAGCCGTACTATCAAGAGGGGCGAAATCGTTGATGAAATACGGTTATCAAGTGCCACTAGGTGTTCATGATCATTGCATTGCATATAGATGCTAGTGACTCTAACAAACCCTTGGAAAACTCTTTTGAAAAGGCTAACACACGTGCACCTAAGTGAGAGACACTTTGGAGTGTTAGTGACTTAAGAAACGGGGTGAAGTTTGAGGGTTAGAGAGGGTTTGGTCCTCCCTTCCTCCTGCCGAGCTTGCGAGGCAGGATTCGGCGAATTTCGGAGACATTACAATAGAAAAACTAGCGTCGGACCGTATTGTCACAGAGCGTCAGACCATTAGCCTCAGTCCGACGGCTAACACTGCTGAGAGCGTCGGACGCTCAGTTCCTGAGCGTCGGACCATTAGCCGAAGCGTCCGACGGTGCAGTTCGTGCGAGAGATAACACGTGGCGAGCTCTGAGAGCGTCGGACTCTCGGCGTTAGTCCAACGGTGAGCGTCGGACCAACGTCCGACGGTTTTTAGGGCTCGGGGAGCTCTCTGGAAACGTCGGACGGCCGCGATCGTTGGTCCGACGGCTTCGTCCCGCTGAGTCCGACGGTGTCAGCTGAGGGCGTTGGATCGTTTGTTTTAGTCCGACGATTATACCGTCCGACGGTTCGTTTAGCGCGGGAAGTTAGCCGTTGTGATCCAACGTTCGACTTCAAACGGCTAGTGACACGTGGCATTCATCCGGGGCGTCGGACCGTGCTGTTTAGTCCGACGGTCTGGCCGTCGGACAGTCCGACGGTACGCAGTAAAGTCTAAACGGCTATTTCTTTGTGTGTGGCTTATAAATAGTCACTTGGCCGGTTTGGGGAGTATCTCTTGGCACTCCTGAACATCATAGCATATTTGTGAGCCTTCCCACTCCACTCTCACTCATCCTACTTGATTGTGATCATCATTTGGTGAGTTTGGAGAGCATCAAGTGCATTGCATTGATAGAGATCATCTAGAGGCACTTGGTAGTGGTGATTCGCAGCGGTTTCTCTTGTTACTCTTGGAGTTTGCTGACTCCTAGACGGCTTGGAACTGCGAGGATCGTTGAGGGGAGTTGGTGATTGTCTCCACCTCCGATCGGTGAAGTTGTGACGGGTTCTTGAGCCTATCCCCGCGGGAGATCGCGAAAGGCATCTTTAGTGGATTGCTCGTAGCTTGGTGGATCCCCATCTTGTGTTGGTTGTGTGGCACCCTTGAGAAGGGTTTGGCATGTGATGCCAATTAGCGCGTGAACCTCCAAGTGGGTGTATCGCTACAACGAGGATTAGCTTGCCGGCAAGCAAGTGAACCTCGGTAAAAAATCTTGTGTCATCTCTCTACCGAAGATTTCAGTTATATTTGATTGATTGGTTATATTGGACTTCATATCTTCTCTACACCGGGGGTATTGAAATCACCTTCTCTCTTTACTTTTGTGTACTTACTCTCGTGTGTAGCTTGTTAGTTAGTTGCTCACTTAGGAGTAGTGTATAGTAGTGACATAGCCTTTGAGTGTGAACTAGTGATCATAGTGTAGTATACTTGTCTAGGTGGCTTGCATAAGCATAGTTTAGAGCTAGTGTTTTGCAAAGCTTGCTATTGTTACTAATCGGCTTGCTAAGTGTTGTTTGTAGATTTTTATAGGCTATTCACCCCCCTCTAGCCATTTAGGACCTTTCAAATGGTCATCGTCTCAAAGTTTTTCATGAGCATGCACCACTAGAAGAAGAAATTGACATGCTAGAATTTATCCCTGATGATGAATTAATATGATTAAAATCTACATGTCTTACTTTCTTTTTCAATTGTTTGTATAGCTTGACCATTAGATATGTTTCAATTAACTAGAGATCTTTTCTTTCATCACCTTGGGTCTCCAAAACCCCTAATTAGAAGTGGGTAGCCAAAATTCGGTGACCACTTGGGACCAAAATTAGGCCAAGTTACAAAGTCTCTAAATTAACAAGTGGTAGATTACAAGGAAAGAGTCACTCGTAGCCCAGTGGTCAAGTTCTACAAGGTGGTTTAGAATAACCAGAGTGACTGGGATGCGACTTGGGAAAGCGAAGATTATCTCAAGGAAGTTTATCCATCTTTCTATAAACAATGGTAATTAACTCTAATCTCGGGGACGAGATTCTTTTAAGGGGGGAGGGCTGTAACACCCTAGTGTTAGTTACTATTTTCACATTTGCATTTGCATTCCATCAAGCATTGATCATGTCATTTCATGCATCTTTACCATTTGAATTGAATTAAATTCCTTTATAAGCTATATGTTGGTTTATATGCCTACAATGCTATAGATGTGTTAGCATGCAAATGTGATGCTTGTTTACTATTCTATATGACTTAAACATGTTTGGGTTAACATTTGGAACAATGTTCATGTTGGTGAAGTCCCCAAAATACCCCTCTAGCTCATAGTTGACTAGAAAGCCCTCCTAAACCTATTTTGTTTGACCAAACAATAAAGTTAATTTAGAGACTTTACATGTCAGAGCACCCTTAATCAAAGTTGTGTAGAATTTTATAAGAAACAAACTTTATTTTTGGGTCAACTCATGAAAATGGGTGTAAGGTGGTCAACATTGTGATATTGTGCAGATTTGGGGCTGTTCTGGAGTTGCTGAAATTTGCTAAGTCAAAAGTTGTTTTCAGTTTCAGTGTACCTCTGTTCTTCGATCCATATCTCTCAAACCAAGCCGAATCAGTTCAAAGTGTTCTAATACCAAATTCTCTACTCATGTAGCTCTTTGATCCATATTAGTGAAGTTTTCGCTAAAACGCCCTAGATCACGAGTTATGGATCGAGCAAAATCGGGTTTCAATCGGTTTTCAGAAACTGAATCGAAGTCGATTCAGATCAAACCAGTCAGCGTCGCCGCGCGGCCACCGTCAGAAGAATCACGCCAGGTGGCGCTGTACGCCGTCGCAGCCTCGGCCAGGTCTGCAAAACCCGAAGGCAACACGCCACCCAGCCTCCTGCGCACTCCACACGCTCTCTCTCGCTCTCGCCTCTCTGCTCTCCGTTTTTCTCTCCGCCGTCGCCATCGCCGCCGAGCCAGCTCCGCGGTGAAATCCGCCGCCACTGTGTCGTCTCCGACCGCTCCATCTCCATCCTTGCTTCGCCTTCCTCTGCTCTACCTCCTCGACCTACTCTCAGCGCCTGAGACCACGAGGTAAAGCTTCTAGGGTTCGTCGCCGCCGCGCCATTGCCGGAGCGCCGCCGAGCTCACTGCTCGCCGCGTCATGCGCAATGCCGTGGCCGGCTTCCCTCTCTCTTGCTCGTCTAGGTGTCTCCGTTAGCTGTAGATCTAGCCTAGAGAGTTGGTTGGGTCGTTCCCGCACTAGGTTCGCCGGAACGCCGGTTCGCCATGGTTCCGCCCGCCGCCGTAAGCCATAAGCACGGTTAGGTCGAGTTGCCGTGGGTTGCAGCTCGATTCTTGAGGAGTATAGTTTCGTTAGGGTTTGGTGCTCGCGGAACGGAGTGTAGTTTCGCGGGTAACGGCCGGAATCGGCCGGCGCGACTTCGCCGGACCTCCGCCGTCCGCCATTGCCGCCGTCGAGCTTGCTCCGGTGATAGTTAGGTCTCGAATGTTAGCTCACCGAGTTCGTCTCATTCCCAGGAACACGTAGGTGCCCTCGGTGCTGTCGGTGACCTCGCCGCCGGCGAGATAGCGCCGGTCAGCGCCGGCGGCTCTGCTCTCTCTCTCTGACGCTTGGGACCCGTTTGACCGGGAAGCCCACCGGTCAGTCGCTCTGGTGCGCTTCGGGTGCACTGAGCCGGGTGTGTGTAGCGTTTTGAACCGAGTTCGTTTTAAAGGATTTAAGAAAATGAATTTTCAGAAAATTGGTAAAATCTTCCAAAAATCATATCTGAAGCTAGAAGTGTCCAAATGAGGTGAACCAAATTTTGTTCGGTTTGTATTTCTGAGCTCTATACAAGAAAATTATGAAATATGACTTTGTGGTAATTTTTCTGTGCAATTATAATTAATTTGTTATATGCTTGTAAACTTGATAAATGCATAACTAATTATAGAAATATGCTAAATATGTGATTCTACTTGAATTAATCTTGTTTAGAGTAGTAAGATCTAGGAAAAATATGTTTGTTGGTTGGTTACTGTTATTTATATGATGCCATGTGTAACATGCCTTTCATGCTATCTTTTTGATAAATTCACCATGCTTAGTGTAGATAAGTTATGGCTATGAATATTTTTTCTGAGCCTTGTTTTGTGATAAAGAAGCTAAAAAAAATGGGAAATCTGTTGTTTGATACTTTTCACTGTAGTAAGTATTTTCTATTGCTTAAATGGCTGTCTGCTTGTCATTTTTGTGTAGCATGTGATATCTGCCCAAATGACTTGAAATTTTGCCAGTAGCCTAATGTGGGAGTGTGTTATCTACTCTAATTTTCCTAGAATTTTCTGGGTACAACAGATGTAAGGTCCAGTTGTAAGCTAGGGTTAAATTAATTGCTTTTAATCGATTAATGAGTTGTTAGTAAGTAATTTTCATGCATTTCTGAGATGTTATAGTTCAATAACCTTGCTAGATACTTTGGGGTTGATCTTGTTCATGTGTAGATCAGCTAGGTCAAATGTCTTTGGTTATATGCTTTATTCGTGGTTATTAGTCAAAAGATGGGTGTGGTAGGGAAGTTTGATTCAAATTAATTGTTAGTGCAGGTTGCAGACCTCTTACGCAAGATGAGAAATTGTTCTATAGCTTGCTTAAGAAGGGTGAGTATGTGTTGTTGTTTAGAGAAGAAATATGCACACACTCAGTAAATGTTTGATAAATTATTTGGATGCTCACATGTTGTCTAATGCATGTCATGGCTCAAGTTGTGCATCTCTATATTGCATTTCACGTGCATTCTCAGTTCTCATATATGCATATCATGCATACAGGATCGCCGGGAGGAGTTACACTGCTGCAATTCGATCCGCCGGAGGAAGGAGTGCCCCCGGAGATCGAGGTGCCGGAAGCTCCCGAGGCTGAGGAGGAAACGGAACTGCCAGAGTGCACTGACCATCAGCCATCTAGCTTTGTGAAAGGCAAGCCCCGGAGCATCTATAAGCCTCCACCTATCTCTTTTTATATAAATGCACTGGTCTTTATTAAATCGTATGATTGCGCACTTAAGTATAGGAGTTGAATTGATACCGTTGCTGCATTTATACCTTGTACACTTGTCTACTATCCTGGTACTATTACTAGACAAGAGATGGGTTCGATCTTATGCTTAGCCATGCTTAGACCGGTAGAAGTCGAGGGATTTCCTGTCCTTCGCGAGCATAGGTGGTGACTAATGATGATGGGGATGGATTCCACATGGTTGACTATATGTGCCACCATGCCACAATGATAATGAGAGAATCAAGGCTAGGTAGCGGGGAGCCGCATGACATGGTTAAGGTCATGCTGTCTTCGGTGCTGCTTGCGGCCGACTAGGACTGAGGCCACCAGACATCAGTTGAGATTGAAGGACGTCGTCACATAGCTAGCCAGATAAGTCGTTCTGACCGCGAAGCCGAATAGTTCCTTCTGAGCCGAGAATTGGTGTGACATGGATAGACATATTCTAAAGGAAGGAAGGATGTGCAGAGACACCATTTTGCCATAGTCAGGTCAGGGACCTGCACTTCCTGTGAGTGGGTTTGTCTCCGAGAATATGGCCCCCGCCAAGCTCGCGATATAATATGACTCAGAAAGATCTAACGGTGACCCAAGAAGCCACTGATCAGGCCGACAGGGTTTGTGATTGGCATGTTTGGCAGCTGGTACAATCGATTCGAATCGTTATCTCTCCTGGTTAGTGAGAAACTGAACTGATGTTCTGGTGACGTAGAGGCTAATAACTTGAACATATTGATTATGGTGAGATGAGGTTGATATCGGTGGATATCGGAAATCATATGGTTGTATTGTTTGCTATAACATCAAGTGATTGTTTAGTATAGCTGTAAACCTTAGCTTAATAGCTTAACTGAAATGGAAGCTAAACCATATCTAAAATTTATAAGTTGAGAAACTACTGTAGTAATGCTTTTTATGCAAAATGTTGCTATCATCTGAGCTCCACCAAATAAGCCTGCATATCCTTGAGAGTCTTTTTATTTACTTCCTAACGGGTAAGTCTAACTGAGTACAATTGAGTACTCAGGGTTTTATTCCCATTGTTGCAGACGGAGTAGTCTACTATGCTTATTGCAAGAACTGCTTCACCCCTGCAGGCGAAGAAGATTAGACCTGGGGCAAGGTCGTTATACATGTTTAGTCTTTGTAAGCTACTGTGACATGATCAGCTGGTGGTACTCGTATGTGAACTATGTTGTTTCAAAATTATGTTGACTTCCGCTACTGTTACATTTATGTAAAAGACTATGTTGTACTCTGATGTTTTAATTCGGTTGTAAACTTATGTTTCATGTGATGGGTTGTTGCTGAATTTGTAAGATCCTTGGGGTATGTTCTGTTTAAAATGTTAGAAATCCTTCGAGATTTCCGGACTACCGGATTTATATTGGCTCAATTGTGACTTGATTGCTACTAAATTGGCGATCGTCGTACTTGTGCTCATATAAATTGGCCGATTCTGTGACAGCTGGTATCAGAGCATAATTCAGCATACACCATCACTTGACTATTTGAAAACAAAAATGGTTTTGGAGTTTTGAAAATTATTTGACAATTATTAGTTGGTTGTAGGTGATTCAAACCGAGTGTTTGCAAAAATTATGAGTACCAATGACCAAGTCCTGCAGTCCTATATATATATGTGTGTGTGTGTGTGTGTGTGGTAATTAGGTGGCTTATGTAAGTACTAACTGGGGAATTGCATCATGTTTCTATTTGCGGTTCATTTGGCTTTATTGCGCGGATATATGTGACATTGCGGCTTCTTATTGCTTCTTGGGCTGATCATTTATACCAGCCACTTCGGATGAGGTAAGGTGAGATGTGAGTGTACGATCGAACAACCGTCGATCTATGGGGAGTGCTTATGGTTACTGAAGTGAGTACATGTGATTCATATGTGTACTTATGGAAGTATTGTGGAGTAATTACTTTCGGGGTCGCGAGTGCTTACGGGAGCATTTTCGGCAAAAAGTGCTTCTTATTGCCATGCATACATTGGGGAATGGGTTGAAATGAATCTTCTGCAGGTACACTAACCACGCAAAACGTGTAGTACGACTAGTTACGTATATGAGAGCACGTGGTATGCCACCGACTATAACGTTAGTTAATTAAATGATGATGTGTGAGGTCGTTGGCACGTGCATGCATCATGATCATAAAATTAATTTAAAATTTCTGTATTGTTCCCTTCCCTATAATAAATTGGTGCTATCCTGTCTTATTCTAATGCTGCAAGATATTGCATTGTACCAGATGGCAGCTGAAGGTGCGCCGCAGAGTGGTCAGTTTCTGGAGCAGTTTGGCACACCCACTGTGCTGTGGAGGTTGTTAGAGTCAGTGGGGTATCCAGAGCCGCCACTGTATTTCTGGAAGCCAGCAGAGACCATGGTGCAGCCTTGGTTTGATATTTGGGTGGCAATTCCTGCTCTTGAAGGGGATTGGTCTTTGCCTGAGCTCAAAGTCGAGGTAGACATGAAGACGTCATGGGGTGGTGCCCAGTTTGTAGCCTTCGAGATGTTGATGGAGATTTGCACCAGGTTTAACAAGAGGGCTGATTTGGGGCCAGCCAATGTGTTCCCAAGGGCAGATGCTTCACAGGATGAGTGGGCTCAGTCTAGCCAAACTCCTTTGGTGCGAGGCAGAGATGAGCGTGCTCATAGCACTGGGGCTCCTATGAGTGCTATGTTTGCTATCCTGAAGATGCACTTTGCCACTAGGGATGGTTGGATGCAGTGTATTAACGCCCTGCATGATGCTGTTGAGAAGAGGCTGGAAGCGGAAGAGTTTGCACGCATTGCTCGTCGCAGTGCAGATGATCAGATGGTAGCTCTTACCACCTGTCGCAATGAGTTGCTACGATGCACTGGTGCTTTGATGGCAGCTGATCGCCGTGTTACTGAGTTGGAAAGGCAGAATGCGGACCTTCGTCATCAGCTTGGTAATCGCAATATGAACCTGGCACGTCAGCGAGATGACTTTTTGAGCGAGTTGCGTGCGAGTCAGTAGCAGGTCTGGGAGCTGCAGCAGGATGTTCATCGTCTGAACAACCGTGTTGACCCGTTTCACCATCCAGGTGCAGCAGAGATCGGTCTTGAGATCTTCGTAGCAGCTGATGATAGTGAGGCAAGTTCGGAAGAAAAAGAAGAAGACCCTGAGAAGATAGTGCCTATCGACGAGAGTGATGAATTTGGTGGGAACGTGTCCGGTATGGACAGTGACCACGATGAGTAGCTCTTTCTAGTGCGCTTGCCATGTTGGCACTCTTTTGTAACGAAATACTTTGATGTACCCTAATGGTTGGGTTGGACATGTAATGTTTAAACCTTATATGTTTAAGGCTTGAACCATCAGACTTTTAATTAAGTAATGATCGTCGTGCGGTTCGTGAAGAATTTTTTCTTGTTGCGCCTTGTTATTGTGTGGTTGTGAGGTGGTTATTGAATTTTTTGCCATTGTATGTTATCAAAAATAATCATTGATATCCTCTGGGCATGATTTTTCGGTTATCGTTTGCATGACTAACACTCAATAATGGTTGTTGTGTTTACTGCAGATGGCGTCTCAAACCCGCCGTCATGGGTCGGGTAGTGGTGGTGGAAATGAGCGAGAGGATGAGGAGTTACCGCCTTCTCCACCACGCACGCAAGAACAGATGTTTGATCAGTTCCTAAATACTCAGCAGGCTATTCTGCAGCAGATGGTTGCCAACAACAACAATAACAACAATCGCAACTGTAACAACCCTAAAAAAACCACACAACCTAAAAATCCCAACCAAATAAATTTTTTGATTTATTTATTGTGAAAACCCATTTTTCTTGTGCAAGCATATAGGTTTCATTATGAATTTGGTAAATAAAGGAGTATAGCTTGCATTTTAATTCCATTCACATAGAATAATACCTTATGCATCACATTTGGGATTTATTGCAATTAATGTTTGTATTTACTCAATACTTAAAATGGGTAATATATGTATTTATACACTTAAGAAGAAGAAAAAGAAAAAGAAGAGAGTATAAGGAGAGCAGAACCGGCCCAACGCCAGCCCAAACCGGCCCCGTTTTCTTTTCCTCTCTCCTCGCGCCCACCGCACACGTGAGATGGGCCGGCCCACGTTGCGGCCCGGCAACGCGCGCGCGACCGGCACACACGCGCTCGCGCTCGCTCTCGCTGCCAACCCAGGCCCGCATGTCAGCCGCCTTCCCCTTCCACTGTTTCTCTTCCTCGCGAAGGCGACGCGCCTGCCGGGGGTGTCACGCGAATGGCGTGACCCCGAACCCACGGCCGACAGCACCACGCCCCGCAGAGTTGTCCCCCTCCTGTCCCCTCCTTTCATGCCCGCCAAGCGAGCCCGCGTGCACCCTGAAACCCTAGCTCAAGCGCACGGATGAGCTCCACGTACACCCACCGATACCCATCACCGTCCGCCGCTGTTCCGAGAACCGGCCGCCTATAAATTGGAGCACCCGAGGAGCCCTAGCCCATTCCCACTCGCAGCCGCCACGCTGCGGCTCCACAAGCCACCGCAACCCACCGCATAGCCGAGAGAGAGGGAGAAGGGCGGAGCAGAGGAGGAGGAGCTGCCGGAGCGCCGCCGCCGCGGAGCACGCCGGAGCCAGACACGGAGGAGAAGCCCGAGCTACGGACGAGGAGCGGCACAGCACTGCGATCACTCTGCACAGCGTCACCTCGTCACTACACCACCATCCTTACCTCACCAGCCCCACGGTGAGCCACCGCACGCCATATCCGAACCTCGCCCTGCTGTTGCCATGGCGTTCCACCCACGGGACGCGCAGGCACGAGCCTTTACCGGCTCAGGAAGATCACCTGCTCCATGCACCTCATACGATCTCGCCGTGCTACGGTCATGGCGCTCGGCATCACGAGCGTGTAGGCCGCGGGCTGTTTTCGGCCCCTGAACACTTCGCACAACACGCGCACAAGACCGGCCATCAAACCACTAGACATCGGCTATGGACGTCAGGCCACTTCTGACGGGCATCGCCGTCACATGTGCTCGGAGCACCGCCACCTCGGCGGCGTTCCCGCGCACAAGCCGTGAAACCGCCGACGCGACCCGCTAGCGTGACCACCAACTCACCGACCACCTCGGACAAGCTTAGTTGCGGAAGATCGAACCTCCATAGCCCGGAACACCGAGAGGTGCATTCTCGGGGAAACGTGATCGCCGCCGACACGTTCCGCCTCGCCTAAAATCCGTTCCGAGTACCCCCGATCGCCTCGCGCTACGGAGAAAGGCCGACGAGGTTCGCCAAGTCTGCCTCGGCACCGCCGCGTAGATAGCCGAGCCCCGAATCATGTCTGTCGCCTTGGCTACGTGCGCCTCCACCTCGTCGGAGAACCGCCGTACGCCGTGGGAGAGAAGGAGGCCCACGACATCATTTCACTAATGGCAGCCAACCCTCGGGAGAGCGGCACCCTCGGCGCACCAAATCTCCGATTCGCCCGAGCCTCCCCGGGAGAGCTCGGGAGAGCGGCACCCTCGGCGCCCAAATGTCCGATTCGCCCGAGCCTCCCCGGGAGAGCTCGGGAGAGCGGCACCCTCGGCGCCCCGAATCTCCGATTCGCCCGAGCTACGCCGAGCCCCGCCGAGCTACGCC
This sequence comes from Eremochloa ophiuroides, assembly GCA_038502445.1. Taxonomy (NCBI): domain Eukaryota; kingdom Viridiplantae; phylum Streptophyta; class Magnoliopsida; order Poales; family Poaceae; genus Eremochloa; species Eremochloa ophiuroides. The sequence continues at coordinate 60,973,225 of JAHLJS010000003.1, read as the reverse complement.
GAGCCCCGCCGAGCTCCGCCGAGCTACGCCGAGCTCCGCCGAGCCCCGCCGAGCTACGCCGATCTACGCCGAGCTGCGCCGACGCCCCCCGACCACTGAGAACCACCCCCGACCTCTGAGAACCACCCCCGACCACCGTCGAGCTCGCCCGACCAACCGCCGAGCTACGCCGACGCCGGCGACTCTCTGGGAACCAGCATCGAACACCTGGTGGGCGACCATCGGGTCTGTGTTCTGATGAGGCGCCACATGCCGCACTACTGGACCCGCGCGCCACGTGGACCAATCCCGAGCTGCCCCTGATTAATCGACCATTTTCCATTTTCAGAAAATAGGATAATCTTCGGAAGTTCATAACTTATTCATACGATGTCCAAAAATTGTGCACCATATATCAAAATTCTTAGAAAAATGAGATCTACAATCTAAGACTATGTTTGTGTGCATTTGGATCTTTATTTTATTGGATTTTTCTGAAATACTCTATAGGAGTCGCTGACGTGACTATTTCGTGTTCGATTTCAGAGCCGGAGGACGATCTGACTAAGGAAGATGACCATGAGTACTTTCAGGAGCTAGGAGACGACTACGAAGGTGCCACGTCCCACCAAATCCTTAGATCCTATTTACGCATTGCAAATGACATTGTTCCTATTGCTTTATGATTATGTATGGATTGGTTGCATGGTAGTATATTTGAATTCCCTGCCTTGATAAGACTATACCCTGCTATCCGCTGCTAGGTTAGCTGCTGCTTAATTTACTGTTACTTTTCCACTACTTTCTACTTGCTATATGCTATGTGGTGGAATTGGGACGGTGAATATCTGATTATAACCACTAGGAGAGAGTGCTGCGTGCGTCTTGGGTGCGTGGTAAGGGTTGATGTCGACCAAGTGGGATGTGAGACAAGCCCATGGGGCAAGTCATGCCGGGGGTACAACCTGGGCATCCCCAAGCGAGATACCTGTGGCGGGTAAAGTTGTTGAGGAGGTTCTGGGTGGGATAGCCTTGGTGGTTTGAAGCCCGTGGACGGAGGTGCTGTGATGGCACGACGAGAGTATCCCCTAAGTGAAGATGCCTACTTGGTCAAACCTAGGACGGACTAGTTTCAGGTTCATGGGAATCCTTTTCTACTCACTCGCTTCTGATGGGCGGGAGACGGCTGGACTACTTGGTAGGACGGTGCCACTACTGCTAGGTTGAGAGGTGATAAGGGTGGGCGGAGACGGTCGATGGGTTCCCGTTCCGTTCTAGATGCGTAGTACCACTGGATGGGCCCGGTACTGTGTGTCCCAGTCTCAGCATAACGGTGTAGGATCCGGAATATCCCAGGGCTGAGTGGTAGGGTGGCATCGACCTAGGCAAGCAAGCACCCGGAATTCTGCCTAGGTGTTTGCGCAACACCTATGATGGCTAATCTTGTGGGTAGTGAAACCTCTGCAGAGTGTACGGTTGATCGATCGATACATATGCCAACCTGTTGGCTATGGACCTTTCCTGTGAAGCTTCTACTAGTGTAGTGAGTGTTCTCTTCTCCCCCTGGATGACATTTTCCGGCAGTGTACCCGTTGTGGTAGTGTGCCGCTGAGATAGGCCCGAGAGGGAGTTGGGCCTGTCGAATGAGAGTGAGGTGTGGGTAAGTGAGATGTGGTAATGGGAAAAGGGATGATGGTGTTAACAGGAGATAAAACTTAACTAATTAAACATTGATTACAGCTGCATAGGAAACCTCAGCCTATAGGTCTGCTTGTATAGCCTTGCATCCACTTTCCACAAAGCAAATGCTGCATAGGTGGGCTCCGTGGCCAGTACATATCGTACTGATAAATTTGCTGTCAGGTGACGAGAATGAGTACGACTTCGAGGAAGATGATGGCGAGGAATAGGGTCACGTGCTACACTCAAGTTGGCCGTGAAGGATGAAACGTTTCCGCATCTTCTAAAGCTTCTCTGAATGTTGATTCCGCCAGTGTGGCGATGTAATAATTGTTTATGTAAGACTTAAATACCGTTGTATGGATCCTGGTGTCAACTGAGATATGGGTAATTTCATGGATTGTCCCAAGCAATCTGTTGAATTACAATTCGAGCCTGTGGATTTCCCTTCGCGGAAATCGAGGTCGTTTCAGTGGTGGAAATGAGCGCGAGGATGAGGAGTTACCGCCTTCTCCACCACGCACGCAAGAACAGATGTTTGCTCAGTTCCTAGATACTCAGCAGGCTATTCTGCAGCAGATGGTTGCCAACAACAACAATAACAGCAATCGCAACCGAGGTGGGCGTCGTGGAAATGATGAAGGCCAGTACAGTGATTACAAGGACTTCTTGGACACTAAGCCATCAGTATTCAAGCAGGCTGTTGAACCATTGGAGGCAGATGAGTGGTTGAACACAATCGAGCAGTCATTCTCAGTGCTGAGTTTGACCGAGACCATGAAGGCTAGTTTTGCTGCTCTCTTGCTGCAAGGACCCGCAGGGATATGGTGGGCAAATCGCAAGACCGCCTATCCTGTGGTTGCTGATATCACCTGGGAGCAGTTTACTAAGGATTTCAGGGGTCATTTCATTCCAGCTGGGTTGATCAAGATGAAGGTTAATGAGTTCATGCAGCTTACCCAGGGTACCAAGACCCTTACTCAGTACCATCATGCTTTCAACAATCTGTCAAGGTATGCTCCTTGGACGGTGGACACCGATGAAAAGAAGATTGAAACTTTCAAGAGAGGCCTTAGCACCAAGCTCATGAAGACTTTGGCTAACAACACTCGTAAAACTTTCAACGAGTTTCTCAGTGATGCTTTCATTCAAGAGAAGCAGAACAATCTGCACACTGCTTTCAAGGGAGGCAAGAGGCCTTTGGAAGGAGGCTCTTCTCAGCCAAGGGCTCCAGCAGCAGGGCGATTGCAGGTCGTGCTGTGGCAATCGCCCTGCTTATCGTCTGGCTGTTCCTGGAGCAAAGTTCAGACCTCCTCCAAAGAAGCAGCCAGCACGACAACGCTATAAGAGGGGTTTCACTGTACCTTTGAACAAGAACAATGCTCCTCCAGGCAATACTGTTCAGGTAAAAGCCAACCAAGGGTTGGGGCCGTGTTTTAATTGTGGTCAACAGGGGCATCTCGCTCGCTATTGTCCTCAACCAAGGCAGGGCCGTGTGCACCACACTGCAGCTGAAGAAATTCCTGAAGGTGAACCAATCACTGCGGGTATGTTTTCTGTAAATCAACATCCTGCTATTGTATTGTTTGACTCAGGATCATCACATTCTTTTGTGAGTCAAGCATTTGCACAAAAGCATGCATTTCCAATTGTTGAATTGAACTGTAGTTTCCGGATAACTTCAGCTGGGGCTGAGATTTGTACTCGTCAGTGTGTCGAAAGTGTGGCCATTGAGATTAGTGGCAGGGTATTTGTCAGCAGTCTCATTGTGTTATCTGGGTTAGGGCTGGATGTTATTCTGGGGGTGTGTTGGATGAAACAGTGGGATGTGGTTATAAATATTCCCAACCGGATGTTGACATTAAGTGAACCACAGGGTGAAGGCACCTTTCAGCTTTATTTGCCCCGTAGGGGAGATCTTTCCAGTCTCTGTTTTGCGGCGGATGCTGCAACCCTTCATGATATCCCTGTAGTGTGTGAATTTTCTGATGTCTTTCCGGACGATCTTCCTGGACTTCCTCCTGACCGGGATGTGGAGTTTGCGATAGAACTTATTCCCGGAACAGCACCTATCTCTCGGAGGCCATACAGAATGCCACCACATGAGTTAGCTGAGCTTAAGAAACAACTCCAGGAGTTATCGGACAAGGGGTTCATTCACCCTAGTTCTTCTCCGTGGGGCTGTCCTGCTATCTTTGTGAAGAAGAAAGATGAAACTTTGCACATGTGTGTGGAATACAGGTGTAAGTGCATCTAGCCCTTTAGTGGGTTTTGGTGAATTGAATGACAAGACAATTAAAGGTCTAACAAGTTTGCTAAGTGTGTCAAAGGTTTAACAAGAAAGCAAACTTGATGGTACTCCACATAATGTTCAATGAAGGCCAATATTGTGTATTGTTGTGTTGGAAGATCATTGATACACTCTAGTTCAAGTGAAAGACAACAATGCAAATGGAATTGATGAGATGGCTTATATGGTGGGATATCATAGCATTATGAGAAAGCAAGCATATTTAGCAAATAGCAAAAGAGACATGAGCTGATAGTCTTGGATTGGTCTCAATCATGACTTATTTTTCATGAACAAGAAGAGTTGATAATGGATTAGTGGTGATCAAGCTAGAAATATGAAGATAGATATTGAAGTGAGTGTTTGGAGTGTCAAGCCAAAATGAAGAGGATATAAGGAATCGTGAATTGGCCTTGACCATATTGATGTTGATTTATATATGTCACTCTATGTGAAGCTTGATTGATCTCAACATTCAAATCTAGAAGATATTCAAGTAAGAATCACAATATTGAAGAAATAGTTTTCAATGGATGCTTAATATGATGTGACTTGAGTATGGCTTGATGGGGTGAAGATAGCAAGGAAAGGGCTTCAAGGTACTAAGCGGAGGTGAAGGGTAAGCAAAGGCTCGGACCGAGATACCATGGCTACAGTGAAGAAGAGAGTACTTGCATTTAGTCGAGGAACTAATCAAGCTATGAGGAGTCATATTGTGTTGAGGATCAAATCTTTAGTGAAAGTGATTTGAAGCCATGAATTGAATTCACATGTGTTGAATGGTTCAAGTCACATCCTCAAGATGGATTGGCTCGAAGGGATGAGACATGGATGATTGCAAACCATTATGGAGAGAGATTGAGAAAGAGGACAATACGATTGATGGTGGAATCCCCAAATTGTAAAGTGCAGCGGCAACAAGCTTAAAGGAGTTTAAATTCTTCTATGTTGAATTTGAGTTTAGGAAAAACCGTACTATAAAGGGGGATACAATGCGCAAGCTTAAACATGTGACCAAGTGCTTTAGTCTCCACCAAACATCCTAATTTCCACAGCCAAAACCAGCCACAAAATTCCATATCATTCTGATCTATTTTTGCAGCGCGGCACTGCCGGCCTTAGGTGCGGCACTGCCGGCCTCTGGCCCGGCACTGTCTCGACTTATTCTGACCGTTAGACTCGGAGGTGATTCAAAATCACCTCCTCGTCGCCCCCAACGGTTAGTTCGGCCATTCCCTCTCCCAGGTGCAACCAGAGAAGCTCTCTCTTCCTCTCTCTCACTCCATTGGAGCTCCTCAAGCTTCTCCCCTTGATTCCTCTCCGATTTCTTGAGAGTTTGAGCCTCCAAACAACATTAGAGAGCAGCCCCAACTGTTCTTAATCTCCTAGAGCACTTGGTTCACGTTCAAGCCGGTGGATTGTGTTCATTACTCTTGGAGCAAGGCTCCTAGCCGGCTAGGCGTCGCCCGGGAGCTTCCAACTCGATTGTGGCAGCCCCGGGACGTTTGTTATCACCCTCTACATTTAGTGGAACACCCTCATCTCAAGAGTTTACTCTCTTGATTTGAGAACGAGGTCAAAGTTGAAAGAGACCAAAGCCTTTGTGGCTACCTCAACAACGTGGACATAGGCAAGCCTTAGTGGCGAGCTGAACCACGGGATAAATCGATGTCTCACTTGTGTTCTTGTGATTTGCATTGTTTACTCATATTTGTGGTGATTTTAGAGATTGGTCCTGATCTACTTGTGTGCAAGCTTTCGCTAACATCCAGGTGGTGGAATAGGCTCTACACAGTCCCAGGAAGCTCACAAATTTACCCGATCCATTTTTCGTTGGATAGTTTTTGAATTGTGAGCTTCGGAGGTCTGCCAGGGCAGCAGTGCCGCTCTGAGGAGCAGCAGTGCCGGGCTATGTTCTGATATTTGTTTGAGCTAAAATTTTACAGGCCTATTCACCCCCCTCTAGGCCCCTCTTGGTGACATCAAGGTCCTTACAACAGGCCACTTAATGCTGTGATGATTAAGAACAAGTATCCTTTACCTCGTATTGATATCTTGTTTGATCAATTGTCTAAGGCTAAGGTTTTCTCCAAGATTGATCTGAGATCTGGGTATCATCAAATTAAGATTAGGCCACAAGATATTCCCAAGACGGCTTTCTCCACTCGGTATGGACTGTACGAGTATTTGGTTATGTCTTTTGTGTTAACCAATGCTCCTGCACATTTCATGTATCTAATGAATTTAGTTTTCATGCCGGAGTTGGATAAGTTTGTGGTAGTCTTTATTGATGACATTCTGATTTATTCTGAAAATATGGAGGATCATGCTGAACATTTGAGTATAGTTTTAACTAGACTCAGAGAGCATAAGCTATATGCTAAGTTTAGCAAGTGTGAGTTTTGGCTAACCAAAGTACCTTTTCTGGGCCATATCATGTCTGCTGAGGGTATTTCTGTGGATCCCTCAAAGGTGCAGCAGGTGTTGGATTGGAAATCGCCCACCAATGTGTCAGAGGTTCGTAGTTTCTTGGGGTTAGCTGGGTATTACCGTCGTTTCATTCAAGATTTCTCCAAGATAGCTCAACCTATGACCCAATTGTTGCATAAAGATACCAAGTTTGTTTGGAGTGAGGAGCGTGAAGCAGCTTTTCGCACCTTGCGGACGTTGCTGACCACTGCTCCAGTTCTTGCACAATCTGATATTTAGAAGCCTTTTGATGTGTACTGTGATGCCTGTGGCACTGGGTTAGGTTGTGTGCTCATGCAAGAAGGCCGAGTCATTGCTTATGCCTCGCGGCAATTGAGAAAACACGAGCAAAATTATCCTACCCATGATTTGGAGCTTGCTGCAATAGTACACGCACTGAAGATTTGGCGTCACTACTTGATGGGCCATAAATGTCATATCTATTCTGATCACAAGAGTTTTAAGTACTTTTTTACTCAACCTGAGTTGAACATGAGGCAAAGAAGGTGGTTGGAATTGATCAAAGATTATGATTTGGAGGTACATTACCATCCGGGCAAGGCTAATGTAGTTGCTGATGCTTTGAGTCGGAAGTCTCATTGCAATGCATTGTAACCGTTGCTAGCGGACGGGTTTAATCTTATGCATCCAGTGGTATTGAATAATATTACTCTCAGTTGTACTTTGGAAAGCAAAATCATTGAAGGTCAGAAAACAGATCCGGGTATATATCACATCAAGAGAAAGATGCAAGAGCAAGAAACACTTCACTTCCGGGTAGATGAAAAAGGTATATTATGGTTCAAAGACCGATTAGTAGTACCAAAAGATCGTGAGCTGAGGAATCAGATTATGGATGAGGCTCATCTTTCCAAGTTATCTATTCATCCTGGTAGCAGTAAAATGTATCAAGACTTGAAGCCTAGATTTTGGTGGACAAAAATGAAGAAAGAGATTGCAGCTTATGTGGCTAGGTGTGATACCTGCTGTCATGCGAAAGCTATTCACCTTAAGCCAGCCGGTTTATTACAGCCTTTGCCAGTTCCTGGCTGGAAGTGGGATGAGATAACCATGGACTTCATAATGGGCTTACCCTTAACGCAAAAGGGCCATGATTCTATTTGGGTGATTGTAGATCGACTGACTAAGATTGCATATTTCTTACCAGTTCGAACTACGGATCGTCCTCATCAGCTGGCACAGCTCTACTTTGCTCAGATACTTTGGTTACACGGTGTGCCGAGGACGATAGTTTCCGACAGAGGCCCGCAATTTATTGCACGCTTCTGGGAGCATCTACACAAGTGTTTGGGAACCAATTTGGTTCGCAGCTCAACTTATCATCCACAGACTTCGGGTCAGACTGAAAGAGTAAATCAAATATTGGAAGGTACGTTGAGAGTCTGTGTCATTTCATCCAAAGGTTCGTGGGAAGAATGGTTACCATTAGCCGAGTTCTCATACAACAATAGCTATCAAGAGAGTATTCAGATGGCTCCTTTTGAAGCTTTGTATGGGCGCAAATGTAGAACTCCTCTTAACTGGGTTGAACCAGGAGAAAGGAGGTAACGGAATTGACTTTGTGAAAGAGGCCGAAGAATGAGTGCATACCATTCAGCAACATCTCAAAGCCGCACAAACTCGCCAAAAGAGTTATGCGGACAAGCGTCGAAGACCGTTGGAATTTCAAGTTGGTGACTATGTGTACTTGAAGGTGTCACCCATGAAAGGCGTACAACGTTTCAGAGTGAAACGAAAGTTAGCTCCAAGGTTTGTAGGTCCTTTTCAAATTCTGGAAAGAAGTGGGAAAGTAGCATACAAGTTACGGTTGCCACCACACATGTCCACTATTTTCAATGTCTTTCATGGATCGCAACTCAAGAAATGTTTGCGAGTACCAGAAGAACAAGTGGATCTTGGTGATATCAAGTTAAAATTAGATTTGACATATGAAGAGAAGCCTATACAAGTGGTAGATTACAAGGAAAGAGTCACTCGTAGCCGAGTGGTCAAATTCTACAAGGTGGTTTGGAATAACCAGAGTGACTGGGATGCGACTTGGGAAAGCGAAGATTATCTCAAGGAAGTTTATCCTTCTTTCTATAAACAATGGTAATTAACTCTAATCTCGGGGACGAGAACACCCTAGTGTTAGTTCCTATTTTCACATTTGCATTTGCATGCCATCAAGAATTGATCATGTCATTTCATGCATCTTTACCATTTGAATTGAATTAAATTCCTTTATAAGCTATTTCACCGCGGAGCTGGCTCGGCGGCGATGGCGACGGCGGAGAGAAAAACGGAGAGCAGAGAGGCGAGAGCGAGAGAGAGCGAGTGGAGTGCGCAGGAGGCCGGGTGGCGTGTTGCCTTCGGGTTTTGCAGACCTGGCCGAGGCTGCGACGGCGTACAGCGCCACCTGGCGTGATTCTTCTGACGGCGGCCGCGCGGCGACGCTGACTGGTTTGATCTGAATCGACTTCGATTCAGTTTCTGAAAACCGAGTGAAACCCGATTTTGCTCGATCCATAACTCGTGATTTAGGGCGTTTTAGCGAAAACTTCACTAATATGGATCAAAGAGCTACATGAGTAGAGAATTTGGTATTAGAACACTTTGAAATGATTCGGCTTGGTTTGAGAGATATGGATTGAAGAACAGAGGTATATTGAAACTGAAAACAGCTTTTGACTTAGCAAATTTCAACAACTCCAAAACAGCCCCAAATCTGCACAATTTCACAATTTTGACCACCTTACACCCATTTTCATGAGTTGACCCAAAAATAAAGTTTGTTTCTTATAAAATTCTACACAACTTTGATTAAGGGTGCTCTGACTGATAAAGAAGCTAAGAAAAATAGGAAATCTATTGTTTGATACTTTTCACTGTAGTAAGTATTTTCTATTGCTTAAATGGTTGTCTGCTTGTCATTTTTGTGTAGCATGTGATATCTGCCCAAATGACTTGAAATTTTGCCAGTAGCCTAATGTGGGAGTGTGTTATCTACTCTAATTTTCCTAGAATTTTCTGGGTACAACAGATGTAAGGTCCAGTTGTAAGCTAGGGTTAAATTAATTGCTTTTAATCGATTAATGAGTTGTTAGTAAGTAATTTTCATGCATTTCTGAGATGTTATAGTTCAATAACCTTGCTAGATACTTTGGGGTTGATCTTGTTCATGTGTAGGTCAGCTAGGTCAAATGTCTTTGGTTATATGCTTTATTCGTGGTTATTAGTCAAAAGGTGGGTGTGGTAGGGAAGTTTGATTCAAATTAATTGTTAGTGCAGGTTGTAGACCTCTTACGCAAGACGAGAAATTGTTCTATAGCTTGCTTAAGAAGGGTGAGTATGTGTGGTTGTTTAGAGAAGAAATATGCACACACTCAGTAAATGTTTGATAAATTATTTGGATGCTCACATGTTGTCTAATGCATCTCATGGCTCAAGTTGTGCATCTCTATATTGCATTTCACGTGCATTCTCAGTTCTCATATATGCATATTATGCATACAGGATCACCGGGAGGAGTTACACTGCTGCAATTCGATCCGCCGGAGAAAGGAGTGCCCCCGGAGATCGAGGTGCCGGAAGCTCCCGAGGCCGAGGAGGAAACAGAACTGCCAAAGTGCACTGACCATCAACCATCTAACTTTGTGAAAGGCAAGCCCCAGAGCATCCCTAAGCCTCCACCTATCTCTTTTTATATAAATGCACTGGTCTTTATTAAATCGTATGATTACGCACTTAAGTATAGGAGTTGAATTGATACCGTTGCTGCATTTATACCTTGTACACTTATCTACTATCCTGGTACTATTACTAGACAATGGATGGGTTCGATCTTATGCTTAGCCATGCTTAGACCGGTAGAAGTCGAGGGATTTCCTGTCCTTCGCGAGCATAGGTGCTGATTAATTATGATGGGGATGGATTCCACATGGTTGACTATATGTGCCACCATGCCACAATGATAATGAGAGAATCAAGGCTAGGTAGCGGGGAGCCGCATGACATGGTTGAGGTCATGCTGTCTTCGGTGCTGTTTGCGGCCGACTAGGACTGAGGCCACCAGACATCAGTTGAGATTGAAGGACGTCGTCACATAGCTGGCCAGATAAGTCGTTCTGACCGCGAAGCCGAGTTGTTCCGTCTGAGCCGAGAATTGGTGTGACATGGATAGATATATTCTAGAGGAAGAAAGGATGTGCGGAGACACCATTTTGCCATAGTCAGGTCAGGGACCTGCACTTCCTGTGAGTGGGTTTGTCTCCGAGAATATGGCCCCCGCCAAGCTCGCGATATAATATGACTCAGAAAGATCTAACAGTGACCCAAGAAGCCACTGATCAGGCCGACAGGGTTTGTGATTGGCATGTTTGCCAGCTGGTACAATCGATTCGAATCGCCATCTCTCCTGGTTAGTGAGAAACTGAACTGATGTTCTGGTGAGGTAGAGGCTAATAACTTGAACATATTGATTATGGTGAGATGAGGTTGATATCGGTGGATATTGGAAATCATATGGTTGTATTGTTTGCTATAACATCAAGTTATTGTTTAGTATAGCTGCAAACCTTAGCTTAATAGCTTAACTGAATTGGAAGCTAAACCATATCTAAAATTTATAAGTTGAGGAACTACTGTAGTAATGTTTTTTATGCAAAATGTTGCTATCCTCTGAGCTCCACCAAATAAGCCTGCATATCCTTGAGAGTCTTTTTATTTACTTCCTGACGGGTAAGTCTAGCTGAGTACAATTGAGTACTCAGGGTTTTATTCCCATTGTTGCTGACGGAGTAGTCTACTATGCTTATTGCAAGAACTGCTTCACCCCTGCGGGCGAAGAAGATTAGACCTGGGGCAAGGTCGTTATCCATCTTTAGTCTTTGTAAGCTGTTGTGACATGGTCAGCTGGTGGTACTCGTATGTGAACTTTGTTGTTTCAAAACTATGTTGACTTCCGCTACTGTTACATTTATGTAAAATACTATGTTGTACTCTGATGTTTTAATTCGGTTGTAAACTTATGTTTCATGTGATGGGTTGTTGCTGAAGTTGTAAGATCCTTGGGGTATGTTATGCTTAAAATGTTAGAAATCCTTCGAGATTTCCGGACTACCGGGTTTATATTGGCTCAAGTGTGACTTGATTGCTACTAAATTGGCGATCGTCGTACTTGTGCTCGTATAAATTGGTCAGTTCTGTGACACAAGCCCCATAGGTCATTGACCGAGAGCCTGGAGAGAGCGATGGCCGTCGACGTGCTGGAGGTGGAGCCCCTGAACTCTCTACCGCCGACCGAAGGGCCACCGGGGGCAAGGCCTGGGTCGCCCGACCCAAGGAGGGGTCGACCGACCACCCCACGGCCTTCCCCATTGTCCACTTCTTCACCGAGATGACTCACTCCGCGACGGGATCTCCGAAAACCCCCTGTTTGGTCCACTACGCCAATTAGGCGTACCACAGACCAATTGGCAATGAAGGGGAAGGCTCCGGAGGTGCCGGAACAGCACCCCAATTCCATCTTCTCGGATTCGTCGAAGAGCATCAGCTCCTACACCCCTTCGACGCCCACCATATTCAAGAACAGCAAGATCATTGGCGGTGGGATGGGTATAGGAAAGGTGTCCGTCCCTCCGCTTACCTCGGATGAGAGGAAGCAGCTGAGGGAGTCACTTGACTCCACCTCTCCTTCAATCCGGCGGAAGATGGATGCACTCCCGATCAATGGCCCGCCAGGCCAATTTGAAGATGATCAGGAAGAGAAGAGCGACATGGAGAAGATGCTCAAAATTGTAGCCACACTTAGGAAAAGAAATAATGAATTAGAGAAAACGGTGTCAGAATTGAGGATGGCGTACTTAGATATGGAGGACAATTTCCGCGCGCTTCGCATTAGCACCAATGCAAAGCTCAAGCGCATGGCCACTGCCATTGGCCAAGAGAACATCCTAGCTCCACCTTCTCCTTAGATTAGGATTGATTTAAAATAAAGTAGGCACTAGTTAGAGTTCCCTTCTTCAATTTTGATTTTACCATTGTAATTGTGCCTACATTAATTTTAAGGAGTTAAATAAAATGTTTTTAAGTTCTGCTGGTGTGTTGCCACCAGCAGAACTCCTGCACTTGATGTTGTTCACTGTTTCTGTGTCACCAGATAAAAAGAACCAAGTGTGAGGGGGGTCAAACGACCAGCTCAATATCTCTCACGGTGATTTCGAACACGCCACAGTGCACGGCTCGTTTGCTGGATCAAAAGGGACGAAAAATGTCACATAACATAGGTCGAACGACCCACAAAATGACGCCCAACGGGAAACAACTGTGCAGGATTACATTTTGAGGTGAGGAGATTCAAACGGAGGGAATCGGGACCCTTTGGTGGGGTCGGCCAACCCCACCTATGGGGCCTGGACCCACCAGCCAGCTTCCCTGCGTCGAGAACATGCTTCCTGGCTGGTTTGCACTCTTCCTCCCTCTCGAATCAAGCATTTCCTCAATTTACTTCTTTATCCTTCAATAAAAATGGAAAAAAATTTCTTGCATCCCAAAATAAAAGGAGATAAAATTTATGACATTTGAAGAGTAGAGGTGACACAAAGTTTAATTCTTGCATATGCCTATGCTTGTGGGTAAATATCATGATAGGAAATCATATTGAATAAGATGCTGATAAATGTGAGATAATTCTTGGCTCATGACTCACACTTTTTCTATTCAAAATACTTAGAAGTTTATTTTTGAAAATGTCATAAAACCATAGTTTCACTTACTCCTCAATAGTAAGAAAATTCCTACCAAAGCCATATAAGATCACCATATTCAAAACACCATCTAGTCATGCTATTTACAATTGCTTTGAGTTTGGTCAAATCTTGTTGACCCTTGTTGAGAATTATGTCATAGTTCAAAGATCAAGATCACGCACACACTACATATCCATGTTACTTCTACACTGGAAATACGCAATCACATATCATTTATTTCCCCCAACTAAATGCACCATACTTTAATGTCATAGAATATCTCTCTCATTGGTATAATAGAAGAGACAAGGGCTAAAAAATGGACATGTGAAAGTCCATAGAAAAGAAAAAGAAAATATGAGCAAGTCTAAGCTCATAGAAAAAATAATAGCCATGTCTCAAAAAGGGTAATAAAGTAGAGAGAGATCATACAAATAAAGGAGCATTAGTTTTCATCATATTCCACACACTTGCACATCTTGATCTAGGTTTATGACACTTTTCTCCTTGGATCCTTACTTTGACTTTACAATATAAGCAATGTAAGTATGCTCGTCATGTTTATCCCTACCTGAACTACACATAAGCCTTATAGATGTAGGATAAAACAAAGAAGGCATCCTCAAAATTATGCCTTGGTAAGGAATCAAATACAATTGAGTGACTTGAGAGTACTATTTGAGGAGTAAGAATGAACTATGTGCTTTCTTTTTAAAACCATTATCAACAATTCTAAGTACTGAGAAGATAAAAAGATGAGATGACTTTGCCTTAAGAGTTGTTCCATTTCTCAACATCTCAAGGATATATGCTAGACAATGCCACATAACCCACTAGTATAAGCAATGTTTTGAATAAAAACTTTGTTCACCACTATCTTGGATATGTCTTAATCTTTTCAACCCTTCTTTCTAACCTTTACTCGAGGACGAGCAAGGACTTAAGTGTGGGGGAGGTCTTGTTGACGGTAATTATACCATGTTTTCTACCGTCATAACTGTCAACGAAACACTCTTTTTGGAGAAGAAACAAGCAAACACTTTGTTTGCAGGTACTCAAAATAGGTAATTCCAGAGTTGAGAAGCCCAAGATGAAGATATAATGCACATCAAACTATGACAAAATGGTAAAGTGATGTCACAATCATCAATGTCTTCACTCCAAGATCAAGTGGACACTAGGTGCACACTATTTATGGGTTGGCCGACCCATGAATAGTGGCCCCAGAACACCACCTTCAAGCACCAAGCAGTGGAGTGATGTAGGAGAGAGCTGAGCTCAAGTGGGGCCATGCCATGGGTCGGCCGACCCATGCATGGAGCGCTGCTGGCTCTGCTAACGTGGCACAATCCAGTACACCTCTCCTGCAGTCCATTTCCACCCTTGGATCTCAAGTGTGCTTTCAATCAATGGTTAAAGAGCAAAACACATGGATTCATGGGCCCACAACGAAGGAACCGACGTGACAACGGAATTACCAATACATGGGCAAGACTCTATGACATGTGGGGAACAAGATGGTAGGACCTACCTGTCATAGGGGGTCGGCCGACCCCCCTAGGTGCCCATCTTTCACCCACTGACTCCAAGCATGATGATAGGCAACGTGGTGAATTCAGAGCGTCCATTTCAAGGCAGTTCAAGTTCGGTGGATCCAAGGGTTGAGATGCAAAGGCACATGGATTGATGACATGGCACTCCCCTTCATCCCCCTATAAATACCCCCTAGTCCTTCACTCTAATCATCAAGTATCAAGTGTATCATAGGAAGAAAGGCTACTCTAGTAGCTTTAGTGTTAGAATAAGAGGGAAGAGAGTGAGGGAAGTCTTCAAGAGAAAGCCCCGGACCTGTCGGGAGTCTTCTTCAAGGTGTACCTCAGCGGATGCAAGCTTCGAGTAAGTTTTACATTTGAGTCCTTCTAGAATTTGATATTCTGGTTCTGGCACTATAGTATATACTTGCTTTATCTTTACATTGCTTTACTTAGTGAAGTGCTCTAGTCTCTATCTAGGATTAGAGTAGTAAGTATAGTGTAGACGTGGTGTCTATACTATATCTTACCAGTGTAGGCCGCTTGTCGCACGGATTGTTTGTGGGTGCCAGCAAGTGGTGACAGCCTTGTCTAGTCTTAGTATCCCTCCATGTGTATAAGATAAGTTATTAAAACGATAGGGGATCAATACAATAGCATAGCCGCCTCGGGAGGAGTTATATCTTCTCCTGTTTCACCTATCGCCTCTTGTAAAGGGAGGAGGTTGTAAGCCTCTTTATACTTAGAACACCAAGACCAGATATCTTTGCTACATAGGTACCTCTCTATACCTATATCCTAAACCCTTTGATCACCAAACCCTTTGATCACTATCTGACGGCCTTGAACCTAGTTAGTTCACTTCACGTTCCCCGTGGAAAATACGATACCTGGAATACTCCCGGTGAAGGCTACATTGATTACCGTACGCTTGCGGTATATCCGTTTTCCACTTCTGGTGTCAACATCAGGTATTCCAAAGTTTATAATTAAGAACCTATATCCAACGCTATGAAGAGAATACCCAAGGAACACGCAATCAACAGTTTTAGGTCCAAGTTTACGCTTCTTTTTGATAGGCACATTCACTTTGGCCAAGCAACCCCAAGTGCGCAAATATGATAGATTTAATCTTTTCTTTTGCCATCCCTCAAATGGTGTGATATCTTTATTCTTGGTAGCAACTTTATTTAGGACATGACATGCAGTCAAAATTGCCTCACCCCACCATTCCTTTGATAGTCCCACAGTGTCCAACATGGCATTCAGCAACTCTGTTAGAGTGCGGTTCTTTCTCTCGGCAATCCCATTGGATTGTGATGAGTAAGGCGGCGTCCTCTCATGAATAATTTCATGTTATACGCAGAATTCAGAAAATTCACTCGAAAAGTATTCTCCACCACGATCAGACCTCAACCGTTTAATTTTCCTCTCAAGTTGATTTTCTACTTCAGCTTTGTAGGCCTTAAAATAATGAACGCTTCATCTTTCATTTTTAATAAATACACGTAGCAAAATCTAGTACAATCATCTATAAATGTCATGAAGTATCTTTTATCGCCTTTAGTCAATTCGCCATTCATTTCGCATAAATGAGAATGAATGAGTTCTAATGGTGCTAAGTTTCTCGCACCTCGGCAGTCTTGTGAGGCATGTGAGGTTGCTTCGATTGCACACACACATGGCACCTAGAACCTTTGACTGAATTAAATTTCAGGATTAAATTCAGATTTGCAAGCCGCATGAGACAACCAAAATTAATGTGACAAAACCGTGAATGCTAAATATTCGACTCATCCAAAACATTAACATTGTTCACAACTTTATTGCACAAATCATCAAGCAAAGACAAGCGGAACAAGCCTCCACAATCATAATCTTTTCCAACAAATGTTCCATGTATCGACACGACACACTTATTGGACTCAAGCACAATATTAAAGCCATCTCGACACATTTGAGAGCCGCTAACGAGATTATTTTTTATGGAGGGAACATGCTGCACGTTCTTCAATAGCACCATCTTTCCTGAAGTAAACTTCGGTATGACCATACCAACTCCATGAACATGCGAACCATTCCCCATCAGCAAGGCTCCAGATCCCCTGGTCTGATAAGAAGAAAACAAAGAAATATCAGCACACACATGAATATTAGCACCGCTGTCCATCCACCACTCAGGCGTTTGACAGACTAAAAGAACATAGGATAAAGAGTTATCATATCCAGATGTTCCTCCTTTGGTCTCGTTAATTACCATGTTTACTGTTTTCTTTTCTGCTTGTTTAAATTTGCGGTTTGGACACACGCTTGCCCAATGCTCTTCGCTCCCGTAAACAAAACAGCCACCACTTTTCTTTGTATTTTTCTTCTTAAATTCAACAGTCTATGTAGGCTTTGTATTGTTGTTCGCTTGCTTGTTCTTCTTCTTTTTTATTACGAGATGCAAATGAGTTTTTCTTCTACACCTTGTTGACAGCAGAAGACTCAGCTCCCTTTCCACGGTTATCTTTTGCTCTCGCCCACTCTTCAACATCAAGAGTTCCAATAAGCTCAGCCACGCTAAACTCTTGTCTCTTCTGTTTTAGAGAAGTAGCAAAATCTCTCCAAGAAGGTGGCAGTTTAGCGATTATGCCACCGGCCACAAACTTGTCGGGCAAAACACATGGAAAGTGTTCTAGTTCCTTTGCTATAACTTGTATCTCATGAGCCTGTTCCACTACAGATCGATCTTCGACTATTTTGTAGTCATATGGCTGCTCCATTAAGTACAGCTCACTACCAGCATCGGAAACTCCAAACTTTGCATCAAGAGCATCCCATAATTATTTGCCTGATGCGCAAGATATGTAGTTTTTCTCATACTTATTATGAAGTGCACTAATCATGGCGCCTCGAAACAGGTTATCGGCAGCTAAGAACTTTCGCTCCTCATCAGGAGTAAATTGTTCAGGCTTCCCCTATGCGGCGTGAAAGCAATTCATAGCAGTCAACCACAACACCATCTTGGCACGCCATATCATAAAATTTTTGCCATCGAAAGTGTTTGGCTTCAAAGCAGCAGCAAAACCATTGACAGAAAATAGAGTAATATTAGGTTTTTGAATTGTTAGGAATTTAGATAATTTCCAAGTCAATTTAATCCAGAGATAAATTAGCAGATATATAATGACAAATATTTGCATGTGTATCTCACTCTCAAAAGCTACAGCCTGTAAGAACGACATAACAATGAAAACAGTAAGTACACAAATTACTGTATGGAAAGGATTATGAAAGTACCCAGCGAAGGGTCCAATGCCGAGGGCATCGGAGGCTCCATTCGCACTAGTCGACATAGTACGTTGCTCGAAGTCGTGGACCATAGTCAATGCAGGATTGCAGTGCAGTCCCTCGAACGGTCACCAGTCGATGAAGACAGTCAATCTCCATGCAATCGATCTCTAGCCACCGGAATAGCCGATGAAGACAGTCGATTGCCACACGCCAGGAATAGCCAATCGCCACCAATTTGTCGATGACGAGCAAATAAGTCGATGAAGCGAATGTCCGATCAAAGCAAGCAGTCATGGATTCGCTCTCTAAAAACCTAATCGCCGCGCACCTCGTGCAAGGATCTCACGCGGACGAGGGTTCCGGAGGCACCTGCTCTCCCGACACTCCGTACGCGCAGAGTAACGGGACGAAGAAGCTCAGGAACAACTCAACAGAGAACTATGGTGCTTAGTCGATTTCTCGTCTCATCGCGGATGAAGACAAGCATCTATATATATAGACGCAGAACACAGTGGATGAATAACAGAGGACCTGGACGTCATGAAGCGCCCACCAATTACCACTAACTCCCACCATTATCATTGGAGAGTTATTAGTAACAATTACCATAATCATGGGAGTTACCGCCATAACCATGGGAGCTACTAGTAACCCCACCATAAACATGGACGTTACTAGTTGGTCATCAAATATATTCATTCCACCATTAACACGCAATATTTATATGGCCTTAGTATTTACTTGATTTAATTGAATAAAATATGAACAAATCCACATTAAATCCAACATCTTGATTGTTCATGAAGTCCATGTTACACACCTACGGATAAAAAGTTTTTTTTAATATGGATATCTGAGAGTGTAGGTTGTGATGCCTGTGTCTTGTTTTATGAAACTAGTTAATGTGCAGTTTTGACATAGCTATTATTTTACTATAAGCATCCCTTTTTTTTTTGTAGAATTGGTCTTCTTGAACTGAAAGGTACGTGGTACTCGATAGACTCCTGATGTATTTACCTTTTATATTAAAAATACATTCATACAAAAATAATAGAAACGTTGCTAGCTACGTATAGTGTTGTTGACTTGTACAGAATGCTGAAGTAACTGTCATATAATTATCATGGCAAAGTGGACGCTATAGTTTACTAGTAGTGGTATGAATTATGAAGCAACATCCTACATCGTCAAGGACCAACATCCTCTCTACGGAGTCATGAAACGTGCTTCCATGTAATTTCCTTGGTCTAAAGGTGTCCTTGTGTCTTTGTCAGATTGGTAAGCCTAGGAAATTTCGAGAGTGTTGTAGATCTCGAAAAGTACTGTAACTTTGATATAAAGTTTATTTTTATTGGACATCATATGAGAAAATTAGAAGTTTTTTTAGCTTATCACTGTTATGTTTAAGTCACGAACTGACAGTGATGATCCCATGTCACTACTAATGTTTGGTTAGAACCAACGATGATATACTCCCTCCATATTGATAAAAGATGATGTTTTGAAAAAGGTCTTGGTCAAACATTGGGAATATAAATTATGAATAACTTTTAAATGGTTAAGTTTGAAAATATAAAACCATATATTTGTCTTCAAATATATTTTCATAAAAATATACATATATCACTTTTCAATAAATATTTTTGTAGAAATATGGAGTCAAAGTCATGCGTTGAAGACGTATCGTTGTCCTAAACGTCATCTTTTTACCAATATGGAGGGAGTATATGAACCGGCAACGATGACTTAGGTATATCACCCACGGTTTTAGCTAAAAGCCAATAGTGATGGACCAGGAGGCAGTATACTTGTAAATTCCATTCCGGTACCGGCCGGAATGGCCGGAATGCCCCGTTCCGGTGCCCAAACCGGCATAGAAGGGCTGCAATCCCGTACCGGGTCAAATACCGGTCAATACCGGTCAATACCGGCCATTCCGGTCAATTCCGGCCGAAACGGCTGTTCCACCCATTCCGGTACCGGACTAAAACCAAGTGACGAAACACTTTTTCCATGTGTGAGTTATGGAGTTTAGAAAAAATATGTGAGTTTAGAAAAAATGTCAGTGTGATGAAGCGTAACTATGCCATAAGTATATATTTATATGATTATTTATGTATATGTATATTCATATATTTTTAATATAATAAAGTCCGGAATGGTACACCGGTATCGGTCGGTACCGGAATGTTCCATTCCAAGAGTAAAAACGGAACGGCCTCCGGAATGGAATTTACAAGTATGGGAGGCACTCACCGGCAGTTATATTTAGTTATGTAGCAGTATATTATGACATGCCAAAAGAACGAAGGGAGTACTATACATTGAATTTTGCATGCACAAATTAACTTTTGCACCCCAAAAAATGAGGAAGAGTATAAAAAATGGACTTCAGCTTTAGTCTCTTCGAAAGCGGGGGCTTATGGAAGGAGTATATATTGAGTTTTGCATTGCATAAATGAACTCGTTCAGTCTGAACTCCGTAAGCCCACTTTCGGTCACTTCCTTTCTTACCTTGTCTTTGAAAGAGCTGGCTCTCTTGCGTATGCTCATTCCTTCCTCGGCGTCACTGGTGACTCGCGCAATGCAACTTGCCAACTCCGTTCCGACAAGCAACCCTGCAGCATCGCGTTGTGCCCTAATGCCAACCCCCAGCTCCTCGACCAAATGCGCATTCACCGGCTGATCGGACCAGTTCGGGACGGCAACCATAGGCACACCAAAGGCCAGAGCTTCCAGCGTCGAGTTCCACCCGCAGTGCGTGACGAAACACCCCGTGGACGGGTGCGAAAGCACCTTCAGCTGGTCGCACCACTGCAGCACCATCCCTCGCTCGTCATCGCCCATCTCCATCAAGCAGCGCTCCACCTCGCCGTCACGGCCGTCCTTGGGCACCACCCACAAGTACGGCCGCCGGCACTCGCGCAAGCCACACAGCATCTCCTGGACCTGCTGCCTGCTGTACCCCAGCATGCTCCCGTACGAAACGTACACCACCGACCTGCGTGGCCGCGCGTCGAGCCAATCCGGGCGGTACCCCTTGCCGTCCTGCTCGTACAGATCGATCCGGCGACCCTCCTCGTCGTCGGCTGCATCCGTCTGTTGCAAGCGAGGGAGCATCGGGCCTACGGCGAGGACCTCCAGGTGCTGCTGCCGCAGCGCCCGCAGCGCGACGGCTTCCGGCTCCAGCACGTCGAGCGTGTTCACGAGAACCACCGGCTTCTCCCGGCCGACGATCTCGAGCAGCGCCCGCATCGAGTCCACGCTAGCCCTGGCTTGCTCGCCGCCGACGCCGCCGGTGGCGTCCACGAGGAAGGACGGGAGGTCGCGGAGCCGGAGCGGTGGCAGCCCCGGGAGGGTCACCAGCTCGTACGACGACCCCACGTCGGCGGCGGCGGCGGCGGCGGCCACGAGGTGCTCGTGGCCGTGGAGGTAGTGGTAGTAGGCGGCGAGCGTGGTGGCCGACTGGTTCCAGAAGACGGCGAGCGGGATCCCGTGCTCCACGGCCACGTCCAAGGCCGGCAGCAGGAGCGCCGACACGACGCACGTGACGGGGCGCCCGGCCGCGGCGAGGCGGCGGACGATGGCCGAGAGGCTGCCCGCGCTCACGCGGCGCCTGCGCGCGCGGTCGGCGGCGGTCCTCGGCCGCTCCCCGAAGTCGAACCCGTCGGAGTAGGGGACGTAGGAGATGACGCCGTCGGAGGCCTCCGCGTCGGGCGGTGAGAGCGAGACCGGCTGGCCCGGCGGCGGCGGGAACATGCGGGCGTGCGCGGAGACCGCCACGGAGAGCGTGACGCGCGCCCCGCCGGCGCCGCCGTGGGCGCGCGCGAGGCGGCGCGCCAGGGCGAGGGCCGGGTTCAGGTGGCCTTGGTACCCGTACGCGGCCACCAGGAAATGGCTCCGGCGATCCTCGCTGCTGTTGCTGCAGTGGCCCGCGCCGTCGGCCATCGATCGAGTTCAAGTGGTGTTCGGAGGAGTGTGGGTGATATGAGCAGGTAAAAGGCGTGCACTGAACCAGACCAAAGCTCTTTTGGCTCTAGTGCTCGTTGTTGCTTGCCAAGAGGCCAAGATCAGCAGGGCTCCGGAGGCCTTCCCCAAAACAAGTTTCTTTGCAAACTACAAGTAGTGATAGTTTGTATTGTGTGAAAAGTAGTCATAATATTTTCTTATCTGTGTGGATCACTTTATTTGTATTGTATGGTAAGTTACATCAGCGCTGACGTGTTTTATCAAGGAAGACAAACTGGTTTGACGTCTCCCGCGTTTTTTTTTTAATAACAGGCGTGCGTTGGTTGGAGGTCACGATGTAGATTTCAGTGGGTCGATCCAACGACCCACTACCCAAAAAACACAGTATGGTGTAAATATCCAGCAGCTTGGCCCATCGAGTATTTGGTTCCAATTGGTGTCGAGCACGTTGGGTTACCCAATAACCCCAATAGCCATCCATCATCTGCGGCGGCTCACTGGTTGTGTGGCTCGGTACGGCAATGCGGTGTGGCTTCTTCCATGTGCATGTGCGCCGTACTTGCGATCAACAGCTGGAGCGCTCTCAGCCACCGCCCGTCGTGGCGCTCACGAGTTTGGTGCTCCAGGTGACTAATTATAAAAGTGGGTTGGGTTGACCCAAAACCCAAAAAAAAATTATTAGGTACAATGGGTTAGTTTTTGGACCAACCAACTCTGACCCACTTGCATTCTTAGTTGGAGGAACCCTGATACGTGGTGCGGCGGGGGTGATTTTTATTCAATTTAGCCCTTGGTTTGGATGACTCCCACCCATATAGATAATGTTCCACTCCAATCAGTCTCATCTCTCAATTCATATGAATTGTGGTGGATTGGAGGGAATCTAAATAAGTTTTTATAGAAATTAGAAAGAAAGTCCAAAGAAAATTATATTGTAAACATTCATAGCATCCATTCCAAGGAGAGTCAAGAAAAGCCGCAGGAAAACCAGATGAAACTATTGCAAAGCAGCATCCTAAAGAAAGCATTCAGCTTCAGCAGCGCGACAATGGGAGCATTCCATCAACAATCAATCACCATACTACAAATGCATGCCAATACGGCACCTTCGGAGTTCGGACAGACAACACAGCTGATTGGGGAAAAGTTACATGTAAAAACTAACAGGCATATTCTTCCATTGTTACAGCTCAAGAGCTCAACATGTCTCACAAATGCACCTTTTTTAAACAAAAGCTGCACAACACAGGTTCCAGATAAACATGGTGCTGTAGCTATAAAACATGTCTGCGACGCTGCTTCAAGAAAACAGCCGACCAGCTTCAAGCCTTCAACCACGTTGTTTCTTTGCGCTAGGTAAACCTAAATCATCATCATCATAATGACAGTCATTCATCTGCCCCATCTTTCTCATCCTCCGAGCAAGGATCCTGTTTATCTTGTGGAGGTTATAAGTGAGCTTCTGGTCCTTTTCCTGCTTCCTAGTTCTCCTGTCGTCCTGCATCTTCAACCCAAACTGAAAGGCAGTCACCGGTGTGGCTTCTGCATGGCGTCTTGTTTAGTTCTGAAGATGGTCTCTGCCTAGCTATTGGAAAGCCAAGAACACAGTAATTCATTCACTTAATAAGAAAACATATCTTCACCATACAAATATACAATTCACTCTGACAAAAATTTCGTGCAAAACATACAAATAAATTACCTGATAAGAAGCCTAAGCAAGATATAGACTTTGCCTATTTTTCTATGCTAAAGATGAAACAGAGCAACACTGCTTTAACGTTTCTTCATGTACAGATGTATTTTGCGAATGTCAACCAAGAAACAGGAACAATGTTAGGACAGAAGCACTCTAAGCAGATAATCAGCCTTCTGTATATATTGTTCCACACGATGTGACCTGGAAAACGTGTTATTGGGAAGGGAAACAACCCCTACTATATGCATCAGGTTACTAATGAATATCATCTGAAGGTTTCAGAATTCAGACATGGCAGTTATCACTTAGGTAAGGTTCAATATCACATGAGTTTGCTATTGCCGGTCTAAGCAAGGTACTTCAGCTAAATTTTAGCAAGTTGCACAATTAAGGCACTTGCAACTCCAAGAAATTAACATGGATCATCAGAGCAAAAGGATATAGCTTCTCCCTCATTAAGGCTAGGGGTACCAAGATCTACCAGACATGATGTTCGCCCTTGCCCCCCCCCCCCCCCCCCCCCCAAAAGCCCCTGAAATTTTTCAAAAAACAGGGACACACCTGCTAGTTTGTTGGGATCAGCTATTGCCTATGAACATACAACCACCCTGATCAGCAACCGATGGGACACAAAAGTAGCCATCTTATAATTTGAAACTCATTCATCAATAAACAATCTTGTTAATGCAGGACAGCACTGTGGTAACTTTGGCTGCAATTTCATAGCACATTCCCAACATTCCCATAAGCAAGCATATATATATATATATATATATATATATATATATATATATATATATATATATATATATATATATATATATATATATATATATATATATATATATATATATATATATATATAAATGATACCCTTCAAATGTTTACGACTTGCTTACTGTCAATGAAATTAACTGATGAGAGCACCTGACATTCAGCAAATTCACCCCTTCTGATTAGTACAAACACAGGGTCCACGATCTGTTTTTTTTTAGGACAAAAGAAATAACTCATGAGCCTGTACAGTTCCATGCCTGACAGAAGCTTGAATGATTCTACAGTCATCTTGGCATCAAAGGCCCAGGAGCAGATTGTAGTAGTGCTCATCATTCTGTCCTTCCAAATCTATGGACCAGCAGTTAACTCCTAATATCATCACACAAACAAAAGTATGCCTCAAATGAGTTTCTTTAAGCAGAATAGGTTAGCTAATAACCTCAAAGTTTTCCAATAAATATGCATAAATGGAATCAAAAATAAACTATGATGGTCTGTCAGACAAAATAAAAAAAAAATCAATTTGTTCATTACCACATCCAAGTTCATTGGGAATATCAGATCCTCACTGTATACTGAAAGAAATAAAAGATTTATGCACAAACACTAGGAATGTGTGCTATGGTGATGGAACAGTGGATAACTGACCCATCTATTGCTGGGCTATTAGATACATACTGGATCAGAAAACCTATATATGACAAATTGATTAGCACAGACTGAACAATATGACAGTTGGACAGCTTATGTCATCAATCTTAATTGACCGGAGATAGTAGCGTGAGAATCACCAGAAGCAATGCGTGATAATATTTGAGCATAATAAATAAAATATATTGGAATCACCGATATTAGCAAAGATAAGAGATGGTAACACCAAGATGATGGTCACACCACGCCACCACGGTAATGACTAATGAGCACTTGAGCAGACACTTACGAAAGCTGGAACACACACGGACACGGTACGCACACATACATGCTACTTGTAGATTATTACTTCTTCTTGTTGATGACTGTGACGGTGCCGTCCTTGTTGGCGACAATAACTGTGGTGGCCATACCAAGAAACATGCCATGCTCGACTACGCCGGTGATTCGGAGCAGGCGGTCGCTAATGTCCCTCAGGTCGCCGCGGATACCATCCTCGAAGAACATCTCCACGATGCAGTTGCCGTTGTCGGTAAGGAACGGCGCGTCCGAGCCCTCCCCCTTGGCGGCGGGGACCGTCCTGAGCCTGGCGTGGAAGCCGGGCACTGCGTCGAACACCTTGCGGATGAGGCCCAGCGTGTGGGGCGCGCCGAAGGGGATGACCTCGACGGGGACGGCGCCCGTGCACCCGAGCCTCGGGACGAGCTTGGACTCGTCGACGATGACGACGAACCGGTCGCCGGCGCCCTCGATCATCTTCTCCCGGAGAAGCGACCCGCCGCGGCCCTTGACAAGGTTGAGGTCCGGGTCGACCTCGTCGGCGCCGTCGATGGAGAGGCGGATGCTGGCGCCCGAGGCGGCGTCGAGCGGGAGCAGCGGGATCCCGACGCGGGCGGCGTGGGCCTCCGTCTTGAGGGAGGTGGGCACGCCGGCGACCCCGGGCAGCGCGCCCGCGCGGAGGAGGTCGCCCAGGCGGTCCAGCGCGTGCGCCGCCGTGGAGCCCGTCCCCAGGCCCAGCGTCATGCCAGGCTCCACGAACTCCACCGCGCGATGCGCCGCCACGCGCTTGAGCTCGTCCTGCATCAGATTCCCGGAGGGCGGCGGCGAGGCGGCGGCGGCGCTGCCCATGGCGAGGGGCGGTGGCGGGAGCAAGGGAGGCTTGAACCTTGGAGTGGCGGCGCGCGTATCTACAGTGTGTGCACAACGGATGGGCGGGCGGGACTGGGGAGAAGTGAGAGCGCCGAGCGGGCCGGGCCGGGCCGGCATGTTTCTCGCCGTGGCCGACCATCCGGGAATCGGATCCATGTTTTGCCCTAGCAAAACACATAGCTAAAATTGATAATTTTGGAGCAGATTAGTATTTCTTTTACAAGAACTCTATTTTCATTGTTGCTACTATGATCAAGTGCTATAAGTTGCAGCTGTCTGTATATTCAGTGTTCTCGTCATCATTGGGTGTATTGGTTGATGGTAGGATTCTTGTATGCACAATCGAATCCATCGAGAATGCCATGCCAATATTACATTTTTTCTAGGAAAGAGTAATAATAAATTGGAAATAGGAAGGCGTAATAATAAATTGGAAATTGACATATTGAAACTTCTAATTCTAACATTGTGATGCCTTTTGTTATAGTTTATAAATTTCGCCTTTTGATATAGTTTATAAATTTCATTTGCTTGAGAGAAGATGCTTCTTTGGATTTTCTACAACAACATTGAATAATATCAGGCCAGCAAAACTATGTGAAAAACGTATTCAAAATGCTCTTGGTCACCCCATGCTCACGATGGCTACGCATTATAAGGAGAATGAGATAAAACATTTATTATATTTTATTTGAAATTTGAACCATTAACATTGATATTGATAAATTGATAATTAAATATATATATATATATATATATATACATATATACATATAACAAATAACAAAAATTAAAAAGAATTAAGTTGGTAGGGCCGCAAACGTGTAACCCCTTTACATGTATATATATATATACATGTAACAAATAACAATAACAAAAATTAAAAAGAATTAAATTGATAGGGGCCGCGCGAACGCGTAACCCCTCTACAACAAATTACGAACGTCCACTCTCCAATTTAAAGAGATGATAACCTAGTGCTCCTCTCAAGTGCAACAGAGACCACTAACCTAGGCCATGACTCTTCTTGATCAGCTGTAGACCCCGTCCAGGTAAGTAAGGATTAGAGTGCTCCTGCATCATGTTTTTGTATCCTTCCTCCTTGTGCTCAGCTTTTTCACGAGCAGTACGGTACTAAGCTTTTGTTTCCAGCTATTGACGAGTCATAATGAACATTTGCATTGGGCCTCTTCAGCTTTACAGGGGCGGCCCATGGGCCTCTCTTCAGTCTTTACCACGCAAGCGAGCCAGAAGCCCAACGGGAGGAGGTTCCACGCTCTAGGGCCATGGCCCGTGGACTTGTTCATCGTGCCTCGTGTAATTTTGAATGCCAACAAAACCGATAGCATTTCATTGTCACATCTACACTAATCTTACATTGAAAAGCGAGATTTACATCTTTTCTAAGACGGATGGAGTAGCTAAAATTAATAATTTTAGACCAGATCAGTACTCCCTCTATCCCAATTTGTAAGTCATTTGACTTTTTCAACTCAAAGTATGACCACTCGTCTTATTGAAATATTTGTGCAAAATATCACCTTTTTGTTATGGATCTTTTTATTAATAAAAGTACTTTAAGAATGATTTAAATTTAACTCTTTTTGCAATTTTTTTTAATAAGACAAATGGTCAAACTTAGGGTTGAAAAAAGTCAGACGACTTATAAATTATAAATTAGGATGGAGGTTTTGTTTTACAAGAACTCAATTTTTCATTGCAACTACTACGATCAAGTGCTATAAGTTGCAGTTGTCTGTCTACTCAGTATTCTCTTCATCACTGTGTGTAGTGGTTGATGGTAGGATTCTTGTATGCACAAGCGAATCCATCGAGAATTAGTATTTGTTTTACAAGAACTCAATTTTCATTGCCACTACTACGATCAAGTGCTATACTTGCAGTTGTCTGTCTACTCAATATTCTCTTCATCACTGTGTGTATTGGTTGATGGTAGGATTCTTGTATGCACAAAGCGAATCCATCGAGAATGCCATGCCAACATTCTGACATTTCTTCTAGGAAGCGAGTAACAATAAATTGGAACTAGAAAGGAGTAATAATAAATTGGAAATTGACATATTGAAACTTCTAACATGGTGATGCTTTTTGGATATAGTTTATAAATTTCATTTGCTTGAGAGAAGATGCTTCTTTGGATTTTCTACTACATTGTTACAAAAAAAATATCAGTAAAGCCATGTGAAAACGTACTATAAGGAAATATGAATGAGATAAAACATTTGAACCATGATCATTAACATTGATATAAATTGATAATTAAATAATTATAATTAAACTAAATAACAAAACAATTATATTAAAAATTAAATTGGTAGGGGCCACGCGAACGCGTACCCCTCTACCACAAATTACGACGTCCACTCTCCTATCTTAGGAGATGATAAGCTAGTGCTCCTCTCAAGTGCAATAGAGGCCACTAGCCTAGGCCATGGCTCTTTTTGATCAGCCATAGACCCCGTCCAGGTAAGTAAGGATCAAAGTACTCCTGCATCATGTTTTGTATCCTTTCTTCTTGTGCTCAGCTTTTTCATGAGCAGTACGGTACTAAAACTTGCGTTTCCAGTGTTGACGGGTCATAATGAACCTTGCATTGGGTGGGCCTGTTCGGCTTTGCAGGGGGCAGCCCATGGGCCTCTCTTCAGTCTTTTACCACGCAAGCGAGCCAGCAGCCCAACACGAGAGGAGGGTCCACCACGCTCTTGGGCCATGGCCCGTGGACTTGCTCATCATGCCTCGTGGTATAATTTTCAGGGAAAAAAGTATATTTTTCCTCCCTAAACTTATGTGAAACTTCTGTGAAAGTCTGATTTTCCTCCCTGAATCGTGAAACCAGAAAAATTACCTCCCTCAACTTTTAAAACAATGCGATTTACCTCCCTGGTTATAAGCGATTTTGAAGGTAGCTTTGTCTTTTATCTTTTTTATTTATTTCGTCTAAACCGTAAAAACTCATAGTAAATCACAAAAAATAATAAAATAGAAAATAAAATTTTGTTGGAATTCACATGAGTAGATCTACACAGTTAACATATAATATGATATATTTTAGTACAAATTTTTTACTGTAGATTTATATCTATTCTTTTCTATAATTAGTTAGAATAATTCATAAGTGCAGTTTCTATGGTCCAACTGTGGTAAAATTTTTATGATCGACTAACTATTGTATGCTTCAACTATGGTAAAAATTTCATACTCATTGGATCATGTGTAAATTAGTTATAGATTTTTTTTAGATTTTGCAAGCATAAACCCTAAAGAAATCTATAACTAAGTTATACATGATCCAATGAGTATAAAATTTTCACTACAGTTCAAGAATACAATAACTAGGCCACCATTAAAATTTCACCACAATTGGACCATAGAAATTGCAATTATAAATTATTATAATTAATTATAAAAAAGCATATATCTTAATCTATCGTAAAAACTTTGTACTAAAATATACCATATTATATGTTAACTATATAGATCTACTCATGTGAAGTCTAACAAAATTTGGTTTTCTATTTTATAATTTGTTTGTGATTTACTATGACTTTATAAAGATTTAGCCAAAATAAATAAAAAAGAAAAAAGACAAAACCACCTTCAAATCCGCTTATAACCGGGTCAGGGAGGTAAATTGCATTGTTTCAAAAGTTAAGGTGGTTTATCCGATTTTACGGTTTAAAGAGGAAAAACGGATTTTTGCAAAAGTTAAAGGAGGAAAAGTAGACTTTTTCCAATTTTGAGTGCCAACAACACCTATTAACATTTCCCGTTCTCGTACGCCCACAGCCCACTCCGTTCACGTCCATACTGTTCGTCCACCTCGTCGCGCCCATGCGCCCATGCATGACTGCGATCGAGCTCGCACGTTCGACACATACGACGCCACTCAAACTCAACAACGCACATGAGACATGACACGTGTCGCAACTCGAAAACATACATGCCTCTAGATGATGCATACGTGCTGAACGCACCGTATTCACTTGGCACTGCCGGCCGGACACTTGGCAACGAAGCCAATGGCAACGACTACTAACACACACACACTGACACAGTTTTATTACTAGTGCCTCCGTTCAACAGTAACACACGCGCTTACGTAGTTAAGCTACCTTTATTACGCACTAACCAGAGCCTCTCAGAGGGACGGCGGCATCTCCTCCGTTCAGCTGAGAACTGACCAGTGAGTGATCGACCACCGGCTGGCAGCTAGTAGAACAAGTAGTAGTAACTAGCACTAGTTCTCCGCGACGACGACGGTGCGGATGCGGCCGGGCTCGGCGGCGGCGGCGGCGTTCACCATGGCGGGCTGGCAGAAGACGACCTTGAGCTCGCCGGGCGCGAGGCAGCGCTGCGGCACGGGCTCCACGTCGGTGGCCGTGGTGCGCGTCAGCGGGCACCGCTCCTTGAAGTACGCCGCGGGGCCCCTGCACGCCACCACGTCGCCGGCGCCGCCCGCCCCCGTCACGCGCTGCGACGGCGGGCACCCGGCGTTGAGGTCCGCCGCGCACCCCAGCGCCGGGCACTGCCCGCCGCCCACCGCCTGCGGGCTCACCACGGCGGGCACGTTGAACCCGTCCACCAGGCTCACGCTGTACGCCGCCAGGTCCTGCTGCCCCGCCGCGTGCACCACCAGCTGCACCACCGTCGCCGGCGGCGCGCTCCCCGTCTCGCAGCTGCTGCTGCTGCAGCCCGTGCGCGCCACCACGCGGCCCGCCCAGAAGCTGTCCGGGAAGCGGAAGGAGACCAGCCCGCGGCCGCCGCCGTCGAGGCGGCCCGTGTTCTCGGAGATGGCGGGGAACCCGGTGTTCGGGGTCACCAGCGGCCACACCGGGTACGGGCACAGGTTGTGGAGCGTCAGCGTGGTGGACGCCGCCGGTGTCGAGGTCGCCGCAGCAGCAAGGAGGAAGACGAGGAGCAGGGTCGTCTTGGCCATGCCAGCCATGCTCGTGGTGGTTTCTTGGCTTTGGGCGATGGTTTTGGTGGAGACAGAGAGGACTGCAACTGCAACCGGGTTTGCTTAGTCTAGTTTTATAGGCAAGGTGGCCACAAAACTTTGGCGACTCTCTGTATTTCAGCTTGCGTGCGGCACTCTGAAAGCCTTCGAAAGGACTGTCAAGCAAAGAGAGTAATATCAAAACCGTCAGCTTAATCTGATTTTTAATTTGTATTGCCAATTAAGAAAAATTAGAAGAATCGGTGTTGCGGGATCTTTATAGGAATTAAGTTATCCCATCATTATATGATAATAAGCTAACGAAAGAAACAAATAAAACATGTATAGAATATTAGATCAAGTTATTATGTGATAATGTGTGGCCAAACAAAAGTACACATTGTATGTTGTAGACAAAAAATAGTAATACATATTAATGGACGATATTGTAGCATTTATTGAAGTATGATGTGATATTTTGTTGGCCACCACACGTCGCCCTGTTCTTTTGGGCTGGATTGCTTGAAACAAGCGCTGATTTTAGCTGATGTCGATTTGTTCTAAGAGAAAAATATAGTTTCGTCGCTGAAAATAAGTGTTGACTGATTAAAAAAACAAGGTTGGGGTTTGCTTTTATAAAAGATATAGAATGTTGCAGACCTAAACTAGTGGGGTTTGTTTTTATAAAAGATATAGAAATGTTGTAGACCTAAACTAGTAATACATATTAGAAAAAATATTGTAGTATTTATTGAAAAATGATGTAGCATTTAGTGGGTTACGACACTGTAGATAGATTAGACAAGGTTTACTTTTATAAAAGATATAGATGATCGTATATGTTTTTCTCCGAACATAGGGCAGACTCTGACATATACACACATCTGATTGTGCTTTACTGCTTGCACAAATTCAGTCCCTATAGAGATACAGTATGACTGAGCCGACAGAGCCACTAAAATAATCTCACTGTTTAACACAGACGCTTTATCGCGTCACTTTAACAGTCTCACTGTTCATAGACGCTTTATAACTTAGGTACTCGAGAACATAAAACTCTGACGGACAAGATAAAAGAATGTAAGGTCTTGTTTAATCCTAGGGCTAATAACTAATTGCTAAACTTTAGCCAGTGAGAATCCAGATGGAAGGGCTAATAGATGAGCTAATGTTAGACCAAAATCTTAAGTAATTGTTAGTTCACTGGTCCTCCAAACTCAGCCAATGAAAGCTAAAAGTGCTATAGAGATTAAAAAAAAGTCATATCTATTATTCTCTAATCTCTCTTTAGCCGGGTGTGAGAGAAAAGGCAGGAGGAAGGATATATTTGTCTAAGAGCTAATTTTTAGCTGAGGATCCAAACAAGAAGGGCTAACAAAGTAGTCCTAACCTCTTTAAATAGACCCTAAACCAACACTTAGTTTGCAAAATGACTAGCTTTGTAGATGTGCAGACTAGGGCAGCTGAAAAAAATCAGAGATAAGATAGCTTAGGAGATAAGTTAAATTAGCATAATAATTAGCAAAACCGAGAAACATGGGCATGGATCCTAAGAATATCTACAAGAGTCTTTCTAATACTCACTCCCTAAAATCATCACTTAAAGAGTAATTTTTTAAAAAAATTGCTTTGTATATCTTTTCACTCCCGAACAACTTTTATATATCTTGTAAGCAATCTACAAGCTATTATCGTTATTTTTGGCTAGCGAAAAATCCAAAATAGAAAATTGCTATATTTAAATAACCAATTTAAAAAGTTGTTGGAGGATATTGTTTTCACTAAAATCTCTATTCCGAATAAATAGGAAGGATATAGAGAGTCTCTTGGAGTTGCTCTAACTATCCAAATTTGAATGCTCTGACTCGAATTAGATGTGGGGAATCAAACTGAGGGATATTATGCCATGTCAAACTGAGGGAGTAATAATGATTGACCAAGTAAAATAATAAAGTTTGATTAACCTATTATGAACTTGATGTCATTGTGAAATAAATTTTTTTCTGGATATACGTGTAAATTGGAGTCAGATGATGATACAAGATAAGAAAAAAAAAGAAATAGTATGCACCAAGCCTACTACCGAGTGAGCCAGGCTTAAGCATGTTTCTTTCGGCTTAAGGGGGTGTTTAGATCCCAAATTTTTTTAGATTTTGACACTGTAGCAGCGAAAAATCTTTTGCAATAAGTGTCCAATTATAGCCCAAGTAGACTCAAAAGATTCGTCTCGCGATTTACAGGCAAACTGTGCAAACATGCAAAAGTTTTATCTATATTTAATGTTCCATGCATGTACCGCAAAATTGATGTGACAGAAGGTTTGGGATTTTGGAGAGGAACTAAACACCCCCTAAAACTAGTTTGTCAGTGAAAAGAGTCGACAATCATACCAAAACACTTTTTTTTTAGCAACAACGATAATATATCGCGAGCATTATTCCCATATGTTCTTCCACCACCACAAGCCACTTCCCACTATTGCACCCCGTCAATCTTATGGTTGTTGTTACAAGGGGGGAAAGCTACTATACATGTGGAGCAATGAATCAGATCGAGCAATGTATACTCCCTCAATCCAGGAATAACAATAACAAGGGCACTTTAGAACATATATAGGGGGTTTTAGAGTTGTATAGAAATTAATTCATTTTTCCAAGGGAAAATCGCACCACCAGAAAAAAAAATCACGTGTTCCAAAAAGAGCCTAAGAGCATATAACTATAACAAAAGTGATATGAATCTAAATCTGTAACACTTTTGTTACAGTCAAAATCTCTTATTAATTTTAAATATCTCTTGTCAGTTGCAGTTGCTAAAATATCGTCATTTTAAAGGGACTTTGAATACAAATCTATTGAGCTTTATATCCTCTAAATCAAATGTTATTATCATTCTGAACGTAGGTCTGTATATGCCCTTGTTGCATTATATGGTCCCATCACACTTTGCTGTGCCTTCGAATCTTTTATCAGCAGCTTTCGTGGCATGCGATGCCACACTTCACCACCGCTGAACCGCTCTCCACTTCGTAATTCCAGAGACCCAAAATCAGTGGGCCGGGTGGCAAGGAACTTTCACTATTGCATTGGCATGCTGCTGCTCGATCGCTAGCGAACGAGGAATTTGCGGTGTGCTGTCTGATGGATGTGCATCACGTGCTCGTTGTTTTTGCTCTGTGAAGATTCCAAATCCAAGAGAAATGCAGGCAGCTGCTGGCTGAGCCTCTGGCTCGGCAGAAATCAGTGCGCTGCGGCCACACGTAGGAGTACACGCGTGCCTGCACCTTTTAACAGTCTCTAGGGGGCAGCGGCACGTACGACGACGTGTCGGGGATAAGGACGGGCGAGGAGTGAGGACCGTGGGCGTGCGGATGGATATGCCATGGAATCTACATCTACAGTACCTTTATTATCTAGTCATGAATAGTTGAATAGTAACCTAGTACCTACTCAAAGTAAGTTCGGCGTCATCCACGGGCCTACTTGTAGGATCAATATGATTAGGACTTTCACTTTTGTTAAAGTTAAAACGTGATCAAATTATTACCTTCGTCTAGAAGTTACTATAATTCTAAAGAGATATACTACACAAAATATATTACTTATAATAAACCTAACAATGTGACCTAGTAACATATGGCTTGCGCCATCTGTTCCACTATAGTCCTACTTTGATGATCGGACACTATTCTATGTCGTCTGTGTGAATTAAGCTAGGATAAAAGGATTGGACAGTCATCTTTAATTCATCACATACTACTCGATCTTAATCAATCCAGACATGCCTCGTATGCTCGAGGGTGTAGAAAGACTTAGGGACATGGTCACATGGGAGAACTAAAGTCAGAAATTTAGAAGATAGAATTATTAGCTATTTAATATTAGGTATTAATGTCCGAAAAGTGACAACCATGTCTAACTTTATAACTGTAGGTGGAATTGGGTTTTGATATACTCCACTCGATCAAAATGTATTTGCTCCCTCTATCCTAAATAAATAAACTTTGAAAGTTATCTTTATCAACCATTTTTTTAGTCTGATCAAATTTATAGAAAAAAGAGCATCAATAATTATGACACCAAAATTACATTTTATGAAAACATATTTTATCATGTATCTAATGATTTTCGTTTTATACCATAAATATGTACACCATTTTTCTATGAATTCAATCAATAATCAAATTAAATTAAGACGACTTTAGACATTAATTAATAGAACGGATAGAGTATTTAGCTTAACTTTAGTCGGCATGCATCGCATCTCTCGCCTCCTACCATTTAACTTAGGATCCGTACTATATAAATTGTGCATTTGTGCTAAAACTGACTAGTCTTTTTTTTTTATAAAAAATAAAGGCTAATAAAAACAGTCCTGCCATGTTAAAATATACTAAAAACCTATATGTGTGTTTTATATTTATATCTATATCTTATCTACTTATATCTATATCGTATACTCCCCGTCCCAAAATAGATGTCATTATCGCTTTTCGAGAAGTCAGCCTTTTCAATTTTGACTAATTTTATATTAAAAAGTATTCATATCGAATGTACACAACTAGTATCATTGGAAAGATATTTAAATCTAGTTTTTTAACAAATTTATTTGGAAATAAAAATGTTGCACATATTTTCTGTAAATCTAGTCAAAGTTGAGAAATTTTGACCCGCACGCTTTCTATAGCGTCATCTAATATGGGACGGAGGGAGTATCTGCTATTAAAAATACTAATGGTCTGCTTAGGTGTCTAGATGTCCGGACGCTCTACTCGTGGGCCACGACACACGGAACGACCCAACTAATCTTGCCCCCAAATGCTCCGCTCCAGGGGTGTTTAGATCTAAGGTGTAAAAATTTGCGTGTCATATCGAATATTTTATAGGACACCAAAAGGATTTTTCGGAGAGTAATAAAAAAACTAATTACATAGCTCATTTGTAAACCGTAAGACACATATAAATTGCCAAATCATGAACTAATTAGGCTTAAAATATGTCTCGTAATTTACACGCAATCTGTGTAATTAGTTATTTTTTTTCTATATTTAATACTCTATGTATATGTCAAACATTCAATGTGATGGGTGTAAAAATTGTATAGTGGGAACTAAGGCCCTGTTTGGTAGAGCTCCAGCTCTAGCTTCTCCAAGAAGAATCACTCCCAACCAGCCAAACGCTCAAAATACAAACTGATTCAGGTGGGGATCAGCAGAGAATCACTCCTCCATTTACACTAGGAGGTGGGAGCCGAAAAAACCTGCTTCCCTGGAGTCTCTCCCGCTTCCTGTTATATTTTGGTGGGGATGAGCTGAGAATCAATTCTCTCTTGATCCTCGCCTTGCTCCCTCCCAAGAATATAATGGAATCACTTCACCGGAGAATCGAGAAGCAGAGCTGAAGAATCCGGGAGCGAAAAAAATAGATTCTCCCGATTTTGTGAAGTGATTCTTCATTCTGGTTTTGAGAGTTTATACTAAAGAATCAAAGAGAATCACTTTTAGCTATAAAATCACTTCACCAGAGAATCAAAGAGCACAACTGAAGAATTGAGGAGCAAAGCTCTCCTAAACATGCCCTAAACCCTTTCAAGAGGCATTTGCTTCTGCAGGATGGTGTTATAGGTCGCAATGGGTTTATTATGACAGGCCCATGTCCTTAATGTGGCCCTTCAAAAAGCCCAAAACCAAATATCACGCATGTTTGGTACATTTGTAAGTAGCTAAATGTATATTTTTATTAGTTTATTCTACCACTTTTATTTGTAATGAAAAGGAAAAAAACTAGATCAGACTCGCTTATTTTGACTGTGGTTTTAATCCATTTGTGCACTTTATTTAAAAAGTGTTTCCTAGATAATCTGAACCAATAGACCATGCTCTCTGAGTCTCATTCATACATACAAAACAAGATGACTCAACAGTAAAAGTGACCCTTTCATCTCTATCGTCGAATCGTTTTCCTAGAAAACCGACTCCTGCTTTGTGCTTTTCATGCTGCTTGGTGAGCCACCGCTTGAATTAGCCTCCCATTTTTTATCTTGCTCGTGAAGTCGACAATTGATCTGGTCGAGGATGAGCAGTGGTGTGGTGTCGAGGAGGGAACAGTGATTGGTATTTTGGATTTTCTAGAGTTTGTCAAATTCTATTTAGCAAATCTTGTGATTTGCCAACTTTCAAAATGATATGCCAAATAAAAAACAGTCCTTTCTCTGAGAGTTGTTATTTTTGACTTGAAAAAATAAAAAGCCCCGCTAAAAGAACGAAGAGCCCCGCTAATAAAAGGATGAGCCCCACTAAGCGAATGAAGAGCCCGCTAAGCAACGAAGAGCCTCGGTTATCAAGCCGTATGCGCGCGTATATTTAAGCGCGCGGAGGAAAGATATGCCAACTTACTATTAATGTCAAGTTATTTCGCTAAATTGTTAGAGACTATTTTTTTTTATTTGCCAAAAATATATGAATACCAAATTGAGATAGCAAACTCTTATAGATGCTCTTATATCCCAAAACTTGGGTTCGAGAATCCGATATTAAGTTTTACTCCGCACATTGCCAAGAGATGGCCTTTGACAGAGTTCTTCATTATCTTGTACGATAGTTGTAGTGGTAGACAGCAATTTACATATTCACAATTGCTGTTAATGGTTGTTTGACTTGTCTGTATGGAGACAAAAACCTTTTATTTAGTTTTTTTTTTCGTTTATACAGTAGATACAAAAGCTCATAAAACACGTACATTTATCTTTGTAAACATATGCATGCAAATCATACCTCTACGAGTATCTTCATTAAGACTACGCTGGTAGATATTGAGATTGACGAAGTTATCAAATATGCTTCGCTATCGACTGAAACATCACTTATTATAGAAAACACAACACCGTTAAATTTCAAAATAAATTCAGAAAATACGAACAAATGCCAAGTCAAACACTTGTACGTGGGCAGATCTGGGCTTTGATGATGGGCCGTGGCCCATGGGTATAGCTCAGGCCTAGGCCTACAACCCACAAGGGCCCATGGATTTGGCTCAGGTGGGGCCCTCTTTGAGCTTGTTTGAATCGGACAAATCAGAGGCACGTCAATGTGCCCTGCCTCTAGCCCTCTAGTGTCTAGTCTGCCTCATGTGACTCCATGGCCTATTGGCCTGGATTTTTTTTTTTGGGTAATTCAGTCCTTTTTTTAGGCGAGGTCCATGACACCGAACTCCTCGGCCACTTCTTCCTACGCATGCACTAGCTAAAAATAGCACATGGCTCATGCGCAGATTGTTAAAATAAAAACAAATGTACTGCATAAAAAACTATATTTCTTGATACAACTTTGTATACGAATATTTTTTATTTAAAATCATTCAGTATGAATCTTGAAATTCAAAATTTTGAATTTCTAAATGATTTCTAACGTTCACATAGTTAATATCAAAATTGTAGTGCCTGACATGAGCTACATGCATGTTTTTTGTTGACAATTTTTTTATTTGAAGTCGTTTAGAGTCTCAAACATTTATTCTAAACTCACATATTTTATTTTTTAAAAAAAATTGAAACAATTTTAGGTGGAGATACATTCTATATTGAGGTTATTGTATTTTACAAGATTTAAAACATTGTAGTTAAAAGTTTGTTTATTCCAGTTTATTTAGTAGCTCAAATATCTAATATAAGATAATGAATTGTTGATATAAATTGATAGAATATTATATGAATGGTAGAGAGGTGGTAGTGTTAAGTGTTAGGTTGTGGGTTTGATCCCTAGTAGTTGCCAAAAAATAGTTTTTGGGTGCCTTTTTTTTTGACACAATTAACGGAGATGGTGTGTTAAGGCATCAAGTCGCCTGCATCTATTAATCCATTAACGGAAGAGGTCAAAATGCAAATCTTCTTAATATGAATCTTGCACCATTCTCTGGCCGGGGAGCTTGAAACATCGCTGGTTGGTCACGGTCGTCCGATCGGTCAAACAGACAGCCTAGATCGGGCGAATCCCTGCCATTTTGCAAAAAAAAAGTCCACGAACTCTAGCGAAATTAACCTGCCGTCCGACCTCCTCATAATTTCTTGCAAAGAAGCCTTTGAAGTTTTACGAAATCAACCCACCATCCATGCCATTCAATGGGCTGGCCTGCCACCGCGTCCATGCTGTACGTGGCCTGAACTGGGCCAGATTCGTCCCAAATGATCATCTCCAATTTATGTCTTTTATTAAATCCCATGAAATACTGATTTTGTTAATTTCATATAAAAACAATTATAGCTTCTAAAATCATGAATTTTTTTTTTTGCAGTTTCTCCATGATGTACTATGTACAAAAAATATAGAACTTGTAAAATAAATAATTTTGAAATGATTTAAAATATCCTTATTTAATTAATAAATAAGCCTTCCATGTTTTCTACACATAGAAATATTAATCCAAAAAATATAAAATTTGCTTCCTGGCTACTTTGTGATGTTTGCAACCTCTACAAATTCTGAGACAAATTTGAAATGTTCCAAGAAATTATTATTCCATGCTCAGTTAACAAATTAATTAAACATAGGAAGTCATGCTTGATCTTCATAGGGTTCAAAATATATATACAACAAAATAGAAATATGAGGTTAACATATACAATTGCCCATAAAATTCTTTCCAAATAACATAAAAAACAATAATACATTGCATAAAGAACCATTTAGGTATCATCATTCACACTCATTTACCTAACTACAAAGAAAAACAAATATCTAACAATGGCTATGCGCGGCAAAGCCACACAGCTTTCTATTCTTTATTGAGGCGGTTTAACTAAGGTCGTTTGACGGAGGTGGAAGCTTTTCCCTCCGTTGTTAAACCAAAATGACCACCTATATTAAGGTTTATATAGTACAAAAATGGACTATATATTGAAACAACCAAATCAAACATAAGAGCATTTGTAAGAGTTTTTCTAAAATTTATTCTCTAAATCATTATTTAGAGTTATCGCTCTTTATATCTTTATATTCATTAATAATTTTTTATATGTTTTATTTGTACCTGATAATAAAAAAACAAAATTTTAATTTATTTTTACGATCCATATCTTCTAACTGAATGTGAAGTCACCCTCGCTATCTGTTTTGGCCAGCTAGAAACACGTGAAAGATCCTAAATAAATAGAGTGGAGTGAATAGCCTATAAAAATTCTACAAACAACACTTAATACAAGTGATTAGTAAATTAAATGATGGAGCGAATTTTACGTTAACCTATACAAAGTGTTGCAAGCCACCTAACTGTTCTAAGCTATTGTCTCTAAGTATACACACAAGAAGCTAGGTCACTACTTTGCTCTACTCCAAAATGAGCAACTATAAAAGGGAGCTACACAAAAGTAAATACAAGAGAGTAAAGGGTAGAGAGGTGATTTTTATTCCGT
Organism: Eremochloa ophiuroides; assembly: GCA_038502445.1. Classification (NCBI taxonomy): domain Eukaryota; kingdom Viridiplantae; phylum Streptophyta; class Magnoliopsida; order Poales; family Poaceae; genus Eremochloa; species Eremochloa ophiuroides. The sequence continues at coordinate 60,932,643 of JAHLJS010000003.1, read as the reverse complement.
CGGTGTCGAGATGATAACCAAACAATCAATCACAATGAATGATAGAGAGAGTTCACACAAGAATTTTTACCCAGGTTCACTTTCTTACCGGCAAGCTCACGGTAGTTATTGTATGATTTTATCCATCAACTAAATAGGAAAAAGGATATAAAAGCAAACACCAACGTAGGAATAGAGTTTGAACTGACAGGATTTCATGAGTTTTGGTGATTCAGTGTTTTGGAAGGTGTTATCAGGAAAAGAACCAAAGGAGACCCACATATCGAACTAATACATCGAATTACACCGTGAAAGTGGATCAGGAAGAATCTAGAAGACACCAGAGACTCACCAGAGAAGGAGGGACCCGTTTGGACTCTGAAGTGGGTCGGCCAACCTGGCCCCTTGTCGGTCGACCTGTCAGAGACACGAAACCGCCTCCGCTTCGACGTGACTCTCCACCGCCTTTGAGAATTAATTTCCACCCCCCGTCGAAGTCGGTTTGATCTAAGGGTTACGGTTCATCCCACTAGCCTATATATACAGCCCCAGACCCCCCAGCATTTCATACCAATTCATATCAATACATGTAAACCCTAATCGAGAGGTGTCCCATGAAAGGATAACTTCTCATTAGCATCTTGGAACTAGATAGTAGAGAGATGGAGAGCGAGGGAAAAGTTAGGAGGAGTTGCCGGCCTGTCGGTGATCCCTCTACGGCTTGTACTTCGGTAGGATCTAGCTCTACTTGAGCTAGCTCTTAAGATGTCTCAGACAACCAACTTCTGATTCACGTAAATCTATGTTTATATTATTTATCTGGTTTACGATTCTCTTTTGAGTTCTTTATTCCTGTTCTAGAGAGAGTAGAGTAGTAATCTATAGTGTAGGTGTGGTGTTTAGACTATAATTACTCGTAAATGCATCCTGTCTGGCCGGATCGGTGTTAGATCGTGGGAGTGACCATGCCATTGAGTCTTACACAGTCCACCTCCCGTTAGAAGGATAGTAGGATGGCATTGCTAAGGAAAACATCCTCTGTTGATATCTTTTCCTATAGTGATTTCCCCAGATAGACAGTAGAAGACATAAGCTTGCCCAAGTCAGAAGTAGAAACCCCTAGTTATCCTCTCTACAATCCTATTATCTACAACCTAGATCAGCATAATCATATTATATACACCCTTGATTAGTTTACACCTATTAGCCATAACCTTAGTTGCAACACCACTATCCTTAATTACATCACTACACCCATCATTGACTACCACCTTTTAACCTAATTTTTACCTTTACTTATTGATTAACTCCTGGTTAAGTTAGATCATAGTTAACCAAGCCCGTTTCCCTGTGGATACGATGTTTGAAACCGTCCAGGTGAAAACTACAACGGTATCCGTGCACTTGCAGATTTATCTGTGTGCACTTAAAAAATACCAACAGCGATACACCCATTTGGAGGTTCACGCACTAATTAGTATCACATGCCAAACCTTCTCATGGGTGTTGCACAACCAACACAAGATGGGGATCCACAAGCTACACACAATCCGCAAGAGTAGTCAATTGTGATCTCCCCAAGGAAGGCTCAAGAAACCCTCACACTTTCACCGATTTGAGGAGGAGACAATCACCAACTCCCCTCAACAATCCTCGTAGTTCCAAGTCGTATAGGAGTTAGCAAACTCCAAGAGTAACAAGAAAATCCGCTGTGAAATCCAATCACCAAGTGCCTCTAGATGAACGCACTTATGTAATACACTTGATTCTCTTCAATCACACCATAGATTGATCTCAATAAAGTGGAATATATGAGAGAGGAGTGGAGAGGCTCACTAGCTTGTAGAGTCAATGAAAATATGCAAGAGAGTTCTCACAAGCCGGCCACTCCACCTTAAATAACCCCCAACACAAAATCCAAACGTTACTCACAGTTTTCGGGAGCACCGGACACGCAGTTAGTTCACACCGGACGCGTCCGGTGCAACGTTCGGTGTATCGTCTAGCGACACGTGTACTAGCCGTTTGAATTCGCCTGTTGCGCGCCCAACAACCGGACGCGTCCGCCATGACACCGGATGCTCGGACGCCAATGTCCGGTGCGGTTCCAGAGAGGTTCCAGAGAGCACATTTGCTCACTGGACGCGTCACGCTCCTCAATGTCCGCCGCTCCCACGGCTCTCTGCTACATGTTCAGTCAGTTGCATCAGACGCGTGAACAGTGTTCACCGCGCGTCCGATGATAGAATTTACGCGTCCGGTGAAAAACTTCACCATACTGACCTGAGAGCATGGGGTTCACATCGGACGTGTCCGGTGCGCCCCATCGGACACTCTCAAGGTCTGGCGCACTCTGCATAGCACAGTCTCAGTTAGGGTTAACCACTGGACACCGAGCGAGCGTCTGATACTCACGGTTCAGCATCCGGTGCATGTTTCATCACAGAGACATCATCGGTTACCGAATCCTGCCTCGCAAGCTTGGCAGGAGGAAGAGAGGACCCAAACCCTCTCTAACCCTCAAACTTTACCACGTTTCCAAATGTGCTAACACTCCAAAGCATCTCACACCTTAGTGCATGTGTGTTACCATTTTCAAAGTGTTTCTCTCGGGTTTTGTTAGTACTCACTAGCATCTACATGCATATGCAACAAATGTAAACATCTAGTGCCACTTTGACAACCGTATTTCACGAACGAGTTCTCCACTCTTAATAGTACAGCCGTCTATTCTAAATGTGATCACTCTCTCTATAGAGTCTTGATCACCAAAAGCAAAAGAGCTTCTATTAATTATACCTTTGTCTTGAGCTCCTAGATTTTCTCCTCTTTTTCTTCTCTTCCAAGGATGAAGCTTGTGGATACCTTTTGATGATGGACTTACACCATTTGCATGGATGCCATCAATGCCCTACACTTGTGGCCTCCACCGACCTGGTCCTTTGCTCTATCGTGACGTTTGCTAATTATTCTCATGAAATACTTAGAGCAATTTGTCGGGCACCCGGGTTTGGGGTACCCAACTTCGATGCAAAAGACACACTTCCCAAATGAAGCTTGGCCCAAGCAGGAGCCAGCCAAGGCCCATGCGGAAGAGTTCCACACGGCCCACGATGGAGCCGAGCGGAAACACACTACCTCACCAGGCGCGCGGACCCCTCGGGAGAAATCCTCCGATTCGCCCGAGCCTCCACGACAGGGCTCGGGAAAGCAAGACCCTCGGGCGACACCGTCTGATTTGCCCGAGCCTGCCACCAAATGCCGCAACCTCGGGCAACCGACTTCCGATTTGCCCGAGCCCCCCGCTATATGCAGTCCCCCTCGGGCGCACCTCTCTGGTTCGCTCGAGCCCTGCCGACATCAGCAGAGCAATCTTGCCAGCCAAGGGACCTCCCCGACCACTTTACACGCACGGTCCTATCAAGTGGGCCCCTTGACGCAACTGCGCCCCGCACGTGCACGTCCGCCGTACCAACTACCATATCTCCTCTGACGACCTAAGTAATGGAGCTACTCCCCCCGCACCGCCACAGGGACAGTCAACCGTACGACGCCTTGTGCTGACGAAGAGATTCTCCAACTACGACAGTGACGGCCCATACCCCAGTCGTACGTACGGCTCTAGAAAGGGGGAACGACGACCGTCCAGCCAACCCGGGGGAATGGGCAAGGCTTACGATCGGGCTCGCCTACCCCTTGGAAAGTACCGCACATGGGAGGGAAACGCGCCCAAGGGAGGACACTCCCACCGCTCCGTCCCGTCTCGCCCCCGACGGCATCAAGGACTCCTGAACCTCGGGAGTCAATACTCAAAGGTCAACCCATCTTCTCGTTACGCTGTGCAGGGTCAGATGCGACGTCATGACGTAGCGCCACGCAGCAAACCACGCCCCGCATTGTGTGCCACCTTGGAACTCACCAATCGAACAGTGGAAGATCAGCCGAATGACTGAGGCCATAACTTCGAAGCGCCAAGACGAGGTCGTGGCTGACGACAGGCACTGGTCACCATGGTCTCCACCATGCCGAGTACTGTAACCACATCAAAACACATGTAATTTTAGCCTCTCCCTTGTAACTATAAAAGGGAAGGCAGAGGCCAATCTCAGAGAGACTTCGCGTCGCCACAACACCCTACTACCACAAGAGCACACACACACACACATACACGTACGCACAAGAGACTTGGGAAGTCCTCTCCCTCTCTCGTCTAGGCTTGTAACCCCTACTTCAAGCACCCCGGTGCAAGACAACACGACTCGACTCGCACTGGACGTAGGGCATTCCTAGCCCGAACCAGTATAATCCCTGTGTTCTCCCTTGCACACCACCCGTGGCCTCAACTGTAAATCATAAGTTTACTCGCCGGTGTTAGCACCCGCTAATCCTAGCACCGACAGTTGGCGCGGCAGGTAGGGGCCTTTTTTGTGTTGATTCAGGTCAAGGATGGCAACCAGCTTCCCTACACTTCCTGCTGGCGCGGTGCTCTGGTTAGGGAGCCTCAAGTTCGTGGCCACTGGCCGCAGTTTCGAGATGAACCTCCGCCCGACCGAGCCCCGTGTCATCACCATCCCGACCCTGGCCCAGCGAGAGGCTGGGGAAGGGACCCAGGCGACACCTCCACCCATTCTGAGGGACGGAGGGAACGCCACGTGCCGCTCCCGCCGAGCTAGGAGGGGGAGGCGCAACCGCATCAACCCAAGTCTCGCTACGGGAGACGCGACCAACCCGTTGCCCCCCGCGCGGGACACCGCCTCTACACTCGCCACCAGCCTAGCGCCGCGAGCGGTGGTAACTCCACGCCCCCCAACCACTCCACGGAGAAATATGGGAGGGAATGCGGCATCGCCCGCCATTTACCTTCGTCCTCATTGGGGAAGGCCGGCGACGCCGTCGCCATTTCCCTTCGGGCTTCGCAGCGCTGCTGACGCCCACGTCCGTGCCGTTCGTGCCTACCAGCGCGACCTGGCGATGGCATCTGTCCATCACCTGGAGAGCCTGGACGACCTCGACGACTCTCCACCATCTTCTCCTGGGAGCACTCGCAGGGCATGCAGCGGCGGGGAGATCGACTCCAGCACCAGCTGCGCCCTTCCGGAGTACCCAGAAGGATGGGACTGCTACGGCCGCATGTAACACCGCAAATTTTGCTAATTTTGAAATAGAGCTAAATTGATTTGATTTTTTATTTTTGTGTTCATGAAAACATAGGGAAGTTAAAAAAATTATTAAGTTAAAATTCATCTAGGGTTTAGCAACATGTTTGTGCACTCATGTCCTTGCATATGATTTATTTTGGTTGAGTGGTCTTTGCAAAACTAAAAATTAATCAAATTCTTTTGTAAATGATTTTATGATGTGAGTGAATAAAGTTTTAAAATACGTTTAGTACAACGATCTTCTCTGCGGTATGTCTCTATCTCTTTCTATAATCAAATTCCGTGTTTCTCAACTCCATCTCTTCTATCGAAGTTCATCAGAACCTTTTATTCAGCTCTAAATCACTCTTTGGTGCTCATCGTTCATCAACTTATTTCTAAAAACTTTTCAAAAATTTTTCTTGGCTTTTCCGTCCCTTTTTCCTATTTTCTTTGAGTAAAATCTAATTTTTAGATGCTCAAAAATACCTTTTCATCACCTCCAAATACTTTATTTTGGTTCATCATGTTCCAAAATGTCTCCGAGAATTTTCCCATAATTTTCGGAGCCATCAGAATATTTTTCGGGGTCCAAATATCAATTCTGGACTTTTCTGGAATTATTTAATTCGGAATATTTAATAATTCCGAAAATAACAAAATATCTCTTTTTTTACCGTCCTCAAACCCTACAACTATATATATCACTGCGCAGCCCTTGACGCGCCGATTCCGAAAGTACGGCCTGTTTTCCCAGCCGCCACTCGTAGCCTTCTATATCTAAAGCCAAAGTTTGGAAAAGTTAGGTTTCCGACGAACTCTCCGGCGAGTTTTTCCGGCCATCTCGACCATCTCCGGCGAAAACCACCACCATCACGAGGTAGCCCTCTTTGTTTCCTATGTCGTGGTATATTCGTTTTCTTGAATCCATCTTCGTTTGACCATTTCCATTCGTTTTTTCTTTCTTGGATGAACTTTCCGACGAGATCACCGTTGGAGCCACCCTGTATTCTTCGTTTTCCGGCCGTGCCGTGCAGCAGCCTCGACACCGCACCAACCCCGAAGCCCCCATGCTCACGCCCACTCTGGGGCGCTGGCCGAACGCCGCCTGCCACCTGCGCCCTCCTCTCCCTGCCGTGCAGAACGCAGAAAGCAGCGCATCAGGGAGCAGCCGGCAAAGCAGCAGAAGGAAGGCAGCAGGCCGACCTTCAGCGCTGGGCCTCACCACCGGGGCCAGAGACGCCCTGCTGCAGGCCAAAGCCACCTCCCCTCCTCACGTACAGCAGCAGCAACAGGGATCAGCATGGACTGCCTGTACGTGCACAGCAAGAACAAAGAAGATGACCTAACGTCGAAGACGACCTATTTACGAGTATGCCATCGGTTTATATTTTTCTCCGTCGTTTCATCATTTTAATTCCGATTTAGATGATTCAAATTGCATTAGTTCCGTATTTTCATAATCTATATGTTAACACTACTGTGTAGTAAATTTGACACTTTTAAAATTTCGAATTAATAATATATTAATTATTTTTCTATACCAAATCTTGGGAAAATCATAACTTTCGTATTTTAAATCTGTTTTTCATGAACTTTATACTGATGCGATCATAGAGACGAGTACAAGGGTTTTATGAACATTTCAAAACTGTTTAAAGAGTTTGAACTAAATGTTATTTTATAAATCCATAAAGTCACTGGTTTTCTGTATATAAAATTAATTCAACCTTGGTCTTTTATTAATAACTATAATTGATCTTTATTTTGTTTTCTTGATATAATATGATTTTAATATAAATAATATTCTCTGAAAACTTATTATAATGTATTTATATATATAAATTTTATAGTTTTCTTTTGTTTCTTTTAAAAAAGCAAATCCTCCGATAGTTGTATGTTTTCAACCGTAATTCCGATTAGCGTGATCTTCGCGTCTATGTGCTCGTAGCAATACGTAGATTCGTTTTCTAAACCTTTTTAACTTCTATTTTCATTGATTGATGTATTGTTCTAATAGAATATTATACTTGTATGTGATGCATGAATGTATTGGATGCTTGTGTGGTGCATTATGATCTTGTTCAGTCGGTGAGATGTACGTGGTGATCAAGAAGCAATTCATTGAAGGTTTTGGATCAGAGAAAGTGATCTCAAGTCTAAGGCAAGTATAGCATGGGATCTTCCTTGTTGTTCTATTCACCGCAATAATTAATTTCATGTGCATGTGTCTACCTTGTTAAACATAGTTTCTACCTAGTATTGTTATCTTATTCCTTTATTACCTATGGGATTTATGCATTGGGTAGTTGATGCTAGCGCGCTACTAGAATCATGATCATGTAAACTTGATTAATTGAATATGCAATAAGATTAAAAGATGCCTTTTTAGAAACATGGAATTAGGGGATTGGAGTATAGTTTTTGTGATGCTCTAAATCCTTCACCCTGGGTAATGATCCATCAGCAAAAGCTAAGACTTACAGTGCAACTATGAGGGCTACATAGCTCTGGTTTTAGTCAAGTATGGGCACCTTTTCTAGCTTGTTAGAGGTTATCGAAAGGCGTGATGGAGCCTGACGACTCGTGTGTAGTGCGGCTTCTGTCCGAGTGTGTATAACCTGCGTGACCTTGTGCCACGAAGAAAGGGGCTCTACATTTGCTTGCTGGGTTCCTACCGGCCCTAACTTGTTAGACGGAGTACTTTAAAAGACTTCATAGTGAAACCCTTCTCGCTCACCTTGGTAGTGTTATGGGGCTAGCTACCCCGAGCAAATGGGAATCACGGCTCATAGTGAAAGTGCACAACCTCTCCAGAGTGTAAAACTGGTATACTAGCCGCGCTCACGGTCACGAGTGGCCCGGAAAACTCACGGAATAGTTATCTTTAGGGTGATGTTGACTTGTTGCTAATTTATTGTTGCTATTCATTAATTATGTTTATTTTGATCATGAATTATGGGTTTATTCAACTTATTGCTATCCAATTGCATAAAATATGCTTAATTAAAAGCAAGCTGCTCTTAAATCCGTATCTATCCTTCTTGAGCACTGACGGCGCCAGGGGTATGCACCGGTTTGCCAAGGCATACCAATGATTTGAGGAAAAAAATTAATAAGTATACATATTCATATATGTTTTTGGAGAATTATATTATGTGTCTTATACATTCTGGCTTCCGTCGCATCGCATGGCCATGGCCCAATTTTGCAGCCCACGAAGGAACAAACGAATGAAGCCCAATTGCTGATGATGTACACGGTTGCCCCAATTCCCCAAAATCCTCAATCGTATTCCTCTGTCTCCTCGCGTTGCCCTCATTTGTTCAGCGCTCACGGCCGTAACGCGGATGGCAGCACGCTGCCGGTGGCCCGCCCACCGCCATTCCGCCACCACCTTCCCAACGCCGACGGGCGACAGCAGACCCCCACTCCGGCGACCAGCCAGCCCGCCACCTCCCCCACCTTTTCCTCCTCCCGCTCCCAGTATTTGGGCGATCGCCGGCGGTTGAGCGACGACCGACGAGTCGGCGACGACACCCCCACTGCTTCTGCTGCAGCAGCAGCACCCTCCGGATCTCTCCCTCCGCAGCTCGGTAGATTCAACAAATCAACAAGCTAGGTGGGCCATGATAGCAGATCAGAACACTAAACAGTAAACACCCTAGATTCACTCCTCAATGAACTAATGAAAATTTGTATTTTTATGATTGTATTCTTCATTCTTGTAATGTAGATGAAGAAAAAGAAGGGTGTTAGCATATTCACATTGTGGGAGAAAGCTGCAAAGGCAAAAAAATACAACCTCTACTTCTACGCCAACTGCTCAGGATGATGGTGAAGCTCGCCAACTTGTGGCAGCATAGAATGATGATGAAGCAAATGTTGAAGCTCCCGAGCTGGACAGAGGCCCCCCAACTCCAGTTGTAGAAGAACCTACAACTGATGAAGAGAGTGAATTGAGAGCAGATTTGGAAGCACTTGAGCATGATCCTGGGAAGCGGATTCCCATCTCAAGGTATGATGTCAATGATCAGGATAGAGTTAGAAGGAGATATATTGAGTTGGGGCCTTGTCAACCAAAGAAACATGATTTTAAATATAGACAAATAGGTGGCCGTCCACGTCGCTTTAGCCCTGTTTGGTTTAAGGAAAATAAATGGCTTGAGTATAGTGTAGAAAAAGATGCAGCCTTTTGCTTTGTTTGCTATTTGTTCAAGGATAGAACAAAATGCCCCGGTGGAAATACATTTGTGAATGGTGGATGGAGGAATTGGCACCTAAAATCAAGATTGAGGAGACACATGGGTGCTGTCAATAGTGCTCATGCTGAAGCTCAAGAAAAATATGATAGGTTCACTACACCTATGACATCAATTAGGGAGTCTATTGCTTCTAACACCACACAATACAAAGCCTTATATAAGCTTCGTTTGACATGGACACTCGAGTGCTTGAGATTTTTGTTGCGCCAAGGCTTGGCATTTAGAGAGCATGATGAAAGTGAAGAGTCATTGAACAAGGGAAATTTTCTTGAGCTTTTAAATTGGCTTGCTGGAAATTTTGATGAGGTTGACAGAGTGGTTCTAAAAAATGCCCCACAAAATTGTAAGATGACATGCCATGAAGTACAACATGAGCTCATCAAGTGTTGTGCCCAACTCACTACTAAGCTAGCCATTGAAGAACTTGATGGTCAACATTTTGCAATACTTGCTGATGAGTCTGCCGATGTATATCAGAATGAACAGCTAGCTGTTTGCTTGCGTTATGTCGATAAAAAGGGCCGAGCAGTTGTCAGATTTCTTGGTCTTGCACATGTTGAAGATACTAGTGCGAAGACACTTAAGGCTGCAGTGGAGCATATGCTTATGAAGTATAATTTGACCTTTGCAATGGTTCGTGGACAAGGATATAATGGAGCTAGCAATATGAAAGGTAATGCTAATGGGCTAAAGAAACTGATTATGGATGAATCTCCATATGCTTATGATGTCCATTGCTTTTCTCATCAGCTACAATTAACTCTTGTTGCTGTTGCTAAGGAGAGTGGGGATTGCACATGGTTTTTTGGACAGCTTGCTATCTTGTTAAATGTTCTTGGCAATTCTTAAAAAAAGATGAGAATGCTTCGAATGGCTCAGGCTGAGGAACTAATTGATGCATTAGAGCTGGAGGAAATAGAAACTGGGAGGGGTTTGAATCAAGAAATGGGTTTGGGAAGGCCATGTGATACTCGTTGGGGCTCTCACTACAAAACTGTGCTGCATGTTATTGCTATGTATCCTGCAATCAGGCATGTTCTGGTGAAGATTGGACAAGTGTATACTACAGCGGAGGCCCAATCAGCAATGACTATGTTGACATCATTTCAGTCATTTGAGTTTGTATTCATAGCACACTTGATGCAAGAAATATTTGGCTATACCGATGACTTGAGTAGGGCTTTGCAAAAGAAAGATCAAGATATTGTGAATGCTATGGAGCTTGTTGATCTTACAAAGTTTCATTTGCAATCCTTGCGGGAAGAGGGTGGATGGAATGATTTTCTTCAGAGAGTCACTTTTTTCTGTGTGAAGTACAAGATTAAAGCTGTTGACATGGAGGGTCCATATTATCCTATTGGGAGACCAAAAATAGGGTTCTATAATGGCGCAATGAACTATCATCGCTTCCATGTTGATATGTTTGTGGGCGTCATTGACAGGCAACTTCAAGAACTGAATGATAGATTTGATGAGGTAAACACAGAACTACTTTCTTGCATGGAAGCCTTTAGTCCAATTGATTCTTTTGCTACATATGATCAAGCTAAGTTGGTTACACTTGCTACAAAGTTTTATCCTAAGGATTTCACAACCAAGGAATTAGGGAAACTTCCGTATCAGCTTAGTATGTATATTTCTTATGTTCGTAGAGATGAAAGGTTTAAAAATTTGAAGAACCTATGTGAACTTTCAGTTAAGCTTGTGGACACAGAGAAAGATGAACAATATCATGTTGTTTACAAGCTTCTTAAATTGGTGCTAATTCTTCCCGTAGCAACTGCTAGTGTTGAAAGAGTGTTTTCCACAATGAATTATGTGAAGAACAAGCAAAGGAACAAAATGGGTGATGAATATTTGAACAATTGCCTGGTTACATTCATTGAGAGGGAATTCTTCAGTCAAGTGAAAGATGAGGATATCATCAATCTCTTCCAACAAGGGGATCGTAGAGTTATCCTGTAGTAGCTAACATTGTTTTGTAATATTTCTTAATTATTTAGGTCTCAAACTTGTACTATGGTTATTATTATGAATTTATTATGGTACTTTTGCACTTTTGTTACTATTGTAGATTTGTTATGGCATATTTGCTTCGAAATTTTGTGTATTTGGCATACCCAGTCGCAAATTCCTGGCTCCGCCACTGTTCTTGAGCCTCATAAACCCCATGTTATATTTGCTGAGTTCGACATGGACTCACTCTTGCTATTCCCCCCACACCTCAGGAGAAGTTTAGCCTTGTGATCAACCAGTCAGCTGTGTCCCTGTGGAGTTGGCGTCTACACGCGAAGATCGGAATGTCTTTTCGTTGTTTGCTACTTAAAGGTTATATTCTAATTATTATTACGTTATGTATTTGAGCATTGTCTTTCGATATTACCTTGTATTTGTCGGCTTATATGTGTGACTGATCCTTGGGCGCACATAAGATTATGCATTCAATTTTACCCTTAAAATTGGGTGTGACACCGCATCTCACCGTCACGGTGGGATCTTGGCAGCGACAACAACGACGACTTCTGGGCGAATGTGGACTTCACCGGTGTCCACGACCCCCAAGCTTTCCTTCCCCTCATCAACGCATGGGATAACACCCTCAGTGTCTACGACTCTGACGAGAGCCTCATTGACCCCTCCCGGGAGTGCTATCACTTAGTGCACCCGGAGGAAACCTTGTTGGAGGACGCCCACGCGGAGGAGGAGGAAGACGCTCTGGCGGAACAGCAGCAGCTGCATACGCCACCTCCACCGGCTCTTGGCCCCATGCCTTCGAAGGACCCGGGGACTGGGACGTCCCGTCCCCTCCATCGTTCTCTGGAGCTAGAGCAACTTCGGGAGCTCGAAGCCCGGATGGACGAGGATCGCTTGCGCTTCGCCCAGCTTTGAGCCGCGTTGGAGCACGAGGAGGAGCAGGGAGACGTTGGAGTGGCGCGACGCTGAGCTCGTGACGTCCTGGCCCGCATCATCGCCAATGACGGGGCTGGAGTACCAGTGCCGGAACCCCGGGCAAGCCGGAAGCTCACGGAGGCTGCAATGCTCCTCCGGAGCAAGCCTGAACCCTCCAACGCGGAGGCCCAGTAGCTCAGGAACAAACTCAAGGATCTCCTAGAGGATGCCGCTGTCCTCCAGGCAAAAAGCTCGGTGTCACGACACCGTGGAGCCGAGGAACGTCAGCGTGGCGCCCCAACGCGCCATAAAAGAGAGGCCTCGGTGCATCTCGAGGCACCGAGGGCTCCCGCAGTCCACCAGCGGCTTGGCAAGGATATCGACATCCGCGCCATTCTTCAGGCCCGCAGATGACGAAAGACCGATGGAGCCGCACGAGGCTACAACGTCCACCGGGGAGGACGCTATGACTCTGATGAGGACCGTGCGCCCTCACCCGAGCCACCGGGTCCTCGCGTCTTCAGCGAGGCCATCCGGAGGGCCAAGTTTTCACCCTGGTTCCGACAACCGGTCAACATCGCCAAATACTCGGGGGAGACGAACCCCGAGCTTTGGCTGGCGGATTATCGTCTTGCGTGCTAGCTGGGCGGCACGTAGGATGATCTCATCATCATCCGCAACCTTCCTTTGTTCCTGACCAACTCTACAAGAACCTGGTGTTGGCGGTCCTTAGAGCCTATTTCTTACCGCCAATGTGTTACTAAAACAAATAGTATGTAGGGCTTTAAAATAACATTTCCACAAGTTTTGGTGTGTACTTGACTTGCAGGTGTGACATGTAGAAATGCACAAAAACCATAAAGAAAGCGCATTCCAGAATTCGTATTCAGAAAAGGCGCAAAGAAGAAGAGAAGCCCACCTTCATTAGCATTCTGGGCCCACTCGTAACCACAGGAGAAGTCCAGGCCCAGAAACAAACCGACCATGCGAAGGCGGTGGCCAAACGGACCCACAGGGGGGGTGGTGTCACACCCAATTTTAACGATAAAATTGAATGAACCAACTTATGTGCGCTCAGAGATCAATCACACACATAAACGACAAATTACATAGTACCATCACAAGGTTTAATACATAGCGAATAATATCACAGAGTCTTTACATTAATAACAGCGGAATAATATAGATAACTCTCTCGCGGAATCTCCATTTCACAGGGAATAGTTGACTGGTGAACACAATCCTAGTAATCCTCAGTGAAGTCTTCATAACCGTAGTCATCTGTTACCCATCCGGGATTTTTATCCAAGTATGAAAAATAAAGTAAGCGTAAGTACATGTCGTACTCAACAAGGATAGCATGGGTTCATGAGGCTCTAATAAGGCAAGACACTGGTTTGACAGCAGTTGCTTTTAATTGATCATATTTTAGCAATTGAGTAGCATCAATAGAATATAGCAAGGAACAAGGTTGCATGATCACATAAACATGATAATTAATATGGAATAAACATCAATAAAAACCTTCCAGAATTAATTAATTATTATTCAATTGTTTCAATTCCTGTAAGACGTCGAAGGCCGCTCGTGACCGTGAGCACGGCTGATATATCAGTTTTACACTCTACAGAGGTTGCACACTTTCACCATGAGTCGTGATTTACCCTTTTTCTCGAGGTGATCAGCCTCTCGATCCACTACCAAGGTAGATCGGCGGGGTTTACTATGAAGTCTTTCAAAAGCCTCGCTAACATGCTACTAATCAATTCGGGCGCAATGGCAAGGGGCCGTAGAGCCCTCCTTCCAGTGGCACACACGCGCAGCAGTACACACAAAGATAGGAGCCACAAAACAACCAGCTCGGCAAGGAACCTTTCAAGATTAATAGCATGATAGAAAGTAACTCCATACTTGATTAAAGCTAGAGCCATATGACCCTCATGGTTGCGCTGTAAGCCCCGGTGTCATACTTACAGATAAGTCCTTTGTCCATATTGCTAAAAAACATCTTTTAATCTTTATTTCATAATCAATTAATCAAGTTCATAAGATCATGACACCATCAAGCACTAGCATCACTACTCAAGTGCAATCTCATAGGTAACAAGGATCAAGTCATCAAAACTAGTAATAATCATTATAGGATTGTCAAGGTGGACACATGCATCATGAATTTAATGATTAAGGTGAATAGGCAACAAGGATGGTCCATGCTATACTTGCCTTGATCAAAGTTCTCTTGAGAACTTGGATCCTCTACGAAGAACTCTTGATCACCAATGTAATGCTCACCGTCTGAACTCGATCATAACATCACCACACATACATCCAGGCAATCATATACGAAGTAAACAAGATTTAAATTATAAACAGTACACCAACAGTATAAAATCAGTTTGAAAAATATTATAGAACTATTCTACCCGTTCTAACGATCGCATTGATATAAAGATCATGAAAAACGGATTTAAAACATAAAAGTTATGATTTTCCGAAGATTTACTATACAAAAATACTTAATATAATATTAGCTCAAATTTTAAAAGTGACAAAATTACTGTACAGTAGTAAAAACATGTAGAGTTCGAAAATACGAATCTAACAAGATTTTAATAGATCAAATTGGACTTAAAACGGAGAAACAGCGAAAGAAATACGATAGATGGTAAACTTGTAATTAAGTCATCTTCTACCTCGGGCTTCTTCTTCCTTTGATGTGCAGAAGGTGGCTATCCCTGGGGGGCTGCTGCTACTGCTGCTTTCTTCTTGCTGTTGGATCGCAGGGAGAAGACGGAAGGCTCAGCCGAGCCAGCAGCACGGCGGCACGAGGCCTGCATCCTGGCCCCGCGCAGGGCAGCAGGGAGGAGGGGTTCGGCCAAGGTCTGCTGCTGCTTGCTGCACGTGAACGTACAGAACTCCATGCTCGCAGGGAAGAAACGCAGGGCAGCAGACGGCGACTGACAGGCAAAGGCATGGCGGCGGCTAGGCGCGCGGCCCGAAGGTGGCCGGGCTGCACGAGGATGTCCTGCTTCGCCGGAAAACGAAGAAAGCAAATCTCCAATGGTGAAGTTCGCCGGAAAACCTCACCGGAGAAGGAAAAACGAACGGGGAACGGTCAAGCGAAGATGAATTCAAGAAAAAAAATATACCACGACGTAGGGAACGAAGAGACCTACCTCGTGGTGGTGGTGGTTTTCGTCGGAGAGGGTTAAGATGGCCGGAAAAGCTCGCCGAAAAGTTCACCGGAAACCTAGGTGTCCCCAACTTCGGATTTAGATCTACGAGGGTACGAGTGGCCGCTGCGAAAACGGGCCGTACTTTCGGAATCAGCGCGTCAAGGGCTACGCGGTGATATATATAGTTATAGAGTTTGAGGTCGGTACAAAATAAGATATTTTTACTATTTTCTGAATTAATAAATATTCCGAATTAAATAATTTCAGAAAAGTCCAGAATTAATATTTGGTCCCCGAAAAATATACCGAAGGCCCCGAAAATTATGAGAAAATTCCCAAAGACATTTTGAAACATGATGAACCCAAATTAAGTATTTGGACATCATGAAAAGATATTTTGGAGCATCTAAAAATTAGATTTTGCTCGCAGAAAAATAGGAGAAAGGTCTAGAAAAAACCGGAAAAATTCCCAGGAAGTTATTAGAGATAATTTGATGAATGAACACCAAAGAGTGATTTGGAGCTGAAGAAAAGGTTCTGATAAACTCTGACTGAATGATATGAGTTGGAAATCAAGGAATTTGATTGAAGATAGACACAGAGACACGCAGAAAAGATCGTTTACTAAACGCGTTTTGAAAACTTTACTCACTGATATCATTAAATTATTTTTAATAATTTTGAGTTTTGGCAAAGATCACTCAACCAAAATAAATCATATGCAAGAGCATGAATGCACAACCATGTTGCTAAAACCTAGCTGGATTTTAACTTAATGAAAAATTTTAAGTTTCCTATGTTTTCATGAGCTCAAAAATACCAAATTAAATAATTTTACCTATATTTCAAAAGTAGCAAAATTTTGGGTGTTACAGGCGGCCGGTCCCAGGGGCGGCCGGTCCCCTAGTGGGGCCTCTCGGACCCAGTCTTCTCAAGCGATGCGTAGGACGGTTCCCTCAAGGCGGTTCCACCTGCTTTCATATTTGTTGGCGCCCGAACCGTCCTTGTTAGACTATAAAAGAGAGGGAGAGCTTCCCTCCAACACACACCATCATTTGGAGCCATTTACCTCACCTCTCACTTATATTCTTTATATTAGTTTTAGTATTAGAGCAAGGCAAGAGCTAGCAAGGAGAGTTTGTATCCTTGGGAGAAGAAGGAACACCTCGCACTACACCACAACACTAATTTTAGTGATGGATGATCTGACGGTATAAAGGGATATAGCGACCAACGATCTAACGCTGAAAAGTTATAGCGTCAGACTTCTGCTGCCGGTGTAAGTGCTGACGTTAAAAATCTTTAGCGTCAGATAGTACTTTTAGCGACAGATCGTCTAACGCGCTAAATATTTATAGCGACAAACAGTCTTATGGTTATTTTTAGCGTCGGAAGCCCTCTTACCAAGTTTACAGCGACAGATCATTCAACAGACAGTGTACTTATAGTGACAGATTGTTCAACAGAACAATTAAAATAGTAAAAAAATACCATTAGAAAATATTTAGCACATATCAAATCCACATTCAAGCTTAATATCCATTACACATAAGCACATCCATCACAGGGAGGTCACTACATAAATAGCATACAATCTTGTCTTGCACAATACATCATCCAACATATAGTCAGGCACCAAAAGCTTACATGAATGCACATCCATCAAGCATATAATAGTTTGTGTTTGATATACTAAGGTTTGTGCACACACAATCATTTCTAGGAACTAAAAAACCAAAAGGAAATCCATCAGGTTATGTGGAGAAACGTTTTCCAGAAACTCAAGCGAAAGGCTGCCCAACACTTCCTGAAAAAATAAAAGAAGCATGTAATTAAGCAATTGGAGAAAATATGTGAAGGTGTGTTGCAATTAAGTTTAATCAGCAAGTGTAGACATCTATTTTCTACAAACTACAGTTCATAGTGGGTGCACATAGACAATGCCTTTGTTGTTGCTCGTTTTTTATCAGTGGTGGAAGCTTACAAAATTGTTACATGGTGAATAGTTGCCAAGATTGCAGGTTTTTTATTTTCATTCCTTCTACTGCAGGTTATTTATTTCAGGAATAGTTCATTCATCATACTGCAGGTTTCTTATTTCAGGAGGTGGTAATTTTCATTACTCCTATTGTAGGTTTGTTATTTCAGGTACAGTTCATAATTGCCTTCCAAATATATTTCTATGTGCTGAATTAACTCATTAGATTTTTACAAGTGGTCACTAGGTCTGAATGTAAATTTAGGGACATACCTGCAGCACCCTTGAGAGATGTACCAGATACCTTCTTGCATAATTCCTTCTTCTTACATTCCTTTATTTATCACAGATATAGGTTTAATTAGCCACATTGGTCATGCATCACAGATCAAACCAAAATGAAAATTATGTCAAGTTTATTACTTTATTGCATGGCCATGCAATGCTCATCTTGAGAGCACTAGCCATATTCTGCACCTTGCCATAAGGTCGAGGCAGGATAGCATCCCTTGCCATCACAACATGAACTACCACTTCACAGTATTCTTTACCAAGAGGCTGGCCTCCTACCAGGGTGTTTGGATTAGTTGAAATGATTGTTCCCCTAGCCACAGGTAACTCAGATCTCAATATAGCAAATAATATTACATCTTTTCCAACCTGAAATAAATGATGCGCACATAAGAATTTTGAAGCAAGGAATGCATATGAAACCACAAAAGAATGCTGGAAGACAAGAAGATTACAAGGTTATTTGTTGATGTTGTCTTGTTTGTAGATAAACGGGCTGCATTATGTCTATGGGGGAGCAAGTTCTCATCAGTTCCAGCCTGAAGCAAAGATATACTCGTGAGAGCTGTAAAACATGGAAGATATTTAAAATCATAGAGAAACATTGCTTAGCATTGCAAGATTACATGTGTATCATTTGCAAAACGATTATCCATATCATTTGCCGGTGCAGTAGTCATGTTAATAGATGATCGGGCTACAGCAGGCCTAGGGGGAAGCAACCGCTGTTCCATTGCAACCTGAAATAAATGATGCACTCATAAGAACTATAAAGTGGTGAACAGATTTGAACTCACAAAGAGAAGCATTGCAGCAACACGGCAAGATTACATGTGTATCATTTGTTGGTGGAGTAGTCATGTTCCCAATTGATGGGGCTACAACAGGCCTAGAGGGTGTCAATCTCTCTGGCATTTCACCCTGAAATAAACAATGCACTCATGAGAAATGTAATGCAGGGAACATTTTCAAGATCAGAAACAAATACTTTGAAGGCCACAAGAAGATTACATCTGTATTATTTGCAAAGCAAGGACGAACATTTCTTGTTGTTGTAGTGTTCATAGCTGATCGGGCTGCATGGGGAAGCAAATTCTCTTCCTCTTCGTCATACTCATCATGTTCTTCATCCTCTACATTATTATCATATTCTTCATGCCGAGGTCCTTCAGGTGTCGGACTCTACACAAGAATCGAAATAATATTATTCATTGGCTGATAGTAGACAAATGTATGTGCACATTAAGACATGCAAAGAGATAATTTAGTTTGAGTTCTATACCGCGTACTGTCGTGAATTAGAGCCATGTTGTGACAGGCCTTCAACATTTGTCCTTTCTTGTGCCATTCTTTCCTCTTCCAATTCCACAATGCGTTGCTCAAGAGTTTTGTTCATACTTTCAGCTTTCTGTCGAGCCCAGATTTCCATTTGCATCCTTGTTGACATGAGTGCTTTGAGCCCTGGGGTACCAACCTCTTGGGGAGTTGGTCCCAGACCCAAAACACGAACACGTCCTCTTGGCTCCTTTGCTCCACAAACAGCAGCATACACATCGCCTTCTTGAATTGTTCTATCCTTCAACTCTGGTTGAGCTTCAACAATGGCTTTAAGCTCATCCTACAAAATATGTATAAGAAAAGTGTATAGAACATATCCATGTTTCTTTATTTGTGGGAAACTTACAATCGTTCCTGCTGCCTCCCTTAAAGGTACACCATTTTTTCTTGTATGTGTACTAATGTACAATTCATCTCTTCGAGGGGGCGTCCAAGTGCTTTACCCTACAAGTTAAGTAGCTATGTACCAATGAAAATGCACCAAAATAAAGTAGAAGTGATAAAAAAATAGTAAACACAGCAGCTAGCTGACAGTCATGAGATATATGCCAGAAAAATGATTCCTGAATGAAACCAACTTCAATACTGAAAAGAGTGAAAACCCTCCTGTACCAGATTATAACTATGGCACGCATGGCTAACGCTTCCAGATGTATGATGAACCCTCAACTTTGCACGATTTGCTTTTCCTCTTTCACTGCGAGCCTATGGTAGAAATCATTGAGATTTGCACATTCAAAAACAAGTAATAGAAAAGAGAGATTCATAAATACTATTCCTTACTTGACATTTAGGAGACCTCCAAAACTCAATAAGATTATTGATGTCATCATCGTTTCTTATATTTTTAAGTCTTTCCTTGAGTTGTTCATCTGTTAATGCTTCATCAAAATACTTCTCTTTTAAGTCTGCCTTGTAGTCCTTCCACTTCTTTGCAGCTGTATCCATGAACCATTTCTTGACAACCTCATCCAGATCATAGAATGCCTAATTTACCATTGAAAAGGAGCCATCAGATCATGTACAAATTGGATAACTTGCACAAGGGCAGACAAATGCTATACCTGCATGTCAGCCCAAACTTGAAGCTTCTTTACAAGGGGAACAGCCCTCCAATCATTATATCCAACTGGTAATTTCTTTCTCACTTGACAACCAATGACACTAGCAAACTTTCTAGAAGTTGGTCCTACAGGCTGTCCATATTCATTGATTTTTAGTTTGATTTTAGGCATGTCAGCTGGCCTTGAGAATATGTCATTCATTGTGGTGATTTTCCTTCCATTCCTCTTTTGAGTACCATTGTGCACATCTGTACATATGACAACATAAATGTGAGTATTTTCAGAAAATATCAGCATATGTTCTCAGAAATTGTAGCTACAAATTGCAAAAATTTTCTCAAAAATTTTCAGAAATACAATACCTTCATTGTCACATAAGAAGTCTCCAACTACTTCATAATCAAGATCATCTATAATCTGCTCATTTGCATTCTCAACATAATTTCTTTGTGGTCTTGGTCGCAAATTATGATGTTCAATGGCTGTATCACTTGTGTTACGAGTTCTCTACACGAAAATGCACATGACAATGCCAATTAGTATTTGTACTAGTTTAGAAATCGCTATTTCAAAAGAAATTATTCTTTCCAATACTATTTATGTCACCAGCAAGTGCAGGATAAATGGATACTACAACTACGACATTTGTTTGTCAATAATATGCAGTATTTTTTTTAGCAAATGTACATTCCTCACTGCTCTAGTTGTTACAATCCAACTGCACTTGTACAAGGCTAACCTTTATTCTTTTATTTAGTTGGGCAGGCTGGAGTTCAGCACTTAGCTGATGAAGACGAAGGGATTCCATTTTCTTCTGGTTTCTTTTAACTTGTTCCCATTTTTGCCTCTCATACTCAGTCATGTCCTCATCTTCATTACCTCTTCCTCTTGCGCTTGACATTTTGCCTCCTAAAAGGACACAAAGGAATTAGTAATCTGCATCTTGTATAAGTAATAATACAAACTGAAGGGAATAAACTTTTCAAGTAATCGATGAGGCAGTCACAAACTATATAAATAACACTTCTTTTTACGCTCTACAATTATACCATCTATGTCGGTCCTAAATGCGGGGACAACCCCATTAATAACATCCACAGTCACCTTGGCATTTAGATCAGGCAATGGCCGAACTAGTCCATTGCCATTATCTAGGTGTTCACTATCCAAATTATCCATATCATAGAAGTCTCTTGGTTTGGACTGATGAACAAAAACCCACTCAGAACCAGCATGTTCAGGAACATAGAAGACTTGCACTGCTTGTGATGCTAGTATGAAAGGCTCATCTGATAGTTTTTCACCAGTATTGAATAAATGTTTAAAGTTGACAGTGGTGACTCCAAACTGATCGGTTTTCACCCATTTGCCCCGCACACGGTTGTCAACCCAATCACACTTGAAAAGAACAATATTTCCTTTGTAATAGTTCAATTCAACTATCTCCTTTATAATGCCATAATAAGTCTTGTGTCCTATTATCACAGTATCATTATCGCCCCTCTGAAAGCATGTGGATTCTGCAACCAGAGCAACCCCACTATTTTGGACACACCTACCCACATCATAGGACTCAGTGTGAAAATCAAATCCATTTATTGTGTAGCTACTATATTTTTGCACACTCATGATTGGCGCCTTGGCTAAGATTTGTATCTCATCTGGTACTTCCTCACACATTTCTTCCACCTATGATTAGTAAGAAATATTATTATTAAGGTAAATGAGAAGTTCAACTTAGATAGCATGTGTTAAGTTCTCTTCCTACTTACATGCAACCTAAACCACTCATGAAAGCATTCATGCTGCATTCGGTTGATAGCTCGTTGGTTTCAAACACCAATTGAGGACAGATAGTGAGCATATTTTCTGCAAAGGTGAATTTATCATCTTATCGTGCAAGAGAATCTAAACATATTGTGTGAAGTAAAATAGATTACTTACTCCAAGTAAGGCCCTATATTTGCATAGTTGAACAAAACATATCTATGTGCTTGCAGCCAAGTCTTGTGGTCTAAACTCACTGTGCACTTCCCAGCTAAACCCCGACCAATGCTATCAAAGAAAGGGGTTATGGAATTTTCAGCTTGCTGCCCTTCAACATTTCTAAGTGTTCGGCTCTGTAAATAGTGTCCACATAGTGTAAGGCTCTCATAAAACATAGAACCCTCCATAATTGATCCATCTGGATGGCTTTTTGTACGAACATCACCTTTCAATCTCATCAAAAACCTATATACAAATATAACATAATAGGTTCGTCATGTTGTAAAAATAGTATGTATTTTTTGTACGTATGCAGCAATACCCTCATAGAAATTACCTCTCAACGGGCCACATGCTACAGAAATGTACTGGACCAGCTAGTCTTGCTTGGGCAGGAAGATGGACCATCAGATGTACCATTATGTCAAAAAAGGAGGGAAGGAATATAGTCTCCAGAAGGCTTAAGGTTTCAGCTATTTCAGCCTCTAGACTATCCATATCACTTGTGCGGAAGACGGGAGCACAAATGTTTTTGAAGAAATGACTAACACGTATCACTGCAGCACTAACTACTTCCGGCAATACTTTCCGCACAGCAAGTGGTAGTAAGTGTTGTAGAACGATGTGGCATTCATGACTCTTAAGCCCAAACACCTTTCTCTCATTGACATGAACATTGTGACGTATATCAGACGCATAGCCAGCAGGAAACTTTACCCCTTTCAGTACTTCACAAAATAATTTCTGCTCATCATTACTCATTGTATATGGTGCAGGTGGTAAATAAAATTGGTCTTCAACATCAACAGGGTGGAGATCACTTCTAATACCTAAAGCTTGAAGGTCCAAGCGAGAATTCAAATTATCCTTAGTTTTCCCATCGGTTCCCAAGAATGTATTAACAAAGCTCTCATACACATTTTTCCCTATGTGCATGACCTCAAAATTATGGCGCAGCATCAAATCTTTCCAATACGGAAGTTTAAACCAAATAGACCTCCTTTTAAAAATGACTAATGGCTCCCTTTTCTTGCGTTTCTTCCTTGCTGGTTTCTTTCCAGATGGATCCTTACCAAAAACTGTAAGGATATCTTTAGTACACTCCAACACTTCCTCCCCAGAGAGTGGAGTAGGTGCCTGCCTAAATTCAGTTGAACCAAACTTATCAACATCAAACCTAAATGGGTGGTTTTCGTCCAAAAACCTACGATGGCCCATATAGCAAGTCTTGCTGCCCTTACCAAGTCTATTTGAACAAGTATATGAGTGACAATCAGGACATGCCGCTTCACCAGCTGTGACACAACCAGATGCATAGCCTAGACCCGGGAAGTCTGTAATTGTCCACAAGACTGCTGCCCTTAATTGGAAGTACTCGCCCTTCGATGCATCATAAGTTCTAACCGCCTCGACAAACATATCAAACAAATCATTCACAAGTGGCTGGAGAAACACATCCATATCACTACCGGGAGCTTGTTTTCCAGGAATTAGCATAGAGAGTATAAAATTTGATTGCTTCATGCACATTGATGGTGGAAAATTGTAGGGAATACTTGTACCAGGCCAAATGCTATAGCTAATATCTTTGGTTCTATAAGGATTAAAACCATCAGTGGCAAATGCAAGACGTATGTTTCTACTTTCCTTAGCAAACTCAAGATGTTTAAGATCAAAGTCTTTCCATAGAGGAGAATCTGCAGGATGCCTAATAACATCATCTCTCGTTCTCTCCTCGTCATGCCATCTTGTTAGACTTGCTGTTTTAGAACATAGAAATAATCTTTGGAGCCTTTTCTTTATTGGAAAGTACCGAAGAACCTTCTTAGGAACCTTGTACACATGTTTCCCATCTAGACTCTTCCTAGCTGATTTCCAACGTGAAACCTTGCACTTTGGGCATGATTCAGATTTTTCATGTTCCTTCCAATATAGCATGCAATTATTTTCACAGGCATGAATACTAATGTACCCAAGTCCTATGGACTTAATCAATTTCTTAGTTTCATAGTAGTTTCTGGGTAGTGTTGAACCCTCAGGTAAGATATCAATAAATAGATCTAGCGTAAGGTCAAAACTTCTATCAGTCCATCCTCCAAGGAGCTTGATGTGAAGAAGCCTAATCAGGAAACGCAGTTTACTGTACTTCTTGCAATTAGGAAGTAATTCTTGACTATGGGCTTCTACCAACTTTTGGAGGTCGACTAGTTCTTTGGGAAGCTCAACGGAACTGTTGTCTTCGAAATCCCCTCTATCATCTAAACCACAAGCTAGGTCTCTAAGCAATGCAGATATGTCATCCTCTTCACTAGACTCTTCCACAGGATCAGCACCATCACCATTGTCAATATTTACATAAGAGGAACTAGCTTCCCCATGTAAATTCCAAGTTGTGTACCCTTTTAGAAACCCATCACATATCAAGTGCTCTCGTATATCACTTGAGTCTCTCCAAAATGAGTTAACACACTTGCTGCAAGGGCATAGTATCTTGTCTCCTACCGCTGAATTTCTAAATGCAAAAGCTAGGAAACTGTTGACCCCTTGTAAGTATGCCTCTGTGTGCCTAGTATCACTATTAATCCATGACTTATCCATGAGTCTTTGTGTGGATTGAGCGAATACCTGCAGTACTTGAATCTGTTGGGTGCAACTGCAAGCAATGAGAAGAAGACGTCGATGCAGCAGATCTAGAACTTGTTGGGTTTACTGGGCCAGCTCCACAATACTTTCACCTAGGTAGCTGAAATGAATCAGAGAGAATAAATCAACTATGCCTGCTTGTAACACCGGGAAACAGCAATCTCTTAATATACTAAATATATCAATATCATGGTAATTGTAGGATGATCTCTTGAACTTAGATGTACTGGATGTACTCAACTATAAGTGAAATGAAGCATGTTCATAAAGCATGGAAATTGATTTCTTCAGTAGCTAACTAAAAATGATGCCCATAGCTGCATGTGTGATATAGCCTCAAAACTGCTACCATAAATACATACATTCAGAATTCAATAGTTAATTTAGGACACAGATTTCTCAGGATGGTTGTCTAGTAAGAAAAAAATATAGGAGCCCCAACAAAATTCCCGGAATGGTTTCGGGCTTACAGTAAGAACAAGTATATAGACCCCTGATTATTTTTAGAATGGTTTCAGTAAGAAGGAAACATGGGAAGACAAAGCACAATCTACTATCTTTATATCTTTTGTCCATTAGGTGCCATTAATCTAACAGGAAAGACAAAGCAGAAACATAGAAAGGTTGAGTACAAGTATTACACCAGTGCAGCACTTAACCTGGAAAGGTTGAAATCATTAGCTTCTTTTATGAATGGCTTTCTAGCTTTGTTTACCATTATGGATTGTCAGCTACGGATTGGTTTTCTATTGCTTTGTTCACCATTATGGATTGGTTCACAGTCTGTGCAGCACTTGACCTGGAAATGCACTCGTGACTGCTAGAGCTATGGATTGGTTCTCAGTCCGTCAGCTGTTAGCTAAGCAAGATGATTTCTAGGCAAAAAATAAAAAATAAAAAAATAAAAAACGGCACCCACAAGCAACAGAGTAGGGGTCTATATACTAGCACTGAAAACTTGAGATATTACAGTACTGAAAATATAATTGGGGGCATGCAATCTAGATATTACAGTAGCACTGAAAACTTGAGATTATAGTAGCACAATAGAGCATTTCAGAATGAGTATGCGCTAGAAGGCAGGGAGTTTGGTGCCGCAGATCCACCAAATATAATTTGCAAAAAAAAACTGTTACACTGCCGCAGCTCACAAATCCACAACAAACTAATGGATGCACAGCTCAGGAAAAAAAATCTCAACTTTGGAACTCAGGATAGCGAAATAGATCCTGCAATTGATCCAATGGCTTGCTAACCGGGAAAAGAAAAGCAGTGATGTGATGTCCGATGGGAAGCCCACGGCCTCCAGGGACGTGCTCCACCGTTGCTTGCTCTAGGGGCCGTCGAGCGGGAGCTTGCTCTAGGATGGAGCGTGCTCCATCGTCAGCTTGCTACAGGAGCCGATGAGCCAGAACTTGCTCCACCGTCGCTTGCTCCAGGGATGGGGGCGAGCGGGAGGCAGAGGGCGACGGCGGGGCGGGACGGGGACAAGTGAGCGGCGACAAGGCAGGACAGGGATGGGCGAGGCTCGAGCAGGAGCTTGAGGGCGGCGGACGGCAGGAGAATCGCGCGGGTTGGGGGCGCGATTTGGGAGCACACCGGGTGGAGGCGAGCGGGGAATTTGGGACAGGAGAGGAGGGCGGCGGATTTGGGATTGATAAGAGGAGGTCTAGGGTTTAGTCATGGACCGGGCCAAAATTTGCGCGGGAGGTGAATGTGAGTAGCGCGTGAGTTGAGCTGGTGTGTGAGATGGGGCCCATTTATTTTTGGCGACAGATAGATGGACGGTATAACTCGTTTTAGCGTCACACAGTTACACTGCAAATATAAGTATCTATGGCGACAGATGATGGATCGTTAAATCCGAATTTAGCGTCGGACAATCTCTGGGAGATCTTTAGGGACAGATCCTCCATCGCCAAAAATAATTTTTAGCGTCAGATATCTGTCGTTATTGTGGTGTTGTGGTGTAGTGTCGGTATGAATACAACGCAGTTCTCTTCCAAGTTCAAGTTCTTATCTTATTTATATAGCAATGCATATGAACTAGAGTATAGTCTTGGTCATGTTATGATCATGATATATGAACTAGCGTATAGTTTATGTGTTATGTTCTTGATATGTTCATTGTTGTTCTTCATCGTTCATCGACTTAGTATGAATAGAGGAAGAACTAGGGATGAGGTGACGGTTCGTCGTGCCTTCTCGGTTGCTCTTAACCTAGCCTGTCACTCCGAAGGGGTGGGGTCCTAGGGGGTTAGGAGTTGTTTCCAAGTACGCGAGCATGGTGCTCGAGTATGCGGAGATCAGGGAATATGTCGGTATCCCACGGGCAGAGGGGTAGGTGGGCAGGTGGTGACAGCCTTGTCCATCCCCAGCACTCCCCCACGTTCGGATATTGGGTAGGAGTTCGTAAAGTCTCTATCGGCTGGCAGACCAGCTGCGGGGATCTCCCTGTCATCCCAGACCTAGTCCTGATACTAGACATGCTAGTTAGATGTTTACTAACAGTTCTTTGCATAGTTATATATGACCAATGCTTGCTCAATTAGATATATTCTTTTATTCTTTATTTCTCTTTTATCCTTGAGGTCGGCTCAGATGTGTGTCCACTATCTTTGAACTATGATTTACCCTTGCCTATGCTATGTCTACCCATGCATTCAATAAGTGATCATGTTTATGCCAAAGTTAGATGCATTCGTCCTGCCCTCCTACGGGAAATTATATATACGACACCCCTGAATACTCACGGGTTGAAATGCTACAATGATAGTTCCGTGCGCTTGCGGATTTATCAATACTGAGCTATCATGATTGGCATAACTAAGTACCATTACCTAAGGACTGTAATTCTTGTCGCATCCCAAGGCGTCGTGCTTCAGTTTTGCATATCGTAAGTAATGATGGTTGGGAAGGCCAATCAGGCACTTCTAACTGTTGTTACCAGACTACATTATCTTTGCCGATGCTGTTAAGGGCCAAGAGTTACCTTTCTGAAGTAATGGTGGTTAGGGATGTCAACACACGTTTCTAGTATCGTTGCTAGGGATGGGCTTTTAGTCTATCTTTAGTAATGACGCTAAGAAACGCCAACACCTGGCTGGAACATCTGCCCCCTCGACTGATCTTTGGCTGGAGTGATCTGGTCAAGATTTTCAGGGCAAACTTCCAGGGCACTTACGTGCTCCCTGGCAACTCCTGGGACCTGCGGAGCTGCAAGCAGAAGCCGGGCGAGTCCCTTAGGGACTACATCCGGCAATTCTCCAAGCAGTACAACGAGCTGCTCCAGGTCGCCGACTCCGACGTCGTCGGAGCCTTTGCTGCAGGGACGACCTGCAAAGAGCTAGTTCATGAGTTGGGGCGCCAAACCCCCACAAGCATCGCCGAGCTCATGAAAATAGCCCCCAGCTTCGCCTCGGGCGACGTGGCGGTGGGAGCCCTCTTCTCTGACCCCAAGGGCAAGTGGAAGGAGGAGGTCCCCGAGGGCTCCTCCTCCCGAGCCCCCAACAGTAAGAAGAAGAAGGGGAAGGGGAAGGCCCCTCCGCAAGGACCCCCTGGTCATGACTGCCGAGCCCAGGGCAAACCAGCCGCCCCGAGGCCGCTTCGATGAGATGCTCACCAAGCCGTGCCATTACCATAAGGGTCCGGTGAATCACACGCTCGGGGAGTGTGTGATGCTCAAGAAGCACTACGGGCGGCAGGCGTTCAAGGGCAACGCCGGCAAGAAGCCCGCAGAGGACAATGAGGACCAGGGAGGGAAGGATGATGAGTTCCCCCCGTCGACAAGTACCTCATGATCTTCGACGGGCCCGAAACCGCTCCCATGCCGTGCCAGCGAAAGCGCGAGCGTCGGGAGGTTTACTCCATCGGGCTAGCGACCCCCACGCTTCCTCGACTGGTCCCTCGACGCCATCACCTTGAGCCGGGATGATCCCCTGGACCACGTCCCATCGCCGAGGCGCTACCCGCTTGTCGTCGACCGCGTTGTCGGCAACACGTGGCTCACCAAGGTCCTCATCGACGGAGGCAGTGGCCTCAACATCCTGTACGCTGAGACCCTCGACTCGATGGGGATCAACCATTCTCTTCTCCGGGCAACGACATCCCCGTTCCACGGGATAGTGCCCAGGAAGAGCGTGCAACCAGTCGGACAGATCGACCTACCCGTCTACTTTGGGACTCCTGACAAATTCAGGAAGGAGACCATCACGTTCGAAGTGGTAGGCTTCCATGGCACCTACCACGCCATCCTCGGGAGGCCGTGCTACACCAAGTTCATGGTGGTCCCGAACTACACCTACCTCGAGCTCAAGATGCCGGGGCCCAAGGGGGTCATCACCGTCGGCGCCTCCTACCAGCACGCCTACCAGTGCGACGTTCAGTGCTGCGAATACGCCAACGCAATGGTGGAGTCCAAGGCCCTCATTGCCGACCTTGATGAGCTGGCCAAGGAGGTTCCTGACCCCAAGAAGGCCACGGGAACCTTCGAGCCCGTCGAAGGGGTGAAGGAGGTGCCCGTCAACCCCAGCTCCACCGATGGCAAGGTGCTGAAGATCAGCGCCACCCTCGAGCCAAAATAGGAAGTCTTGCTCGTCGACTTTCTCCGCAAGCACGCCGACGTGTTTGCTTGGAGTCCCTTGGACATGCCAGGCATCCCGAGAGAGGTCGCCGAGCACTCCTTGGACATCTGGGCCGGGTCCAAGCCGGTGAAGCAGCGCCTGCGCCGATTCGATGAGGAGAAGCGCCGGACCATCGGGGAGGAGGTGCAGAAGCTTTTGGCGGCCGGAATCATCAAGGAGGTCTTCCATCCAGAGTGGTTGGCTAATCCTGTCTTAGTTAAGAAAAGAATGGAAAATGGAGAATGTGTGTAGACTACACTAGTTTAAATAAAGCTTATCCTAAATATCCATTTCCATTACCTCGTATCGATCAAATAGTTGATTCCACTGCTAGTTGCGAACGACTTTGTTTTCTTGATGCTTATTCCGGTTGCCATCAAATCCGTATGAAAGAGTCCGATGAACTAGCGGCTTCTTTCATCACTCTCTTTGGCACGTATTGCAACGTAACCATGCCATTTGGCCTCAAAAACGCGGCGCGACTTACCAACGTTGCATGCTCGATGTTTTTAGGGACCTCATCCGGCGAACCGTTGAGACTTACGTAGACGATATTATGATAAAATCTAGGAAGGCAGATGACTTGGTAGCTGACCTAGAAGAGGCGTTCGAATGCCACAAAAAGAGAAACATAAAACTCAACCCCGAGAAATGCGTGTTTGGGGTCCCCCGGGGCATGCTGCTCGGTTTTATCGTTTCCGAGAGTGGCATTGAGGCCAACCCGGAAAAGATATCGGCCATCACACGGATAGGACCGATCTGCAACCTTAAAGGCATGCAAAAGCTGATGGGGTGTTTGGCAGCCCTAAGCCGGTTCATTTTGCAGCTCGGCGAAAAGGGGCTGCCTCTCTATTGGTTGCTGAAGAAAACCGAGCACTTCACCTGGACCTCCGAGGCCCAGGAAGCCCTTGATAGGCTTAAGACTTTGCTTTTGGAAGCTCCGGTGCTCGTGCCACCCATCAAAGCGGAGGACCTCCTGTTATACGTCACCGCCACTAACCAAGTTGTGAGTGCAGCGATCGTCGTAGAGCGGCGGGAGGAAGGGCTCGCACGCCCGGTCCAGCGGCCGGTCTACTTTATTAGCGAAGTCTTGTTCGAAACCAAGACATGCTACCCCTAGATCCAGAAGCTGGTGTATGCGATCGTCCCCGCTCGGCGCAAGCTGCGGCACTACTTCGAGTCCCACCCCGTGACCGTGGTATCATCCTTCCCCCTCGGGGAGGTGATCCAGAATTGGGAGACGACTGGGAGGATCGATAAATGAGCTATCGAGCTCATGGGCGATGGCATCACCTATGCGCCACGCAAGGCCATCAAGTCCCTAGTGCTGGCGGACTTTGTGGCGGAGTGGACCGAAACACAACTGCCACCGCTCCCGACCCAAGAGGAATATTGGGTCATGTACTTCGATGGGTCGATGATGAAGACTGGTGCCAGCGTGGGCATAGTCTTCGTCTCACCTCTCGGTGTCCGGCTCAAGTATTTGCTACGGCTGCACTTCACGGCTTCCAACAATGTGGCCGAGTACGAGGTTCTCGTCAATGGACTCCACATTGCCGTTGAACTGGGAATTAGGCGCCTCGAGGTTTGAGGAGATTCCTAGCTCATTGTGGACCAGGTGATGAAGGAGTCAACGTGCCACAACCCCAAGATGGCCGCCTACTACAAGCTGGTGTGGCTGCTTGAGGAAAAGTTTGACGGCCTCGAGCTCAATCACGTCGTGCGCAGGTACAACGAAGAGGCCCATGAGCTGGCAAAAATCGCGTCTGAAAGGGTCTCGGTCCCGACAGGCGTATTTGCCAATGATCTCTACGAGGCTTCGGTCAGCATTGATCCCTCGGGAGGCAAGGGAAACGAGATCCCCGAACCTCCGGGAGGGCTCGGAGCACATTCAAACCGCGGAAATCCCTTGGGGGCTGGCGACCCCTCAGGCAAAGAAGAGCTGCCCAGGACCGAGGTTGAAGCCGCCGACGATGAAGCCGAGGCAATGGAGATCGAAGCCGAGATGGATGACAACGAGCCAGATTGGCGCGAGCCATTGGTCAGTTGACTCGTCTGAGGGATTTTGCCCTCGGACAAGACCCAGGCTCGGTGATTGGTGCGCAAAACCAAGTCCTTCACAATGATCGATGGCGAGCTTTACCGGCGTAGTCCCTCCGGAGTCTTACAGTGCTGCATCCCCTTCAGTCAAGGCAAGCGCCTAGTCAAAGAGATACATGCTCGGGCCTGCGGTCATCAGGCCGCGCTAAGGACGCTCGTCGGCAATGCCTTTCGATAAGGCTTCTACTGGCCAACCGCTGTGACCGACGCCACCGAGGTAGTACGTTCCTGCGAAGGGTGCCAGTACTCGCTCGGCAAACCCATCTCCCGGCCCAAGCTCTCCAGACGATCCCCATCACTTGGCCTTTTGCCGTGTGGGGACTGGATCTTGTCGGGCCCCTCAAAAAAGTGCCCGAGGGCTTCACCCATATACTTGTCGCCATACAAGTTCTCGAAGTGGATCAAAGCTCGGCCGATTACCTAGATCAGCTCAACCCATGCAGTGTTGTTCTTCACCGACATCGTTCATCGATTTCGCATCCCGAACTCCATCATCACCGACAACGGAACGCAGTTCACCGGAAAGAAATTTCTGGCGTTTTGCGATGAACATCATATACGAGTGGATTGGGCGGTTGTTGGTATTTATTAAGTGCAAATAGAATATGGAAGATTCTACAAGCGCACAGAATACCATTGTTGCATTTTACCAGGAGTATTCCAGGTATCGTTATTTATATTTTACCACAGGGAAACAATGATTAAAGAAGTTTATAGTTCACCATCATGTATCTACTAACTAGTATAACTAATAGACTAAAGTAGGGGTAAACGATAAATGATAGGAGCTTATGCTTAAATGATATAGACACATAGGAGAATTCTATGATAAAAGAGTAGATAGCTAAAGTGAGAGGACAACGGGAGAGTTCAAGGTTCCTAAATACTTATCTATTACTGGGGTTCTATAATAACTGATTCAAGGTAAATAAAGCAATCAAACAATAACACTTCGGGACATCAGAACACTAGCCACGGAACGGGATGAGAATGGGACTAGAAAGTTTTGACTACGGTCCTACAATCATCAACCTACACGAGGTGGAATACGTCGGCCATCAGGGCTGTCACCTCCTGGAGCTACCACAACTATTCGTAAGGTTGAGCGCAATCTCAGATAACCTCTAGTCTAGACACCACGTCTACACTATTAATTACTACTCTAATCCCATATGAAAACTAGAGCACTCGATGCGAGCGGAGATCCTACGCCAAAGTATAACAACTATACTAACCAATCAAATTTGTGGCATAAAGTAAATAGAGAAGATAAATATATTAAAGCATAAGTCTTACAAAGATGAGATACAAAGATATACCAGACCCCTAAAGACTTCTCCAGAACCCTAGCATGGCTCCGCTCCCCCTAACTCTCAACTAAAACTAATCTACTACATTGGAGAGAGGTTATCCTTCAATGGGCACCTTTCCATCCAATCCCTAACTAGAGAATATGAATTATAATAATGAAAGGGATGGAGTCTAGGGGGTCCCTAGGGCTGTATATATAGTGGCGCCTGGCCTCCTCTCCACCTTGGGCAAGGGATATGGTACTAAGCCTTTGCACCATGTGCACATAGGCATTAATGGGCCAAATTCTGATTTAGGCCCAATTAATCCCGCAGCTTTTAATTAATCCCGCAGCTTAGGTTTTAGAATCTTCCAGTGTTTATAAAATCCATATCTCTTTATTTCGGACTCCAAAAATAGCAAACCATAGGTCCGTTTCGATCGTCTCGACGAACTCTATGCAATGGTGAATTCCAATTCCTCATTTGAGATACTTTTAATCGGTGAAAAATTGAATATCCCTTCATACCCTGCAAAACAAGTGAGAACACCGAAACTCGTGAAACTTGTTAGAATCAAACCCTATAACTGTTGTGGATTGTTTTATGCCCTTGATTCATGTTTAGTTGATGGGTAAAAATGAGCAATAACTATCATCAACAAGTTCCCCCAAGCTTACCCTTTGCTAGTCCCTTAGCAAAGCCAAACTTAGCGTATATCAAAAGTTATAATTATTCCTCACAAGTATTCAGTTTTAAACCAAGAAGTACTTAAGGATTAGAGTAGACCAAGCTAACCTTCAGACTTACCTGTATTACCTTTACCATGGAGCTTGTAGCTTTCTCTTGAGTCTTGGGTAATTGAAGGATAGAATGTCTAAGTTAAACACTATGTCTCAAGCTCTGTTGTTCAACTCTTATCCTGGAGCTTTTGTAAGTTTTCAAAATAAAACTAAAAGTTTCCTTTGTATGACTTTCTCAAGTCTCTCAATATATGATATTTGTGGATCCTCACCAAGGCAATAGTGATGCATGCCTTCTCTTTTTCTCTCACCCTATAACTAATGGCTTATGTGGAGCTCATGGGCAAGGAGTCAGCTCATACATACTTACAATGAATATATTGTAAAGTCAAACAATGGATCCAAAGGAACAAGTCATACAATCAAATAAAAATGTGCATGTGTGTGGATGTGAGATGGTACATGGATATATATGGTGGCTAATCCTAATTCTACTCGTTTGCTCCTTGAGACATCTCTCTCTTTTTCAAACACTAGGGAATTGTGTTGCAGGACAACATGGGCTATCTTTCTTTTTTTTCTTCTTTTTTTCAGGCGGGCATCAGAGTACTCATTGTTTTGATAAATTCAGACACTTGTCCATTTTTACCTCTCAGGCGGGCATCTTTGTACCCATTGTTTTCTCTCATCTCACTCATTTGCAAAGACACATGCCTCTTCCCTACAACAATACTTCCCTTTTTCTTTTTTCTTTTCTTTTGAGAGATAGCAACAAAAACTTTAGAGCATTGATCTGGGGTAACCAATGGGATATTTTTAGTGTTCACTCCTAGTGTAGGAGTAGAACATTTTTAGGTGGATCTAGATGGAATATGTGGAATGTGGATGCGCCCACTCGGATATGAGTAGTGCATTATGGGTGGAGTGCATCTGTTCTTCATTGTAAAAGCATGACAAGTTTCTAAGGTATCAACAAAGCTTGACTAAACTCAAAACAAAGCAAATAGCATATAATGTGTATGTTTTTCTAATCTAGCATGTTTAGCTGTGATAGGATTATAAAGCTCTTGTCATACAGGAACTCATCATGTGGTTTTAAGGATTTTCAAAATAAATCTCTAGAATTCAAGTATCACTAGGAACAAGATAAATGGCAGCTCAAATTTTGCATATCATATCCCTCAATTATTTAGACTTAGATCAAGCATTTGCTACCCACAAGTTTCAGATTCAAAGTAAATCTTCAAGTTAAAATGGTTGCGTCTAAAACTTGGGATGACTCACGGTTGTAAACTAAGTTGGTATGAGGAATCATGGTGAGGTGCTACTTATCAAATTCCTGAGCATGGTTTATATCTAGTCTGAGCAAAATTATTGTAAGCACTCTCTTTTTATTTTATTCAAACACACTAACTAACCTAAACACTATTTATTTGGTTTTCAAATTTTATTTCACTAGCTAACTCACACGAAAAGCATTATGATACAATAATAAGGATGGGAAACTTATACTTAGCTGGATTTAAATGGAGGGTGCCCTCCCTCAAGCAGGATATTGACGAGGTCTTTGATGTTATAAGTTGAGTGATCCTTATGGGAGCAGGTGTACCGGCAGCGTAAGGGCGTCGGGTTGACTAGCTCTCTGTAAAACTCAATTGCCAACAAGAATACCAAATCTCATGGAGAGGGGTTAGGTTAATACCACTCCATGGTAAGTGATTAATTTTATATTTCCAGTAGAAGTTTCCTAGTTGGGTGGACCTTCATGTGCCCACATATTTTTGGGTTTTTTTCTAAAAAGTGTGGACCTTCATGTGCCCACATATTTTTGGTATTTTATGACTTTATAAAACAGACTCAATAATCGCGTAGGTATAGTTACTTGATAATTAGGGGATGCTCCTTCCCCAAGCTAGATGTTTGCAATACTTGGTGTTGATGATCTTTAGAGTGGGCTTACCAGCGGCAATTTGGTGGGCGCCACTGATGGACTCTCTCCTCAAACATAGTGTTATCCTGCATAATTATACTCCAACAAGAAAACCAAAACTCGAGGCTCGAATATGTTAAGGGGTTAGCGGTCAGCCAATAAGTAATTGATTATTCTCTGAGTTTATTTTAATTGACAGATTCTAGCAGGATTCTCTTTTTTGGGTTTTCTAACTTTCTTATGTAACAATCAAATATGTATGCATGCTATATATTTTTATGCCACCATGGTGAATATTCATTCTCATGGGGCTTAAGATTTGCATAATGCAAGAAAGTAAATACAAATGCTATTATTATTTTTTTATTTATTATATTTTGTATGCCACCATAGCGAATATTCTATAAGTTTATTCACATGGGGCTTTAAAGTTTCATGATGCAGTAAAAAAGGCAATAAAGATTTTTCTCTTTTTTTATATATGCATAAAGATGAATATGCTAAACTAAAATTACTAATGTAAATTATGAATACTAATTAATTAGATAACTACCATGTTACCTTATGGCAAGGGTGCGGAATTTAAAGTCTACCAACAGGACTTTCTTTTCCACTCTTGTGTATCTCTCCGTCTTAAAGATGGAGGTCTTGATGGTTGCACCTCTGGTGATGGTGATGTTACTTTTGTTCTTTTCTTGGCTAGCAGGTTGAAGTAGAGCATTAATAGTGGAAGCTGGTAGCATCTTGCTCAGCATGCATGTTCACAGAACTTTCACTTATAGAATTTTGGGAATTAACAAATTTGCTTAAAGTGTTGTCCTGTTTGCAAAACCAAGGTAGAGATCAAGTGCATGGGCTCTGCTGGTGGAAAAACACTAATAGAACCGAATCTATTTCTTTATTTATTCTTCTCTAGCCTTAGGCATATTGAACAATACAAAGTTGATGTTACATAATTTGTTTTACTCATGACATGAGTGGTAAGATCAGACGATTAAACATTAATGTTGCATTTAAGTTCATATGGCAGAAAAGATTTAAATTGTTTAACCAATGGAATGGTTGTCTATCTCTGCATAATATATAAATTTTTACATGAGTATGACTATCATCTTTCAAAGATAGAATGCAATGTTTTAGTACATTTGGTTAAGATTGAGACCAAAAGAATGATGCCATGAATAATCTTAAAGGACAAAGCATGTTGAGTTAATTAGGTTAATCAATTAAAGATGTAACTCTAATATATTTGTATCTTTATTTATCCGCATTCCAACATGAACAGGAAAATAGTGACCTCTTACCTTAAGATATTACCTTCATTATTACAACGTGATGGCACTAATTAATGAAGGGTAGATGATTGTTGGTCCTTTCCTTCTCTTACATCTTGAGTTATTCATGAGCATCTTGTCTCCTTTGTTGCTTATCCTTTTTGCCATCTTTTGATTCTTTGATCTTATGATACCTTGTCAAGTTCTTCCATCCATAATAAATGAGTTATGTCTTCCTCTGCAAAGTTATTGAAGTTCAGCATGTGCCCTGTCTCATCTCTGATTTGAATTTATCTCGTGACTTACCTAAATTAAATTGGAAGTTTTCTGCAAGGGTTAGGCCAACAAAATATCCAATGTCTACTACAGCATACGAGCGGCTCAAAAATCAACCTAAACACCACGTCCAATTTGACTTAGGAATACATTTTAACCTAAACACCACGCTTAATTCAAAAAGCCTTTGAAAGTAAAATCATTACACCTCTTAGTTCGGAAATCAAACTAAACACCTTGTCTAATTATGATTTCAGAAAACAGTTTAAACTAAGCACCATGCCTAATTTTAAAAGGTGTATGAAATTTCTCCAAACCATAAGTATACTATAGCGAACAAAGGTAACATGAAAGTTTATAGAGAGTTATGCAAACAGAGATGAAAGAGCATGATCATTGATTAACAATTTGAACATGGGTTGATAAGGTAGAGACAACCAATACTAGCAGCATAAGATTTTCTAAATAAGCCCATTCCCCCAAGCTTGAATTTTGCAAGGCAAAGCTAAGTTTGGACGGATTAATGTTGCATGATGATTGGTTGGACATACCTAATGATGTCATCCTTCTACTTCAAGCCTGGAATGGTTAGTGACAAAAAATATCCGAGGGAATATTTTTATAATTATAATTCTATGCTCAATTCTCAAGGGTATTACATCAAGAGGTACAGGCTCATGTTATTTTTCAAGAGTGGTTATTTTAGGACACAAAGTTCTTCTTGGGAGACCTTCTAATTATTACACTTTTAGTTAATAAATTTAGATTAAAAACCTTTGAAAGTAAGATTAAACACTCCTAAACTAGGCACCATACTTCATTTAAGAGATGTATGAAATTATTCCAGCCATAAACTATAGTAAGTAAAGGTAACATGAAAGCATTATAAGGATTTATTCAAATAGAGATGAAATAGTATGATCATAGTGAGGTATATATTTTTTCTTTTCAATATGCAAGTGATATGGATGTATGAAAAAACTAAACATGCTATGGATTTGATATGAGGGAATATAAACTAAATGGTGTGGATGCATGGATTAAAATAAATATGCAATGAGATGCAAGAATTAAAAGATAACTACTCAAAAGTTTAAAGTCCATGAGCAAGACTTTCACCTTCTTGATCACACTTACCATGACTTGTGTGCAGCACAGCCTCTATATTCGTCACTTAAGATGTGATTTGAATTATTGTGACAACAACCTCCTTCTCCAATCTACACAGGGTTAGAAAGAAATATATAAGTGTGCAAACCTGTGAGATGGCAGGGTTCCATTATTGATGAATCTTGAATGTTCAATCACCCTAGGCTCTTCAATGTATCTTCTTGTCTTGTGGAAACTTGCCGGAAGGTCAAAACGGCTTCTGTTGTCATGTCTTATTCCCTAACTCAACAGAATAGGGGTAATCCTACTAAATCTAGTAGTACACTAAATTAGCAGACATCAAGATCACTATAAAACTCTTATGCCAATTGCTTCCCCGGCAACGGCGCCAAAAATGCTTGTTGGTATTTATTAAGTGCAAATAGAATATGGAAGATTCCGCAAGCGCACAGAATACCATTGTAGCATTTTACCGGGAGTATTCTAGGTATCATTATTTATATTTTACCACAGGGAAACAATGATTAAAGAAGTTTATAGTTCACCATCATGTATCTACTAACTAGTATAACTAATAGACTAAAGTAGGGGTAAACGATAAATGATAGGAGTTATGCTTAAATGATATAGACACATAGGAGAATTCTATGATAAAAGAGTAGATA
Organism: Eremochloa ophiuroides; assembly: GCA_038502445.1. Classification (NCBI taxonomy): domain Eukaryota; kingdom Viridiplantae; phylum Streptophyta; class Magnoliopsida; order Poales; family Poaceae; genus Eremochloa; species Eremochloa ophiuroides. Next base: position 60,893,887 of record JAHLJS010000003.1, on the reverse strand, counting down.
GCTAAAGTGAGAGGACAACGGGAGAGTTCAAGGTTCCTAAATACTTATCTATTACTGGGGTTCTATAATAACTGATTCATGGTAAATAAAACAATCACACAATAACACTTCGGGACATCAGAATACAAGCCACGGAACAGGATGAGAATGGTACTAGGAAGTTCTGACTACGGTCCTACAATCATCAACCAACATGAGGTGGGATACGTCGGCCATCAGGGCTGTCACCTCCTGGGGCTACCACAACTATTCGTAAGGTTGAGCGCAATCTCAGGTAGACACCACGTCTACCCTATTAATTACTACTCTAATCCCATATGAAAACTAGAGCACTCGATGCGAGCAGAGATCCTATGCCAAAGTATAACAACTATACTAACCAATCAAATTCAAGGCATAAAGTAAATAGAGAAGGTAAATATATTAAAGCATAAGTCTTACAAAGATGAGATACAAAGATATACGAGACCCCTGAAGACTTCTCCAGAACCCGAGCATGGCTCCGCTCCCCCTAACTCTCAACTAGAATTAATCTACTACATTGGAGAGAGAGGTTATCCTTCAATGTGCACTTCTCCATCCAATCCCTAACCAGAGAATATGAATTATAATAATGAAAGGGATGGAGTCTAGGGGGTCCATGGGGCTGTATATATAGGGGCGCCTGGCCTCCTCTCCACCTTGGGCAAGCGATATGGTACTAAGCCTTTCCACCATGTGCACATAGGCATTAATGGGTCAAATTCTGATTTAGGTCCAATTAATCCCGCAGCTCAGGTTCTATAATCTTCCAGTGTTTATAAAATCCATATCTCTTTATTCTGGACTCCAAAAATAGCAAACCATAGGTCCGTTTCGATCGTCTCGACGAACTCTATGCAATGGTGAACTCCAATTCCTCATTTGAGATACTTTTAATCGGTGAAAAATTGAATATCCCTTCATACCCTGCAAAACAAGTAAGAACACCAAAACTCGTGAAACTTGTTAGAATCAATCCCTATAACTATGTTGTGGATTGTTTTATGCCCTTGATTCATGTTTAGTTGATGGGTAAAAATGAGCAATAACTATTGTCAATAGCAGTGGTAGCTCACCTAAGGACGAACGGCCAGGTGGAGCGTGCCAACGGCATGATCCTCCTGGGCCTCAAGCCGAGAATTTTCAACAGGTTAAACAAATTCGGTAAAAGGTGGCTGACCGAGCTCCCGTGGTGATATGGAGCCTAAGGACCATGCCGAGCTGAGCCTCACGCCATTCTTCCTGGTCTATGGCGCCGAGGCTGTGCTCCCCACGGATTTGGAGTACGGCGCCCCGAAGGTCAAAGCCTACGACGAACAAGGCAATCAGACCTCTCGGGAGGACGCGCTGGACCAAGTCGACGATGCCCGAGACATCGCCCTACTACACTCGGCCAAGTACCAGCAATCCCTACGTAGGTACCATGCCCGGTGCATCTGAGGCCGAGCCTTCAGCATAGGCGACCTGGTGCTGCGGCTCAGGCAGGACAACAAGGGACGCCACAAGCTAACACCACCGTGGGAAGGGCCATTCGTCATCGCCGAGTTGCTGCGCCCTGGAACATACAAGCTGGCAAACGAGAAAGGCGAAGTCTACGACAACGTTTGGAACATTGAACAGTTATGTCACTTCTATCCCTAAGATTCCGAGCATTGTATATTTTGTAGATCTTGAAATCAATAAAAGACTCGACTTCTCCCTTTTCGTATGATTTTAAGATTTCACCCGAACCCACCCTCGGGAACGGATGAACTCATGTATTACTATATAGCCAAAAAGCGAGGATCGGCCTCCCACGGGGGCTAGGACGGGGGGAAGCTCCGGATAACTCCGAGCCTCAACGAATTCGAAACCCGAAATTTCAAAATCTATTGAAATTTTTTACCTCCCGAGCTCACTTCTTATCTAAACCAAACACAAGCTTATAAGTCTTAGACGAGCAAAAGAAATCCCAGAGGGCAGAGCCGGCCGAGCCGCGAGACCGCCTACGCCTCTGGGATACGGCACCTCCACTCGCCACTCTACACCTAAAGGTAACTTGAGCTCAAAAAGGTACTTATAAGAATGGCGTTGGCGTAGGGAGAAGGCTCGGCGGAATCGATCAAACCTTTTTTTCTAAGCCTTCGCCCTACCGAAATCCCTAGGACAACAGTCGCGTCTACGCCGTTAAAGCTACGACGCCCAAAAAAGTCTCCCGAGGCTCGATGGCCCGGGCTCAGGGTTGGCAGGGAAAACGCTTAAGAAAAAATGCCAAGAGCGAAAACGAACTAAAAAACAAGCGTGCAGCAAATATTTACATAAATATTAAGGCCATGAAGGGCCGCATGTTTGTTTCTCATAAATCTCTCCTCAAAATGGGCACGATGGCCTAGCTTTTTTACTCCAGGTCCAGGGGGGAGCTTCATATCTTCCTCAAAAAGGGCCGCCAGTGCCGTCCCGGGGACCGCCATCGAGCCGATCAGCGTGAAGAGCTCGTCGTCAGAGGCCTCGAGGAAACCCTCACTGACGGCGTCAGTGTCGAAGTTCTCATAGTGAGACTTCGCCACCGCGAGCGTCTTCTAAACGCCCGTCAGGTGAGCTTCTTTGAGTTGATCGCCCACCCTCCCGTGTAGGGCTTCTAGACGGCTCCTGAGCGAGCTCCCTAAAGGCTCTCCGTCGGTGCTGAGGGCGTCACACAATGTGCGCACGACCTTCTGCAGGTCCTGATGATCGGCGACCTTGGCGTCGTGGGCGGCGTTGAGGGCGGCAATGGTCCCCTGCGCACTGACGGCCTCCACCTTCAAAGCTGCGGCGACAAGTCGATTAAGCGAAGGAGATGAAATACGACAGACGAACAAGACGAACGAAAGGTAAAAAGGTAAGGCTTACCTTCAACCTCCTCCCACGCTTTCCTCGCCTCTTCTCGGACAGCGTCGACCTCGCCCACCGCCTGGTTCAGAGCCACCTGGGAGCGGTCCAAATCCAACAACGGGACGCCAACAACGGGCTCCTTCTCAGCGGCAAGTGTCCGCACGGCATCCCGCTCCCAAACGGCCTTGGCCAGGGCAACCTCCAGCTGCTGGACACGCTCCTCCAGGGGAGCGACTCGGCCCCGAGCCTCCGCGACCTCGACCTTCAAGCAGTCACGGTCAAGGGTGAGGTCGGCCAGCTGAGCAGTCGTGCGGGTGAGCTTCTCCTGGGAACGAGCGAGGGCCTAGCCTTTGAGCTCCAGCTCCTTCCCGAGGCCAAGGCCTTGACGAAGGAAGTAGGACTTCTCACTGGAGCCAAGGCCGTCTCCCCGGCGGCGGCCGCAGCCACAACAACCACGGGAGAAGGGACCACCTCCGGCGCCACCAAGCCCTCGGACGGACGGGTCTTCGCCGAGGGAGCTTCCTCAGTCGCCAGGCGGCCTTCCTCTCTAGCAGTGCTCCGGGCCTGCACCTTCAGGATCTTCAGGTGTGAAACCGGGAGTGTCGACCCCGGACACTTCCTGGAACAAGATAGGGAGGAATGTGCGCTCGCGACACGAAGAACAAAAATCGATAAGGGAGTGATTGGAAAAATGACCTACCCAGTTTTGGGGATTGCTGTCTTCTTCGCTGCCCCGACGCTCGGTGGAGCAACAGGCCCGGCGGACGACGTGGGCCGCGTCGCCGGTGGAGGGTTTGGAAGCACCTTGACCTCGCGGTCGATCCCGCCTTGAGATGCCCCTACCGGTGGGGGCCCCGTCTGGCCACCGGGGGTCGTCTCGGTGTCGTTGTCCCTCGGCGGGGATGCCCTGGTTTGGCCTAGACCCTAGGTCGAGGTCCGGCGTCCTGGTGTCAACCAGCTCTGACGCGGGCGGCGTCCTCTCCCCGCTCCCTCTGGCCTCAGTCATCACGGCAACCAGCGACACGTCGGGGGAAGGGTTCGCTTGAATAGGGACCCTTGGGCCCCATCACCAGCTGCGGTCGAAGGAGCGTCCTTCGCTGCCTCGGGCACCGGGCCTGAGCCCGTTCTCGACCCCTCCGACGGGCCCTCGCGGCCACTGGTTGGCGGAGCACCGGCCCCGACAGTCTCACCACCCGAGGCCGCGCCTCCGGACGCGGCCTCCGACAACTTGGCACGGGGGCTCGGGCTACGTTCCCCGGCACTTCCGATGACGGGACCGACATAGGAGCCTTCCCCGGCTCGTCGGCGCCCACCGCGGCCGTTGTGGCCACTACAAGCCGGGTGTCATCGCTGCCACCACCACCATCATCATCTTCTTCTTCTTCTTTTTCCTCGGAGGGGGATTCCTCCTCCGGCTCCCCAGCCTCCCGCTGGCGGCGGCGAAGCTGGGCGAGCCTTTGGGTCTCACGAGCCAGTCTCCTCCTTTTTGTGGTTTTCTTGTCCTTCTCCGCCTTCTGCCGCTCGCCCCGGATACGGTTCTAGGCCCGTAGGGCGGCGTCCTCCGGGACGGGGGGCAGAGAGGGCCTTCCCTCCCTCGAAAGGCCCTACGCCAAGAGGGGAAGAAAGATCAGAAAGAGAAGAGAAAAGTGGACAACTAATGGAAAGAAAGATGCTCACCAGCGAGATGTATCCCGAGCGAGGGCGCATGGCCACCCTCTTCAGCTCGTCCCAAGTGGGATGACCGCCTACCGTGTACTTCACATGGCGCATGATCTCATCGGGGCTGATCCCCTGAGTCAACATCGCCGTCCCCTCCCTCGGCGCCCCTTCTACCATCTCGTACAAACCCAGCCGAGGCTCCATCAGGGGCAGCACCGTCTGCGCGTGGAAGTGCGCCACCACTCCGGCCGCCGTCAAGCCCCGGTCCCGTAGCGTTTGCAACGCGACGAGATAGGGATCCAGGTGCTTGGCGTTCCACGACAGACACCCCCACTTCTGCCACAGAATGAGGGCGGAGATCACCTTTCCCGTGTACTCGGGAAAGGCACCATCATCGTTGCGCAGGTAGAACCAGCCAGTCGTGCCACCCCTTGTTGGAGGAATGGGCCTTGGAAGCGATGTAGTCGGCGGAGCGCAGCGAGAAGTTACTGCCTCCGGCGCTCACAACCTTCCGCGGGTTCTTCGTGCCGAATGACTTGGTATACGAATCGACGCGGAAGAGGTACCGCCAAAGGTCCTAGTGCGGCATCACCTCAAGGTAGCCCTCGCAAACGGCGGCAAAGATCACCACCTGCGAGATGGAGTTGGGGGTGAGGTTGTGCAGCTCCAGCTCGTCGGAGAAGAAGAGCGCCCGGCAGAACCGGCTCGGCGGCGACCCGAGCCCCCGCTCGTGGAAGGCGACGAAGCTGACCACGTACCTCGCGAGGGGACACGGCTCCTGGTGGTCGCGTGATGGTACGATCCACTCCGGGCGCTGCGGGTCGGTGCGGTGGCGCAGGAGCCCCAGCGTCACGAGATGCTCAAGCTGTTCCTCCGTCACCGAGGATGGGAGCCAAGGCTCCACCTCGAGTGGGGCGGCGGCAGCGGCGGCGGCATCAGAAGGTGCTGGAGCGGTGTTGACATCTACTAACGTCGCCAAATATAACTATATAACTTTTAATGCGAGAGGTGAGATTAGAAGATGAATAGTAATTAATTAACTTGTCGTTAGCAACTAGCCACTTTTCTATTACCAACATTCTTATGCAAGAACTAGGTTGTCATCCCTAATTAATAATGCTAAGAATAAATAAAAGATTCATATATTAATCTATGTGACTAGGCAGAAATAAATATAAATAATATAAACTAAGATCAATTCTGCAAGCGGACAAGATAATTATACCATTGTATCATTTTACCTAGCGGGTTCTACCAGGTTGTCGATTTACATTTATACCACTGGGAAGGACTAGGATAAACTACAAATCTATTATATTGATAGTGATGGTATACAATGGATTAGGGACATTACCGATGTCATTTACTCTACTCATAACAGGTAGAGGTTACAAGGTAAATAAAGATAAAGGTGATAAGTATGATCAAGCATCATAAATAAAAGATAATCATCAGAGCACTTCTATAGTCATAGTAATAGCTAGCCAATGGATAAACTAAGGAATTAATATCAAAGATAATTCTATAACTACATCAATGAATAACTCTAATTAGTGCAATTACATCTATCAATCATTGTTAGACTAATCCTATATTATGATCACATGCAAAGGGCATCATCTAGGAAGGATGTGAAACAGAGTCATCATCCAACTTCGCGACCGTTCCTGCTGGCCTACGTACGGGGGGTGGACTACAGAGGACTCAACGCAGCTGTCACCTACGCGATCTACCACACGACCTGGCACATCAGGGTGCACTCGCAGATAAACAAGATACCTAGACACCACGTCTACATATCGTTCATCATCTATCCATCGTATGCATGAATAAACGCTATACGAGCAATTACATGAATTCAATAAGATCAAACCAACTATACTAAATATATAATCAAAGTAGACAAAGACTATTGTAATCAAGAACATATGAACTATTAAGAACAATGTTTCCCTAATCATAATTAAGAATACAATAATAGAGAAAGAACTAGAATTATACCGAACTCCGCGCTCCAGACAGATGTCGGGGCTCCAGATCCGCCGAAGAACTAGAACTCCTCTACTCTCTAATCTAATTAGGCTAGAACTATGAACTAGGAGGCTCTTGATGAACTAGGAGGCTCTTGATGGCTTGAGGACTTGATGCCTTGAATGAATGATGGGTTGATACCTCCAGGAGGGTCTGCCCCTTTATTTATAGCCTGGTGGGATGCACGTGCGCCGTAGGATCAAACCGACTTGAAACAAGGGCTGAGATGACTCCATAGAGGTGGTGGAAGAAGACTCCAGAAGATGGGCCAAAACCCTAGCAGGGGGGCGCCGGCCGGCCCCACCCTGGTGGGTCTCGGGCCCCGGTGCTTCGGGTGTGTTCCAGATGCTTCTAATGTTCTCGTGATGATGTTTCCTTGGCGATTAAGTTACGTGGTAATCATGCTCTTTAACCCTTCTTTTATGCTTTTCTGGAATAGCCCCTGAAAAATACAGATCATGCAAAACTCATGGAAACTGTCAGTTAAAACCCTAGACTAGTGTGTATTCATGTATCTTTTGGTGTCTAAAGTTCTAATAAAAGTTGACGTTATCCACCGTCAACAAGCAGCCATGGCAAGAGGGAAAGGGCGCGAAAAGAAGAAAACGGCGGTGACGGCAAGGGCGACGAACTGGCGAAAAGCTCAAGACGACGGAGACAAGGAGGCAAAAGGCGAACGGCTGCGACCAATGGTTAAGATAAAAAGAAAAAAGGGGCGATTTTTACTTATATACCTGATCAGCGAACCGAAGCAGATGCGGTGAATCCGCCGCATTAACTGCGCGGGCCCTACCACGACACTCTGCATCGCCGCCGGCCTCGCGCACGCAACCGTCCTGTCTACCCCGAACCGTCGCGTCCGCCAGGCTTCTCTCCTCAAAAGGTGTGTCGAATCATTACGCTAACCTCCTCGATTCTGCCGATACTCTCCTTCTCGACGAAGGAACCCCGGGCTCGGGCGCCCGTTACGTTCCCAGGGGATCGAAGACTGGCCCACTGAGGCTCGAACAGTCGCCCCAGGGATATCGAGTTAGGGACAGCTAGTGGGTGGACCACCAAACGGTCAGTATCCCAACGCCCGAACATCAGAAGGGACACCCCGTGCTGTGTCCAAGTCCCAGCAGTGAGTCGATAACGTGGGATCCCCTCGGGGGAGGCATCAGGCCCTCGGGACCCGTCGAAGGGACCCGAGAACCACGAATCGACCCTCGGGAAATATTTGGAGTGTGCTCGGCCACTAGCCGACCCCAACGAACTGGGCACAGACCTCCACTTGGACAAACCCGCTTGTAGCTCACCGGAAACGCCGACCCACGCCCGCCGTGGAAAGTCGAGCATGACCAAACCTTCCTCTTCTCGAAGAAGAGCGCGAGGGTCAAACTAACGAAAAAGAACCCGATTGACCCCCGATACGAAAACAGAGGCTCGGGGGCTCTCCTTGTGCCTTGACAGGATGAAGGACACTCCCAGACCAGCCGTCTACCCGTGGCAGAGGCTCGGGGGCTCCAGCACCAGAAAACTCCTACCAAGGGACGGATCGTCAGCAAGCAAGAAGGCAGCCGAGATTTTGCAAGAATGATTTCAAGCCCTTGAAGGGATACACCATCCCTTCATGGCCTCGGGGGCTACACCCGACGGATGCGCTCGCGCACACCCACTGGATAAAATAACCAAACCTTACCAACATGACAGGAGAAACTAACTTGAGCCTCTGGAGGAGTGCCTTCACTCCACCCGGGTATGGGGTACCCAACTCCGATGCAAAAGACACACTTCCCAAATGAAGCTTGGCCCAAGAAAGAGCCAGCCAAGGCCCATGCGGAAGAGTTCCACACGGCCCACGATGGAGCCGAGCAGAAACAAACTACCTCCCCCAGGCGTGCGGACCCCTCGGGAGAAATCCTCCGATTCGCTCGAACTTCCACGACAGGGCTCGTGAAAGCAGGACCCTTGGGCGACACCGTCCGATTCGCCCGAGCCCCCCGCTATATGCAATCCCCTCGGGCTCACCTCTCTGGTTCGCCCGAGCCCTGTCGACGTCAGCAGAGCAATCTTGCCAGCCAAGGGACCTCTCCGACCACTTTACAAGCACGGTCCTATCAAGTGGGCCCCTTGACGCAACTGCGCCCCGCACGCGCACGTCTGCCGTACCAACTGCCATATCTCCTCTGACGACCTAAGTGATGGTGCCACTCCCCCCGCACCGCCACAGGGACAGTCAACCGTAGGACGCCCTGTGCTGACGAAGTGATTCTCCAACTACGACAGCGACGGCCCATACCCCAGTCGTACGTACGGCCCCAGGAAAGGGGGAACAACGGCCGTCCAGCCAACCCGGGGGAATGGGCAAGGCTTACGACCGGGCTCACCTACCCCTTGGAAAGTATCGCACGTGGAAGGGGAATGCGCCCGAGGGAGGACACTCCCACCGCTCCGTCCCGTCTCGCCCCCGACGGCATCAAGGACTCCTGAACCTCGGGAGTCAATACTCAAAGGTCAACCCGTCTTCTCGTTGCGCTGTGCAGGGTCGGATGCGACGTCATGACGTAGCGCCACGCAGCAAACCATGCCCCGCACTGTGCGCCACCTTAGAACTCACCAATCGAACAGTGGAAGATCAGTCGAATGATCGAGGCTATACCTTCGAGGCACCAAGACGAGGTCGTGGCTGACGACAAGCACCGGTCACCATGGTCTCCACTAGCCGAGTACTATAACCACAGCAAAACACATGTAATTTTAGCCTCTCCCTTATAACTATAAAAGGGAAAGCAGAGGCCGATCTCAGAGAGACTTCGCGTCGCCACAACACCCTACTACCACAAGAGCACACACACACATACACGTACGCACAAGAGACTTGGGAAGTCCTCTCCCTCTCTCGCCTAGGTTTGTAACCCTCTACTTCAAGCACCCCTGTGCAAGACAACACGACTCGACTCGCACTGGACGTAGGGCATTTCTGGCCCGAACCAGTATAATACATGTGTTCCCTCTTGCACACCACCCGTGGTTTCAACCGCAAATCATAAGTTTACTCGCCGATGTTAGCACCCGCTAATCTTAACACCAACATAATTATTAACAAACTAGGTTTTATCAATTATCAAAACCAAGCATGAGCTTTCAATGCGGCAAAGAAATGTTACATCAAATAGCGTCTACCGTGCATACGCCAGGGGCGTAAATAGTAACAAGAACTACTATCAGAGAAACTATTAGAGACTATATACCGGTCTACCGTATTTTATTTGGTGATCAAAGCCGATAGCCCTGTTTACATGCACTTTAAAATTCAAAAAAGCCATCACATTTCGATGCGCCCGTACATACATGGAGCATTAAATATATATGAAAATTTTACATATTTACATAGTTTATATGTAAATCATGAGATAAATCTTTTAAATCTACTTAATTATGATTAAATATTTATCGTAGAAAATTGCTTGCTACTACCGTGTCAACGGGCCTCCATATACCCGTACCGGTGTTTTATTTACTGCGGGGCGTAAATAGTGAAGTACACTGTAGATTCGCTGCAGTCACTGCCGCAACACGCCAACACTCAGCGGATGCCATGTTTCGATGTCTGTAGCCAGCGGATGCCATGTTTCGATGTCTGTAGCCCGCAGGATGCCATGTTTCGAAGGCTGTAGCCTGCCCTGACGCATGCACGTTCATTTCTCGCGTTTCTCACGCACATAGAGGTGACAAGTCAGGCAGGTGAAGACTCCTGTCGTCGCCGAAGTAAGGGGTGTTTGACCCTAATTTTTCAATAAATGTCTAAAATGATCTAAGTGAATTAAAAAAATTCACCTCACAAAACATTTCACGAAGCTATCAAATTAATTTTAATTTCTATCAACATTTAATGCTCTATACATATTTTAAAATATTATTATGACAGAACTTTTGGTGTTTGGACTCTGTTCGCTTGAACTTATCGTTCATCGTCAGCCAACTATTCAGCAGTGTTTTTCTCTTACAACAATCAGCCAGCCAGTCGTACAATCCTATCAGCCAAACAGAGCCTTGGTGGTAAATCTAAACATGGCCTAAAAATTAAATATCATTTTCGATTTATATATCATAAGTTTGACTCAATTTATAAAAGCTATATGTAATATTTCTATCTCTAAATAAATTTATTAAAAAACTATATTCAAATGTTTTCTCAATAATATTAATTATATATCATAAACATTAATATTTTAAAATAAATTTAGTTAAAGAGTTTTTTCAGAAAAAACTATAATTATTTTGAAACGGAGGTTAAGTATAAAAAGTGGTAGTAATTTTCTCCGTATCGACGGCCTCGTAGATTGTAGTGGCAGTTGTTGGCAAGGTAGCTATCCAGCATAGAGAGCAAAAAAATTATAGAACATAGATATAAGTCAAAAATCATATGTACATGAACTAACATACATGATATGATGTATAGGTAGATAATAAAAGAAAATGTATGTGATTGAATAAAAGTTATATTATAAATACTATGCATTACGATAATATATTCTATATATAGTGTCTTTAAAAATTGATATGTATAAAAACTATGTCTAATTTCTAATATTGGGATTGCTCTTGAAGGTATGTTGTTTTTATTTATCAAGAAATAACTTCGACTAAATATATATTAAAAATATATTAATATTTATGGTATATAATTAATATTATTAGAAAGATCTTTGGATCTACTATTTTAATAAATTTATTTGTGGATATAAATATTATACGTATTTATAAATTGACTTAAACTTATGGGTATGCTAAAACGTTATTAGAAAGAACTTATAGTAAAACTGCAGATAACGTATTTTGGTGTCACGAATTTTGCATCCTTGACTAACCAGTCAGTCAGTAACCGGTTATTACGATTGAACGAGCTTACTTTCGATTATTTTTATTATATGTAAAACTCGGTTTACCTTTCTCCCAACTTTATCATATAGTACAGTACTACGGAGTAGGAACTTTGCTAAAGTGAAGAAAAGTCGAAGGTACTCGGCGCCTCCTGTTCTTATCATGTAGGAGTACAGGCTAACTGTTACTGCCACGTTGTCTCAGCGCATGCATGGAGTGAGTATTCATCAACCCATGTCCAACTTTAGCAAAACCAAAAAGTAATGTGCCCTAATCATCTCATCCGACAGGCCACTACGCCCTCCTCGATCTCGCAATGGCATCAACACTTTCACCACGATTTTTCACCAGGCTTGTAATCAACGAAGCCGCCATGAGAAAACAAAAGTTCCACCCTCCTCTCTTATCGGACAGAAAGATAAGATAAATCTCTAATAAAAGAATTGATATGGAGACATACAAATCCTAACAACCATATATGTACTACTTAATAGAAATTTAGGGCGCGTTTGGCACCGCTCGCCCAGTTTCAGCTTCACCTGACACAAACACTATAGTGAGCACTGTAGGCGCAGCCCAGGAGGATATGGTCCAAGGTCTCGGCATCCTGATCGCATAAGATGCAGGTGTTGGAGTCCTGCAGGCCGTGGCGGAACCTGCGATCTGCAGTCAAAAAAAAAAACCTGAGAAAATTTTCTCATTACAACGGTATCATATCTACCTTAATGTCGCCATAAAAAAGTCTATATTATCATGTCGACTAAGTTTTGGTGCCGTACTTATCGTCATCATCTTCATCGGAGCCACCGTGAATAAATCGACAATTCCACTCTGCACCCTTGTCATCGCCGAACAGGAGAAAAAGAGATATATAAATCTCTAATGTCAGAAAACTTATCATACAGAGACTTAGGCTCTGTTCGCTTGAGCTTATAAATAGCTTATGCGGGTTTTTTTTTATCTCTAGAACAGTATTCTTCTATCACAAGAAATAAGCTGAAGAGACTTAAATTCTAGAGACACTTATTGAAAATGCTAGATCTTCCCTTCCTTCTGCTTCCGGCCGGCGAGACGTTGGAAGGGAAGTGAGGAGACCGGCGGTGGTGGATTGGAGAGGCGGTGGCCGGGGGCGGGCGAGGCGCGAGAGTTGCCGTAGAGGCTCTATCTTCGTGTGGAGGCTTTATCTTGCTTATAAGGCATTAAAATTGTTGATGCCATTACTACCAGGCCCACTACGCCCTCGATCTCTCTAGTAGAGTCAGCATTGTACTACTAGCAATAACAGTTTCACCACGCTTTTTAACCATGCCTGCCTGGCTGTAAATAAATATGAGCCCGGGTGTCGTCGCACGAGCACGGCTATAAATAACCCCACGGCCCTGAACAAACCCAAGCAAGCGAAGCAGTAACATTGACCAGTTAACCACACCCACCCACACTCTCATGGCGCCTTCCAAGCCCTCCTCGTCGGCGGCGGCCCTGCTCCTCGTGGCGGCGGCGTTGGCCATGCTCGCCGCGTCGTCGACGGCAGACGACCTGACGCACAGCAACTGCGTGAAGAACAAGAAGGTGACGGTGCAGAACCTGTGCGCGCACGACGTGACGGTGACGGAGGAGCCGCTGGCGGGGTGCCCGCAGCTGTTCAACGGCGCGTACACGCTGCACCCGCACAGCCACGCCGAGTTCCCCGTGTGCTGGTGGACGGGCCGCCTGCACGCCGGCGCCGACGCCGCCGCCGTGGAGTTCCACGTCGGCGTCGACGGCGGGTCCTTCTACCTCGCCCCGAACCAGCAGCCGGCGCAGCGCGTCCCGGTCTCCGTCACGCCGCACGGTTCGCCGCTGCAGGGCCACTGCCCCGCCGTCGGGTGCGCCATCGAGGGCCGCTGCTCCGTCCACCAGGTGCCCAGCGGCAACTGCCGCAACGTCCAGGAGATGAAGATCATCTACTGCAACCCGCACGTCTGATCAGATCATCGTCTTAATCGTCTGCTCCGGCCGTCTCCATTGTTGTTATGCATGTGTGGTGAACCGTCCGGTGATGTCGTCGTCGTCGTGCTCAATAATAATCGCATCCTTGTTACGTCTTTAGTTAGTTTAGCCGGCCGTTTAATTTGCTTGCTTATTAGCCTCGCTCTCTCCATTGTAGGAAAATATTGTATTAGGGGTAATCGCATGCATGCAGTGCAGATTGTTGCTCAGTTCTGCACTGCACTGCACGTGGTAGTGTCAGGTGTGTCGTCGTCACGTGGTAGTGTCAGGTGTGTCGTCGTCCTGTGTTTGTGGGCAGAGTAGTCTGAGGATCGAGATGCGCGTCTCTCTGTTCGTGTTCACTCTCACCGTGCTCAATAATTCAAGTTTATTTTATACCAAACGATGCGTCTTTGGTCTTTCCATGCATAGCACGGCTCTGTTCGCTTCAACTTTAAACCCTTTATTTTTTTAGTCTTTTATAGTATTTTTTTCTTATAAAAAATCAACATAGCGTTTATTTTCATCGATTTTCAGCTTCAGCGAACAGAGTCTTAATGTCTGCTTTTTAATGAATTACGGAGTACTCCCTCCGTCTCAATATAATTTACTTTTTTTTTACTTTTGCACTTAAAAAATTTAAGCAAATAATAAAGTAAATAAATTATTAGTAAAGTATTTCTAATGACAAACTAATTTATAACAAAATAAATAATATTTATATAAAATTTTTAAATAAGACGAACTGTTAAATGTGAAGTCCAAAAGTCAACAAAGTAAGTTATATTAAAACAGAGGAAGTACTCCGTGCTCTAGGGATAAACCAATGTACTTTTAAAATGGTTAATGCAAAAAGTAAAAAACATCAGGTTTATTTTGAAACGGAGCAGGTACTGCTAACTCCTTCCTCCGTCTCAAACAATGCAACAATACAGTGTATTATTCATTAGAATCTTCATGTGAATATTTCATTACAAACTTAGTTAAACGTGAAACATTAAACCATAGTTACTTTTTTTTTTCTGGTACGAGGGGGTACTAGGCACGGGCGTCCCTAGGGTACTGCAATCGCAGCAAGGATGAGATCGTTTACTCGAAAGAAAAAGGATGGATACGTTACCTGGATACGGCCTAAAAACTAACTTTTGATGTCTGTTCGTCATAGTATTGCATTTACGCGCACGCAAGGACGTGGGTGAATTCATGTTGTCCTCTTCTGTGGAAACGATTTTCAGATGCTACATGAATTCACCCATGGCTTAAGAAGTGAAACCGGTCTGAAAAAAATGTTTTCGCAGCTCTGTATAATCCTGATTAAAGGCATAGTACTCCTAACAACAAGCATTCCAAGAAAACACAGATAAGAAAAAAAAAAAGTCCACATTACAGGCATCATTACCCGTGGAGCACTCTTTCTTAAAAGCCACGCCTACACCATGGCATCTCAAAAGCCACACCTATATATCATGGCATCAATATCCATATCCTACGCAGCCGAGGAGTTTCTAGTTTACTTTGAAAATTATCTATGTTGATTTTATTTTTAAATTAAATTTATTTGCTATTAATGAAAGACATTCCCCCTTCGACTTGATTCCAAGTTGGATTTCAAATTTAAATGATATAATAAATAAACTTAAACAAAGTTTTCGAAGAGCTCGTTACCCACTCCTTGCGCAGGATCACCGAGTACATGAGTTTGTGACCATCCCTGCTGCGACAAACACATTCATCGGTTAATAGTAATCCCGTATCGGCGAACACATTCATCGGTTTAATAGTATCCCGTATCGGCGTACAAAATGAGCAAGAGTACCTATGCATAGATGGAATCAAATACGCACATAGTACTGTAGTACTATGTCTGTATTCGATGCCTTGGCACACTTTGTCGCCATGTCGGCAGTGAGATACCAATGCATGCTGTTCCATTGCGTGATCTGTACTGTAGTACTCTCGGACTCCAAGGCCATCCAATCCAACGTGGGCATCCAATCAAACCTTAGACTGCGTTTAGTTTGGAAGTTTTATAAAGGTTTGTAACTAGTAGCACTTTTATTTGTATTTGATAATTTTGTCTAATCATGATCTAAGTAGACTCAAAAGATTCATCTCGAGATAGCCAGACAAAAAGTACAAGCATGCAACAGGTGCTACTTCATTTAGTGTTCCGTATAGACGGAAAGTACAATCGATGTGATTGAGAGAAAGAAGGAAATTTTGTGAACTAAACGTGGCTAAAAATATTTAGTGGTAAACAATGATGCCGTTTCCGTAGGCCCCATCATTTTTTATTATAATCCTGCGGGGCCAATCGGGGCCCATCGGGAAACAATGATGCTGTTTTCGTTAGGCTGGCCTTGCTGGGCCACGTTGGTTGGGTTTGTCAAGTCCTTATTTTGGGCCGTCAGAAGTTCCAATCCACTTTATGGTTATGGGTGTTGTTTGGTTTGTTAACTGCAGGCAGCTTGGGCCAGGTTAGCCTTTATTAAATCCTGAGCTCTAGCTGCTATTTCATATTCAGAGCACTGTCATGTAGTATTCCAGAGACTAATATTCAGAGTAGTGTACATTGAACAGTACATATTCAGAGAACATGTATGCAGCACGCTGGAGCTCTTTGCGCAACGAGGTCTGCAGCTATGGAAGCAGCTGCAGCCGAAAGTGCCTGAGGTGCGGCCCTGCCTCCCGTTAAGGAGTCTCACC
This sequence comes from Eremochloa ophiuroides, assembly GCA_038502445.1. Classification (NCBI taxonomy): domain Eukaryota; kingdom Viridiplantae; phylum Streptophyta; class Magnoliopsida; order Poales; family Poaceae; genus Eremochloa; species Eremochloa ophiuroides. The sequence continues at coordinate 60,877,786 of JAHLJS010000003.1, read as the reverse complement.
GGCGATGATGGTGGCGGAGGTTCGGCCATGGCGGCAGCAGGTTCGATGGAGGCATGGCGACGCAGAGAATGCCGATGATGTCACGAGCATGGTTATTAGTTTGTATTCGTGGGATGACAATGGCCCTCAAGCACCAACTAAACTTTGACTGGCTAATTTTAGCTATGATGTATCCAAACACCCCATAGCTAAACCTAGCTAAAGTTTAGCTAGAGGCTAAAATGTACACAATTCAATTAGCTGTTTCAACCTAGCTAAAAGGTCTAAATGACCAAACTATCCCCAACTAAAGTTTAGTTAGAGTATCTAAACACATTCAGTTAAAGTTTAGCTATCTAAATAATAGTATTAATGAGGGGTAGCATGGTCAAGATTTTGAATTAGCTAGAGCATCCAAACACCCCACCTAAAGTGATCTTTAGCTAGCTAAATTTTACCTCTATTAATTAGCTAGCTAAATTTTAGTTATGGTGCTTCCAAACAAGCCCAATGGTGCGGCAATGGTGCACAAGGCTTTGGACGTCCCTCTCACATAGAAACGATCTCATTCCGCGATCCTAATTCGATGGACCTTCGCATATTATCGAGAGAGATGATTTATCATGATCATATTAGTCTTTTGTCTTTGACACAATTCAGGCTCTGTTCGCTCGAGTTGATAAGGTGAGTTGATTTCGGCTGTTGCTGATTTTTTTGAGAGGAAAACACTGTTCCAGAACTGAAAAATAAGCGCTTTTTAGACGAAGCGGGCCTCGGCTTTGTCAAAAGTTGATTAGACAATCACGACGACATCAGGATCAGACCTTCCATATCCGCAACCTTTGCTTTAACCCTTTTTCTCGGTACAAGCAAGGTATATATGCCAAAAGCTACTACGGCATGGCCGTAAGCGTTTTCATTCATCGTCACATTCAGATGCATCTCATCAGGCGTGTTTTGTGGATTTTGAATTACTCGGTTCATAACAGATCTGAAAACAATTATTTTGCGTCACTGCTAATTTCCGGAGTACACGCGCGTCGAAGCCAAAGCTAATAACAAACAAACACTTGCATGTAGCAAAACAACGCATCACAATTCAGGATTCAACGAACGAAGCGAGGAGGCCAATGGAGCAGGACGGCTCGATCTGTCTAGCTGTCGTGGACGACGGAGCGGATGACCATCTCGGCTTCTGCGGCGGCGCCGGTGACTATGGTCGCCTGGCAGAAGACGATCTTGAGCTCCCCGGGCGCGCGGCAGCTCTGCGGCACGGGCTCGACGTCGGTGGGCGTGGTCCGGGTGAGCGGGCACCGGCTCTTGAAGTACTCCGGCGGGCCGAGGCACGCGACGCCCTCGGCGGCGCGCTGCGGGGGAGGGCAGTCGCAGTTGAGGTCGACGGGGCAGCCGAGCGCCGGGCACTGCCCGCCGCCGGCGACCGCCTGCGGGCTGACGACGACGGGCACGTTGAAGCCGTCGACGAGGCTCACGCTATAGGCGGCCTGGTCCAGGCTCCCGCCGTCGTGGACGGTCACCTGCACGACGGTGGCCGGCGGCGCGGCGCCCGTCCAGCAGCCGGACGCGGCGGCGTCGCAGCCCGTGCGCGCCGCGACGCGGCCGGCCCAGAAGGTTGGCGGGAACGAGAGCGACAGCAGCGCGTTGGGGTCCAGCCGCGCCGTGTTGTCGGAGATGGAGGGGAGGCCCGAGTTCGGGGTCACCAGCGGCCACACCGGGTGAGGGCACAGGTTGTGGATCGTCAGCGTGGTTGCCGTCGTGGCGCCGGCGCCGGCGGCGAGGAGAACAGCAACGAGGACCAGGGCTCTGGCCATCGCCTTCAGTCTGCTAGTTCGCTATAGCTGATCGTGTTGTTAGGCGTGTGAGTTTGTGATGACAATGACAAAACCCTGGCTTTGGCTTTTATAGGCGAGCGTAGTGATGTGACGACGACATCCATGACTATTACTAGGGTCAAGCTGGAGAAAACATCCTTAATGCTAGTACTCGCTGTTGTTTTCAATATTGTCCTACAATAGCTAGGATCGACAAGCTTTGATTTAATATAAAAGAAAAGGGAAGGAAAAAGAGGAGCATAGCAGCAGACAACTTGAGGAAATGGACAGAGATAAAAGCAAGAGAACAAGTAGCATTCTCGAACACACCTTTACCACTTTACACTTTGCTGAACTGAAGGCATTTTTTTGTTGTATTTTCATCTTTGCTTTCATTTGAATCCATGTTTGGCATTTTCGTTGTGTTCACAAGATTTCACGTTTAGATAAAGTTGAGAACTAAACGCACAGCAACTTGCTTATATGCTCTGAAACGGAGCACCGGCCAATAACGAGTGGATCAATGACATTTCACCATGGTATTCCCATATGCTCAACAAATGATATGATATGTTGGTAGCAGGAGGCAGATCTCCACGCCATAGTACAATTCATAATCCACATCCAACTCAATTGCCTCTGCCCCCCGCAAAAAAACCAGCTCAAAGGCCTGTATAACTCTGTTTCTTCACCTGTCCAGCTCCTGATAAACCGAAATGGAGCAGCATGTATGTCGATTACCAAAAACAAGGTGTAAAAAAAGCACAAACACCCGCTGCTCCGATAACACCCGGAAATAAACCAATGCACGCACGGACTTGACTTTTACAAATAGCGTGCAGTAGCAGACCAGACGGGACACAAGTTTTGCCCCCCAATAACTCTTACAAAACATACCGACCAAGAATGAAATGCAAAGACAATGCAAGTGGATAAAGGGAAAAGAATGCTACCTACTGCCAGCAAGGAGGAGTATGTCTGACATAAATGGACTTGGCCACCCTTATCGATACAAAAATAATCCTGTGACAATGTGTTCGAGCCCGCTCTTACTTACTGGGCAGCAGTAAGCAACTGGGCCTTTGTCCCAAATGATCCAACCAGAGTTCGATGCATGAGATGAATGCAGGGGGGGAATGATAGGCCACGGATCATAGGCATGCCATGCAGATGAAACTGTCAGCATGTCATGCGACAATAGAAGCTCATCTCACCTCCAATAAGAAATGAAGGTGCAGATGCCTTTAGCAAAAGTTAGCAGGTGGCCAACTTGAACCCTCTGTTCTCACAGAAGCGGGAAGCACGGGTTGACACATGTACTGATGCATGAGTTAGTGAGGACCCTCCGACTCTGCGTAAAGATATTGGACTTCTCCGAGGAGCAGGTCTGGACATGATGCAATCAACGACCCAGACATGATGACATGTGGATGAATGCAGGTGCAGACTCGAGACTCAGTGTAGCATCAACCTGAAACTGCACGGCTGATTGCTATCCTCGCCCAATCGGCAGATTCTTTCACCAAAGGATCATCTGATGCCAAGCATTCCTCTAAAAATGCCTGGCTTGAGGTGGATTGATTGATCAAAGGGCCAGCATGGACACCCAATGTGTCTGCCAAGTCACCCAAGACACCTATTGCAGTCTTCATCACAGTATCATCCCTGCAAAATAGGTATAACATCATATAAAGCATTAAGTCAACAAAACAAATGACACAAGTTACGCAGCAAAGGTAAAGAACCAGAGTGTGAAGTTTGACATACATATCCTTTCCATTGTACAGAGCATCAAGGAACTGAATAATATGTGGAGCATATGGCATCAGTAGTTGTGTCTTAGGTGAACTCTTAAATCCTTGCAGGATACCAGAGTAGGCTTCCAAGATTCCATTCCTTAGCTGGTTGGTGTAGTCGAGCATCTCGTCATCAGTTGCAGTGGTATGGGCCGACAAATCAGCAGCACTTTGAAGCATAGGCATTGCATAGATCAAATACTTTTCGAAGTTCTCACCAATTGCCAGCGCAATATCACCAAAGCACGAAAATATTGGTGGTTTGACAGATCTGTGTAACTGGTTACTGGACAGGTCCTTCAGGAGCTGGGTCATGATGCCATCACAGAAGGGTAAAATTTTGTCTTCCAGTGCTCTACAGAGGTCACCAACCACGCCCACGGTAATGGCACACACCTGATACTCCTCAAAGTTCTGAAGTCCCATCTCCAAATACTGATAAAATTGTGCCATGTACTTTGCAAAGTTTGGACCAGCTGCATATGCCAATGCACCAATAGCAAGCATAGCCTCCTCGTGCACTGTAGCATTTCGACATGCAAAAACTCTCAAAAACAGATCCATCATCTGATCAGCATATTGCAAGAAAGAGTACTTAGTTGACTCCATCCCTCCCAACTTTTGGATAATGACCTGCAAGCAACCACAAAGGAGGCCCTGCAGTTCGCTCCTCTTCTCCCTCTCATCAGTTGACAGCTTTTCCGCTTCAAGTGTCTGATGGAGCTCCACCATGATAACAGGTACTAACTGCATAACAATAGGGGCCGTCTCCTCAGTGGAGCATCTGACAACTTCATTTAGGGTCTCATATGCTGCTGTTCGCAGCCGAGATTCTCCAGCATCCTCCCTGTGAGTGACCATAAGAAGATTCTGAACAATATCTTGAAAGAAAGGGGATAGTGGGGATGCAGATCCAGCATCAACATAGCCTTGTGCAAGGAAATAGAGGGCTCCACATGCCTTTTCAGCCACATTTGGAACATCCTTCATGCTGTGAAGCAGCACAGTAAGTATTTGCTGACAATTCTCGGCCGTGATGATAGGAGGAGTTTCTAGTGCTGAACCATGAAGGAACTCAAAAATTCTCCCAAGGGTCCAAGCAGTTGTGTCCTTTACATGGTTATTTGGATCCTTCATCAGCGCAGACAGCATGAATCCCAATGCAACATTAACAAGAGGAGCCAGTTTATCAGCTGATGGGCCCTCCAAGATAGAGCCAAAGGCATATGTTGCAGCCTCTCTTTGTCTCCACTCAGACTTGGTTATGTTCTCCTCCACGAAAGGCATTACAAGCGGAACAATGTCATCACCAACTGTCCTTGCCACCAGGCCCAAACAAGTTCCACCAGCCATTGCAAGATTCCAAGCACCCTCATCCAAGTCTTGGTCTTCCTCTTGCTTGAGGAGAGTTTCCAACAACATCGGGACTAAGGCAGGAAGAGCCTGCTTGATAAAGTAGAAGCAAGGAACATCAGAATCAGCTGTAAACTCACTGCTGTACTCATCCAGAATGTCAATTTCCTCGTCACAAATGGAACTCCAGAATTCAATAGCCTGGAGTGCAACTGCCTCCTCATCTCCCCTCACAGCCTTTGCAGTTATATTAAATATATCCTGCATGTATGTTGCCAGCTTATCATAATAAGTAGATGAGATAGCCACCAAGCACTCAAAGGCAGCCTGCCTTATCTTCACCTCCGGAGACTGTGTTGCTTCACAAACTACTCTCATGATATAGTCACGCTCCATGTCATTAGAGAAGTTAACCTGAGCAAAGCCCAAAGCATTATACAATGCCCGTGTAGCTGCAAGCCTCACATCAGAGTTTGCCTCAGAAGCATTCATACCCTGAACAACAGCTGTAAGTATTTTATTGACTTGGTCTTGGTCAACAGCATCTGGAGAAACTTCCTCACATAAATAGCCAAGTGTCTCAAGTGTTGCTTGCTTGACATTTGGCTGGACCTGATGTATGTTACCAAGCAATGATCCTATAAGCTCTGGCCATTGCTTCTGCGGAATCTCAATACCGGCAACCTTGGCAATAACTTGGGAAGCAGTGGATCTGGCACTCGCAATAGGAGATGTGAGAGTTTGCAGCAGCAATCCTTTAATTTGTGCCTTGGCACCAGCATCCAGTGCCAGCCATCTCTGGAAAAGCTCATTCTTCCTGTGCTGCTCCTTTGCATCCAGTGCATTCTTAAGAATCAAGCCTGCTAACCTGCGGCTCTCCTCAGGTTTCTCTTCATTGGCCAACTCGCTTGAGAGGGACAGCAAGAATCCAGGGAGGTTCTGATCCTGGAACTGCTTGAGGCTTTCTTCAGCATGCTTCCTAATTGCACCATCAGCAGATTGCGCACTTAAGAGAACCTGAGTAATGTCGAGTGACATATTGACTCTGTAAATGTCAAAACAGGGAAGAATCAGAACAAATTAGTAAATGAAACCATAAGCACAAGCAAAGGATAATTTAATCCGTCCAATACAAATTAAGCAACAATAGAAGTGCTCTGATTGTAAAGCCTAACAAACACCAAACTGCTCAAACAAGACATATCACGTACCAAATTGTTATATAATGTAAAGTTAGACAAATAGAGTCTCATTATTGCTAGGCATATCAGTGCCAAACAGTGAAAGCATGCTCTGTATTGTCGTCACCACGAAATATGGTAATTCATAAGTAAGCATACCCACACAAATTGGAGAAATAATAACATGTCAGGAAAGCATGATAGATTCTTATAGTAGTCCAATAACAGAATCAAAATGCCATATGGACAATAATGAGCCAGTACTAGTCATCAATGAACATGTAACCCCCCCGGCACACAAGATCATAGACATATTAGCAGTATAACAAGTCAAGAACTTAATACACTTTGGCATGAATCTTATTCAGCTCGCCACAATAAACAAGAACTGACGACATTCAGATTGCTGCATGTATTTCATGGCCCTACAATCTATCAAAAGGGCAGAACCAGTGCCGGAGGGTCCCACATCAGTGGGTTCTGGGTTAGGGAAAAAACTGAGGCAAGCCTTCCCCCCCACAAAATCTGCAGAGAGACTGCTTCAAAAATCAAACCCATGACCTGGTCCCTTTTTCAGAATTTAGCAGATGGCACTACCACAAGTAACCGAACAAGGGCACTCAGAAACCGAACAGTAGTACTCCGAAGGAGCTATGTCATACACAGGAACTGCAACGAAAACGGTAAGAATAGCAAGTAAGTTCATGTGTCAGATTCACTAGAAACAATCAACTATACAAAGTGAGTGAGTGTTAGGAATAGCAGGTGGAAGTTCATGAGACAGGTTCAGTAGAAACAATCAACTACACAGAGTGAGTGAGTGCTAGGAATAGCACGTGCAAGTTCATGCGACAGATTCACTAGGACCAATCAACTATAGTGAGCATCAGATTCATCAACGCCTCAACTCTCCTCGTGGACGCTCCCCCACGAAGGAATCTTAACTTCACATGCGCAGAAAATCGCCCGGTCGCCCAACTCTAACCACGAAAACTGACTTCAGATCTAGCAACCTACGCGGGAACCAAACACGCACAGCGAAGACGCGAAAGCGAGCACCTAGCCGCCGACGAACTGACGGATCGAGACAACCAAAACCACATCCAAACCGGTAGCACGGATCGGGCCGGAGATCCGGGAGCGGATCGAGACCGGCCCCTAGATCCATCTGGGGAGGGACTAGGGTTTTGACTTGCTACTTACGTCGTTGGACGCGGAGTCGCGACCCCGCAGCGTACGGCCTGAGCGGAGCCGGAGGCCTCAGTCCACCGCGGCGGAAGGGCGGAGGGAGCGCGCGGCCGGAGACCCGATCGACGACGCGCAGTCGCGTGGGGCGGAGGGAGGGCAGGGGTGGAGGCGGGCGGCGGCGGCGGAGGTAGAGAGAGGAGGGCGAGGCCAGGCGAGGAAATCAAATAATAATGCAGGGAAAAGAAAAGGAGGGCATCTTTGGTGAGGTGAGACGTGGGGAGCGGGTTGGGCGCGGGCCGTGGGGTGACGGCGACCGTTGGATCGGGCGTGGATGGCTGTGATGAGGGCGAGGGTTTTTTATTGGGTGGGGCGATATTTTTTTAAAAAAAATAAATAAGGTTTTCGTGTGGGTTTGGTTTTGCCTTTTATTGGGTTTGGAGTTTGGACGCTATCGTAGTACCGTGATGACGGTGGTGGTTTTGACAGGCCATGTTGGTTTGGCGGTCGGTTTCCCATTGCGGTTTAAGCGGTTACCCTAATCAGCCATTTAACAATGTTTTTCTCTCAGAACAATCAGTCAGCCGGTCGTACCGTACCAGCTAGCCGAACAGAGTGAATACCTTTGTACCTTCCTATCAATCAACCAAGCTAAGAGTGTCCTTAGGATCTCTTTGAATTTAAATATGGATGTTATTGATTTGTTTAAGGACAAAAATATTCCACGGCTAAAATATAGGTTTGATTGTGACCGACAAGATGAAACGAATACAACGTTAGTCTAGAGCTTAGTTGGTTAAATAAAGTTTGAGACTGAAATTTTAAAATACTTTTGTTTAATTAGATGATCTAAAATTTTTGTAATATTCTTCGTATTAAAGTTTTTTATAAAATTGGCTAAACTTTAGACAACATTTTAAACCTCTTATTTAGACTATTGAGAGAGATAAAACGGTCTACATTTTAGTAGCTAAACTTTTAGACCATAAGATCCAAACAGGGTCACATGGTCTTTTTTGTTTAGTTCTGAGCTGTGACAAAATTATATGAGCTATATGTCTGAAAAGGTTATAAGCTGTTGGTAAAATCTACCATCTCTTTTTATTTTCTTAGAGATGGGGTATGGGATGACACAAAAACTGTCCCAGACGTGCGTTTTCAGGGATGCCATCATTGTCTCACATTGGACTACCACATCTAAACGTACACATACACTTAGATCTAATGTTAGTCTAATATATTTCATCAATTAGCTAAAATCAAATTATAGCTTTCATCCCCGCTCTTAGAGTAATACGGCTCCTTTGGCTCTTCTAGAGAAGTTGATACACGGGTTGAAGTCAAATTATGGGTGTATTTGGGTGTTATTAGTTACTCGTTAGGTGCTGTATTTAAATTTTGTGAATTTTTAGAATTGCTATTTTCTCAGACCCTTGAGATTATTTTGCATTTCTTATTTTTGTAATATAACTGAAATCTACGGAAGTAGACCTCCATGCTTGTTTACTTTAAGTAATTATATAAGTATAAGAAATGTTTGAAAGGTCCTAAATGGCTAGAGCGGGGTGAATAGCCTATAAAAAATTTTACAAACAACACTTAAGACAAAGTGATTAGACAATTAAGCGGCGAAGCGAATTCTTGCGCTAGCCTACTAAACGATGCAAACCACCTAACCGTTCTAAGTTATAGTCTCTATTTCACACACAAGAAGCTAAGTTACTAGTTCTACTCTGCTCCTAGGTGAGCAACTAAGTTAACAAGCTACACAAGAGTAAACGCGAGAGTGTAAAGAGTAGAGAGAGTGAATATTATACCGCCGGTGAAGAGTAGAGAATACCAAAAGAATAATCAATCACAATACAATAGGAATCCTTGGTAGAGAGATGACTCAAGATTTTTTTACCGAGATTCACTTGCTTGCCGGCAAGCTAGTCCTCGTTGTAGCGATACACCCACTTAGAGGTTCACACGCTAATTGTCATCACACGCCAAACCCTTCTCAAGGGTGCCGCACAACCAACACAAGATGAGGATCCACAAGCTACGAGCAATCCACTAGAGTAGACTTTTGCGATCTCCCACGGGGATAGGCTCAAGAACCCCTCACAACTTCACCGATCGGAGGCGTTGACAATCACCAACTCCCCTCAACGATCCTCGCAGCTCCAAGCCGTCTAGGAGTCGGCAAACTCCAAGAGTAACAAAAGAAACCGCTGCGAAAGACAACTACCAAGTGCCTCTAGATGATCTCAATCAATGCAATGCACTTGATGCTCTCCAAACTCACCAAATGATGATTACAATCAAGTAGGATGAGTGAGAGTGGAATGGGAAGGCTCACAAGTATGTTATGATGTTCAAGAGTGCCAAGAGATACTCCCCAAACCGGGCAAGTAACTATTTATAAGCCACACACAAAGAACTAGCTGTTTCGACAAAACTGCGCACCGTCGGACTAACAACTCCGGTCCGACGCCTCGGACGGACACCACGTGTCCTCTGCCGTTTGAAGTCAACCGTTGAAACACAACGGCTTTTTTCTCGCACCAAAACTCACCGTCGGACGGTAAGCCGTCGGACCAAAAACCTCGGTCCGACGCCCTCAGCAGACCACCGTCGGACTGAATCGCAGAGGGTCGTCGAACTAACGATCGCGACAGTCCGACGCTTCCAGAGAGCTCCCCAAGCGTTGAAATCCGTCGGACGATAGTCTGACGCGCACCGTCGAACTAAACTGGACAGTCCGACGCCCTCAGAAGCAGCCACGTGTCAGCTCTCGCTCGTTTAGCACCGTCGGACGTTCGGACAATAGTCCGACGCTCTGAAACTGCACAATGCTGGGTTAGCCATCGGACTCAACTCGTTGGTCCGACGCTCTGGCGAAGTTAGGGTCCGACGCCCTGTTTTCTCAGGATTTTCAGTTAAACCTTTCACCCTTTGTTCGCAAGTGCTAACACCAAGTGTTCTACACTTTGTGCACGTGTGTTAACTTTTCAAAAGAGTTTTCCAAGGGTTTGTTAGTGTCACTAGCATCTATATGCAAGGCAATGATCATGAACACCTAGTGGCACTTGATAACCGTATTTCATCAACGATTTTTCCCCTCTTGATAGTACGGCTATCTATCCTAAATGTGATCACTCCCTCTACGGAGTCTTGATCACCAAAACCAAAAGAGCTCCTATTGGTTATACCTTTGCCTTGAGCTCCCGGTTTCTTATCAACTTCCTTCTTATCTCTTGATGGACCATGTGGACACCTTTGATGATGGACTTATACCATTTGCATGCATGCCATCATTGCCCTTCACTTGTGGCCTCCACCGACCCGGTACTTTGCTCCATCTTGTTTGCTAATTGTTCTCATGAAACACTTAGAGCACACTATTAGCAAACTAGGTTTCATCAATTACCCAAAACCAAACATGGGCTTTCAATCTCCCCCTTTTTGGTAATTGATGACAACCCTCACAAAGATATGAAACGAAAACTAAGTTTGCACTTTGGTAGTATTAGCTCCCCTTACATATGTGATTCCTTGTGTTTGGTTCAATTTTTCACATATGCTTGGATTTGAAAGTTTGGGTGAGCTACCGCTACCAAATGATGCTAAGGTATATAGAATGGACCTTTGAAGCGTGATACCATCGGAGTTGCGGAAATATACCATAATTAGCACCATGGTTTACTAGTCATGCAACACCAACTCAAAATACCTCGTGAGATCAACATTTAAGCAAGAAAGGTGAAAGGACCGAATCGATGCCTAGAGGGGGGGTGAATAGGCTCTTCAATAGTTAGACAAAGGTTAGTAAACAACCTGCACCCTGACAAAACCGGCTAGGCCGGCTCCTCAACCCGGCTGGGCCGGCTAACCCGGCTTGGCCGGTTTTACCACCCAGCTTGGCCGGGTTTCACGACTTTGCCCAATGGTTCCCCGGAACTTCCGGGTTGCGTCGGAACTTCCGACACGTCGGAACTTCCGGTATGATCCGGAACTTCCGACTTGCACAGCTGAATAATGATGTTCGAACCGTTTCTTCTCTTCACTAAGATTACAACTCGACTTGTAGAGCTTATGTAAGTGTATGGACAAATCCAAACACCTCCTGCAAACACAAACCACAACAACCGAGTAGCACAAGTGGAATATGGAAGTAAATGTGTGATGAATGAGGAGGGGTGATGCAAACCAAGAGAAGACACAAGGATTTGTTTGACCGAAGTTCGGCGCACCCAAAGGTGTCCTACTCTCCGTTGTGGAAGCCGGTGAGGACCCAACCAAGGTCAACTCGTGGCCGGACCCGAAACGGTCTCATTCCACCTTCTTCACTAAGGAGCTTTCTTTCCTTTTTCAGCGGGGAAGCAACCCTTACAACAATGGCCACCAAGGCAGCCTACAACACCCCACGGGTGCTCGTCGGTGATGCCTTGCCACCACGGAGTCGAAGCTCCAATCGGAAGAACGCAATGAACTAGAGAATCTTCGACTTGCTCAAGTGCTCAAGAATGGGATTGCTCACACAAGCTCTATGGATCACTCTTGTCACAAAGACAAATCTCTCAAGGCTCAAGCTCACTCACTAATCACGGATTAGGAAGTTGTAATCTTTTCACTCACAAAGAGAGAGTAGAGAGAGCAAGAGGGCTTTTCTGGTCGTGGATGGGTATTGGGAGAATCAGCAACCTTGGAAGAGGGAGTGGGAGAGGTATTTATAGCCTCCTCTCCAAAACTAGCCGTTGGGGCTGAATCGACAAACTTGGAACCCGGCCTAGCCGGGTTGGCCAGTTCAAAGTCCAACTAGCCGTTGGAGAGGCGGCCTGGCCGGGTTGCCGACCCGGCTTGGCCGGGAAAGCCGGCCTGGCCGGTTTTTATACCCGGCCTGGCCGGGTTAGGCTGCCCAGCCAGCTGCCTCTCTCACTTCCTCCCTTTTCTCTCAACCTCTTTTCTCTCTGGTTTTTGTCCTTGAGCACTGTCACTTGTCTCCAATACTTTAGTGAAGCGACTCTCCAAGAGGGGCAAACACAAATACAACTCACATAAATTTTGTTTTGTCCCACTTGAGTTGTTCTTGATCTTCAAATATTTTGCCGCTTTGAACTTTGAATTGTTTATGGCTTCATCACTTTATCTTCATGATCCCTTAGTCTTGAGCATGTGACTTGTGTTGAATCCAAGTCATTTTTGAACATTTGATTGATCTTCCACATTGACAATCACCACTTGCATGGTTAACTTCAAGTTGGCTTCTTCTTCACCCTAGCTAGGTCCCTCGGCTGCCAAGTCGTCACTTGCCCTTCACCTTTCGCTTAGTCCCTCGAAGTTGCCCACTTGTCATTAACACCACATCAAGATTTATGTGCATTGCCCATGCTTCACATCATGCTTTGAATACCATTTCAATTGTATAATTGTTGTCTTTTGTTTCAACTAGATTGTTTCCAATCATCAATATAAGCTAGACAACCGAAGATTTGCAATCTCATATGGATTTAGAATAGTTCAACCATCAATGTGCACCTGTAAATAAATACCTGCAAATCTCACAATGTTCATTAGTCCTTTAATCGTGTTGTTATTAATCACCAAAACACTTAGGGATCCTAGATGTTCTTTCAATCTCCCCCTTTTTGGTGATTGATGACAACCCGATTAAAGCTTACAAATAATTATAAACAAAGAAGATTTGGATTCAAAATTTTGTGAGTGTCTCCCCCTCAACATGTGCATATGAATGGAATTCACAACAGGCGACCACATATGTCAATTTGCACATGTTAAGACAAGTGGGAGACTCCCCCTAAATCATTTTATCCAAATAACCACAAAGTATAGATATAAGAATAAAACATGATGCAACAAGATATATCACCCAACAAAAGAAATAACAACAATACACCATCACAAGAGAGGAACTACAAGGACAACAAGAGTGCTAACAATAATAAAAAGATAATGAAACCACATAGAGGCACTCATTACAAATATTCCCAAGTCCACGAAATAACTGAAGAGCTAGATTATACAATATGTCTCTCTCAAGATGATGTAACAATAATGCTCATAAGTCTCGATCACAAAGATCATACAAAGTGGCTATACAAAAGTGAACTCATCCAAATCACAGAGATATGCACGGAAGCTTTAATCCACATCTTCTCCCCCTTTGTCATCACATCATAAAAAACATGAGAAGAGATAGATACGATTTGGAGAAGACACAAGAGGGCTCACAAATCACCAAACGAACCACTGCCACTGCCACCTGTGCTGTCATAGAACCCACCACTGCTGTCAAAGTAGCTGCTGCTGGCACCTGTCTGCTGCCACTGAGTCTCTGAAGTGTATGGAGGTGCAAATATGGAAGTGCTGAATCTGTGTGCAACCTGCTCACTCTCTGACATACGTGGCTGCTCAAGAGGTCCTGAAGAGTAAGCTGGAACTGAGCTAAAGCCTGCCTCGGAGCCGTATCCTGTCTCTGTTCCATAGCCTGAACCTGTACCATATGCTGCACCACTGCCTGAAACTGAACCGGGATATGGAATCCCAGAAGATGAGCCAGCATGTGTAAAAGGTGGCATAGAGAAACCAAGACCTGTGGGCGGTGGAGGAGCTGTCGACGTACCGGCCTCCTGCTGAAAGCCATGACCATGTGAAGATGACGGACCGGGACCATAAATCAGTGAGTAGTAGTCCTCACGCTCCCACTCCTCCTGATAACTCTCAAGTGACCTCGGAGGAGGAGGCAAAGGCTGCTGAACTGGCTCAGGTGGAATAGGTGCACCTGGTGGATGAGTCAATGTCTCTCTCACCCAAGCTTGCTGAGCCCTGGCCTCTACCTGCTCACTGTAGAATCTCCTGTCTATGTCATCCTGGCGCCTGCACATCCCAAAAATTATGTTGAAAATTTTTCTGATGGGAGATGGTGGCTTGTCCCTACCATGGCCTCTGGATGCTGTCTGTGAGAGCCACCGTGCTGCTGAGGAAGACTAGAGGTATCTCCTGGAGCTGTAGCAGTGGAAGTGGAAGCTCCAGGATCAGTGGGCACAATCGGTGTCTTGAGGCAAGCAATCCTTAGTGGTTTGTGCACCACTTCCTTCACAAATGTCAAACCTGTCACATCCTCAATCATCTTCATAATGTATGGTCCATATGCTGTACTCTGCATGGGATACTCAAATATGCCCTTGATCTCGGCCCATATAAAGTGAAACACACTAAAGCGTGCTGCAGAAGGAGCCATCTTGGCAAGCAAGTTCTTTGTATAGAATGTGATATTTTCATTGTCTCTAGACTTAGGTGCAAGAGTGGCCCTGTACATCCTATTGAGATATCCATAAAAAGAGTAGATGCCCTTCACAGTGCCAAAGTAACCTTGAGAGTTTAGAGAATACATTAATTTCATCTGTGCTCCCGGCAAATGAAACTCTGAGTGAATCTTGTGCCTCTTCATATCACGCTCATCAAACCCAAGAACTGTGCTGAACCTCTCATAGGTAACACTATACCAAGCACCATCTGTCATCCAGCTCATGGTCCACAATTTCTGATCTACATTAGTCTCATCAACATAGAGTGTGGCATAAAATTGAGCAATCAATTCATCACTCCAGTTATACTGCAAACCCATGATATTCTTTACTTTCTTCCTCTCACACTCTCTAATGACATCATTAAAAGTTGGATCATTTTTCCTCCTCATGTACTCCCAGTCAATCCACTGAGCCCTATGGATATTTCTAGGAAGAATAACTGACTCATAGAAATCCTGGTGAAAGAGAGTGTGAAACCTGTAATCTGTAGCAGTGCGAGGAGCCAGCCTGGGATCAACTTTCCTTTCATTTCTGCAAGCCTCTGTCATCCCTCTAGCCATGTAGTCAATTCTGGCTCTTCTCCGAGGACCTTGAGGGCGCTGCATCCTGAACATCTGATCTAGATCAAAAGAAGCTGAAGCACCTCTCTGACTGCCTCTGACTGGCTGCTGCTGCTGTTGTTGCTCATCTTCCTCATCATTTGCCTCATCAACATCATCATCATCATCATCGTCATCATCGTCATCATCAACTGAGGGATCTGCTGGACCTTTGTCTCTGTGCTCAACTCTGTATTCCTCTTCCTCATCATCATCACTAGAGGAGCCACTCTCCTGAATCTCTGACATAGATACCCTGGGCTGAGTACCTGAGGAAAGCCTGGTCTGAGGACGGGTCACACCTGAACTCTGTCCAACATGTGTTTCATCCTGATCTCCTGCCCCTGATCCTTCTCCTTCATCTGATCCTCTTCTGACCCTTTTCCTTCTGACATATTGATGCATTGTCCCTGAGGCCACACACAAAGGATTTTCAATATAGCATAAGACCTCTGACAAGATATATCAAGATATGGCTTAGAGAGAATGTAAAATAGCATTAGAAGGACACTTATGTCGAAATTTAGTTGAGATGACCAACACAATTTCCACATGAGTTTCTTTCTATTGCTACTATACACGGAGATAAGGTGCAATGCTTTTGATTAATTTGCAAGATAGTATGGTGACACGCATTAAGTGGACTTCTTTAGGGAAATACATCACAATAAAGCTACAAAGGCTCAATGTGTTATATACATATTTCCAAAGAGATTTCTACTTAATGTGAACCATCATACGAAATATCTATACAAGTTAATAAACTTTGAAGTACCATGATAAAATCTGTGCAAAGACAGGATTTCTGTCCAACTAAACAAACCAGCAAGGCAGAGGGGAGGGGCCAGCCCGGTTACCAAACCCGGCTGAGCCGCCTCGGAAACCCGGCCTAGCCGGGTACCCAGCCTGGCCGACTCTCCCACCCGGCTTGGCCGGTTCCACCCAGTCGACCAAAGATCCTCCCCCTGCACAAATCCGCCATGGAACTTCATCCATACTTCCAGCATTGCCTCTAAGCACCAACATCCATCATCTAACCAAGGGAAATCAAGAGAGGTCGCCTAGAGAGAGAGAGATCGGGCACCATGAACGATTAATACCTTTTGGGGGAGAGGAAGAAGAGCTTGGAGAAGATTTGGGCTCCAAATCCCGGCTTAGCCGACCCAAGGGAGGCCCTAGCCGAGAGGGAACTTGAATCCTTGCCCTAGGGAGAGAGATCGGAAAGGGACACCTTCACACCACCATGGGAGCACTTGAGAGAGAGAGCACGGGTGAACTGAGGTGAATGGCGTTGGTAGAAGAAGAGGAGGCCCCCCACTGTAAAACCCGCGACCCATGACAGGTGGGGCCCTGCCCGCAATACCCGGCTTGGCCGGTTTTGCCCACTCAGCCACAAAGGCTTTCCTTTCAGGCCCACCCCAAATACTTGCTCTAAATTGACTTTTTCTTATTTTATCCAAGAATGTAATTTTTTATTTTTATTTTTCAATGTTTGCATTCAATTCAAGCTATCTTTTATGAATGTCAGATTCATTCCAAATATCGAAACTTTTTTTCCTTTTATGCTTGCACCAAACATATTCCAACTTATGTCCATGTTTCTTCACTTGACACTTTCCAAAAGAGAGAGATAAAGGTATAATCTAAATTGATATTCGCGGACTTAGGAAAGTCATATCTTGAGTGATTAGCCAAACAATCAATCATGATGAACAATAATCACTCTAGACATGACTAGGTCACAAAGACCATGAATCAATCTTTTGCAAATAAACCTTCACAAGTTAAAACATCTAGTTGGGTTTTCGCAAAATCTACCCCATGTCATATAAATGCACACTCTAACAAGTAAGGATCCTAGATGGACTTTCAATATTTAAATTGCTTCAAATAAATCATACCTTGGTCTCTAGCATCCCATAAGTACTTTTAAGATTTATCATTTAAGCATGAGTACGGATAATACTTGAGAAACTTATTCTCAATGAGATTACTACAATTTACTTCGCAAACTCATTAGTCTCATGAATTCTAGTCATAGAGTGAGCTCCCCCTTGATATGTGCTTTTAAGTGATGTGAATAACTCTAACTAGCACTTGTATTCAATGAAGAATATGGGAAGTGACTTTATGTCTAGATCATGGCAAAAGAAATTTAATAAGATTGAAACTTATGCCAAAGAGATACTCACAAAGCTATTCTCAAGATCAATTGACATGAAGTATAGTTCTAGCTTGGAATAGATCTTCAAGTGGCATTTGATAGACAATGGAAAACATCCACTTGAAACATAATCCTCTCTAACTTGCATTCTATACACATGCTCTTTCAAAAAGGTTAGTAACAAAGAGATTAGATATATGATGAACTCCCCCTAAAGAAGTGCACTAGAGATCTTGAATTACTCATCAAGGGACTTTAGATAAATTTATATCTATAGGGATTCAACATATACCTATTCTCCATATAACATGTAAGGCATGAAAAGTTAGTTAGAAAGGTGATACTCACAGCCTTTTTCTGTGTGAACCAATTTAATATGTGAAAGATGATTATAGGAGAGAAAACACCACAGAAAAGAGGCATCCCTGCCTTCCCCGCAGAAAACGGCCTGGCCGGGTTTATGACCCGGCTTGGCCGGCTTCCTGCCATAACCGGCCTGGCCGGGTCTGAGACCCGGCTGAGCCGACTATGTCGGTAGTTCCGGTCGTTACTATCGACTTTCGGTAGTACCGGTATTTTACCAGTGGTACCAGTACTGGGTGGTCTCCTTTAGTTCATTCCTTGTGCCTTGTCACTTTTATGTCCCAAATTTGATTTTCTACAACATAGATAAGCATTGCTCCACTAGAGAGCCATTAAGAGCATCATATGGGACAAAATATAAATTTTGCACAAGGACTAGCCACTTTCATGAATATATATATCTATACAAACCTTTTCAAGAGATGCACATATATATTCAATGTCTACACTAAGTAACATGGCTAGCCAACATAAATTGAACTTGTTACCGAGATGCCATTGGATGAAGTAAGTATTGTGATAAAGTCTTGACTTGTATTGATTTTGATCTTTTTATGTCAAGGTCAAGCCTCCAATGCATCTCCATTTACCTATTTGCCTATCAAGCTTGTTTTGGTACCCAACTCTTGTTGAGTCCTTTTGGGTTAGTTGACAAGCACTTAGGTACCCAAATGGCATTGACACTAGTTTTGGGTAAGCTCATCTCATTACTAGTACCAACTCCATTTGTGGTCTTCCTAAGCATATTACCATGATCAAATGTGGTCGGCTTAGGAATGTTACCTTTGGGACAATCCTTGGCTAGGTGTCCTTTACCTCTACAAGTGTAGCAAATGCGACCATTGTTTACAATGCTCTTGTTTTGCTCGTTGGGACATTCACCAATGTAATGACCCTTCTCATTGCAACCATAGCATTTTCTTGTTTCTTTTTGAACTTGCTTTCTTTGCTCCCTATCTCTTAAGCCCAAGAAGCAACTCTTGAAGGAATGACCCTTCCTCTTGCACCTCATGCAAGCACTTGGACCATCACTCTTGGCTTGCTTTTGCAACTTGGTGGACGCTTTGGCTTCGGCCGCTTCACACTTGTCGGCCCAAGTTTTGTATGGACACATAGCACCTTCATGTCCATACAAGCCACAACCATAGCACGTTCTTTTTCCATGTCTCTTGCTCTTGGATGTGTTACCATTGGTAGGAATGTGATTCTTTTGTTGGGTTATGGAGGAAGCAAGGTTTGATCCCTTCTCAAACTTTTTCACCATGATATCACGATTATCTTGAGAAGGTTGTGCTTCCTCTTTGCCCTTCAACCGAAACACATCCTTGTTTGACCTTTCAAGCTTATCTGTGATTCCTTTGTTTTCTATTTGATCATGCTCAATCAAAGATTGGCTTACTTGAGAAACACACACATTAGCACAAGAAATATTTGATTGACATGGTGCATGAGTGCGTGCATGTGTAGGAGGTTGAATTGATTTTACCGATGTAGTAACAACCTCATGAGCCATTTCAAGCATGATATGTGAGTCCACTAATTCATCATGTGAGTACTTGAGATGAACAAAGTTTGCTTCAAGAATGTTATATTTGCTAGCAAGTTCATCTAGTTTTGTCTTGAGCTCTAAGTTTTTCTTTTCTAGTTGAACAACACTAGAAGAAGATTTAGTAACCAAATCATGCTCAATTGACAATTTTTCGTACCTTTTGGTCATTGCCTTTAGTTCTTTCAACTTGGAGATGGTGAATGCATCTTTTCTTTCACGGAGTTGCTTTTGTTGCTCAATCGCCATCTCAAGCTTACCATTGTGGTTGACAATCTTCATGAAGATGTATTTGTCCTTGTCACTAAGATGATCAACCGAGTAATCATCCTCAATCACAATGCCCTCGCTTTCTTCTTCATCATTCTCCTTTCTCTCATCCTCAACTTGCAACGTCCTTTGCTTAGCCATGAGGCAAGTTAAGTCAGAAAGATTGGAGGAGAAGCACTCTGCAGCTGGATGAAGATCAGCCTTAAGAAGCTGGTTCGCCGCAGGGTCAACCAACCCGGCCTGGCCGGGTTCCATACCCGGCTTGGCCGGGTTTGTCTCCTCAGCAGCAAACCGGTCGGCATAGCCTCCATCCTCCCTCAGGTCCTCACAGCAGGGTAATGCAGAGGTGATGGTGGTGTAGTATTTCTCTTCTCCAAATTGTCCATCAAGTTTGGGTTGTCCAAACTTTTCGCAAAGTTTGACCCAAACAAGATGAGCATCCTCGAGGTACTCACCATCACATACTACACAATCATTATAAACCTCTGCACACATAGTTCTCATAAACAAGAGTAAAGTATGAGCATTGAGTACCAGGCATGGAATGCTTGCTACTACAACACTCTCACAAATCGGATCCATAGCACGTAAAGCATTGAGAACATGTGATGACCAAGAAAAGAAGTTTGAGCCATCCTTACAGAGTAACTCAAACGGTACCTCACATGAAGAAGACATTGATCCTCACAAGCGGTTAAGCTTCCATCGTGAGACCAAGCTCTGATACCAATTGAAAGGACCGAATCGATGCCTAGAGGGGGGTAAATAGGCTCTTCAATAGTTAGACAAAGGTTAGTAAACAACCTGCACCCTAACAAAACCGGCTAGGCCGGCTCCTCAACCCGGCTGGGCCGGCTAACCCGGCTTGGCCGGTTTTACCACCCGGCTTGGCCGGGTTTCACGACTTTGCCCAATGGTTCCCCGGAACTTTCGGGTTGCGTCGGAACTTCCGACACGTCGGAACTTCTGGTATGATCCGGAACTTCCGACTTGCATAGCTGAATAATGATGTTCGAACTGTTTCTTCTCTTCACTAAGATTACAACTCGACTTGTAGAGCTTATGTAAGTATATGGACA
This sequence comes from Eremochloa ophiuroides, assembly GCA_038502445.1. NCBI lineage: Eukaryota > Viridiplantae > Streptophyta > Magnoliopsida > Poales > Poaceae > Eremochloa > Eremochloa ophiuroides. The sequence goes on along the minus strand of JAHLJS010000003.1, from coordinate 60,857,126 downwards.
AATCCAAACACCTCCTGCAAACACAAACCACAACAACCGAGTAGCACAAATGGAATATGGAAGTAAATGTGTGATGAATGAGGAGGGGTGATGCAAACCAAGAGAAGACACAAGGATTTGTTTGACCGAAGTTCGGCGCACCCAAAGGTGTCCTACTCTCTGTTGTGGAAGCCGGTGAGGACCCAACCAAGGTCAACTTGTGGCCGGACCCGAAACGGTCTCTTTCCACCTTCTTCACTAAGGAGCTTTCTTTCCTTTTTCAGCGGGGAAGCAACCCTTACAACAATGGCCACCAAGGCAGCCTACAACACCCCACGGGTGCTCGTCGGTGACGCCTTGCCACCACGGAGTCGAAGCTCCAATCGGAAGAACGCAATGAACTAGAGAATCTTCGACTTGCTCAAGTGCTCAAGAATGGGATTGCTCACACAAGCTCTATGGATCACTCTTGTCACAAAGATAAATCTCTCAAGGCTCAAGCTCACTCACTAATCACGGATTAGGAAGTTGTAATCTTTTCACTCACAAAGAGAGAGTAGAGAGAGCAAGAGGGCTTTTCTGGTCGTGGATAGGTATTGGGAGAATCAGCAACCTTGGAAGAGGGAGTGGGAGAGGTATTTATAGCCTCCTCTCCAAAACTAGCCATTGGGGCTGAATCGACGGCCTAGCCGGGTTGGCCAGTTCAAAGTCCAACTAGCCATTGGAGAGGCGGCCTGGCCGGGTTGCCTACCCGGCTTGGCCAGGAAAGCCGGCCTGGCTGGTTTTTATACCCGGCCTGGCCGGGTTCGGCTGCCCAACCAGCTACCTCTCTCACTTCCTCCCTTTTCTCTCAACCTCTTTTCTCTCTGGTTTTTGTCCTTGAGCACTGTCACTTGTCTCCAATACTTTAGTGATGTGACTCTCCAAGAGGGGCAAACACAAATACAACTCACACAAATTTTGCTTTGTCCCACTTGAGTTGTTCTTGATCTTCAAATATTTTGCCGCTTTGAACTTTGAATTGTTTATGGCTTCATCACTTTATCTTCATGATCCCTTAGTCTTGAGCATGTGACTTGTGTTGAATCCAAGTCATTTTTGAACATTTGATTGATCTTCCACATTGACAATCACCACTTGCATGGTTAACTTCAAGTTGGCTTCTTCTTCACCCTAGCTAGGTCCCTCGGCTGCCAAGTCGTCACTTGCCCTTCACCTTTCGCTTAGTCCCTCGAAGTTGCCCACTTGTCATTAACACCACATCAAGATTTATGTGCATTGCCCATGCTTCACATCATGCTTTGAATACCATTTCAATTGTATAATTGTTGTCTTTTGTTTCAACTAGATTGTTTCCAATCATCAATATAAGCTAGACAACCGAAGATTTGCAATCTCATATGGATTTAGAATAGTTCAACCATCAATGTGCACCTGTAAATAAATACCTGCAAATCTCACAATGTTCATTAGTCCTTTAATCGTGTTGTTATTAATCACCAAAACACTTAGGGATCCTAGATGCTCTTTCAAAAGGTACTTTGTATGACAAGTAAGTACTATGGATGCTAGTTTGTCAAACACCATTCAAATCCTATTTCTAAGCATTACACCAAACAAACAAGTCATAGGAATTGAAGTTTGACAATACAACAAATTATATGTTAATGCGCAACCAAATGCAATAACTTATTCATGAGCTTGCTCCCCCTACTTGTGTGCTTTCAAATTTTTATTTGACCCCCTTCCTTTCTTATCTTTGTGACTTTCTTCTCCCCCTTTGTCAACAATCACCAAAAATGGTGCAAATTATGGGAGTATCAAGTCAATAAATGGAGTTTAGTTCATTTTCACATTGGTTCAATTTAGATCGCTTGCCTAGAATATGCAACTAAGTTTGATCCAAGGACAAGCTTCTTCACACCTCACTAGTAGGGTTATCTTGACCATATTAAGTTACACATCATGAGCTCATGTTCTAGATTCAACACTAAGTTTGCAAGCCCATCAATATGTCATATGCTACCACTTGATCATACAAGCATAAAAAACAAAAGTGGTACCATATACATGAAAACATTTCATTTTTCATGAATGAGCCTATAAGATGCATTTTATGTCTACATGAACTAGACAAATCCTTATCAAAGTATGAATGCCATGTCAACCAATTTTACCTTGCTTTAGTTGAAGGAGAGGCATGTCATATAATGTGGGATGCTTTTCACTTCATGTTGGAGTAGTCTAGTATGTTTAACTCACTTCTCAACTTGCAAAATCTTGACTCATCAAGTGGCTTGGTAAAGATATCCGCTAATTGATCTTCGGTGCCAACACTTTCAATTGCAATGTCTCCCTTGATTTGGTGATCTCTAATGAAGTGATGCCTTATATCAATGTGTTTTGTTCTTGAATGTTGCACGGGGTTGTTGGTTAGCTTGATAGCACTCTCATTGTCACATAGCAGAGGCACTTTCTTGTATTTCAATCCAAAATCACTCAAAGTTGCCTTCATCCAAAGCAATTGTGCACAACAACTTCTGGCACTAATGTACTCCGCTTCGGCCATTGAGAGAGCAGCACTATTTTGCTTTTTTGAAGACCATGATACAAGTGACCTTCCAAGCAATTGATAAGTTTCACTAGTGCTTTTTCTATCCACCTTACAACCGGCGTAATCGGAGTCCGAATATCCAATAAGCTCAAAGTTGGACCCCTTTGGATACCACAACCCAACATCTTGTGTGCCCTTCAAATACCTCAATATTCTTTTTGCGGCTTTCAAATGACTTTCTCTTGGTGAGGTTTGAAATCTTGCACACATGCACACACTAAACATGACATCCGGTCGAGATGCGGTCACATAATGGAGACTTCCAATCATTGATCTATATAGCTTTTGATCTACCATTTTGCCACTATCATCCAAGTCCAAATTCCCATTAGTTGCCATAGGAGTATTCATGCCCTTTGCATGTTCCAATATAAATTTCTTCACCATGTCCCTTATGTACTTGTCTTGACTTACAAATGTACCATTCTTCATTTGCTTGGCTTGAAGACCAAGGAAGTAGCTAAGCTCACCGATCATGGACATTTCAAACTCACTTGCTATCATATTGCCAAATTCTTCACAAAAATCTTGATTGGTTGACCCGAATATGATATCATCCACATATATTTGCAACACAAATAAATCATTACCAAGCTTCTTAGTGAAGAGAGTTGTATCAACCTTTTCCATTTTGAACTCTTTAGAGAGTAAGAAATCTCTCAATCTCTCGTACCATACTCTAGATGCTTGCTTCAAACTATACAATGCCTTCTTGAGCTTGTACACATGGTTGGGCTTCTTCACATCTTCAAATCCGGGAGGTTGTTCCACATAAACCAACTCATTGATATAGCCATTGAGAAATGCACTCTTGACATCCATTTGATAAAGCTTGATGTTGTGGGCACAAGCATAGGCTAATAAGATTCTAATAGCTTCCAATCTAGCAACCGGTACATAGGTTTCTCCAAAATCAAGATCTTCAAATTGAGTATAACCTTGTGCAACCAATCTAGCCTTATTTCTTATCACTATGCTATCTTGATCTTGCTTGTTTCTAAAGACCCATTTGGTTCCAATCACATTGTGTTTCTTTGGTCTTTCCATTAGCTCCCAAACTTGATTTCTTGTGAAATTGTTGAGCTCTTCATGCATGGCATTGACCCAATCAACATCTTGCAATGTTTCCTCAATCTTGGTTGGCTCAATGGATGACACAAATGAGAAATGCTCACAAATTTGAGCTAGCCTTGCTCTTGTTTGAACTCCACTTTAAATACCACCAATAATTTGATCCAAAGGATGGTCCCTTGCAATAGAGACTGGTTGGAGAATAGGAACTTGATCATTAGATTGAGATGAACTATCTTGTTGATCTTGCACTTGAGATTGATCTTGTGAGTCACTTGCATTTGCTTCATCATTAACTTGCACACTTGTATGAATACCACCATCATCTTCATCATTATTGACTTGCCTCGGCCTAATATCACCAATATCCATATCTTTCATTGCATTTGCCAAGTCATTGCCTCTCACATCATTAAGGTTTTCAACTTCATCTTGAGAGCCTTGGGTTTCATCAAATTCAACATCATGTACCTCCTCAAGAGTACCACTAGCCAAATTCCAAACTCTATATGCCTTGCTTGTGGTTGAATAGCCAAGTAAAAACCTTCATCACATTTTTTCTCAAACTTGCTCAATCTTGTGCCTTTCTTGAGAATGTAGCATTTGCAACCAAAAACCCGAAAATATGCAATGTTGGGCTTTCTACTATTCAATAGCTCATATGGAGTCTTTGCAAGCATACCATAGCAATATAATCGGTTGATGTAGTAGCAAGCGGTGTTGATTACTTCGGCCCAAAAGGAATGACTAATATTGTATTCACTTAGCATTGATTTTGCCATATCAATCAAGGTTCTATTCTTTCTTTCAACAATGCCATTTGATTGTGGTGTATACTTGGATCAGAATTGATGTCCAATGCCATACTCATCACACAATTCATCAATCTTAGTGTTCTTGAATTCACTACCATTGTCACTTCTAACTTTCTTGATGGTTGTTTCAAACTCATTTTGGCTTCTCTTGACAAAAGACTTGAATAGATCATAAACTTCACTCTTGTCAATTAGAAAGAATACCCATGTGTATCTAGTGTAGTCATCCACAATCACAAATCCATACTTGTTCCCACCAATACTAGTATATGTGGTTGGTCCAAATAAGTCCATATGCAAGAGTTCAAAAGCTTTACTAGTACTCATCATGCTCTTCTTAGGATGTGTGTTTCCAACTTATTTGCTGGCTTGACATGAACTACAAAGCTTATCTTTCTCAAAAGTGACATCATTCAAGCCTCTAACTAGATCATGCTTCACTAATTTGTTCAATTGTTTCATTCCAACATGACCAAGCCTTCTATGCCATAACCAACCCAAACTTGACTTTGAGATCAAACAAGTTGACAATTGAGCTTCACTTGCATTGAAATCCACAAGATATAGGTTGTCATATCTAAAGCCTTTGAATATCAAATTTGAGCCATCAACACTAACAATTTCAACATCATCAACCCCAAATATGCACTTGAACCCGAGATCACAAAGTTGTGCAACCGAGAGTAAATCGAAGTTCAAACTTTCAACTAGCAACACATTGGAGATGGACATGTCATTGGATATTGCAATCTTACCAAGTCCTTTCACTTTCCCTTTCTTGTTATCACCAAATATAATTGCATCATAGCCACTATTTGCACTTGTGTTGAGAGAGCCAAACATACTAGAATCTCCGGTCATATGTTGAGTGCATCCACTATGAAGCACCCAATGCCTTCCTCCGGCTTTGTAATTGACCTACAAAAAGAGATCAATTTTTTTTAGGTACCCAATGTTGCTTGGGTCCTTGTGTAACAGAACCGCCTAAATCACGTGGCCCACAGGCACCTGTCATCGCCACTAATGACATCTGACAGCCGGGCCCGTGTTCCAGATGACCTAGGCGGGTTCTGCCGGGCTACATAAGCACCCGTTATCTCCGACAGGATCCCATTGCGAAGCCATTACAGGGTTACAACATTTCATAACAAAATACATCAGAGTAAAAGTGCGGAAGAGTAAATAGTACTTAATATTACAAACCAGTGTTCGAATGGAAATTAGATGCAGTTATTACAGACCATATTTTAAAAGGGCAGCAGTAGCGATAGAACAACAGTACAACAGATAGATAAGTATTACACGAACCCTGCCCACGGGTTCAACCTTATTCTTCTTCACTCTCCTGGACGATAGTGACGCAGCACGGAGCGAGACAGACTTCAGGCTCCTGCTGCCCTCCTGCAATGGGGTTAACAAACCCTAAGTACATGGGATACTCCGCAAGACTTACCCGACTAAGAGTGTAAAATTAGACTCAGGAATGCAGGCTGAGGGGAAGTCAAGGTAAGGCTTTAGCAAGAGTTCAAGAGTTTTGCGGAAAAGCATTACTATTCCTATCTCAACATTTTATTTCAATAATACTATTAATCATTAACCATATCTTCAAGTTCTTTCTCATATATCAACATTCTTTCATTTGCTTTATCCATTCAAAAACATCCTAGTTCCGAACCACTATTCACTGTAGGTGTGAGAATCAAGTCTCCATAACCGAGGAGCAACGACGATTCGAATCGATTAATACCCAGCTGGGGATCCCTATCCACACTGCGTATGTAGCACTTAAGCTTACATACGCCAACCCTGCCTACCACGGCTTTTCATACCCCGGAACCGGTCTTGCGCCACCCGAGAGCACAGTACTCCTCTCGTCTCCAGGCACGACGGCCACGAGGGTACACGCTACTCTCGCCATCTCTCCACTCCCAGTGCGTGGTTGTTGGTTCCAGCAGTAGAGCCACTGGAGTCAGGGGCTTCCCGTAGTATGTGGCTAGTTGCAAAGTCTTAATCACAGCAGGCCTGACAATGAACGGTCCCTAATATTTTTCCGTTAGAAACCATGCATTGGGACTCTAACCCAAGTACACTGGTAACTACCCGGTTTTCACATCCCTTTCCCGATGGCGACGAAAGTTGGGACTCTAACCCAAACAGTTGGCCAACCAAACGGGAAAACCCTTTCTCGTTGATGACACTGAGCTAGCTAGGAACACTGACAACCAACAGGGACATAACCATTCCCATAAAGTGATTCATTTGATTTGTCTCATCACAGTTCAAAATAGCATTTTTGCAAATCTAATCATTAAGCATGACTAAGCATTTTTCAATACTTTTATAAAATCAGGTTTTTAGGTATTGATCCGTGGTCAAGGATGGTAATGCATAAATGGGTTGTCAATCAACTCCTATTAACCTAATGCAAAAGATTAACTCAAGTGATAAACATTTTAAAATAGCAAGGAGGGGCAAATGCACCGGGGCTTGTATTGGATGGTGTAAAGTGTCGGATCCGGGTCAGTGCCACAAATATCAAAGCCTTGCACAACTTCTGAAGCAACCTCCTCAGCTGGACCCTCAGACTTTATCTCCGGATTCTCGGTCACTACACGTGTGCAATAATGAATGCATGAATGCATGAAATGACAGATGAAATTTAATAACAAATAAACCACATACGTGCATAAGACCCTACCTTAGCTAGACATGAATAATCTAATTTGTAATGCCCTAGGTCATAAATGTGATTGACCTAGAATCTCAATCAATTCAAAAATCACACCAATCAATAATCATTACATTTCCTATCCCTTTTATTAATCTTTTAAACCAATATATACTTTAATAAATATTTAAATATTTTAAATTGATGCCAAACTTCACCAACAGTTAGTTCTGGACCTAAAACAGTACCAATTAAATATTCATGATTTTTGGACTTACAGGGAATTTATTAAAAATCAACAAAGTTCCTTTTATCATTTAATGTGCTGATTTTTAGTTAATACAGAAAGTACTCAAATCCTACATTTCATATTTTTATTAAATTCTACACAGCACAGAGACCATCCACAAAAATTTTCATAATTTTTGGTACAGTGAATTAATTCACACAAAAAGATTAAAATACAATACTATTCATTCTAATCCAAAAAGGAAAATCTCTAGAAAATTCTTCCGAAAAATGAAAACGGCCATTCGGCCCAACTCGGCCCAGCAACAGCAAAAACGGCCCAGCCGGCCTGCCCGCGCTGCTGGCGCCCACGAGGACACTGACAGGCGGCCCCCGCCTGTCAGGTCCTTCTCCCACCTCCCGCCGAGCACTTGCTCGTGCACACGCGCGGCGGTCCGACGCGCGCCTCGCCGCCGGCGACCCTAGCTGCGCAACCGAGGATACCAACATGCACCCCTAGACCTAGCGGACCCCCGGTCCTAACTAGAGGGATGAGACGTCGACTGCGTCACGCCCAGCCGCGACCGCGACGGAGGAGACACGGCGGCACGGCCGCGCTCCGGCCTACCGAGGACCAAAAGACTACCAAGTAGACGATGGTTACCGAGAAACTCACCAAAGACTAGTGTACTAGCTGGACGGGGCGGAGGGCGACCGGAGAGGCACGGTGGGCGAAGGCAGTGAGCTCGGCGGCGAGCACCAATGACGAGGTTGTCGTTCTTGCGGTCACTGCAAATCAAGAGCAAAACTATCTAACTCATGAGACTCAAGAAGGGACAAGGGCTCCGGAACGCTCCACAGTAAGGGAATAAGCTCACCGAGGTGGGCTGTTCTCGGAGAGACGGACAACGGCGGCGTTCCGCCGGCCGTGAGGGAGAAGATCACGCCGCGCGCTGATCTCCGATGACGAACTGTGGCCGGGCCGGGTCCAAATGGTGCGCCAAGAGGTGTCTAGCCTGTGGGCACGACGAATCGGGCAAGAGTGGATCGACGGTGGGCAATTTGGCTGAGAGCCGAGAGCTCACCGGAGAGCGAGAGTGGTGGAGGAAGGAGAAGAAGTGGTGCTCCTCGCCTTTTAGCGTGCCCGGGAAGGAGCGGATAAGATCCCGACACGTCCGGGTCCCCCCCCCCCCGAGCTGGACACGGCAACGGCCGGCGCGCGCCGCGCGCACGCTCGCGTACGGTGGAAGAAGAACAGGGGACCCCCTGTAGTTACAGTGCTAGGTTTCTAGGTCAAATGCTATGAGGATTCAAATTGATGCCCATACCGGCCAAATCAAAGGAAGAGTTGAATATCAAAGTTGCAGATAATTTTGTGTAGATCATTTTTTCTTCTGACAAGAATTTCAAATTTGGCTGAATTTTCAAACTACAGCAAAGGGGGTAAAAGTAGGGTTTAAATTTCAAACTGAAATTTTAAAATTACTTTTGATTTTTCTGAACAACTTGAAAAATGGTCAACATGAAAGTTGTTCTACTCAGTGAGCTTGACAACTTCTATTAAGGAAGTTTTGGACGATTCTCAATATTTTTTAAATTGAAGTTTCAAATTTAAATATCAACATACTAATTTGAGTTTAATTTGTATTTCTATAATATAACTTCAAAATATCCAAAAATAAAAGTTATTCCATTTTAAAAGTTCTATAACTTTCATTAAGACATTTTCATCAGATTCATTATAGATTTTGAATTAGGGTTTTAGGTCAAGTCTAGGCCTTAATTTGATTTCCTTTTTAATTTTATTTTTGATCTTTGATTGAGGACTAAATTACACAATCAACACTAAATGAAATACAAACACTCTAGGAACCCTAAGCACAATCATATGCAGATGATTAATATTAAACATGATGACATGGCAGTTTAATTAAGCAGTAATACCAGAGGTATTACACCTTGGAGGTTAGTAACTAAGCTTTTTGGTACCCAAATGGTCTTCTTCTTTGGACCCAACATGGATGTACCAACAAACTTAGCCTTCACACCATTTGAGCCCTTAGTAAGAATGTAGCAAGTATCAAACTTAATTGAGGATACATATGCATTGGATTTCTTGCTATTGCAATCTTGCTCTAAATGACCAACTTGCTTGCATTTTGTGCAATACCGGCCATTTCTCTTCACAAAACAAGTCTTGTGAGGAGCAAAGGCGGTCTTGCCTTTCTTGGGGTATAGCCCAATCTCTCTTTGTGGAGAGATGCCCTTTGGCTACCCAAGCACATAAGTAAGCGGTCCTCACCACCATAAGCCTTAGCTAAGGAGTGATTGAGCTTTTTAACCTCCTCCTTTAGGTTCTTGTTCTCAACTACTAGTGAAGGGTCACTAGTGGATGAGGTAGTAGTGGAAGTGCTACAAGAAGGGTTAGTGGTGGCAACAATAATAGGTTCACAAGATATATCACATGTTACACCTATGTTGCAAGTTTTAATTTCCTTCTTTTGTACTTCACTTTATAAGTTCTTATTTTGAGTCACTAGAACGGAATGAGCTTCATCAAACTTAGTGTGAGACTTTCGAAGCTTTTTATGGTCTTCCTTTAGACTCTCATAAGATGCTCTAACCTCCTCAAGTTCTTGCTCAAGGAATTGTTTATCCTTGCGCAAGCTCTTGCATTCCTTTCTAAGTGAATCAAAATGAATGCGAGCATCATCAAGCATGTCAATTAGCTCTTCTTTTATTAGGTCATCATCACTATCATCGTCACTAGATTCGCTATCGGATGATACCTTAGAGCCCTTGACCATGAAGCATGAAGGAGTGTCGAAGATGGAAGGCTTGTCATGAATAGCAATGCTTGCATGTGCCTTCTTCTTACTCTTCTTCTTGTCATCACTATCTTCTTCACTTGAAGATGCATCACTATCCCATGTCACCACATGAGAGTAGTTCTTCTTCTTCTTGTATGAAGATTCTTTCTTTTCTTTCTTCTCCTTCTTCTCATGCTTGTTCTTCTTTTTGCCTTTGTGCTCATCATCACTTGAGTGTGGGCAATCGGCCACCAAATGATCTTTGCTTCCACAGTTGAAGCATCTTCTTGGCCCATCAAACTTTCTTGCATTCTTCTTCCTTCTTGCCCGGTAGCCCTTCTTCTTCATGAACTTGCCAAATCTTCTCACTAGAAGGGCCATCTCCTCATCACTCTCACTTGTGCTTGATGGATCTTCACTTGATTCAACTTTTACTTTGCCCTTGTCCTTTGATGATGATGTGGCTTTGAATGCCACACTCTTCTTCTTCTCATCTTTGGAGTCTTCATCTTTTTCTTTCTTCTTCTTATTGATCAACTCCTCCTTGTCATCATCATCTCTATAGGCATCATCGGTCATCACCTCCGCAAGCACTTGATTTGGTGTCAACTCACTCAATGTAGTCTTCACCAAAATCGTGATCAAGGTAGCAAACCTCTTGGGCAAGCTCTTCAAGAATTTCATTGAGAAGTCACTATCCTTCACCTCTTCATCCACGGCCTTGAAATCATTCACAATGACTTGCAATCTATGGAACATCTCCGGCACGGTTTCATCTTCCTTCATCTTGAAGCTAGCAAACTTGTCCTTCAAGATGTATGCTCTTGCGGTCTTCACACCCTTGGTGCCCTCATATGATTCTTCTAGCTTCTTCCAAGCTTCATGGGCACTCTCAATATTTTTGACTTGCTCAAACACCTTCTCATCTAGAGCCTCATGAATAGCACAAACCGCAATATCATTGAGTTGGAGCAATCTTTCTTCGGTGGTTGTGGGGCTGACCGAATTGGCAATCTCAATCTTTGTCTCCACAACCTTTCAAACCTCTCTATTGATTGACTTGATGTGTGAGGTCATCTTGCTCTTCCAATATGCATAATTTGTGCCATCAAATTGGGGTGTCTTCTTGGTGTTGTTGATGTGAATGTTGAGTTGAGCCATTTTTACACCGTAGGTTGTTAAGCCTCAAATCAACGGTGCCTCGGATCTGATACCACTTGAAAGGTCCTAAATGAATAGAGGGAGTGAATAGCCTATAAAAAATTCTATAAACAATACTTAAGACAAAGTGATTAGACAATTAAGCGGCGAAGCGAATTCTTGCGCTAGCCTACTAAACGATGCAAGCCACCTAACCGTTCTAAGTTATAGTCTCTATTTCACACACAAGAAGCTAAGTTGCTACTTCTACTCTACTCCTAGGTGAGCAACTAAGTTAACAAGCTACACAAGAGTAAGTGCGAGAGTGTAAAGAGTAGAGAGAGTGAATATTATACCGCCGATGAAGAGTAGAGAATACCAAAAGAATAATCAATCACAATACAATAGAAATCCTCGGTAGAGAGATGACTCAAGATTTTTTACCGAGGTTCACTTACTTGCCGGCAAGCTAGTCCTCATTGTAGCGATACACCCACTTAGAGGTTCACGCGCTAATTCGCATCACACGCCAAACCCTTCTCAAGGGTGCCGCACAACCAACACAAGATAGGGATCCACAAGGTACGAGCAATCCACTAGAGTAGCCTTTTGCGATCTCCCGCGGGGATAGGCTCAAGAACCCCTCACAACTTCACCGATCAGAGGCGGAGACAATCACCAACTTCCCTCAACGATTCTCGCAGCTCCAAGCCGTCTAGGAGTCGGCAAACTCCAAGAGTAACAAGAGAAACCGCTGTGAAAGACAACTACCAAGTGCCCCTAGATGATCTCAATCAATGCAATGCACTTGATGCTCTCCAAACTCACCAAATGATGATTACAATCAAGTAGGATGAGTGAGAGTGGAATGGGAAGGCTCACAAGTATGTTATGATGTTTAGGAGTGCTAAGAGATACTCCCCAAACCGGTCAAGTGACTATTTATAAGCCACACACAAAGAACTAGCCGTTTGGACAAAACTGCGCACCGTCGGACTGTCCGACGGCCAAACCGTCGGACTATCAACTCCGGTCCGACGCCTCGGATGGACGCTGCGTGTCCTCTGCCGTTTGAAGTCGACCGTTGAAACATAACAGCTATTTTCTCGCGCCAAAACTCACCGTCGGACGGTAAGCCGTCGGACCAAAAACCTCGGTCCGACGCCCTCAGCAGACCACCGTCGGACTGAATCGCAGAGGGTCGTCGGACTAACGATCGCGACAGTCCGACGCTTCCAGAGAGCTCCCAGAGCGCTGAAATCCGTCGGACGATAGTCCGACGCGCACCGTCGGACTAAACCGGATAGTCCAACGCCCTCAAAAGCAGCCACGTGTCAGCTCTCGCTCGTTTAGCACCGTCGGACGTTCGGACAATAGTCCGACGCTCCGAAACACAGAGTCCGACGCTCCGAAACACAGAGTTCGACGCTCTGAAACTGCACAGCGCTGGGTTAGCCGTCGGACTCAACTCGTTGGTCCGACGCTCTGGTGAAGTTAGGGTCCGACGCCCTGTTTTCTCAGAATTTTCACTCAAACCTTTCACCCTTTGTTCCCAAGTGCTAACACCAAGTGTTCTACACTTTGTACACGTGTGTTAGCTTTTCAAAAGAGTTTTCCAAGGGTTTGTTAGTGTCACTAGCATCTATATGCAATGCAATGATCATGAACACCTAGTGGCACTTGATAACCGTATTTCATCAACGATTTTTCCCCTCTTGATAGTACGGCTATGATCACTCCCTCTATGGAGTCTTGATCACCAAAACCAAAAGAGCTCCTATTGGTTATACCTTTGCCTTGAGCTCCCGGTTTCTTATCAACTTTCTTCTCATCTCTTGATGGACCTTGTGGACACCTTTGATGATGGACTTATACCATTTGCATGGATGCCGTCATTGCCCTTCACTTGTGGCCTCCACCGACCCGGTCATTTGCTCCATCTTGTTTGCTAATTGTTCTCATGAAACACTTAAACCACACTATTAGCAAACTAGGTTTCATCAATTACTCAAAACCAAACATGGGCTTTCAATGTTATTTTATAATTCTCTATGATAACAATTGAAGCGTTAAATGAATTGGAAAGCTAATTTTTCTCCACTCCAGCTATTTGGTTTATTTCATTAAAAAATCGGTTCACAAAACCAACATACACTTCTTCCTAAAAATATGTTTGACCGAATCAGCTTACATTAAGGCCACTTTGGGAACTAGGTAAAACAAAACCCTTATGGGCGTCCCCAACAACTAGCTACTTCGTTAGCTATTCTGACGTGGGCAAGAAAAAATAGAAGAAGATAGTAGTCACTAGTGACAAACAAATAGTTAATCTATTTCACGTAGTCTAAGAATCTGAGACAACAGCATGTTGGTCCAATATTTACTCCTATACTGCCATCAACGCTGCATTAGGAAGCTAAGGGATAGTCATTGGATATATCTATTATGAGGGTATTTAGAACGGTTCCACTTCACATTTTTCAGCTCTGCTCCACTTTTTTTTTTCAAACAGGTTCAACTCTATTCACATTGTTTGAGAGAAAAAGTGGAGTTGTGAGATCTAAAGAGGTACTCCAACTCTAGATTTTTATGAAGCTATTTCATAGTAAAGTTTATGAAGCAGTCACAAACACCCCTCGTATTCTCTAGGCTTCACTAGAGGAGACGACGACAGTTCGTCCCCTCATCTGTAGTGCAGCAGATGGATCGAGTTATGGTAGTGGTACTCTAACCTTCTTCATCAGAGCGCCGTGAAAGTTCCATCAAAGGTCATTTTTCAAGTGATAATTGCCAAATCCACCAGGTTAGTGTCAAATCCACCAGGAATTATTCCATCTCACGGAAAGGTATACAAATTACTAAGGGGTCGTTCGGTTCCTGGGGAACCCTAGCCAGGAACTAATCCGGCCAGGATTAACTTATTTAATTTGTATAAACTTCCTCCAGCCGGAATTGTTCATGGTCCTATTCCACTCCAAACGAATGAGCCCTAAAGCAATCCTGGCAAGAACAAATCCAGGGCATGGATCTCCAGTAACCGAATGAGCCATGAACCGTTGAGCCTCGCCCTAAATAGTCCTCTGGCTTCTGTAGTAAGGAGGGAGGGGAGACTGGACAGAGAGAGAGAGAGAGAGGGGGAGAGAGGGAGAGGGAGAGGAAGGATTTGGGTTTTCCTCCCCAAATTGTAGAACAAGCGGGAAATGGCCAGCGACCCTGGCGGCAGCGGCGAATGCAGCGGCACCGGAGCGAAGCTTCAAAGGGTAGATGGGGAGAACAAGAGGGAAATGGCCAGCGACTCCAGCGGCGGTGACTGCAGCCGTAGCGGAGCGAAGTGGCAAAGGGTAGATGAGCAGTGGGATCGATGCGAATTAGTGGGCTCGGATGCCGTCCCGATGGACGACATGTCTGTGCTGCCGGACGAGCTGCGGCAATGCATCCTGACTCAAAGACACCATCCGCACGGAGGTGCTCGCGCGCGGGTGGCGCGACCTGTGGAAGGGCCAGTGGGCGCACCGCACCTCCCTCGAGGTGCACCTCCGCTCCCGCGACGACCTACGGAGAGACCTGGATGCGCTGGTGCGCGAGCCGCGACCGCGTCACCGCCTCGATCGCTTCACTCTCATCGTTGACATCTCCAAACTCAAGTCTCCAGAGCTCCAGGGCTTTCTCGACTACGGCGCCGAGTGCGGCGTCGAGGACCTCCACATTGAGACACGCAAGTCGATGGTCGCGGACAAGCTCAACTTCCACCTGCCACTGTCGAGCCCGTTGCTCATGTGCTTCTCGCTCCGCCGCATCCGCGTCTCCAGCATGTACTTCAAAGGCGCCCGGCCGCTCCACGCTCTCAAGGTCATCCGGCTCTAGTTAACATTGCCCAGGTGGTTTTCACAAAAATGATGTCGCTGTGCCCTGGCCTCCTCATTCTCAACCTGCGCGACTGCAGCTGTCGCTGCGTTGTCTACTATGACATGCCTGCGAACCTGAGGAGTGTTAGCGTCACAGAGTCTGATGGATCCATCAGTTTGAAAGTACAATGTTTGCCTAGCCTTCGATCTTTCCGCTATAGGGGTGACTTCCTCGATGCCCCCTTCAAACTTCCACGGAACGCTCGGCTTGCTAATCTTTACGTTCGGTTTGCTGATTCAGTATCAATAAAGTACGATGCCAGAATGTTGAATAATTCTCTTCTGAAGGATTTGTCTGGCCTCAACGTTCTCACCATCTGTTCCAATGCTCTCCCGGTAGTTTCTCCTTATTGATTTTTTTGTCTTCTTATCAGTTATCACTAACTTTAAGTTGCGTAATTCATCGATATGATAAACAAAAGGAAAACATCATAGTTTTATTTACCTAATCATTTTACTTTTGTTTTAGGTTTCATCTTTCTTGACAAGTGATGAAGGAAGTTCTCATTTATCCAATCTCAACTTAAACAGTTTGAGAGAGCTACAGCTACTCATGTTAAAAATAGAGCCTGCCAATCTAGCTGACCTTTATGTGTTCCTCAAGACCTGCCAATGTCCTAATCTGGAGAGGCTCTTTGTGCAGGTTAACACCTTCAGCGCCTTAATAAATTTCTTTGTTTCATGAGTCATGACATCATTTGATCTTTTCATTTCATCTATATCTGAGTTCTTATCAAATTGTAATGTTTCTGAATGATTATGGTTCATCTTTGTAGCTTCCAAAATCTAGTTTTGAACCCATTGAATACTCAACTGATGAAGTAAGGGAAGAACCACCAGAGAATGGCTTAGACAACCTTGTGATGATAAAGGTCATGAAATTGAATTGGCACCACGCTGAGGTGCAGCTAGTGAATTTTCTAACGAGGAAAGCTAGCTCCCTGCGTAAACAATTAATAGTTTCTCCCAATGTCACTCTATTGGATTTGCCCGGTGTACAAGAAGCAGATATTTTGTTTTTCAATGAAGCTTTAGCCAAAAGATAATGTTGAGTGATTCTGACGATACTGCAACTCAACCATATCATTCCGAAGTCTTTATCGATCTCTAGTTGTCAATGATGAGTCTGGTCAGAACCCTTTGGATTGAGATACCAGACTGTCAAGGAATTATCCTTTTGGTTATAGCTCTTATATTAAGAAACCAATGTTGTCTCCTAGTTTCTGTCATGACTCATGAATATTGCTACTAGCAAAATATTTGAAATGTTTGGTTTTCCAGCACTAACATACATGCATCCATGTTCTCTGTTTAGAGTCAATCAAGGAAAAGCTACAGTAGCACCCATGTTGATTACTGAAAGAACGAATCAGAAAAACAAAGCAAGTGAAAAAAACCAATGAGGAAGCACCGCACGAGCAGGATCTGAAGCATACGACTGCACCGATGGAGGAGGAATCGTACTATTGCTGGTTGCCGCATTCCAGCACCCACGGCGACGGCGGATCCAGGTGCTACGATGGGGATGGGTGCTGCTGTAGCTGGGCTGTTGCCGTGACCCAATTGGTGGCCACCGGCAGCCGTACCGTTGTTGCCGCGTCTGATATGATTGCGGAGGATGCTGTTGCCGTCGATGCTTGCCGTTGCCAATCCCTTGGTCTTCCTCGTAGAAGCAGTTCCCTTGGGCTTAAGGATGGCAAGGGGTCGGGTTCGGATCAGGTGGAGTCTCTGGGCACCCAAAACCGAAACCCGAACTTAAAACCCGAAACCGATTCGGGTGAAAATCTATTCCTGAAATCGAAACCCGCGGATACCCGAAACTCGAAACCCGCCACTATATAGCGTCTCGGCGACAAGTTTGTACAACGCGGCGCGTCCTCGTCGCTTCGACTTGGGAACACGAGCCATCATTGTCGTCTCATGAGACGACGAGCTCCGCTGGCTCCCAACCCGTGGGGGGTGGGGGGGGGGGGGTTCGCTAAAAACACCGCATACAGACGAGGGAAAACGACGCGCCGTACATGCCCTAACTGTCCTGGCGGATTGAAGCTTAAAATCGGGTGGCTCCCTGGTCACCTGGGCATCGCGGATCTTGCCAGATGCCAATGGCGGCGTCGCCATGTCCTCCATGATCACTCCGGAAAGCTGGGGCTCGGCGGTGTCGAATGCGAAAAAGGAAGCGCCGCGGCGAAGATCGAAATGAGAGCAAGCAATAGCACTTCGCCTCCTCGACGTGTTGAACAATCTGGAACCCGCTGCGACCCAGCCCGGATGTACCCTCCAAGTACGGTTTGCCACAGCTTGGTTTATGGTTCGGGTTGCACCCTGACCATGTACAGGGTTAATTGTTGGTGGTGACTGATATAATCTACTTCCTCTATTTTAAAT
The DNA here is from genome assembly GCA_038502445.1 of Eremochloa ophiuroides. Lineage (NCBI taxonomy): Eukaryota > Viridiplantae > Streptophyta > Magnoliopsida > Poales > Poaceae > Eremochloa > Eremochloa ophiuroides. The sequence continues at coordinate 60,839,508 of JAHLJS010000003.1, read as the reverse complement.
TATAAAACGTTTAGGTCTTTATGGTAGTATAACGACGATGCATATACACTTACTCCTCAAACACACGTAAGCAAACTATATCTTATTATTATTGTCATTCTTTGTGAAGGCGCATTGTTAACACGTGCGAAGCGAAAAATAATTATCTACTCCTCGTGTTTGGTTAGACACAAACACAGTATATAAGGTGCCACGAGGAAATGCCCAGCCCTGTTCATGCTTTTTGACAACAAGAGAGAACCGGCCTGGCCCATCTAATCTTGTATTAGCCCTGCTTGGGGTCCAGCCTGGCACTTGGCTGGCGAGCAACCGCCAGGCCTTTTACCCATTTTTTTGTTTGTTGCGCCTCCCCTCTCCGGCTCTCTCAAATTCGAATTCCAACCAAGGCAAGGAGGGCAGGAGAGACAAGCGCACGAGTGGAAGAGTGGCGGGAAGCGAGGAGGGCAGAGCAGCGTCAATGGCGTACCAACTCCGCGGCGGCGGCGGAGTCGTCCCGGATCCGAACCTGCCGTCTCCAGAAACCGGTGAACAGGCGCCTCCCTCGGCGGCGGAGCTGGATCCGCATCTCGTCGCTGCCGGAGAAGTTGCGGCAGCGCATCCTGGGCTTCCTCCCGCTCAAGACAGCGGCGAAGTTGGGGATGGTCTCCAAAAGTTGGTCGCGTCTCGTCTCCAAGCCGTGCGACTCCATCCTCGGGATCCACATCCGCCCCGAGACGCAGACGACGCAGGAGCCGTGCGACGGCGGCTGCGTCTTCGCACACGTTTGCTCCGACCAAATCGTGCCGCTGCTGGCTAACGGCGCCCTGCGCATCCGCGGCCGGGGACCGAGCCACCGCCTCCTCCGCTTCTTCCTCAAGGTCGAGGACGCCCAGACGCGCCCTGCCGACTTCGACTCCCTCCTCGACTACGCCGCCGACTGCGACGTGGAGGATGTCGCCGTCGTCGATGCGCGGGCGCTGCCGCTGCCGGGGCCGCCCGAGCTGTCGTTCAACCTCCCGCGGGCGAGCCACCGCCTCTTGCGCTTGACACTCGTCGGCGTCAGCGTCAAGGGGGCCCATCCACCTATGACCCAGTTCCGCTCAATCGACACGCTCGAGGTCATCACCATCGAGTCCACCAGCCTCGGCGACCGCGACCTCAGAAGGGTACTCCTCTCGTGCCGCCGCCTCCGCATCCTCGTCCTGCGCAGCTGCCGCGTCCTCACCTGCGTTGATGTCACGGACACGGCTGCAAGCGCGCGCCTGGAGAAGCTAACCGTCGTGGAGTGCCCCCAGGTCGACAAAATCAGTGCCAGCACCGCTTTAGGCCTCTCTTCCTTCAGGTACAGCGGCGGCTTCCTCCGGTCCGTGGCCCTCCCTCAAACCTGTTTCGGGGATCTTTACATCTGCTTCACGAAGCCGCCGAGAGTTCGCAGCAGCACGATCTGGTACCAGTACCACAGCTGGCTCGATGCACTCCCAAATCTCTCCAACCTCGTCGTCCTCACCATGTGCAGCAGTGCTCTCATTGTTAGTCTGTGATCGATCAGATTCCATGCATGGATGTTTGGTTTTGTCGTCGCGATGATGTCACCAGCTGACAGAATTTGTCTTGTTGCTTTTGCTCTGCAGATTATCTCTACCTTGCGTAGCCAGCCAAATTTCCAGACCCAGGTGGCCAATTTGAGTAACCTGAATAATTTGAGAGAGCTGCACCTGGTCCTGTATGCAATGAACACCCGCATGCTATCCCACATATATGGATTCCTCAGGATAATCCATTGTTCTCGTCTGACACATCTCTTCGTGGAGGTCAGCGCTTGGTACACGCTAGTGAAATGCAGTTCTATTTCTAGCTAGTAGTAACTCTGTCTCATGTGCGTACATGCTCATGCTCATTGTATTCACTTTTTCTGATGAATGCTAACAACTGCGATTTACATATGCCTCAGCTCCCAGAAGTAAAAAATGGTTCCTTCATGGATGCTGTGAGCGGGTTGGCCGAAGAGCCACCGATGGATGGCTTCAAGATCCTTGTGATTGTACGGATAACCAACTTCAGGTGGCAGTGCATTGAGATTGAGCTGGTGCACTTCTTGCTCAGAAAGGCCAGCTCCCTCCAGAAGGTGATACTAGTTGTTCCCAAGGGCACAATTCTAGAAAGGGATCAGTCAGGCAATCTCATTTCCCCAGATGTAAACCTGCTGTACTTTGAGAAATTTGCCACGAATGTCAAGGTACAAGTGCTCGACGAGTGTATTGGTGGTGATGAAATCAGGGAATTTCATCGAGATGTACGGTTTGAGAAACCATTTCACTGACTAGTTGGACAGCCTTAATCGGGAATGTGCGTAGAAATAAAATGCTGATTCTGCATTCTGTAATTTCCCCTCTCATTTGTACTACAGCAAGGAGATCCACTGCCTATAACTGATAATTCCATAATGGTGTTGCCAGTCGACATTTTAACTTTGTTTCTGAAAATAGAGCCGCTGCTGCTTTCATTTTTCTTGTGCTATCTATGTGCTTGATATGTTGGCGAAATATCATCATGTCATTGGATTCAACTGCATGTTTGGGATACCAATGAACATGATTCATATCAAACTTGAATAAAGGGTTAATACAAAAATATCATGTGCGGATTGGACTCCTTAAGAACAGAACTGGTTTGATTTCAACTTTCAACACAGTGAGTGGAACTGAATTTTGTTGCTACATCTAATGATTACACTGTTTGTTAATACATGAGATGAATCCAGTATATGCTATTGCGAGGCTGTTTTAATGTCATGCAAAGTACTTTGTAGCTTGTGTTGTCTTGCCCTTACTTTACTTTGGTAACTGGTTCATATGTGATTACTCTACTTTGGTAACTGATTCATATGTGATTCCGTGATTGATCACTTTCGCCTTTTTAACGTAGAGGACATGCCTGCTTAAGCATTTTGCTGGAGTTAGTTGTATATTTCAGATACTTGTGAAATATCATCACATTGTTATGGCTGTATGGGGAAGCAGATGCTAGTGAAATACTGCATCAACTTCTGCAAATAAAAGTAGTCCACTTGACGATATCTGATGTGGTGTTCTCAGGAACAGAACCATTTTTGTTGAATTCTACATTGGTTGATTAAGTTGTTTGCTGCAGATCTATTTGAATTTTGAGTGTTGCTGGCTGGTAATTGTGTCACTTAGGACTGAGGATTTCCCTTATGTTTTCCCTCTTAATCTGAAAAGGACATATGAGCTTACTTGCATTCCAGGAAATACAAAAAATGCCTGACAAGCTGGCGTAAAACTACTGATAGTGTATCGTTTATCAGAGAAGCAACACAGACTGGACAAGAATTCCAAATACCAGATACATTGCATCCTCTTACTGGATATCAGATATTCAGATACCGTAGCTATTATGGAAGAACCTACATTGACTTTGCCTATCTGTTACTTCTGTTTATGCCATACCTATTTCTCAAAGTAATCAGACCCTAGACATTTATCCACACAATCATGGATATCATCATTTCTGCTGTATGTAGGTGTAACTCTGTGGACTCAATTGAGTGCGGTAGTTTTTCTTTGTAACAAATCAGTGCTATATAAGACCTCATATTTAATATTACGCAGCCCTTAAGGAAAAAAGGTAGAAGTTCTTTCGGTGTTCTGAATATTGTTTCCCTCGTATAGAATGCAAACAACATTCAGAGACAGCAGACCACACATCATCTTCCAGACTGTTATTAGAACACACTGTTCCAAGAGTAGCTATCCCATTTCAATTGAGATTTAATTTGTTGTGCTCTGTTGTTCCCAATTTTAAATATGCTCCACAAATTCATTCACCTGGGTTTCAAATTCGTTTTTCAAATGGGCTGCTGGGCCAAAGGCTGCTAGGCAGCCGGTTATGACTATCTATTGGCCCAGGATTCTCGGCCTTGAACGGCCCAGGTTTCTCCAAGCTTCCTCGTCTCATATGCTACGGGTAGAATGGGTTTCAAAAAAAAAAAGTATGAGGTCACATGCCATGGAGTATTTCTAAAAAAACAGAGTGTGTGTGGGACCGGGGAAGAGAAAGGGGGAGTGTGCTCGAGGGTTTTACCTGTGTACCATTAAAAAAGATGATCCTTATTTACAGGCCGCTAAAAAGTTTAAGCGCACTCAGATGCTATAAACATTTTTTTTCTCCCAAGCTATTCCGTTTACTTTTATTTCTAAGGTTGTCAAATGACAATGAAAAAAGTCTAAAATATCCTCAGCTATGAACATCAGGCAAAAGTTTATTGTTCCTTTTATGCCAAAGTTAAATGTTCTTTTTGTGCCACTGACTTCCGCGGCACGTGAAATGTGAACGTCGGCTCACGGTTGTCGTGGCCACTTGTGTGCTAGCCTGTTGTGAAATCATGCCATCCATTCTCGAGTGTTTAACGAGATTTTGTACAACAGATTTCTCACATATGTATATATACAAATATTTCTTCTAATAATTAATAACAAGCATTTTGTACTTAAGGAGAAGGAAAATAAATAGACAATATGGGCCTGTATATTGGGGGCCGGGGGGGGGGGGGGTGGCAACCGTCGGTGAAGCTATGTATTTCTTATGGAGTTTCTATAAAATTTGTAGTATTGTGAAGGGAAGGAGGCGATAAAAACGCAATCTGGAACATGCCTTTCTTTCCGCACAAGCATTTGAAACACTATAATATTGACTACACATGCTTCGTCAGTTGATGTTTCTGCAACTTATCTTTATATATATACTAGGGAAGATGCACGAGCGGCACGCACGTGTGTATAGAAAATTTTTGATAAGAAAAATAACAATTAAGTTAACCAATTATTTTAACTATAAAATTATATTTTCATAAGAATTTATTTATAAATACATAGACCTTAATTAAAAGCAGCCTCAAACTCATGGACCTCAACACAAAGCCTGTTTTTTATTGCATTGAAGCAGTCTTAAACTCATATCATCAATGGCCTAGACACAAACTCATAAAAAATTATACATTACTTGTAATGTCACATGGAAGAATATTATTTCTAATGCATATAAGCTTAACGAATTTTAATTCCTGAGTTGTAGAAGCTCTCACAAACTGAAATCAATATTATTCTAGATCCAGAGTAATAAACAATTACCATCATCTCTAAGAATATTGATATAGGCATCACTTGAGCAGCCATGATAAGAAATATGGAGACAACTTGCTTCGTCTACCTGTATAGTTAAAAATAATAAAGATTAAAAAATAACAAAATACTTAGTACCATATAAGTACCTCTCACGCTAGGTTGGAGGCCCAATTACGAGATGTCCAATGACTGCCCTCCAGTCGAGAACTCGAGATTACGAGGACCACCGGTCGCTGCCGCAGCCGCCACGACCATATCCGGCGCTTCTGCGTCGTGCCGCCACCGCCGGCCAGAAACCGGCGTTTCAAGCTTGTCAATTTGTTTCTCTGGCCGTGATGATGACTGCTTTCTTCTTCTTTCTTGATGACCCAATCTATCTTGGGACGTCGTTCACTACTGGAAATCCGTGATTTGCTGAGTGTTTAATATTTTGCCGAGTGCCCAAAACGCGAACACTCGGTAAAGATGAGGTTTGCCGAATGTCATACACAAAACACAGGGTAAAAAATGACATTCGGCAAAAAAAATTGGTTTGCCGAGTGTCCCCCGTTAGCACTCGGCAAACTGGCTGGTTTGTCGAGTGTCCCCCGTTAACACTCGGCAAAGTGCACTGTTTGTCGAGTTTTTTTTTTAGACACTCGGCAAAATAATCTTTTTTTCGTTTTTTGGACTTCAATTTTTTTTGTTTGCCGAGTACAATACCTTTATAAACATGTTGAAATTTAGCACAAATTTAAGATAGTTTGCTATATTTCTTCAATTTATTTAATTTCATTGATTTTTTTTTGAAAATGCAACTTTGAACTGTAAGTGTATGAAATAATAACATTTCATAAATATAAAATTAATAATAATGTTATTGAGCATTGTTTGAGGCCGTATTCACAAAGATACCCGAAATTTCGCACGTCTTCTTCCCAAAACATGAACACGAACATGCGGTCAAATAGTTTTAAAATTGTATAAAATTGAAACTGGAATCCGAAATTCATGAAACTTGTCGATAAGTCGTGATATCACATGTAGATGTGGTGATAAAAATTTGAGAAGATTTCAAGCACGTCGTCACATACGATACTTACAAATCCTAACATGTGAGATTTGCTCTCCATGATATCACATGAGTTGATGTGACGGTTTCTAAGTGTGTATTTGACAACGTGCTCGAAATCTTCTCAAATTTTTATCACCGTATCCACATGCGGTATAATGACTTGTCGATAAGTTTTATGAATTTTGGACTCTGTTTGAATTTTATATAATTTTAAAACTATTCATTCGCAAGTTGCTTGTCATGTTTTGAGAATAAGATGTAATAAATTTTAGGTCTGTTCCTGGATACAGGCTCAAACAATACTCAATAATATGAATATCAATTTTGCATTCATGAATTATCATTATTCGATACAGTTGCAGTTCAAATTAGCACTTTCCCAAAAAATTCAATAAAATAAAATAAACTAATGAAATATGGTAAAATATCTTAAAATTGTGCCAAATTTCAAGTTATTGGTCAAGATATTGATAGAAGACTACAGAAAAAAATGGAAGCGAAAAACAAAAAAAAATTACCAAGTGTCTCAGGAAGATACTCGGCAAACTGCATACTTTGCCGAGTGCTGGCTCCAAGACACTCGGCAAAGCTGTATTCTTTTTTATACCACGATTTCGGATTTGTGTTCTGTACCTGAACCCCAGCTTTGCCGAGTGCTAGATTGGATACACTCGGCAAAGCGTAATATGTTTTTTCGTTAAAAAAATTAAAAAAAATTTGGAAACTTTGCCGAGTGTCCGATCCAGGACACTCGGCAAGCGTGATTTAGAAATTGAAAAAACACCCGCGCCTTATCCACACGCAGCAGAGGGCACTCCCACCCCGAGCCGTCCCCACCGCCTCTATAGCCCGCCTCTGCCGGCCCGTCCCGCCCCGCCTCCACTGCCGGCCGGCCGCGCGGCGCCCCACGCCGTCCCCAGCCCCGCCGCGGCTGCCTGCGCCCGGCCATCCCCGCCCCCGCCCCTCCCCGGCCGGCGGCCCACCCATTGCCGCGGCCCCCTGCTGGCGGCCGGCCGTCCCCCCACCGCCCTCCTCCGGCCAGGACGCAACCCGCCCGTCCCCGCATGGCGACGCCCCGCGCCCTCCTCTGACGGCGGCCGCGTCGCCCCCAAGCGTCCCCGGAAAGCGAGCAGGCACCCCTCGGACCGGCCGTTCCAACACCCGCCCCTCCCCGGCCAGTGGCCCGCCATTGCCGCGGCCCCTGCGGCGGCCCGGCAGTCACGGCCAGGCGCCCCCTCGGCCGGCGGCCGCCCCCCCACCGCCCGCCCCGCCCCGTCTTCTGCCGGCCGGGCAGCGTGGCGCCCCACGCAGTCGCCGGCCCGCCGCGGCGACTGAGCACGGCCGTCCCCGCACCCGCCCCTCCCCGGCCGGCGGCCTTCCCATTGCCGCGGCCCCCCGCAGGCGGCCCCCAACGTCCCGCCCCGCGCCCCCCTCGGACGGCGGCCGACCCGTCCCGACAGGACCGGCGGCCCCCTCACCTGCTCCAACAACGGCCGGCCGCCCGAGCGGCCCTCGCCGGCGGCCCACCCTCCCCTGTGCCAAGGCCGGCCACCCAGCCACAGGCCGCGCGGCGGCTCACCCTCCCCTGCGCCGCGTCCGGCCAACCCGCGACAGCCCGCGTGGCCTCCCGCAGGCCGCCCGCCCTCCCCTACGCCAAGGCCGGCCACCTGCTGTTAAAGGTCAGCTTCTCCATCTTGTGGGTGTCGAGCATGCTCCTCTTCCTCCTCTTTCCCTCCCATCTACTGGCAGTGCAAGTGCAAATCGGTAGATGGTGGATGGAACGACAACAAGGGTGGTGATACCGGCAGTGGTGGATGGTGAAGCTTTCGCCAAAATAAGCTTGTTGCGCCTTATTGGTGCTGACTACATGTAAATAATGTGCCCCTGCTGGTGAACTGTTTCGGTGCGTGTGTCTTAGTTCGAATCAGTTGCTTGGCCATGCGTACTGTAAACTAAAGAACGTGGCTTTTGACCTGTTAAATGTTGCCTAGTGCACCGACCCTCCACTAGCATACTTAGTTCGAATCAGTGGTAGATTCGTCGTCATCGGTAGTTGATTACTATTTTATAATTTTACTAAATATTGTAATACTTTATGTCTGATGGTCAACTAGCATACTTAAGTTCTGATGGTAATTTGTTTATTTTGTTTGCAGAGAGAGCCCGTCGTTGCCGAGCCGGAGTATCGCTGCGGGTCTGCCTGCACTGCGCTGCCTCGCCGCTACACCGACCCTCCACGGCCCCGCTAGCCTGACTCCACCGCCACCTTAGGTATAACCCATCTTGCCGTATTATGGTCGTACATGGCGTAACCAAGTTAGGCGTCTCCTGTTCGAAAGAGATACGGGTGGAGGTATGCAGATCTTTGCATATCGATAACCGTATCTGTTTTGAATTGTCCACGTTTTTTTGGACAACCCGTTGACGCGGACAACGAATGGGGTGATGAAGAGGACGCTGGAGATGAGGTGGTAAATGTGAAGGACTTACAAATGCTTGACCGATTGCAGTTAGGCGATGACAATGTTGACAACATTCCTCATACGGACAGTGTAGATTATTTCGATATGGTTGATAGTGATGATGAGACTTATGATCCAGCTAATCCCGATCCTGAAGATTATTTATAATACATGTAATACTATGCTATTTTGTAATTATGGTTTATTTCTTTTGCATCTATATAATTATGTTATTTCTAATACAACATTGTTTCTTGTTTTCAAGTGCAAGTGACTGAACAAGGATGGTGGGCGGGCGTCAGAGGAGGGTGTCCTCGGTTTACCAAAGATCACAACCTGTAGATGGCACAGGAGATGAGGACTTGCAAATGCCGTCGGCGTCCTCGGGGAGGAGAAGGGGTAGCAACAGCCGCAGGAGGAGGCGGGAGGAGCCGCCACTGCCGCCGTAGGTGGAGGAGCGGGAGGTCGACGAGGACGAGGATGAGGACGAGGAGGAGGAGGTCGACGGGGAGGCAGCGGGTGACACTTCCTCCGAGCAGTCGAGTGTGTACTTGCGAGGTACTGCGAGCCTTCCCCAGCGACCGATACCTCCTCATAGACGCCTGAAGCTTGCACCCGACGGAGAAAGGTAAGTAACTTAAGATGTTATCACTACTTCAAATGATATGTTGAAAATCACAATATAAACTTACATTGTTTTTTAATAACTTGTGCTGGAGTTGGATGGTTGTAGAGTCTGCAGGTTGCCACACACGCTCGCCCGCTGGCATCCTCGGCCTTCTGCTCAAGGCACACTTCCCTGGCTTGGTTCAGTTCGACAGGAAAGAGGAGCCGCCCTACACATTTTCCCACTACGCTAACGTCCCCGATGCAAGGGATTTGCTTGAAAGGGGATTCCCAAACAAGGCGGAGCGGGTGAAGGCCGAGTTTTGGGTAAGTCTTCCTTGCACTACATTGTTCATTGTAAATTTTTTGAAATAATGAATGGATAAGACGCGTGTATATGCAGGATTTCTTCAGACTTCAAAATGGTTGTGAGGACGCGGCGGCTTCGGTGCTAGATAAAGCATGTAAAAGAGGCGTGAAGGACCTGCATTATGAGGCACGCATCCAGGCCATCATAACATACAACGGGTCGTACCTTGTGAAGAAGGTTACGAAGAAAGAAGCAAGAGAGATGATGCTGACCAAGGAAGAGTACATGAAGGTACATGCTGAGCAAGAGAGTACATGCTGACCAACGGGTCGTACCATTCCAGATTAGTATGAGTTTGACTGCTTTTTACTTGATGACTTGTAGGTGATTCCAGAATGGTGCTCTGGAGATCCCCGGTGCTGGGAAATGATGGTGGACAAGTGGTGCGACCCCGAGTGGCTTGTCCAGCACAACGCTTGTCGGGAGCGCCGTTTGCAGATGGCAGGTGTATCACACCATCAAAGCGGCCGTAGCCTTGGGCACGAGAATTCCCATTTGATTATAACACTCCCTTCTGCATGATTTCTAATTGTCTTGCTGTTTTTCTTGCAGTCATCGTCGCATGGTGGCCAGTAGTGCTCCCAGTTCATGGCATATGCTATGGCCCACAAGGGCAAGGCGACATCTGATGTATCCTACAACCCGGAGTACCCTCCCTCGGCGTACTCCAACGCGACCGTCCATAGCCGCCTCAGTCAGTACACTGAGATGGCAAGGGAGGTCCATGGGCAAGACTTTGATCCGAGCACCCAGGACTTTGACGGAGAGATCGTCATGAGTGTGGGAGAAGGTAAGAAGCATGGGCAGTACTGGATGGGCGACGGCGTCATCGACTCGTCCTCTACTCCCTCTCTCTCCCAGATCCGAGCACGGAGCATGAGCGCAAGTCCGGCCATACGCCCCCGGCCAACCACTGCTTCGTACCTTGTCAACGAACTCCAGGTAATTTTTGTTTTATTCGTTGCTTGTTCATTTGTACGTACCTTTGCATTACTTTAACATTTGGGGTGAAATGTTGTAGGCCCAACTACAAGAAGAGAGGAGGCTGTGGTACGAGACGGAGCAAAGGCAGAACCAGAGGATAGAGGAGCTGGTGGGGTTCGTGTCCTCTCTTGGCGCCGCTATGGGTCGATCTATACTAACTAGCCTAATCGCTCCACTTCCCCAGCCAGTTACTCCGGTGAGTACCAACATATTAGTTACTCTCTTTCAACCTGACATAGGGCACACTAGAAAAACATGCAATCTCAAACATGCAATATGGTGTTGGTGGCGGTGGTGGTTGTGGTGTTTGGGTGGTGGTGGTGTTGTTGGTGGCGGTGTATTGATATATATGTGTTTGAAGGTCATCGTGCCGTTTGTTTTTTTGCAGGGTTTGGAAACCTCCCCGTGCAGAGGAGGTTCTGCCGAAATTTTTAATTGACGGCATTCTTTTCATTTTTTTTGTAGCATCAATCGGCCGCGGCATCGAATCATGTTGGTGGGTCATCGGTTGGAGGGTCGCCGGCATCACAAGTTGCGCCAAATCGGCTCGAAGGGTCACCGGCATCTCAAATGGCGCCAAATCGACACGGAGGGTTGCTGGCATCAAATCTAGGGCCTCCTCACCCCCTACAATCGCCGTGAGCAGCTTGTTGTGAACTATGGTTAAGATATTTGGTTGCAGACGTGTCAACTTGTGAACTTGTGACATATTTGGACTTTTGGTTTTGAGCATGTCATATATGTGAACATGCGTGATTGTGGCGTATTTGAACTTGTGTTCTTGTTGTGAATGTGATCTATGGCTTCTGTGATATATATTTGTGGTGATTTATATATTATTTCTGTGTATTGTCATAAATGGAAAAAAAAAGATTCTGGTCATTTTACCGAGTGTCATGACGGTGATACTCGGCAAAGTGACCACATGAGGCTCGTCTGGGAACAAGGTTTGCCGAGTGTCAAGGTGGTGACACTAAGCAAACTGTGCATGCTTTGCCGAGTGCTGACACTCGGCAAAGTGCACATGGTTTGTCGAGTGTTACCATGTGCACTTTGCCGAGTGTCAGCACTCGGCAGTCAGCACTCGGCAAACTGTGCATGCTTTGCCGAGTGCTGACACTCGTCAAAGTGTCGGCAAACCATGTGGCACTCGGCAAAGCATGCACAGTTTGCCGAGTGACACCACCTTGACACTCGGCAAACTGGCCATTACCATTTCACCGTTACCGTTAACCTTTGCCGTGTGACACATTTGACACTCGGCAAAACGTTTGCCGAGTGCCTGACATTTGACACTCGGCAAACCAAGCTTTGGCGAGTGATTTTTTACCGAGTGCGGTTTATCAAGTGTAACACTCGGCAAACTGTTTGCCGAGTGTTTTTGGCCCTTTACCAAGTGTCTCGGACACTTGGCAAGTCGCTGGAATCTAGTAGTGGTTCCGGCCACGATGCTAAATCTGTACCTCGCTATTCCTGAGTCGTGTTCATGGAATTCCACTGCGATCCGTGCGGTTTAGGAAGCTGTAAGATCAGCATCAAGCAATCAAGCCGGCCTCTCAGGTCACGCAGACATATATAGAATCGTCGCGTGAAAGGAGAAGGTCAGCACGAGCAGCAAGAGGCACAGCATGTCCCAGGAAGGCAACAAGTTTAATCAAGGATTACCGGTTGTCAAAAAAATTAGGAATTACACCACGGATCACAGAAACCTCAAATTTCAGATCTCGTGACTCCTTCCGAACGTTGTAGAGTTCAACGCGAGCGTGTGGAAGCGGTCGGAGAGCAGGTGCATACGCGTCGCCGCGTCGTCTTCGACGATGAGGAGGGCGTGGTGACGTGCGGAAGTGCCCTCGTCCCCGTACAGCGGCAGAAAAAGGAGAGCCATGGAGGGCGAGGACGATGTCCCAGATCTTGGAAAGGCAAGGATCCATGGGAGATTTATCTTGTGGGATTTCATAATAAAGAGAGTCTATCATGAAGATGTGTTGCATGTAAAATCATGTATGACGAAGGGAAGGGCTCATATAGCATGATGATAGATCGAACGGTCGTTACAGGGGGAGAATAAGATCCCGGATGACGGACGACTCATATCGCACGATACGTAGATTGGACGGTGGATACATGAAAAGAGTAAGATCTCAGAAGATGGAGGGCTCATATTGTATGACGTGTAGATCGAACGGCTATTATAGAGGGATAGCCTCCACAAAAAAAAACTCGCTCTTTTATAGTGTTGTATTCTTTTTAACATTTTTAGATTGACACAATAATCAACAATCACAAATTGACAGAAGGCATTCAATAATTAAATCCAATATTTAGATATAACTCAAATTAATACTAATACTAAGTTTGGTATTATTAAATAGTTTATTAGGGTGTATAATAAGATATCTAATTTTGTAGTACTTCAAATAGAAAACTCGAATGACGTTAATATCTGAGGCCAAGTGAACTTTTCCCCAGAATGCATTCGACCCGGCTCAGGCCCAGCCCACGGGACACGGAGTGGGCCGCAACTGCCTCCCGTCTAACGTATTAGATATAATCGACGGGCCAGATTTTTGATGTTGATGAAAGCGCTGCTGAACATCCCAAAGTATGAACTTTCACGTAGGCCTTATTCGTTTAGGATGTCCTTCTCTTTAGTCATGCACGTGGACAATGTTGCGATTGGGATTTACTAGATTGAAAAGGACCGAAGCGGTTATTAGCCTATGGTATAACACTTGTTCGCTTGTTGCCTGTGGCTTTTATATAGGGATCCTGGATGAGAGGAGGGCTCCATGGGATGAGGGATGATATTGGGATCTTGTTCGCTTTAGCTAAAAATAATTGTTGATTTTATCTCATGTTAATTTATTATGAGAGAAAAATACTGTTCCGTGACTTGAAAAAAAAAGTGTTGAATGCTTAGGAAGAAGCCCCATGTCTGTGGATCCACCAACCCTAAATTTGTTTTAAAGAAGCTCCTCTGCATTATACAATAACAAATAAGAAGATCGTTTAACAGGGCGCCAATTGTTGGTTGCCACATCATAGTGTGCTCGTGCACTTTCCTTCCAGGAGCCCAAAAGAAGCAAAGAGAAGGGACTTTGTGGGGGCCGTGTTCTTTTTTTAAGTAGATTTTTTGAGTTAGATCGAATTAATCACTATTGGCTCTGTCAAACGTCAGTTGCTCTCGTTTTTTACCCCCTCCTCTTCCTTATTTCCTCCTGCTCCATTGTCATCTTTCTTCCTCTCTCAATTTCGGTGAGTGTGAGAGGGAGACTCTTCAGCTCGACGGGTTGCGCGAGACGCGGAGACGCAATCTAGGTGCAGTGGGGACCTTATTGTCAGGGAGTGAAAGAGTGAGGGTGTGGGCCAAGAGCATGGTGCGCACAAGCAAAGCAATGATCGAATGATAGTACTCCGCGCCGCCTCTGATTCCATTCATGAATTTTGACCTGGCGCCACAACCTTATTGACATTTTCACACTCGCTCTTCTTGACTACACAATCGTACGTGCACTGCAATACTGCATACATCTGATCTCATCTTACACTAAAAAATTTGGTATACGCCGTCCATGCATGCGGCGTTCACACACAAGCTAAGCTAAGCTAAGCAGTGCTCTGTACTCCGGTCCGATGCCGAAGCTACCAGATCTCGATGGGTTAGCTCCCGAGAGGCCGACGAAGCGCCGCCGCCGCCGCCATATATGTCAGTAGGAGGCCGGTGGCGGCGGGAATCGAGAACCGGTGGCGAGGAAGCAGGCGACCCGGAAGCCGGTGAGGAGCGCGGCGAGCGCCAGGAAGGCGAACCCCGCGAAGCCGAGCCCCACCGCGACGTCGGCCCGCACGCAGCCGCCCCCGCCGCCGGTCGTCCACCCTTCCCGCCCTCCGCCGCACCCCGCCGCGTCCCGCGCCGCCGCCGCTGCCGCGGCCAGCGCCATGTACCCGAAGCCCTGCAGCATGCATGCGTACGCGCGTGGCGTGCACGAGCTTTGTTAGTTCCTGAAGAGCTCCCACACGGATCGATGCATGCGCCGCCATGCCCATGCATGCCGATCGAATGCTGGTACTACCACACTACCTGGTCGTGGCCGAAGTCGAACCAGAGCTGCACGGCCTCCGGGAGCGGCGTGGCTCCCCTGGCCACCTCCCACGCGGCGGCGGCGGCCTCGAGCGCCGAGTACACCGCCACGATGGCGTCGGCCGCTAGCAGGAACCGGAACGGCGCGCGCCGGAGCGTGGCGGAGCCGGCGGCGAGCGCGCCCGAGGCTGCGGCGGCGCACAGCGCGGCCACACGGAGCAGCAGCAGCGCCACCGCGAGCGACGTGCCGGGCCGCGCCGCCGGCTGCTTCGTCGTCCCCCGCTGCGCTTCCTCCTCCTCCGCCGCCACCGCCCACCCGCCGTTCTGCAGCGGCATCGTGGTCGTGGACGTGGTGGTCGATCCGCCGGCCTCGGCTTGGCTCAGCGCCTCAGCTCGCTCGATCTCGACGACGGTGACCACTGGCCGGGCTTCTGGCGATCTCTGATGCTGGTATATATAGACGGCTCGCCAGAGTGACTGGTGTCACGGGCGGAGGGTGCCGACGTGGCGCGTCCTGGTCCCACATGGCGATGACGGTGGAGAGGGAAAAAAAAAAGGCAAAGTGGCGGCCAGCTGCCTGGCCACGTGTGTGGCGAGCGGTTGGTGTGGACATGTGACCGGATTAATGGTGGCATGGCAATGACAACAGTTTCAATGGGGAGTATGCTTGTGACGCTATCCTAATTGCGGGGCCAGCTGAACGCGACTTCACGTACCGTTAACGGACCAGCTCACAGGTCCTTCATTAGCATTCCGTACAGAAAGGAAAAAAAAAACACTGGAAATAGACACATGAGTATTAAAGTAAGTTACCATAAAACCAAATCATTTCTTACTCCAGATATAAAGAAACATAGTGTCCATCCAAAAAAAGAATCAATAGCTGCAATTACTAACTAACTCGATGAACGGTACTTGAAATTTTGAATCCACATTGAGTAACAAATCTTAAGCTCAATTGGTCTTCTCACGTATCCCGTCCATTCTAAATTATAACATATAACCATTAAACCTATGTTTAGTGCATATATCAAAAGTCATTACATATAGAAAAGCTTAACTTAGAAAGGAGTGAATACCCTTTGCGGAGGTACAGTACGTAATAGTTTGGTAGAGATATTTTCGTTCGAGCCTGCACGATGATGACGACAACGACGACCAAGAACAACGGTAACGTACCTCAGCGCTTGACACGACGCCTTATACTGGTACTAGTCGTCGATCGTCTGCTCCCCTGTTGCAATCATCATCCTATTATATATCGGCCAAACTGACGTTGAAGAACGATCCAGACGACGCATGCACGATCCATGCACAGACCACAGTCCGTTGAAGAACGAGTCTGTAGCGAAGTCAATGTGCGAGATGCATGAGACGCGTGTGATGTGAACCCCTGAACCTGCTCGTCTGCTTGACGGTGCGGAGTGCGGACTGGTCTGCGGAACCCAGATGGGATGGGCGACGGCCGCCGCGTGATCCCCGTGAACCTGGCCGGCCGGCGACTGCAGAGCTGAATAAAGCAGCAGCCGCCGTACGTGTAACGGTTGCACTACCTGTGTCGAGCTTGGCACAAAGCTGGGCGCGCAGTGGTTCCTCCGTCGTTTAACCGGCCAAATAGAGGGCATTTAATTTGAACACCGTTTGCGTCACTAGCTAGCTAGCTAGAGCAGAAAATGTCGGTTTACTTGGATTCAGTTTACTCGAAGCTTAGGAAAACGTAAGGGTCTAGGATCGGAAGAGCTGTTCTGACGATGATTTGATCCTAGTCGCTAATGATAACAGCTAAAATAATTACTATCAGTATTAGCGGCTCCGATCACTTCTTTTTTTTTTTTGAGACCCACCATTACAGACACAAATAGCCTATTTAATAGCAACATAATACTAACACCCACATTATACTGGCAATTGAACTAATGACAAAATAAAACTACTGATGGGCTTTCCCAAATCTAGATAATAGAAACCATTAGCCGGAGAGTCCAAGCAGGATTTCAGCTAATAGCCTCACTAATAAATGATATTAGCTACATTTTCTTGATGGCGACTAACAACTACTCTCTCTGTTTTAAATTATAAGTCCACTTTTTATATGAATTAACAATTTTCTATGTATTTAGACACACCGTGTATATCTAAGGTTTGTAGAAAAAAACTATATGTCTAGAAAAAGCTAAAATAACTTGTAATTTTTGAGTCGATGGAGTAATAGTATAGATCTAAACATGCTCTAGTTGACAAATGCTTGTGACGTAGACCACCACCCCCCTCCCGCGCGGGTTTTAGTGTCCCTTTATTTTTCTGGCTCCTTTCCCCTTCTTTATTCACACAACGAAGGGAGTGTTTGGTTCTAGAGACTAAAGACGCATGTCACATTGAATGTTTGACTACTTCTTAGGAGTACTAAATATTAACTATTTATAAAATAATTACATAGATGGAGGCTTATCTACGGTTTATTGTAGTCTCATATTGTCAAATCATGGGTTTAAAAGAACCCCTCTTGCAAATTAGCCTCCTAATTCTGTAAAATTAATTTTTTATAGTCTAAATTTAATATTTTGATATGATGGAGACTAAAGTTCAGGAGGCAGTATCCAACATCCCCGAAGTGTGGTGTAAATGGTTTGTCAGCTGATCATGGCACCGTAGTAGGTCCAGCACAGGACTTTGGAGCAAAGCTAAAAGAGGAGATATCACGCTGTCCACGCTGGTAGGTTAGTGCACAAGTCAAGATTTAAACGTGTGATAGGGTTGTGCACTAACCCAAACTGATCCAGCATTCCCACATGATCGGATCGGCTCTTAGTGTGGAAACGACAATACGATCGCCGTACGCGCGCAAGTCAGCAAAACACGTTGCGTTACGTCGGCTGCGAGTGCCAGTGCCAGCTCGTCCTGAAATTAGGCAGCAGGTGGGGCAGTATAAAGTTGGTTGGGCGTTGGCCGGCGCGGCGGCGGCGGCGGCGACGGTGGATCCGTCCGGTCTCCGCCAAGGCGTCGAAGAGTCTGCGATGGGAGCTGAGCCCTTTTTTTTTTTTTTTGTGAGCACTGTGGTCACGGATTAGCACTTTAGCTAGGATCCACTCAAAAAAAAAAAAAATTACAGTGTTGCTAGCGTACGAACCTAAGATGAGATAGGATTCTATCGGACAAAAAAAAAAAGATGCATTAGCTAGGAAAAACCCTCCTTTCTTTTGCCGTGGGTTTCTGTCATGGTTCCATGGGCATGCATATGCACATCTAGATTGCGCTACTGTGCAAAGCAAGTACTACCATGGAAGCAATATTGGCAAATGTGTACCTATGTATGAATCGTGATGGCAAAAAAAAAGTACATGACGGTAGTGTTGGTTATGCACAAATAGTTTCTGGACCCTTCTCATACTTTTCTCTTGTGGAGAGCTAAAAGTAGAGACGACTCATCGTCAGACGTGGCATGCAGATTGCAAATGTACCGATCCAACTACTGAACAACTCATGGAGAAGAGAGAAGAACCGATACAAGGTTTGGAATCGACTTGTGGTGAATAAAAAATACTCTCACCTATCTGACCGAATCCAGCTCGTAAGAAAAAAATATAACAAGAGGTCCTAGATTGGTTGCATGCTGCGGTAGAGGAGAGAGATAGGAAATGAGCTGTAAATTAAACTTACATCCAACTTATGCACAAACCTAGAAAATTTTGAGACAAACAAGTGGTTAACTACTATACGAGTGGACCGATAAATTAGTTGTAAGTTTACATACAACTAGCACTAGGACTCTATAAATAAATAAAAAAACACTATACTATACTCCATCCGTCCTAAAATGTTTATCGCCGTTAGTTGGTGTACGTGCCATAAGTTTAACTCAGTTTATAAAAAATGCGTGTAACATTTGTATCTCCAAATAAATTTATTAAAAAATTAGATTAAAAAATCTTTCCAATGATACTAATTATGTATTATAATTTTTAACATATATTTAATCAAATTATTTCTTGGGAAGCACAAGCCATAGACATTTTAGGACGGAAGGAGTATTATTAGTCTTACTTTGAGGGATCAAGGTATACCAGAGTCTCTTAATTAATTCAATTATTAGGTGTTTGAAATAACTAGTGATCATGTGTTTAAGCCTACTCCATCGGTCCTATAATAAAAGATCTTATAAGTTTAGACATGAAAACTAAGAAGAAAAGAAAATATGACGCACAGAGAACGGAAAGGTGAGAGATAAAGTGATGCCGAGATAGAAACATATTGAAAAAGAGAATAAAAAGTGAGGAAGTTGTTGTGAATCAAAGCAATGTGAACAAGAGTTTCAAATGGTGGCCAATTAAATGAGAAAAAGAAAAGATCAAATTGATGAGCTAAGGAAGAGGAAGAAATCAAGTTGAATTCAACCAATGCAATAGTTATCACATCGTATCCTCCTCTATATAAATAGATGGACCATCTCATTGTAAAGATGATGATCACAAGTGAATGAAATGCACAGAGGCTCTCCTCTTCTTCCATCTCTCTGTACTCTCTGCTCTCCCTCCGTGTTCATGTGTGCTGTGCCCTGGAATCGTGCGAGAGGGATGGGAGATGGAGGGTTTCTGTATTTCATTTCTCTGGATCATTTACATAGTGTTGGCGCAAAAAGTGGTTCCCTAAGCCCAACACACCAGCGAAGCCGGAAACGACCCTTGAGGCAGTGAAGCTCTCGCAGATCCAGCTAGCTTCGGACCCGGTCTGAGAGTGTCAGTAACACCCAAGCGTGCCAGTCAATTTGACCTGCAATTGACAAGGAAAAAGATAATAATCAGTAATCACAGGGCGGAACTAACCGGTATGTCCAGATAGTTCCAACTCTATGGCTCGAAGAGCCGATGTAATGGGAGATCGACTAGAAAGCCGATTCCGTCATGTTATGAACCGATTGTTGCGGAACATGCATTATAATTCAAGTTAACCGATTCAGACATGAATTCAATGACATATACTTGCATTAGACAGAAGTATACTACAAAAGATGTAGTCATAGCAAACTAACATGATCATAAGATGTCTCAATGTAAAAACAAGATGAAATCGGCTATTTCAGCCGATTCAGTGTATACGGGCAACATACAAGCCTATAAAGTAAACGATGTTTCAACTCTCCGGCTAATAGATCTAAATCACAATCTTGCAACAGTGGAGATCGAGCGGATCGAGGCAGTCATGATGAAGTTGTAACTTAGATCCGTTAATCCTTGAATCTAGACAATGTTTATTTTATTACTTGAGTGCGACCCGTATCTAATCTAGATCCAAAATACAACCGGCTGGTGCAAAATATTCTATCTTATCAATATAAAACGAATGGCAAACATAATTCGTTGAACATATAGATCTATTAGATATAAGCCGACGTATATGGATCAAGACGGGCAAATTGATGATTGCTTTAAATAATAAACAATAAACATAAGCAACATCGGTAATTTAATGAATCTAGCTAAACTGCCAAATTTAACTAGAGCCGATAACTAATCCATGTGTGTAAATTGTCATAATCTATAGCCTGTCCACCGGATGACGTTAACTAATAGATTAATCAAGCAAACAAACACGAATCGATAACTAATCCGCGCGTGAAAACCGTCCTAATCTGCATCTTGTCCACCGGATGACGGTTAACACAGATTGATCAGGTAAACCAGCGTGAATCATCCTTGACTCACTATGCTTCCCGCGTCCACCGGATGACGCCAAAGAAACAGAGCTTAGCAAGGACCCTGATCCGCCATGCTTCCACGTCCACCGGATGACGCTAAAAAGACATAGTTTAACAGGGGGTTGACGATACTTACAAGCAAGCCTGCGTCCACTGGATGACACCCAGCCTGGATGAAGTAACTCGCCGGACTTGACTGACTCTAAGGTTTGTTTGGCCGGAGCTGAAAGTTGTGTTGTATTGATGTTGTTGTATTTTTTACAATGGCTGAGGGCTTATATTTATACCCTGAGCGTAGCTAGAGTCCTAGTCGAATTACAATTCATCAATAGATAAGGAAACTAACAAACTATCCTATATCTAAGGTAACTTGGAGTCACATCTTCCCTTTCATAACGGACTCCGATCGTGATTACATCCTGGCGGCGCGGACTCTAGATGACGTCACCAATACCGACGCTGCACGCCCTCTGTCACCTTCGCCCGATAACCGATTCTCCGTGCAATCGGCTATTCTCTTTCCTTCCGCTGGACGGAGTCTGCTTCCGAAATTGGCTATCTTCCTCTGGTATCGGCTATCTCCCTTTAGTATCGGTTATCGGCTCCCAGCCCAAAATTTGGTGTTAACACATTGCAAGGGGCTCTATTTATAGAGTGCATCCAATAGGATAGGTATTACAGAGTTTCAATTCTTCTTGCTTTCTTCTTCCTCTTCAGGATGTGATCCATTTGAACTTCTCCTCTACTCTCAATTAATTGGCCACCATTCAAAGTCCATGTTCACATTGCTTGGACTTTGATTCACAATACTCCCCTTGGCCAATTATATACTACGTGTATGCCTCGTTAAAAATTCCTCCAAAAACCTAGTGGGAAAAAATGTAGGAGAAAAGAGTGCATCACATGCATTACTTATATTACACCTGCTGCCTCGTTTTATTTCAATTCCGTAGATTTATTTCTTGCAATTATTTAAATCCTATAGATTTATTTATTGCAATTCCTTATCTTTACTTTATCGCAATTTATATTATTTAATTGCAAAAGTAATTTTAAGGATTATATGCGGATAATGAGTGTAGTCTTGAAGATTACATCCAATTGTAATCCTGAAGATTACAATAGAAAGTATTTTGCTTCGATTGACGTGCACTACGCCATATACAAGGTGGCCTGAAGCCACCATGCAAAGAAGGCCCGGAGCCTCGTATGATCGTGGCATAAACCAATTGGTTAATGTATGTCGCTACGCGGCCTGAAGCCCGTAGAATTCATGGTGACCTAAAGTTCATTTATAACATGACTATTTTGCAGGATATTTATTGCAATTTACTTTCTTGCATTTTGTCGGTGCTAATTTTGGCGAGGCTAACACCGGCTAGTAAATATGTGTTTTGCGGTTGAGGCTACGGATGGTGTGCAAGGGGAACACAGGGATTATACTGGTTCAGGCCGAGCAAGCCCTACGTCCAGTGGAGAGGAGAGTCGTGTTGCCTTGCACCGGGGTGCTTGTAGTAGGGGTTACAAGCTAGTCGAGAGAGGGAAGTGCTCCCAGGTCTCTTGTGAGTGTCTAAATGTTTACAAGTCGTTTGCTGTGGGTGAGAACTTGGAACTTCTCCGTCCGTTCTCCGTTCGTCTTTGCTCTCCCTTTTATAGCCGCAAGGGAGAGGCAAAGGCGGCTACGACGCTACCTATTAAACTAGTGAGGAGTTGCCGTTCCCCGTTTGACTAGCTGCTGCCTTTTCTCCGTGTCTCCGCGGTATGGGTATGGCCATCTTGGTTCGCGAGTTCCAAGGTAGAAACAGTCGTCTGACTATGTCATGTCGTCAGCTCTCTGGGTCTTCTGGATATGGCCGTCGTGGTCCGCACGACTTTGGTGAGTTCACACCTGCCGCTATCCCTCCGTATGATGTGACAAGAGGGAGAGTCACCTTGGGGCGTTGTTTCCCGAGGCTCGGGATCCTGAACGCGTGCTCGTCCTTTCGTGTGGACGGCGCAGTGGGCGTCTTTCCCAAAACGGGGCGGCGCACCGCGGACCATACCGTGGAGGGCAGGTGGTATGGCCGTCAGGGGCGTGCGAAGCATGGTCGCGTCGAGAGTCTCGCCCGACGGGACAGTGCTTGTAAAGTGGTCAGAGAGATCTATTGTGGTCCAAGATTGCTCCGCTGACATTACCTGTGCCTTGGATGTCTTCGCGAGATTGCGCTCGAGGGGGATAGGGAAGCTCGGGCGAATCGGAGACTTGGGGCGCCGAGGATGCCGCTCTCCCGAGCTCTCCCGAGCTGGTGCCGCTCTCCCGTGCTCTCCCGAGCTCTCCCGAGGAGGCTCGGGCGAATCGGAGACTTGGGCGCCGAAGAGGCCGCTCTCCCGAGCTCTCCCGAGGAGGCTCGGGCGAATCGGAGGTTTGGGCGCCGAGGACGCCGCTCTCCCGAGCTCTCCCGAGGAGGCTCGGGCGAATCGGAGACTTGGGCGCCGAGGAGTGCTGTTCCGAGGAGGCTCGGGCGAATCGGAGACTTGGGCGCCGAGGACGCCGCCTCCCGAGCTCTCCCGAGGAGGCTCGGGCGAATCGGAGACTTGGGCGCCCAGGAGTGCTGTCCCGAGGAGGTTCGGGCGAATCGGAGACTTGGGCGCCGAGGAGGCCGCTCTCCCGAGGTCTCCAGAGGAGGCTCGGGCGAATCGGAGATTTGGGAGCCGAGGACACCGCTCTCCCGAGCTCTCCCGAGGAGGCTCGGGCGAATCGGAGACTTGGGCGCCGTGGAGGCCGCTCTCCCGAGGAGGCTCGGGCGAGGCTCGGGCAAATCAGAGACTTGGGCGCCGTGGAGGCCGCTCTCCCGAGCTCTCCAGAGGAGGCTCGGGCGAATCGGAGATTTGGGAGCTGAGGACACCGCTCTCCCGAGCTCTCCCGAGGAGGCTCGGGCGAATCGGAGACTTGGGCGCCGTGGAGGCCGCTCTCCCGAGGAGGCTCGGGCGAGGCTCGGGCGAATCGGAGACTTGGGCGCCGTGGAGGCCGCTCTCCCGAGCTGTCCAGAGGAGGCTCGGGCGAATCGGAGATTTGGGTGCCGAGGAGTGCTGTTCCGAGGAGGCTCGGGTGAATCGGAGACTTGGGCGCCGAGGACGCCGCCTCCCGAGCTCTCCCGAGGAGGCTCGGGCGAATCGGAGACTTGGGCGCCCAGGAGTGCTGTCCCGAGGAGGTTCGGGCGAATCGGAGACTTGGGCGCCGAGGAGGCCGCTCTCCCGAGGTCTCCAGAGGAGGCTCGGGCGAATCGGAGACTTGGGCGCCGTGGAGGCCGCTCTCCCGAGGAGGCTCGGGCGAGGCTCGGGCGAATCGGAGACTTGGGCGCCGTGGAGGCCGCTCTCCCGAGCTCTACCGAGGAGGCTCGGGCGAATCGGAGACTTGGGCGCCGAGGACGCCGCTCTCCCGAGCTCTCCCGAGGAGGCTGTCATTAGTGGAATGATGTCGTGGTCCTCTGTAGACGCGGCCTTCGTGGGC
Source organism: Eremochloa ophiuroides (assembly GCA_038502445.1). Classification (NCBI taxonomy): domain Eukaryota; kingdom Viridiplantae; phylum Streptophyta; class Magnoliopsida; order Poales; family Poaceae; genus Eremochloa; species Eremochloa ophiuroides. Next base: position 60,815,652 of record JAHLJS010000003.1, on the reverse strand, counting down.
TTCCACTGGCCTTACTTGGGCCAGGCCAAGTTGGGAATGAGTGCATTTATTTACCGTAATTTATTTTCTTGCATGTATTTAAATCCTGAAGATTTATTTTATTGCAAGTTTATATTCGTAATACGATTGCATGTGATCCTGAAGATTATATGCATGAGATATTTGGAGAAATATAGTCCTGAAGACTATATACAAATGTGTGATCCTGAAAACTACACATAGTCGTAATCCTGAAGATTACGCACGATCGACATTCATTGGTGCTGCATATTGAACAGGCATGTCGAACATTGCAAAAAGAAGGTTAACTATGTTTGCCGTGAACGGTAGCAACTACCTTACTGGGACAATTGATGTCGAGATCAAACTCGATGGTCTATGTATCGATCATATCATTCTCTAGCCTGCAGCTGGCAAGGATAAGCTCACAATACCTAATAAGCAAAGATGTTGTCCTGTCTGGAACACCACTTACACTTAGACCTGAAGTCTAAGTATATGGATAACGATGGTTCACTGGCAGTCCCTGAAGGACCGCTTTAACAAGCAGAGGTCGATTGTGCTCTAGCATAATAAAACTGGATTGCCCTATGCTTTCAAGACTATGTCTGTTGCAGCATTCAACTTTGCTTTACGTAGGATTGTGCCGAGATTGTGTCTATATGGTCAGATGCTGATATGATCAAGAAAACCCTTTTTCCTGTTGGATCTACGGCTGTGCCTGAAGCACACGCTAGAGAGGTCGTGGCAAAGATAAAGGAAAGGGAAAGCCTAAGGGTAAAGGTGAACCCAAGAAGGTCATAAGTGAAACATCTGAGCAGCAGGGTAATTGCTGTAGATGTGGAGGCAGGAGACATTGGTCCGCGATTGCTGTACCGTAAAACACCTAGTTGAGCTCTACCAAAGTTTTTCTAGAAGTAAGAACATGTAGAGTCAACATAAGTCCCGCTTCACCACTGAGCCTGAAGCTCAGGAACGCGATGACATGCTTGTCAACGCGAAAGGAAAGTGGTGAAGATATCCAAATGGATGAAAGTGTGGACAACCTTCTTGGTGATGACTGATATTTAGGGACCTGAAGTAATCCCTAAGATATCATGTTATTCGCAATATAATGTTCGCATGGCCATACATGCTCCTGAAGAGCATCAGTGATATGATTAATGGCTAAGCCTGCTCCTGAAGAGCATTTATTACCCTGTAGTGAATGGTGGTCTTTGCTTTTCGCAATCTATGTTAAATCCCTAAATTCTCATACCTCGTGGAGAACCCACTGAGGGATATGTTGCGATGAAAGTCATATTCAGGGAATATGGCATGACCGATTAGGTCATCCTGAGTTGGTTATGATGGGAAAAATCATCAACAATTCGGTTGGCCGTAGAGGCTTCCCTAATCCTGAAGATTAGGGATATGCAACACAAAATTGGCCTAGTTAAAGCTTTGATCAAAGGATCATGTGGATTGCATGACCATTGCTTCAGAATTGTAGGCTGCCAACCAGCCATTGGGGCTATGCAGTGTTGCATATTGCATCACTAATCCAACTCAGGCCAACTGCACGTCCCCCTTAAAGCTAGTGCATGTGAAAGAATCAAAGTATTTCCCATCTGCGTATATTTAATTATGCGGTATATGTTCCAATACCGTCTCATCGGCGTACATTAATGAGACCCCACCGGAAGTTGGGGATATGTGAGCATATGACTGGGGATCTTCATAAGGCTCGGTACGCTGATTGCATTTTCCCAGCATTAGGGAGAGATAGGCATCCAGAAGAATGCCGGGAAATTGCAAGAAAGGAATGGTGGAATGCATTCCTTAGACCCACGCTTTAGTAAATCTGAACCAGAAGTTCAGAGGAATATGCATTTGCAAATCATTGCAAATGAGCTGCCAAATACCTTCACTGATCATAAGAGTGACAAGGTCGCATTTACTTGTAGTAAGTGTGCCGGAGAGAGTATATGTAGCCCAGAAGGTTACCAACTCTATTGTCTCCATCCGATCCTAGGTTGAGGGGGAGACCTCCGGGTGCTCAGACAAGGTTCTGCGGAGACGTCCGCATGAACAAGGTTTAAGCCACTTGCATGACTTAAGGAATCAGTTGAGAAGCTCGACCTGAAGTCGAGAATGCCCCTGAAGTGGCAACTCAACCTGAAGTTGAGAAAGTCCTCGAAGGACACCATCCTGAAGATGGAAACCCCTATGCGTCGCGAGCGCACTATCGCATTGGAAGATTGGAACGCCCTAGCTCAATCGTTATGGGAAATCATGATGAGCGGGAGGATGATCGTGAGGAGATCGCCACTAACTATGTGGAATAGGGAGAGATATATTTAAAAGACCACCGTTGTCGACAAATATTTTGTCTCTAAAATTGCTAGCTCAATGGATCCAGATCCAAAATCATAGTCCATGGCAGAGTGACGGAAGCACTCGCTTAATGAAAGAGAGGTTGTTGGGCCTGCAGTCCTAGCATCTCTCGAAGTCATCCCCTAAGGATATATGTCGGGTACCAAAGTTAGGGGTACCCAACTTCGATGCAAAAAAGCTCATTCCCAACATGGCCTGGCCCAAGTAAGGCCAGTGGAAGCCCATGAAGGCCGCGTCTACAGAGGCCCATGACGTCATTGCACCAATGACAGCCAACCCTCGGGAGAGCGGCACCCTCGGCACCAATTCTCCAATTCGCCCAAGCCTCCCCAGGAGAGCTCGGGAGAGCGGCACCCTCGGCGCCCAAATCTCCGATTCGCCCGAGCCTCCCCGGGAGAGCTCGGGAGAGCGGCGCCCTCGGCGCCCATTCTTCGATTCGCCCGAGCTTCCCCATCCCCCTCGAGCGCAATCTCACAAAGGCATCTAAGGCACCGGTGATGTCAGCAGAGCAATCTTGTACCACAAGAGACCTCCCTGACCACTTTACAGGCACTATCCCGTCAGGCGAGATTCTCGACGCAACTGTGCTTCGCACGCCCCTGATGGCCATACCATCTGTCAGGATAGGATTTGATAGGCCCACTACGGCCGTCCTCTCCACAGTATGGTCTACGGTGCGCCGCCCTGTTTTCCGCCGGGGTCTATCAACTCCGACTGCGACATTCTGAGCGCATGACGGCGGGCTACGCAAAAACCGGAAAGGCGCCTACTGCACTGTCTACTCGAAAGGACGAGCACGCCTTCCATCCGGGCCCACCTAACCCTCAGGAAGTACTGTTCAAAGGCCAGAAATATGACCAGGGGAGATATCCCCTACTCCATTCCATCACGCCTTCAGAAGTCCCGAGCCTCGGGAGACAACGCCCCGAGGCGACTCACCCTCTTGTCACATCGTGCGGAAGGATAGCCAATAGGTGTGACCCTACGGCACGCCGTAATCCGACGACTGTTGCCGCCTTGGAACTCACCAAGATCGTGCGAACCACTAGGGCCATATCCTGGAGACGTGAAGAAAAGACCGTAGCTGACGACATGACGCAATCCGACGACTGTTTCCGCCTTGGAACTCACCAAGATCGTGCGAACCACGACGGCCATACCCCGGAGATGCGGAGAAAAGACTGTAGCTGACCATAGTCAAACGGGGAACAGCAACTCGTCGCTGTAACAGGCGTAGCATTGTAAGCGCTGCCCTTGCCTCTCCCTTGCGACTATAAAAGGGAGAGCAGAGGCCAGCTTTAGAGGGACGGGGGGGGAAGTTCTAAGTTCTCACCACACCTACACACCCACAGCAAACGACTTGTAAACACTTAGACATTCACAAGAGACCTGGGAACACTTTCCTCTCTCGCCTAGCTTGTAACCCCCTACTACGAGCACCCAGGTGCAAGGCAACACGACTCTCCTCTCCACTGGACGTAGGGCTTGCTTGGCCTGAACCAGTATAATCCCTGTGTTCCACCTTACACACCATCCGTAGCCTCAACCGCAAAACACATATTTACTAGCCGGTGTTAGCCCCGCTAAAACTAGCACCGACAATATAAATGGGTCTTCCTCCTAAATGGAAATATGGCACAAAGCGAGGCTAGTGGCATAAGGGTTCCCGCAGAGACCCGTCATCGATTACGATGAAACTTGCTCTCCAGATATAAGTGGCATAACGTTCCAATACATAATAGCTATGGCAGCTAACTTGAATTTAAAATGCAGTTGGTGTGACAGAACCGCCTTAATCATAGGGCCCACGTGCACCGTCATTGTCCCTAAGGACCCATGATCAGTCTGCACGAGTTCTCCTTGACCTAGGTGTCCTGCCGGGTTCCCTAGGAAACCCTAACTTCTCCGAGGATCTCATTGTAAGGACCTTGCAAGTATTACAATAGCTTACACAAATAAGTTGAATCAGAGTATAAGGTGCGGAAGTATTACGTAAATCTAGATTATAAATATAAATTACATTATCCCAAACCAGAGTTTCGTAGTGGAGAAGCACATACAACTAAACACCCTGCCCAAGGGTTATATCTTATACATATCTTCACCCATGCGCTATCCGGTAACCGGCACGGTCCCGAGCATGACTGTACCTTCAGCTCACCTGCAACAGGAGTTAACAAACCCTGAGTACTGGGGTACTCCGCAAGACTTACCCGACTAAGGGTGTAAAATGAGACTCAGGAATGCAAGGCTATGGGTAAGGCTAGCAGAGGATGAGGAGTTTGCAGAAAAGCAATCTATCCTGATCCATATTTTATTTTGTCATTAATATAATCATATTTATAGCTCCAATATTCAGACTCATGTATCATCATTCTTTCAATTACTTCATTCATTCAGATAACCTAGTTGAGAACCACTTTTCGGTGTAGAGTGTGAGGATCAAGTCTCCATAACCGAGGAGCACGTCGATTCGAATCCAGAAAGTACCCAGCTGGGGATTCTAACCACACTGCATATGCAGCACGCCGGCATACATATACCAACCCGTCGTCACGGCTTTGCTATCCCGGAACCGGTCCTGCGCCACCCGAGAGCACAGTACTCCACTCTTATCCAGGCACGCCGGCCACGTGGGTACAAGCTACTCTCGCCATCTCTCCACTCCCAGTGGGTGGTTGTCGGTTCCAGCAATAGCGCCACCGAACTCTAGGCTTTCCGCATTGGTATGTGGCTAGGCTGTTCATCATGATCACAGCAGGCCTACAACGAACGGTCCCTATTTCCTTCCTGCCGTCAATCCTGCATTGGGACTCTAACCCAAGTACAAGACTACCCGACAGTTTTTTATTATCGTGCCTGTCGGGTGAGTGAGACATAGGGAACGCCGCCCCATGAGCTGGCCACCCAACGAAACACGTTTTCAAAGACATCGACTAATTCCAAATTATTCCGAAAGCGACCATGCATTGGGACTCTAACCCAAATACACATCGACCAACGGATAATAAGTTCTTCACCAATCAAAGTATAAGTATAATCATGTCACAGAAAATAGTTTTTCTTTTACGCAAAGCTAAGTTCATTAAGCATGCCTAAGCATTTCTCAAACCATTTTATTTAAATCAGGTTTCAGGGTATTTATTTGAGACAATGCATCTGGATAGGTGACAATCAACTCCTATCAACCTAATGCAGTAGATTAACTCGAATTATAAATATTTTGTAATAGAGGGGCTGAATGCACCGGGGCTTACCTGTGTTGCAGGTCTGTCACTCTCGCCAGAAAACCCGAGAGATCCACTTGACTTCTATCGATGAATAATTCTTCCGAGAACCCGATCTCTACACGTAAAATAATGATGCATGCTTACATGGTGCGGAATGACATGAATGGAAAATGTAGAACAAACATGTAATTGACAACTTTGAGTACAACTTTCCTTCACGGTAAAATTGCAAAACACTTCTCTCAAGGCATAAGAGTGTTTTCGCATTTCATTTTTATTGACCATTTTAACGGTCACAGAAAGCCGCTACACAGCTTTATGACTACTACCAAGCACTAAGTTCTCAAATTGCCAAGGATCACACAGCGAAAGATCCTTGGTCTTCATTCAACCCAAAATTTCACACAACAAACCTAAATTCATTTTTTTATTTACTTTATTAATCCCTAATTTCACATATATTTATTAATTGACCAAACTAACTTCAATTTCAACCAAACTTTACCAACAGCTAGGTTTTATCATAAAACAGAGCCACAATAAATTTCATGATTTTTGGATTTACAGATAATTAATTAAATTACACAAACTTGCATTTATTAATTACTTCACTGATTTATACAGCAGATTAAAAGCACTGGAACACCCTATATTATATTTTTAACAAATACTACATACTTCAGAGAGCATACACAATTAATTTCATCATTTTTGGCGCAGTAAATTAATCCACACGAAAATAACAAACTGCAGCACTATTCATATGAATATATAAAAGAAAAGCATTTAGTAATTCACTGGGAAAATAGAAAAACCAAAGCAGCCCACTACGGCCCAAGTCCAGAGCGAGCCGGCCCACTCGGCCTGCCCGCGCCCGGCGCCGACGGCTTTGCAAAAGAGACCCTGGGGAAACTGGAAATCAACCCGCGGTCCGATCTACACTATTCACATGAGTCATGAATTTCGCGCTTAACCCCCTGGGAAAACTTGCCTTCTCACCCGAGGCCCTTGGCCATCCCTCTGTTTCAACAGAGGCGGGTGCGCCGGCGGTCCGCCGCCCCTAGCTCGCCGACGGTGAGCCGAGGGACGAAGCCGAGGGCACTGACGGACTCTACACTCCAAGGCGAGTCTACTAAGCTAAGATACGACGAGATCCGAGGCGCGCAGCACCTGGAGACACGTACGCGGCGGCTCGGTGGCGGCGGCGAGCACGTCGCCGGCGAGCACAAGCCGGTAAAGAGAGGGGAAAAAGGTGCGCGAGTATCTGGGGCTCACCACGAAGCTGGCCGAGGGGTCGGTGGAGACGGAGGTGGTTCGGAGAAGACGACTTGGTGACGGCGGCGGATCCCGGCGGCTCGGCACAACGGCGAACACGCGTCCCGGCGAACCTAGGGAACCAGAGAGTACGCCGACGCCAGAGTAAGGTTCAAGGGGTCACGGAGATCACGATACGCAACAATCCGAGGTCCAGAGCTTACCCAGACTAGCTCGAGACGACGGCGGAGCTCGCGGCGGCGCTCTGCCCGCCCGCGAAGGAAGATACCGGTGTTCCGGTGGTTACGAAGCTCTACAGCTCCCGCCGACGGTCGCAGGAGATGCGCAAGGAAGCTAGGTAGCTGGCTGTGAGATGGAGAGGGTGGTGATGGACGGAGCGCGGCGAATTTAGCCGGGGACCGAGAGAGCTCGAAGGTGGCCGGGAGAGAAAGAAATGGCGAGGGGGAGGGCCTCGTCGCCTTTCTAAAGGTCGGGAGCGAGGGGGACAGAACCAGGACGACGCGGCGCACGCGCGCCCGTATCTGCCGAGGTCGCGGGGACACGATCCCGGCCGGCACGGGCGGCCGCGCGCGCGCGCCCGGCACGGCGGCTGCCGGCTCTGTTCGCGAACAGGGTGAGGGGGCATTTCACTGTAGCACCTAGACCCTAGGGCTGTCGGTTTTTGACCAAATTCGACTGATTTTGCATACAAACATGAAAAACTGCAAAAACAAAAGTTGTAGGGTTTGAAATTCTGAACAACTTTGCTTTTGGAACTAAATCCAAATTCGAAATATTTTTGAAACTACAGCAAAAGGGGTAAACTTGGTTTTTGAATTTCAAACTGCATTTTCAAAATTACTTTTTATTTTACACAACAACTTGAAAAATTTCCAAAATAAAAGTTGTTCTACTCAATGAGTTTTACAACTTCTATTTAGGAAGTTTTGCCAGATTCCAATTAATTTTTGAAATGCCAATCTAAAACTAAGTTTTAAATCATTGTTTTGAAATAAATTTGAATTCCCACCACAGAACTTTGAAATCTCCAAAAATAAAAGTTGTTCTATTTTAAAAGATCTAAAACTTTTATTAAGGGACTATCTCCAAATTCCTTTTAGATTTTGAATTAGGTTTTGGCCCTAATAAAAGTAAATTTTTAAACCTTTATTTGGGAATTTAATTCTACAAACAAATACTAATTAAATTCAAATCACTCTAGGGACCTAATCACAATCATATGCAAATGATTAATTTAAATATGATGACATGGCAGATTAATTAAATCCGTAATACCCGGGTTATTACAGCCTTCCCCCCTAAAATAAATCTCGTCTCGAGATTTAAGATGTGGCTAAAGCCTTAACTTTAATAATGGAAAAAAAATGTGTCAAGTAAGCATCTTTCAAACTTGACTATAAAGCAAGTAGGGGTTTACATTTTATAAAATTTGAAAAGCGAGAGTCATATTTAATGTGTTGTAAAGATGTTAGGAAAGTTTCTAGAGGGGTAGTTTTTTTTTTGATTTCATGGGTACCTTCTCTTCCTAAAGGTTGATTGCCAATGTACTTATACCACCTTGTTGAAGTTCTTCGAGTAACACGACCTTTTCCGGTATCGAACTCTTATTGGATATGCGGAGTGTGTCAGATCTGGTTCAATTCAACTCCTACCAAGTTAATAACTCGATCTGGCACTTGAGGACGCTTCCCAAGTGGTGATACATGAAATATATCCTACGCAACTGACAAGTGTTCAGATGCTTGAACTGATAAGCTACTAGCTACACTTCCGTTCCAATTTGTTATAAAGAAGATTCTTATTTAATCTAATCAGTTGTCTCTCAACACTAAAACTTGAAACCTTATTTCTTCGAAAAAACAACCTTTACGTGTAACATCTTTTGAAGGTGGGTTTCAAGGAGAGTGAAGGCACATTAATTGCGATCCATAACGGTTCGGCAGCATCGACTACGATACCAGTGCGTACCCGGGTAAGATCTTATGTGGCTGCAATCCACAGAAGATTCCAAGTTTTGACACAGCACCATAGTCACGAGTCGGGATACCATCATAGAACGCAATTAAAATAACCTCAGTGAAAGAGAAAGTATATCGAGTGTGGCTATGATGTAAAGTGACCAGGGACCTTGATACAAGCATATAGCCTTTTCTAAAACCTCATGCAGTCGCGAGTCCCATGAGATTCTGGGTTGCTATTATTGTATCGCAGCCGTAGATCATGTTACACCACAGCAAACGGAATAGCGCTTTTTAGTTGTAAGGCTATAGTAGATCACAATCTTAAACCTCGATACCTGCACGTGCCTAGTAGAATCTCAGCGTGGCCATGGCACGTGAGAGACCCTAGGTTTCGACGCGACACCGTGGTCACAGGTCATGACACCACTATAGGCACAACCATAACGATTTTGGAATAACATGTTGGATTTGAGTGGGGGACACGCGTCGGGTCAAGGCATGACACGTATGCAGATAAAAGTCATGGTCTAGTGCTAGGTTTTCATCTTGAGTATGTGGGTGAATTAAAGTGCGTCCCAGAGTTTCCGAAGAAGTGAATTTTAAAATAGATCTCAAGGCATTTATAAATAACCGGAAATCCATAAAACAACAGGAAATCCTCAGCGGATCGCAGATACCATTTCCAAGCGATTGGATCTTAGGTATCATTTCCAAATTGGTTCCTGTTATTCTATCAGATGAAATTAAGATGCTTGTAAAGACAAAGAATCTTGAGAATTCGGAGAGATCAGATGTGAATTCCCAAAGTGGGTTTTAATATATTTATAAATAGCAAAAGAATTTTGAAATTTAGGAACAAATATGGATTTAAATTTTGTAAGGGAGTTTGAATGATAGCGAAAGCACATTAATTGCAGGCTAGGATCATTATCATCAACCCTGACAACAGCGAGCGTCCGGCAGTAATTTCCCATGGTTGCGATCCATAGGAGACCCCAGATTTCGACGCTGTGTCATGGTCTTAGAGCATGACATCCCATAGTCTACAATTACAATAGCTTTCGAAGGAAATAGCAGTGTTTTGAAAGGAGAAGATAAAAATCTTACATGAGTAGATTTAATGACTCAAGGATTAGCCAAAGTTTTGTGTCGAGTTGGTATAGTAATTGACTGCATCCAGAAGTTTTCCCAAAGACTAGAAACTTATGGAGCGAAGATTGTTAAAGATTGACAAAAGCTTGATACACAACGTGTAACTTTTCAATGTACTCGATTTTTCCTTTGGAAGAAGATTTTGAACAGAGCCTAACTTGAAAATTCAGTTGTGCTCAGCACCATTGAGGGCGGTCACGATCATACCACGATACCCGCATATGCTCGGCCGCAAGCCATGTGGATGCATCCCACATGGGGCCCCAAGTTTCGTGGGTACCGTAGGTCGGGAACGACTTATCCCATCGAGGTACTAGCATCAGCTTGATATTCCAAGCAAGAGAAGGACAAAGGAGCCTTTTAACAAATCCTTTTTAAATGATTCCGGAGACCATTCTTTTGAAATTCTAAGGTATTGGCGACCTTTGAATGTGTAGAAATTCAGACGTTTCATAATCCTTTTGAAATGGACTTTTGGTCAAAAGTGTTTTAAAAAAAATAAATAGTGGTATGCGAAGTCGGAACCATTTTGCAGAAAACACGGTACACTTGCCAAAAACCTTGAATTTAAACCTTATTTGGAAATTGGGAAGCGTTTTTGTGAGGTTCTCGAATTCGAACAGTTTTTTAAAAAAATAATTTTCAAATCAATGAGTTTTGAAAACGAAACCCCTTTTGAATGTCGTATTTCCTGAAAAAAAATTTAAAACATGGTCTCAATGGTTCAGTTTTCAAGTCAAAGCTTCGCTTCCTTTTGTTTACTCAAAACAAAACCGGCATGGCTTTTGCAATCAAACTGGTTTTCGAAACCCTTCTTTGACTCGTGTTGTCGGAAGTCATCCCCAGGTCTTTCAGCAAGCTCAAAGAGACTAGAAGAATCTTTCTTTCTTTTTTTTTAAATCAGCTTTCTTCAAATATTTTTAATTTATATAAAAAAAATCTTTTGAGGTTTTCAAAAGTAAAGTTGTAGTTAATTCATTGTTAATGCTCTGGCTAGGATCTGTAGGGACATTTCCAATCTCGACCGACCAAGGAGTACAGTACGGGACAAAATACTTTAGCGGTCTTGAGTTACCTACTCCCTGCAGTGATTGCCACATCCTTGTAGGGGTTCCGAACATGGTCAGGCAGTTGTCAATTCCGGTATAAGGGTCTTGTGGATCCATCTACTGAGAAGAAGGGTAAGAATTTGTTTTTAACAAAATATATTTGGAAATAGATTTTATTTTAGAAAGTAGAGATATATTTCATGTCGGGGGTATTATTAGTAGTTGTAATGTCATGATGCATGAGCTTTCCAACGCAATTCAGAGTACTTCCGATAATTACGTATCATACTGATTAAATTAATTACTAGAGTGACACACACTCAACATTTTTCAACATAGGGCATACTTAGTGAACTAATCCACTACTAAACTCAAGTCCTACTTATAGATCTATGGAAATAATCGAGGAAAGATGCAATAGAATGAGTGAGGAGAGTTCGGAAACAACTCGGACCAAACTACCCCATCAATTTTATTCATTCGAAATCATTTTGAAGTTTTTGTAAAGTAATACTGCAAGTACTTTACAATGACATGCTCCGATACCACTTGTGACAGAACCGCCTTAATCATAGGGCCCACGTGCACCGTCATTGTCCCTAAGGACCCATGATCAGTCTGCACGAGTTCTCCTTGACCTAGGTGTCCTGCCGGGTTCCCTAGGAAACCCTAACTTCTCCGAGGATCTCATTGTAAGGACCTTGCAAGTATTACAATAGCTTACACAAATAAGTTGAATCAGAGTATAAGGTGCGGAAGTATTACGTAAATCTAGATTATAAATATAAATTACATTATCCCAAACCAGAGTTTCGTAGTGGAGAAGCACATACAACTAAACACCCTGCCCAAGGGTTATATCTTATACATATCTTCACCCATGCGCTATCCGGTAACCGGCACGGTCCCGAGCATGACTGTACCTTCAGCTCACCTGCAACAGGAGTTAACAAACCCTGAGTACTGGGGTACTCCGCAAGACTTACCCGACTAAGGGTGTAAAATGAGACTCAGGAATGCAAGGCTATGGGTAAGGCTAGCAGAGGATGAGGAGTTTGCAGAAAAGCAATCTATCCTGATCCATATTTTATTTTGTCATTAATATAATCATATTTATAGCTCCAATATTCAGACTCATGTATCATCATTCTTTCAATTACTTCATTCATTCAGATAACCTAGTTGAGAACCACTTTTCGGTGTAGAGTGTGAGGATCAAGTCTCCATAACCGAGGAGCACGTCGATTCGAATCCAGAAAGTACCCAGCTGGGGATTCTAACCACACTGCATATGCAGCACGCCGGCATACATATACCAACCCGTCGTCACGGCTTTGCTATCCCGGAACCGGTCCTGCGCCACCCGAGAGCACAGTACTCCACTCTTATCCAGGCACGCCGGCCACGTGGGTACAAGCTACTCTCGCCATCTCTCCACTCCCAGTGCGTGGTTGTCGGTTCCAGCAATAGCGCCACCGAACTCTAGGCTTTCCGCATTGGTATGTGGCTAGGCTGTTCATCATGATCACAGCAGGCCTACAACGAACGGTCCCTATTTCCTTCCTGCCGTCAATCCTGCATTGGGACTCTAACCCAAGTACAAGACTACCCGACAGTTTTTTATTATCGTGCCTGTCGGGTGAGTGAGACATAGGGAACGCCGCCCCATGAGCTGGCCACCCAACGAAACACGTTTCCAAAGACATCGACTAATTCCAAATTATTCCGAAAGCGACCATGCATTGGGACTCTAACCCAAATACACATCGACCAACGGATAATAAGTTCTTCACCAATCAAAGTATAAGTATAATCATGTCACAGAAAATAGTTTTTCTTTTACGCAAAGCTAAGTTCATTAAGCATGCCTAAGCATTTCTCAAACCATTTTATTTAAATCAGGTTTCAGGGTATTTATTTGAGACAATGCATCTGGATAGGTGACAATCAACTCCTATCAACCTAATGCAGTAGATTAACTCGAATTATAAATATTTTGTAATAGAGGGGCTGAATGCACCGGGGCTTACCTGTGTTGCAGGTCTGTCACTCTCGCCAGAAAACCCGAGAGATCCACTTGACTTCTATCGATGAATAATTCTTCCGAGAACCCGATCTCTACACGTAAAATAATGATGCATGCTTACATGGTGTGGAATGACATGAATGGAAAATGTAGAACAAACATGTAATTGACAACTTTGAGTACAACTTTCCTTCACGGTAAAATTGCAAAACACTTCTCTCAAGGCATAAGAGTGTTTTCGCATTTCATTTTTATTGACCATTTTAACGGTCACAGAAAGCCGCTACACAGCTTTATGACTACTACCAAGCACTAAGTTCTCAAATTGCCAAGGATCACACAGCGAAAGATCCTTGGTCTTCATTCAACCCAAAATTTCACACAACAAACCTAAATTCATTTTTTTATTTACTTTATTAATCCCTAATTTCACATATATTTATTAATTGACCAAACTAACTTCAATTTCAACCAAACTTTACCAACAGCTAGGTTTTATCATAAAACAGAGCCACAATAAATTTCATGATTTTTGGATTTACAGATAATTAATTAAATTACACAAACTTGCATTTATTAATTACTTCACTGATTTATACAGCAGATTAAAAGCACTGGAACACCCTATATTATATTTTTAACAAATACTACATACTTCAGAGAGCATACACAATTAATTTCATCATTTTTGGCGCAGTAAATTAATCCACACGAAAATAACAAACTGTAGCACTATTCATATGAATATATAAAAGAAAAGCATTTAGTAATTCACTGGGAAAATAGAAAAACCAAAGCAGCCCACTACGGCCCAAGTCCAGAGCGAGCCGGCCCACTCGGCCTGCCCGCGCCCGGCGCCGACGGCTTTGCAAAAGAGACCCTGGGGAAACTGGAAATCAACCCGCGGTCCGATCTACACTATTCACATGAGTCATGAACTTCGCGCTTAACCCCCTGGGAAAACTTGCCTTCTCACCCGAGGCTCTTGGCCATCCCTCTGTTTCAACAGAGGCGGGTGCGCCGGCGGTCCGCCGCCCCTAGCTCGCCGACGGTGAGCCGAGGGACGAAGCCGAGGGCACTGACGGACTCTACACTCCAAGGCGAGTCTACTAAGCTAAGATACGACGAGATCCGAGGCGCGCAGCACCTGGAGACACGTACGCGGCGGCTCGGTGGCGGCGGCGAGCACGTCGCCGGCGAGCACAAGCCGGTAAAGAGAGGGGAAAAAGGTGCGCGAGTATCTGGGGCTCACCACGAAGCTGGCCGAGGGGTCGGTGGAGACGGAGGTGGTTCGGAGAAGACGACTTGGCGACGGCGGCGGATCCCGGCGGCTCGGCACAACGGCGAACACGCGTCCCGGCGAACCTAGGGAACCAGAGAGTACGCCGACGCCAGAGTAAGGTTCAAGGGGTCATGGAGATCACGATACGCAACAATCCGAGGTCCAGAGCTTACCCAGACTAGCTCGAGACGACGGCGGAGCTCGCGGCGGCGCTCTGCCCGCCCGCGAAGGAAGATACCGGTGTTCCGGTGGTTACGAAGCTCTACAGCTCCCGCCGACGGTCGCAGGAGATGCGCAAGGAAGCTAGGTAGCTGGCTGTGAGATGGAGAGGGTGGTGATGGACGGAGCGCGGCGAATTTAGCCGGGGACCGAGAGAGCTCGAAGGTGGCCGGGAGAGAAAGAAATGGCGAGGGGGAGGGCCTCGTCGCCTTTCTAAAGGTCGGGAGCGAGGGGGACAGAACCAGGACGACGCGGCGCACGCGCGCCCGTATCTGCCGAGGTCGCGGGGACACGATCCCGGCCGGCACGGGCGGCCGCGCGCGCGCGCCCGGCACGGCGGCTGCCGGCTCTGTTCGCGAACAGGGTGAGGGGGCATTTCACTGTAGCACCTAGACCCTAGGGCTGTCGGTTTTTGACCAAATTCGACTGATTTTGCATACAAACATGAAAAACTACAAAAACAAAAGTTGTAGGGTTTGAAATTCTGAACAACTTTGCTTTTGGAACTAAATCCAAATTCGAAATATTTTTGAAACTACAGCAAAAGGGGTAAACTTGGTTTTTGAATTTCAAACTGCATTTTCAAAATTACTTTTTATTTTACACAACAACTTGAAAAATTTCCAAAATAAAAGTTGTTCTACTCAATGAGCTTTACAACTTCTATTTAGGAAGTTTTGCCAGATTCCAATTAATTTTTGAAATGCCAATCTAAAACTAAGTTTTAAATCATTGTTTTGAAATAAATTTGAATTCCCACCACAGAACTTTGAAATCTCCAAAAATAAAAGTTGTTCCATTTTAAAAGATCTAAAACTTTTATTAAGGGACTATCTCCAAATTCCTTTTAGATTTTGAATTAGGTTTTGGCCCTAATAAAAGTAAATTTTTAAACCTTTATTTGGGAATTTAATTCTACAAACAAATACTAATTAAATTCAAATCACTCTAGGGACCTAATCACAATCATATGCAAATGATTAATTTAAATATGATGACATGGCAGATTAATTAAATCCGTAATACCCGGGGTATTACAGTTGGTAAATGTTATGGCTACATAGTTATATGGGCCATTTGATTCGAAGATCCACATGAGAGTCCCTGAAGGACTCAAGATCCCTGGACTGAATCAAAAACCGCAATATACATAGCGTCCGCCTGCAGCGGTCGTAGTATGGGTTGAAACGATCCGAACGAATGTGGTTCAACCGTTTGAGTAATTTCCTCATGAAGAGAGATTACACAAGAAATGGTGATTGTCCTTGCGTATTTATCAAGAAATCCCTAAAGGGTTTCCGCATCATCTCGGTCTATGATTTGAATATCATTGGAATCACAGAGGATTTTGAGAAAGCAATGGCTTCACTCAAGAGAGAATTTGAGATAAGGAACTTGGGTAAAACCATGTTTAGCTTGAGCTAGAAGCTCGAGCAGCTCCCTGAAGGAGTGTTCGTACACCGGTTTATGAAGAGGGTACTTGAAATTGAATTTGGGCAAATGACACCCTCTGAGAACCCCCATGGCGGCCTGATCCCCTGAAGTGGATATGGACACGATTAGACCAAGGGTAATTATGAGGCAGTTGTTTGGGACCTGAAGTTCCCTTCTTAAGCTCCATAGGAGCACTACTATACCTAGCGAACTGCAGAAGGCATGATATTGCATTCGCTGATGGCAAGGTATAGTACTACCCAACCAAAGCATATTGGGTTTGCACTAAGACTATCATCATATACCTATAAGATACCTAAGATCTTGGTCTATAGTTCTCGAAGGATCAAAGTCCCAACCATGTTGGGATGTGTGGATGCTGGCTATATGTCTGACCCGCATAATGCCAGACTACAGACTGGTTTCGTATCTCTATGTGGTGATATAGCTATTTCATTAGTGGTCTATGAAGCAGACCTTGGTTGATGAATCAACCAACCACTAAAAGAGATAATTGCCCTATATAAAGCCACACGAGAATGTGTTTGACTATGACAGATGATTTACCACATCCAGGAGTCATGTGGCATGAACATCATCGACACACCCCCATTATCTATAAAGATAATGTGGTTTATGTTGCACAAATGTATATGGGCTATGATGAGTAATATCATGATGCATATTGCTCCTAAACTCTTTCATCCCCATGAGCTCCAGGAGAGCAAGGAGATGAATATCCTGCAAGCAAACTCGTTGCATATTTATATTCACATAATCTATGACCACTATAGCTCCTCGTGTGTTTTTGTGGAATTGGCATAGAGAGTTGCAGGGTTCAGGGGAGATAACCCCTGACGTTATAGCTCATGATTGTGATCCTGAAGATCACAAGTCGGTCCTGAAGACCCATAGGTTCAGAAGACCTGAGAGGCATGAACTAGATTGATTGGTCCTGAAGACCCAATCCGTAAATTAACTGTTGTACTCTTTTTTCCTTGATGAGTTTTTCCCACTGGGTTTTCTCATGCAAGGTTTTTAACGAGGCAACAGGTGCAACATAGCCTGCGCGTGTAATGTACTCTTTTCTTCTACCCTTTTTCCCACCGGGTTTTGGGAGGAGTTTTTAACGAGGCATACACAAAGCGCCAGATTTGTCCAATGGAGAGTGTTATAAAATCGTGATCCTGAAGATCACGAGTTGGTCCTGAAGACCTGATTCAAATATCAACTGTTGTACTCTTTTTCCCTTGATGAGTTTTTTCCACAGGGTTTTCTCATGCAAGGTTTTTAACGAGGCAGCAGGTGTAATATAAGAAATGCATGTGATGCACTCTTTTCTCCTACCTTTTTTTCCCACTGGGTTTTTGGCGGAGTTTTTAACGAGGCATACGTATAGCATATAATTGGTCAAGGGGGAGTGTTGTTGTAACAGAACCGGCTAAATCACCTGGCCCACAGGCGCCTGTCATTGTCACTAATGACTTCTGACAGCCGGGCCCGTGTCCCAAATGATCTAGGCAGATCTGTCGGGCTACATCAGCGCCCTAAACTCCGCAGGATCACCATTGCAGAATCATCACAGGATTACAACATTTCATAATAAATTACATCAGAGTACAGAAGCGGAATATTACATAACTTAAGTTTACAAACCAGTTGTTCCAAATAGAATTTAAGTACTATTATTACAAACCATAGATAGTGGCGGTAGCAGTTGAATAATTATACAACATTATGAATATGATAACTTGGACCCTGCCCACGGGTCCCACTTTACTCTTCCTCACTGCCCTCCTGGATGATGGTCATGCAGCACGGAGCAAGGCAGACCTCCGATGGCGGTTCACCTGCAGCATGGGTTACAAACCCTGAGTACTTGGGGTACTCCGCAAGACTTACCCGACTAAGGGTGTAAAATGAGACTCAGGAATGCAGGTCATAGGTAGGGCTAGCAGAGGATAAGAATTTGCGGAAAAGCATTACTAAGCAATATTTTATTTTATTGATATTATAATTGTATCCATAGTTCTAATAATCAACCTCAACCATCATCATTCATCCATTTCCTTCATTCGATCAGTTGACCTAGTTGAGAACCACTTCTCGGGGTAGGAAAGTGGATTGAGTCTCCATTAACCGAGGAGCACGTCGATTCGAATCCAGAAATAAACCCAGCTGGGGATTCTAACCACACTGCATATGCAGCACGCCGGCATACATATACCAACCCTTCATCTAGGTCTTTCTATCCCGGAACCGGTCCTGCGCCACCCGGGAGCACAGTACTCCACTCGTCTCCAGGCACGCCGGCCACGTGGGTACATGCTACTCCCGCCATCTCTCCACTCCCAGTGCGTGGTTGTCGGTTCCAGCAATAGAGCCACCTGACTCTAGGCTTTCCACATTGGTATGTGGCTAGGCTGTTCATCTCGATCCAGCACTCCGACAACGAGCGGTCCCTACTTTTATTTTTGGTTCGTGCCTGCCGGGTACCAAGTCATGGGAAACGCCGTCCCAAGAGCACAACACCCGGCGAAACACATTTCCGGTGATACCGACCAGTTCCAAACTATTCCGAAGGCGATCATGCACCGGGACTCTAACCCGAATACACATCAACCAACGGATAACAAGCTCTTCACTTAGTCATAGAGTATATGTACATCCATAGCACAGAAAATAGTTTTTCTTTTATGAAATTCTAATTTTCATTAAGCATGTCTAAGCACTTTTCAAATCATTTATTTATTTAAATCAGTTTTCAGGATAATTATTTGGGACAATGCATCTGGATAGGTTTCAATCAACTCCTATCAACCTAATGCAATAAGTTAACTCGAATTATAAGGAATTTCACAATAGAGGGTTAATGCACCGGGGCTTGCCTTGGACGGAGAAGAGGGTGGGATCGGGATCGGTCCCGCAGATGTCGAAACCCTGGATCGCCTCCGGATTGACCTCTCCCGCAGTGGCCTCGACCTTCACTTCGTCGTTCCCGGTCACTACACGTGTGCAATGATGCATGCTTAACATGATGCAATACATAAATAGAAATGCGATAATCAAATATCAACATCTTGAGTACAACTTTCCTTCACGGAGAAGCCGTAAACGAGATCTCAAAAAGTAAATCGGCATTTTACTTTAAAACCTATTTTTACAGTCATAGAAAGCCGCTGCACAGCTTGATGACTACTACAAAGCACTAGGTTATCAAATTTGCCAAGGATCACATAGTGAAAGACCCTTGGTCTTCCTTCAACCCAAAATCCACACAACAACCTAAATCCATTTCTCCTACTCATTTTATTTATTTTCCCTAATTTCACATGTATTTACTAACTGACCACACTATCTTAAAATGTGCCCAAATTTCACCAACAGATAGGTTTCATCAAGAAACAGCACCACAATTATTTTCATGATTTTTGGACTTACAGGGAATTAATTAAAAATGCACAAACTTGCAAATATTAATTAATCTACTGATTTATTCACCAGGCAGAATATACTGGAAAAC
Organism: Eremochloa ophiuroides; assembly: GCA_038502445.1. Lineage (NCBI taxonomy): Eukaryota > Viridiplantae > Streptophyta > Magnoliopsida > Poales > Poaceae > Eremochloa > Eremochloa ophiuroides. The sequence goes on along the minus strand of JAHLJS010000003.1, from coordinate 60,796,125 downwards.
CACATTTTATATTTTTAACAAATACTACAGATAACATAGAGCATACACAATTATTTTCATAATTTTCCAACCAACAGATTTATTCATATAAAATTAACAAGTAACAGAACTATTCAAAGAAATATAAATAAGAAAAGCATTTGAAATTCGCTGGAAAAATAGGAAAGGCCAATTCGGCCCACAACGGCCCAACGCAGGCCAGGCCGGCCCAGTCGGCCTGCCCGCGCTCGGCGCCGGCGGTTTTGCAAAAGGAACCCCCGGGAACTGAGGAATCAACCCGCGGTCCTATCAGCACTATTCAAATGAGTCACGAGCATTGCACTTAGCCCCCTGGAACTTCTCGTCTTCTAACCCGAGACCCCTGGGCTCGGCTCTGTTTTAACAGAGACGGGGGTACCGGCGGTTCGCCGCCCCTAGCTCGCCGACGGCGAGCCGAGGGACGAAACCGAGGGCACCGACGGACTCCAGACTCCTAGGCGAACCTATCGAGCTACTAAACGACGACAGACGACACCTAGACAAGCGGAAGCCACAGGCGCGGCGGCTCGGATGCGGCGGCGAGCACGTCGCCGGCGAGCACAGACCGAAAGAAAGAGGGGAAAAGGGTGCGCGAGCATCAGGAGCTCACCACGAAGCTGGCTGGCGGGTCGGTGGAGACGGAGATAGCTCGGAGGAGTCGGCTTGACTGCGGCGGCGGATCCCGGCGGCTCGGCACGGCGGCGACTTCGCGCTCCGGCGAACCTAGGGGACCGGGAGGCACACCGACACCGGGATGAGGATCAAGGTGACACGGGGAACATTGCGCGCACCAAACCGAGGCCTAGAGCTCACCCGAGCGAGCTGGAGACGACGGCGGGCTCGCGGCGGCGCTCTGCCCACCCGTGAAGATGGCGCCGGCGTTCCGACGGCTACGAAGCTCTACAGCTCCCACCGACGGGCGCAAACGACGCGCACGAACCCTAGCTAGCTTTCTACGAGGTGGAGAGGATGGAGATGACCGAAGCACGGCGTATCTGGCCGGGAACCGCGCGGAGCACGACGGTGACCGGGGAGGAGAAAAATGGAGAGGGAGAGACGACCGTCGCCTTTTAGAGGGCAAAGGCGAGGGGAGCAGGCGCGGCGCGACGCGGCGCACGCGCGCCCGTATCTGGAACGGTCGCGGGGGCACGATCCCGACCGGCACGGGCGCCGCGCGCGCGCGCGCGACACGGCCATTGCCGGCCCTGTGCGCGAACAGGAGAGAGGGGCAGGTTACTGTAGCATAGGTCCCTAGGGTTGCGTCGGTTTTTGCCAAAATGCGGTTGATTTTGCATGTAAACTTGAAAAAGTTCAAAAACAAAAGTTGTAGGTTTTGAAATTCTGAACAACTTTGCTTTTGGAACCAAGTTCAAATTCGAAGTAGTTTTGAAACTACAGTAAAAGGGGTAAACTAGGTTTTTGAATTTCAAATTGTATTTTCAAAATTACTTTTGATTTTACACAATAACTTGAAAAATGGCCAAAATAAAAATTGTTCTTCTCAGTGAGCTTTACAACTTCTATTTAGGAAGTTTTGTCAGATTCCAAATAATTTTTGAAATGGTGTTTCAAATTCATTTTTCAATTCATAGATTTGAGCTAAATTCAAATTTTTATAATAGAACTTCAAAATCTCCAAAAATAAAAGTTGTCACATTTTAAAAGATCTACAACTTTCATTTAGGTGTCATCTCAAGATTCCTTCTAGATTTTGAATTAGGGTTTTAGGGTAAGATTAGGGTTTATTCGGATCTTTAATTCGAATTTCTAATTCCCAAATCAAAATCACCTTAAACCAAACCACTCTATGACCCTAAGCACAATCATATGCAGATTAATTAATTTAAATATGATGACATGGCATGTTTAATTAATCCGTAATACCCGGGGTATTACAGCCTTCCCCCCTAAAAGAAATCTCGTCCCGAGATTAGCTATTCTAGAAACTGAAACAAAGTAATGGAAAAGAAAATACACAAGTCAAAATATTTTTACACGAGCTCACAAAATAAGTAGAAGGGTTTTTAATACAGAAGATACTAGTCAGACCATTACATTCATAAGGTGGCAAAGAATTTCGGAAAGTTTTCTGCGAGATAGTCCTCGGATTCCCAGGTGGCTTCATCTTCGGAATGTTGGTCCCATTGGATCTTGTACCACCTGGTGGTTCTTCTCCTGGTAACACGGTCCTTGATATCCAAGACCCGTACTGGATATTCTGAATATGTCAGTTCGGGCTCCAGTACCACACCTTCTACATCGGTCACTTGGTCGGGAACTCGCAAACACTTCTTTAGCTGGGATACGTGAAACACATTGTATACCTCTGACAGGTGATCTGGCAACTGCAACCGATAGGCAACTTTTCCCACACACTCGGTGATTAAGAATGGTCCAATGTAGCGCGGGGCTAACTTACCTTTGACTCCAAAGCGATTGACTCCTTTCATAGGTGAAACCTTCAAGTACACATAGTCTCCAACCTTGAATGCTAGGGGTCTACGCCGCTGATCGGCATAGCTTTTCTGCCGAGACTGAGCCACCTTTAGATTCTCTTGTATTACTCGAACTTTCTCTTCGGCTTCATTGACCAGGTCAACTCCATAAAACCATCTTTCACCGGGCTCGGACCAATTCAATGGAGTACGACATCTGCGGCCGTACACTGCCTCGAACGGAGCCATCTTGATGCTTTCTTGGTAACTGTTGTTGTACGAGAATTCGGCCAATGCCAAGCACTCGTCCCACTTGTCAGGGTAATTCAATGCACAGGCCCTCAACATGTCCTCCAGCACTTGATTAACCCTTTCAGTCTGACCATCGGTCTGGGGATGATAAGCTGTGCTATGCAGAAGTTTAGTACCCAATGATTCATGGAAGGATCTCCAAAACTTGGATATGAACTGAGTACCTCGATCAGAGACAATGGTCTTCGGCACCCCATGGAGTCTCATCATGTGTTCTATATACATCTTGGCATAAGTGACCGCGGTGTAGGTATCTTTAACTGGCATGAAATGGGCTTGCTTCGTGAGACGATCCACAATGACCCAGATCGAGTTAAATCCCCTAGATGTCCTGGGCAATCCCACGATGAAATCCATACTAATGTCTTCCCATTTCCACGCGGGAACCGGTAACGGTTGTAGCTCTCCACCAGGCTTCGTGTGTACAGCTTTAACCTTTTGGCAGGTGTCACATCTCGACACATACTGTGCAATCTCTATCTTCATCTTGGTCCACCAGAATTTCTGTTTCAAATCCTGGTACATCTTGTTGCTTCCTGGGTGGATAGAGTATCTGGTCAGATGCGCTTCATCAAGAATTTTGCGACGTAGCTCCGGAACTTTTGGAACTACCAAACGATTCTTGAACCATACGATGCCTTCATTATCAATTCTGAAACAATCTGCTTTCCCCGCCTGGACCTTTTCTTTGATATGCCTGATGCCCTTGCTTCCCCTTTGAGCGGCCACGATCTCATCACGGATGGAAGTTTTAATACTGATATTTGCCAGACTGCCCTGTGGAACTATTTCTATGCCCAATTTTTCCAACTCACAGCACAACGACAGATTGTAAGGCCTCACAGTCAAACAGTTGCAATGAGCCTTCCGACTAAGCGCATCAGCAACCACATTAGCTTTGCCCGGATGGTAGTGTACTTCAATATCATAGTCTTTAATCAACTCTAGCCATCTTCGCTGCCTCATATTCAGCTCTTCTTGGGTGAAGATGTACTTCAAGCTTTTATGTTCAGTGTACACATTGCATGTGCTGCCTAGCAAATAGTGACGCCAGATCTTCAATGCATGAACCACAGCTGCCAATTCAAGATCATGAGTGGGATAGTTTTCTTCATGGGGTCGGAGTTGTCGTGAAGCATATGCAATAACTCTGCCTTCTTGCATCAAAACACAACCAAGGCCAGTACCCGACGCATCACAATACACATCGAATGGCTTCTCGATATCCGGCTGAGCTAGGACTGGTGCAGTGGTCAAACACTTCTTCAAGGTTTGGAATGCTGTCTCACACTCTGACGACCACACAAACTTGACTTGATTCTTCAGTAAGTTGGTGATTGGTTTGGCTATTCTTGAGAAGTCAGGGATGAAACGGCGGTAATATCCCGCCATGCCCATGAAACTGCGGACTTGGTGAACAGTGGTTGGTGGCTTCCAATTTAGGATTTCCTCTACCTTACTTGGATCAACAGATACTCCCTCAGCGGAGAGAATATGTCCGAGAAAAGGAACTTTATTTAACCAGAACTCACACTTGCTGAACTTTGCATAAAGCTGGTGCTCTCTCAAGCGAGTTAGGACAATACGAAGGTGGTTGGCATGTTCTTCAGGTGTTTTGGAATAGACAAGGATATCATCGATGAACACGACAACGAATTTGTCGAGCTCGGGCATGAAAACGGAATTCATGAGATACATGAAGTAGGCAGGTGCGTTGGTTAAACCGAAAGACATGACTAGGTATTCATATAGGCCATATCTAGTGGTGAAAGCTGTCTTTGGAATGTCTTCGGGACGGATTTTGATTTGGTGGTAGCCAGACCTAAGGTCAATCTTGGAAAACACCTTAGCTCCAGCCAGTTGGTCAAAGAGTAGGTCAATACGAGGCAACGGATATTTGTTTTTGACAGTAACCTCGTTGAGCGGACGATAATCGATACAGAGTCGAAGAGACTTGTCCTTCTTTTTGACAAAGATAGCAGGACAACCCCAAGGAGATGAACTAGGGCGGATAAAACCCTTATCAAGCAATTCTTGTAGTTGTATTTTAAGCTCTGCCAGTTCCTTGGGAGGCATCCTATAGGCTCTACGAGAGATAGGAGCTGTTCCAGGCTTAAGCTCAATGGCAAATTCAACATCTCGATCCGGTGGCAAACCAGGCAACTCATCAGGAAATACGTCTGGAAATTCGCAGACCACTGGAATCTTCATCACTTCTTCCACTGAGGTAGCACATAACCTTTGCACGGATTTCTCCACCTTTCTCACAGGTAGTGGAAGTTGGATAAGAAGTTGAGTTTGGCTATTAGGTATGCTCACTCTTATGGTTCTATTCAGCACATCAATAAGAGCATTGTGCTGATACATCCAATTCATACCTAATATCACATCAATATCCTGATTCTTTAGCACTATCATAGTAGTAGGGAACTTATGCCCTCCCAACTCTATGGGCACTCCCTGAACTACTTCTTTAGTAGACATACGCCCTCCGGGCGAGTGTATAAGGAAATCTTCCTTTATTTCCCCAATTGGAATTTCATGCTTGACGACAAAGGTACGATTTATGAATGAATGCGATGCACCAGAATCGAAAAGCGTAAGTGCAGGATGACTGGCAACAGGGAACCTACCCATCATGACGGGCTCTCCAGCAGGAATATCCTCAATCTGAGTGTAATAGACCTGACCTGCTTTCTTGACAATCTTGCCCTTCTGAGCATGCTGCTGATGACCACGATGCTGACCCTGCTGCTGTTGCTGATGTTGCTGCTGCTGACCACCTGGTGCATTCTGATTGTACCGCTTGGGGAAAGGACAGTTGCGTGCCCAATGTCCCATTTTGCCACAGTTGTAGCAAGGATGATTGTAGGTGGTTTGAGGGGTAGTGATACGAACACCAGGGGCATTCAGCTGAGTGGCATTTTGCTGGTTTGAAGTGTGGGAGGTGGCGGCGGTGCGCACAACCACCTGCTGTTGGGGGTAGGATGGTCGATTATGGTGAGTGGGGTGGTAGATGAACCTCTGGCGTTTCTGACTGCCAGAGAATGCAGGCCTCTTGTTTTTCTTCTTCTCCTCCTGAAGTTGACGATTGCTTTCTTCAAAAGCTAAGGCGCAGTCAACAGCCTCATGGAAAGTGCACTTGAGGTTATTGGACAAGCTGCGCTGAATCTTGTAGTTGAGACCTCTGATGAAACAGGCCTTCTTCTTCTCATCGGTGTTGGTGTGTTCGGGTGCATATTGTGCCAGGTGATTGAACTGCCCCAGGTACTGAGTGACAGTGGATTCATTCTGCTTTAGTGCTAGGAACTGGTCTAGTTTCAGCCTCATCACACCCGCAGGGATATAATGAGCACGGAACGCCTCGCGAAACTCTTGCCAGGTGAGTTGATGTCCATCATCCTGTGCAGCCAACAGGTTGGCATACCAAGTGGTCGCAGGACCACGAAGCTGCTGAGCTGCAAACAGGGGCTTCTGTATCTCAGTACAGCGGATCAAACTGAACTTCTGCTCCATAGTGCGGAGCCAATCATCTGCTTCCAAAGGTTCGTCTGCCTTGGTGAACACAGGTGGGCGAGTGTCAGTGAAGTCAACATAGGTGGTCTCTTCATTGTCGCGGCGACCACGACGTCCACCACGGTCTTGCTGACTCTGAGCTAGCATGGTTGCGACGTTGGTAAGCGCGGTGATAGCCTCTGCCAGAGTGTTCGGAAGTGGTGGTGCTTGGGGAGCACCGGTCCCATGAGCAGAGTTGTCTCCCATCTGTTGGCAAGCAAACCACTTAGGACTTATATTACATAGGTGGAACATAGTAGCACACACAGAAATAATACAATACCAAGTTCATACAATAAGGCTTGCACCCAGGCAAAGCCACAACCCATAACTAAGGTTTTCTAGACAAGCACCTAAGATAGACAAAAGAGAGACTAGCTGACAACTCTAGGCCACACTGGCCTAGTCCTCGTCGATCTCCGACGCGCCAGAAGCGTCACTGTCCTCGAGGTCCTCCTCGATGTCCTCGTCACTCTCCTCGGAGTCCTCGTCGCTGCCCTCGGAGTCCTCCTCAGAGTCTGGCTCCTCAACCTCGAGAGGCTCAACCTCCTCGTCAACGTCCTCCATGTCCTCATCCTCACCAAGGACAACTCCAAACTCCGGATCCTCCTCCTCAGGTGCAGGAATAGGGTAGAGCTGATCGTTGAGCTGGTGCACCTCCTCCCGACGCAGGTCACGGTTGGTCCTCACGTCCTGGTAGTGGTTGCGGCGAGCAACCTCGTACTCCTCCTCCCACTGCCTGACCAACTCCCGAAGTCTCCCGACCTCGGCCTCCAACTCCTCGCTGCTGCGACGGGGTGAGCGACTCCCAGAAGCCTCGCCCTCCCCGGTACGTGGCGCCAACTGGTGGTGCGGAACACCACGCGGTCCTGTCATCTTCCTGGCGGTGAGCTTGCAACGGGCCATCTGGAGAAGGTAAGTGGATTTATAAGTAATACGGGTTAGCAAGAATAGGTTTGGTAACTTATCCCAAAAACCCACTTTTAAGGAGGAAGTTATTTAATGTGTGATTAACATGATGCATGCACGTACTTACGAATTTTAAATTATGCAAGTAAACACATACATAAATAAATAAACTTTTAACATAGGGCTAATAATAATAGCATTATTCCTCATGCTACTATAGCCACATAATATTAAATATAGGTTAAATTAATACTACGGAATAAGTCAAGAATAGAAGCAATTTGGACCCAAAATAACATATTAAGTTTTATGATCCAAAACCTTTTGAAGTTTTCGAAAAGTAATCCGTAATGATTAGCAAGGTAATGCTCCGATACCAACTGTAACAGAACCGGCTAAATCACCTGGCCCACAGGCGCCTGTCATTGTCACTAATGACTTCTGACAGCCGGGCCCGTGTCCCAAATGATCTAGGCAGATCTGTCGGGCTACATCAGCGCCCTAAACTCCGCAGGATCACCATTGCAGAATCATCACAGGATTACAACATTTCATAATAAATTACATCAGAGTACAGAAGCGGAATATTACATAACTTAAGTTTACAAACCAGTTGTTCCAAATAGAATTTAAGTACTATTATTACAAACCATAGATAGTGGCGGTAGCAGTTGAATAATTATACAACATTATGAATATGATAACTTGGACCCTGCCCACGGGTCCCACTTTACTCTTCCTCACTGCCCTCCTGGATGATGGTCATGCAGCACGGAGCAAGGCAGACCTCCGATGGCGGTTCACCTGCAGCATGGGTTACAAACCCTGAGTACTTGGGGTACTCCGCAAGACTTACCCGACTAAGGGTGTAAAATGAGACTCAGGAATGCAGGTCATAGGTAGGGCTAGCAGAGGATAAGAATTTGCGGAAAAGCATTACTAAGCAATATTTTATTTTATTGATATTATAATTGTATCCATAGTTCTAATAATCAACCTCAACCATCATCATTCATCCATTTCCTTCATTCGATCAGTTGACCTAGTTGAGAACCACTTCTCGGGGTAGGAAAGTGGATTGAGTCTCCATTAACCGAGGAGCACGTCGATTCGAATCCAGAAATAAACCCAGCTGGGGATTCTAACCACACTGCATATGCAGCACGCCGGCATACATATACCAACCCTTCATCTAGGTCTTTCTATCCCGGAACCGGTCCTGCGCCACCCGGGAGCACAGTACTCCACTCGTCTCCAGGCACGCCGGCCACGTGGGTACATGCTACTCCCGCCATCTCTCCACTCCCAGTGCGTGGTTGTCGGTTCCAGCAATAGAGCCACCTGACTCTAGGCTTTCCACATTGGTATGTGGCTAGGCTGTTCATCTCGATCCAGCACTCCGACAACGAGCGGTCCCTACTTTTATTTTTGGTTCGTGCCTGCCGGGTACCAAGTCATGGGAAACGCCGTCCCAAGAGCACAACACCCGGCGAAACACATTTCCGGTGATACCGACCAGTTCCAAACTATTCCGAAGGCGATCATGCACCGGGACTCTAACCCGAATACACATCAACCAACGGATAACAAGCTCTTCACTTAGTCATAGAGTATATGTACATCCATAGCACAGAAAATAGTTTTTCTTTTATGAAATTCTAATTTTCATTAAGCATGTCTAAGCACTTTTCAAATCATTTATTTATTTAAATCAGTTTTCAGGATAATTATTTGGGACAATGCATCTGGATAGGTTTCAATCAACTCCTATCAACCTAATGCAATAAGTTAACTCGAATTATAAGGAATTTCACAATAGAGGGTTAATGCACCGGGGCTTGCCTTGGACGGAGAAGAGGGTGGGATCGGGATCGGTCCCGCAGATGTCGAAACCCTGGATCGCCTCCGGATTGACCTCTCCCGCAGTGGCCTCGACCTTCACTTCGTCGTTCCCGGTCACTACACGTGTGCAATGATGCATGCTTAACATGATGCAATACATAAATAGAAATGCGATAATCAAATATCAACATCTTGAGTACAACTTTCCTTCACGGAGAAGCCGTAAACGAGATCTCAAAAAGTAAATCGGCATTTTACTTTAAAACCTATTTTTACAGTCATAGAAAGCCGCTGCACAGCTTGATGACTACTACAAAGCACTAGGTTATCAAATTTGCCAAGGATCACATAGTGAAAGACCCTTGGTCTTCCTTCAACCCAAAATCCACACAACAACCTAAATCCATTTCTCCTACTCATTTTATTTATTTTCCCTAATTTCACATGTATTTACTAACTGACCACACTATCTTAAAATGTGCCCAAATTTCACCAACAGATAGGTTTCATCAAGAAACAGCACCACAATTATTTCATGATTTTTGGACTTACAGGGAATTAATTAAAAATGCACAAACTTGCAAATATTAATTAATCTACTGATTTATTCACCAGGCAGAATATACTGGAAAACCACATTTTATATTTTTAACAAATACTACAGATAACATAGAGCATACACAATTATTTTCATAATTTTCCAACCAACAGATTTATTCATATAAAATTAACAAGTAACAGAACTATTCAAAGAAATATAAATAAGAAAAGCATTTGAAATTCGCTGGAAAAATAGGAAAGGCCAATTCGGCCCACAACGGCCCAACGCAGGCCAGGCCGGCCAGTCGGCCTGCCCGCGCTCGGCGCCGGCGGTTTTGCAAAAGGAACCCCCGGGAACTGAGGAATCAACCCGCGGTCCTATCAGCACTATTCAAATGAGTCACGAGCATTGCACTTAGCCCCCTGGAACTTCTCGTCTTCTAACCCGAGACCCCTGGGCTCGGCTCTGTTTTAACAGAGACGGGGGTACCGGCGGTTCGCCGCCCCTAGCTCGCCGACGGCGAGCCGAGGGACGAAACCGAGGGCACCGACGGACTCCAGACTCCTAGGCGAACCTATCGAGCTACTAAACGACGACAGACGACACCTAGACAAGCGGAAGCCACAGGCGCGGCGGCTCGGATGCGGCGGCGAGCACGTCGCCGGCGAGCACAGACCGAAAGAAAGAGGGGAAAAGGGTGCGCGAGCATCAGGAGCTCACCACGAAGCTGGCTGGCGGGTCGGTGGAGACGGAGATAGCTCGGAGGAGTCGGCTTGACTGCGGCGGCGGATCCCGGCGGCTCGGCACGGCGGCGACTTCGCGCTCCGGCGAACCTAGGGGACCGGGAGGCACACCGACACCGGGATGAGGATCAAGGTGACACGGGGAACATTGCGCGCACCAAACCGAGGCCTAGAGCTCACCCGAGCGAGCTGGAGACGACGGCGGGCTCGCGGCGGCGCTCTGCCCACCCGTGAAGATGGCGCCGGCATTCCGACGGCTACGAAGCTCTACAGCTCCCACCGACGGGCGCAAACGACGCGCACGAACCCTAGCTAGCTTTCTACGAGGTGGAGAGGATGGAGATGACCGAAGCACGGCGTATCTGGCCGGGAACCGCGCGGAGCACGACGGTGACCGGGGAGGAGAAAAATGGAGAGGGAGAGACGACCGTCGCCTTTTAGAGGGCAAAGGCGAGGGGAGCAGGCGCGGCGCGACGCGGCGCACGCGCGCCCGTATCTGGAACGGTCGCGGGGGCACGATCCCGACCGGCACGGGCGCCGCGCGCGCGCGCGCGACACGGCCATTGCCGGCCCTGTGCGCGAACAGGAGAGAGGGGCAGGTTACTGTAGCATAGGTCCCTAGGGTTGCGTCGGTTTTTGCCAAAATGCGGTTGATTTTGCATGTAAACTTGAAAAGTTCAAAAACAAAAGTTGTAGGTTTTGAAATTCTGAACAACTTTGCTTTTGGAACCAAGTTCAAATTCGAAGTAGTTTTGAAACTACAGTAAAAGGGGTAAACTAGGTTTTTGAATTTCAAATTGTATTTTCAAAATTACTTTTGATTTTACACAATAACTTGAAAAATGGCCAAAATAAAAATTGTTCTTCTCAGTGAGCTTTACAACTTCTATTTAGGAAGTTTTGTCAGATTCCAAATAATTTTTGAAATGGTGTTTCAAATTCATTTTTCAATTCATAGATTTGAGCTAAATTCAAATTTTTATAATAGAACTTCAAAATCTCCAAAAATAAAAGTTGTCACATTTTAAAAGATCTACAACTTTCATTTAGGTGTCATCTCAAGATTCCTTCTAGATTTTGAATTAGGGTTTTAGGGTAAGATTAGGGTTTATTCGGATCTTTAATTCGAATTTCTAATTCCCAAATCAAAATCACCTTAAACCAAACCACTCTATGACCCTAAGCACAATCATATGCAGATTAATTAATTTAAATATGATGACATGGCATGTTTAATTAATCCGTAATACCCGGGGTATTACAGTTGTGAATCAAAGCAGTGTGAACAAGAGTTTCAAATGGTGGCCAATTAAATGAGAAAAAGAGAACATCAAATTGATGAGCTAAGGAAGAGGAAGAAATCAAGTTGAATTCAACCAATGCAATAGTTATCACATCGTATCCTCCTCTATATAAATAGATGGACCATCTCATTGTAAAGATGATGATCACAAGTGAATGAAATATACAGAGGCTCTCCTCTTCTTCCATCTCTCTGTACTCTTTGCTCTCCCTCCGTGTTTATGTGTGCTGTGCCCTGGAATCGTGCGAGCGGAGAATCGATTTACAACAGAAGCCAAATGTTTTGGGATAAAATTTAAATACTAGAAGATCTTTAATTATGGGACGGATTGAGTAAGATATAACAATTTTACATCAACGGTAATTTGCAGAATATTTGAACTTAGAGCAAACAACTGATAATGGCTCTATTCGCTTCAGCTGAAAAGCTGAGCTGATTTGGACTGAAGCTGATTTGTTGTGAGGGGAAATACTGTTCTAGAGTTGAAAAATATATGCTGTTTAGTTGAAGCGAACAGAGCCAATATAGCTGAAATGGTATTTGAAAAATATGATCCAATTCATAACCGGCTGCCGGACGCCGGTGCATCAAGGACTGCTAATATTTGACTGTAGTCTAGTAAGGGAGTGTTTAGTTACTCTTCGAAATCTTAAAACTTCCGTCACATCAATTTTACGGTCACATACATAAAATATTAAATATAGATGAAACTTTTGCATGTTTACATAGTTTGTAAATCGCGAGACGAATCTTTTGAAGTCTACTTAGACTATATTTAGACACTTATTGCAAAAGATTTCTCGCTACTGTGCACAAAATCCAAAAATTTTGGGAAAACCAAACACGAGTACTTCTTCGCAGCCAACAACAGCGGCAACGTGTGCATGTGGTGAAATTACGGAAGGGGGCCTCAAGTCCATTTTATAATTCAACGGCTCCACAGTCCCTACTCACAGCCACAAGTCACCCGGCAAGCCAATGGCTCACTGAGAGTCGCTCACTGGTCTTCTCCCACCTCGCGGTCTCCAGCCAGTCGCTACCCTAACGAATCCTTCGCGGGCAACAGCCTCAGCGGTGGGACGGAGATGCCGGGCGGGACGCCGACGCGACATCTGCCGCCTCTGGGCATTTCGTCGACGGGACTGTATCTAATCCGCTGCCCTGAATGCGGCGATGGCCGTGTGGAGGAGTACATTCCGGGACTCGGAGGAAGTATCACCGGAAATCCTTCCAGCCGCCGCCGCAAAGAGATAGGTGTAAGGAAACCTTGCTCGCTCGTTTTCGTGTCTGCATCTGGTTGTGCGCTGCTCTCCGTGGGGGCGATGGTACTGTACGTGTAGATCCGATCGTCCAGTTTAGGTTCTCGATTCACTACTGTACAGTGTAACCTTGAAGGGTGGCTGGGATTTTTTTTTTTTTTGTTTACCAGAAAAAGAAAACATTGGCTTGCGGATTAAACCACCCTGACCATTTTGAAAAAGAAATGTTAGATCTTGTAGTTTAGTTTTTGGTGTGTGAACTTGTAAGCTGCCACTGCCATCAAGGGGTAGCTTCACTTGAAGCGGCATGTGCGTATGAAAAAACATATACATGTAGGGTTCGTTGGTTGCTGTCTCTCGCAGTCACACTACACAAAGAGGTGAATAGATATGTTTGTGAATATTTTAGTACCACTACTAGGGTTTGTTCAGTTAATCCTCAATCTGAGGGGATTGGAGGGGATTAAGCCACTGTGGACTTGTTTGGTTTGGTCCGCAGTCCAAATGGACTGGAGGGGATTGAGGTGGATTTTATCCCTATAAAGACAAAATCCCTCTCGATCCCCTCCAATTGGGGAATCAAGGGAGATTTTATCCCCTACTTCAGCAGTGTGGGAGTTGAACATGGGTGTTCGACAGTCAACTTGCGCAGGAAAGAAAGAAAATACTCCTAAACACTATGGCCGATGATATGTTGCCATTTGTTTTGTTTCAGGTGCCTGGTGGTTGCTCCTTCTTCAAAACCCAGGAGGAATACGAGGAGATACTGAGGGATAGAGGCTTGCTTGGCCCTGCGGCCACTCCAGAGCAGGAGAGGAGGGGCTACCTCGCACAAGCGCCGAGTGGCTTCCTCGTACCAGAGCCAGTGGGCACCCCAGAGATGGTCGCGGCTGTGGAGGATCTGAAGCATGAGATGGTGGCGAGCAAGTTGGCCATGGCCCAGCTCAAGACATACATTGAAGATTTCAACAAGCTTGGTTTTGGGAACATGGTTGAAAAGGCCAGGGAGAACAAGTATGCCATCGCCCAGCTGAAGAAAGACATTGAAGATTTCAAGGGCAAGCATTGGTGTTAGGGGACAAGTTTCAGAAGGTTGCGAAGACCGATTCGCTTGCGCGATGTGCAAAAGCCATTGTGAAGTGGTTGTTCGTGGCTAGTGCAGTTGTCCTGCTCTTCTGCATAGTGATCCGCATGTCTGTCTAGTGACTAGTGGGGGCAAATAGCTAGTTGCTGCTAAATCCTAGTGTTAGTTTGGGAAGTCGTGCCCCCTCTGGGGATCTTGGGCTTTTCCTAGGGTAAGTAATCTATTAGCCACTTAGTTCTCCATAGGGAGCTTTGCGTTCTTGGGTTGCCTCCCCTTTACTTTTGAATTAGTGTGTAGGTGTGGGCATATGGGGAAATTTTGGTTTGACAGTGTTTCAGGGAGGCACAAGGAAGCTAGCCCCTAATCTGCTGTCGATAAGCGTAGTATGCCCTGGTTTGTTAATCAAGCAACTGTCTTCTGATGACAGGTAGTAAGACCTGGACCTACTGCTTAAGTAGTTAAGTGCTGCAATTGCTGATGCTGTTATGAACTTAAATTAATATTTGGTGCAAGCCACTATGTTTCTGCTCTAAATCGTTGAAATTGTATCATCCATTTGCTGTGTTTGGTGCCACTGAATTGGTTCGTTGCTGCTTCTGAGAAGAGTTGGTAAACTTAAAAACTGTTCAATCCATCCGACATCACAGATATACATATATACAAGCAGTTTACTCGATCTACCTATCAGATCTTATAGCCAAAAGTAGTGTATTAACCAGATCACCAATACATACGGATATGCTATGAAGCAAAATGATTTCAAATACTCCAACTCGATCTACCTATCAGATCTTATAGTAATAAGTATTTTAACCAGATCACCAATACATATGGATACGCTACGAAGCAAAATGATTTCAAACATCATCTTGCGCGGTAGTGTGATTCTAGGAGTTTCGATTTGAGAGGGGGAAGTACTTCAACTCGGTGACTATCAGATCTTCTCAGCTCAAAGATGCATCAACAAGGTGGGCACAAAAATTGACAACCTCGAATGCAAACTGCTCATTCTCCAACCGTACAAACAAAAATTTCTTATGCAGACATCACCACAGTACTGTTCGATGCCCCATAAGCACAAATTAACTGCATTTTTTTTTTTTTTACAAAAACCACGTCCTATCAACGTTCCAGGAAACGCAGAAACTACACGATCTGAGACACATCCGTTCAACTCTACAATAATTAAAACAAATCAAAGAATAGCACCAGGGCCTAGCCGAGCAAAAATCAGAGAACGGGCCTAGCCGGTCAATATCATTTAGCACCAAAATATCCAAGTAAACTTCTTTAGGCATAATGCAAAATCCAGACAGTGACCACAAAAACTGACACAATGATTCACCATAGTACCAGGCAACAACACATCCAGACTGAAACTCATGTCAACCATCTAAATCACAGCACAGAGATAGATAAACAAGAACGATAACAACTCTAGGTGGCCTTGTCAGCCTTGGCGGCAGTGGCAGCAGCCTGGCCCCTGAGCCTTCCAGTCCTCCTAGCCGCAATGAGACCAACCTTCTGGCCAGGGGGAGCATCACGGCGGACAGTGGAGGCATGACCAATGTGCTGGTGGTTACCTCCTCCGTGGGGATGCTCCACAGGGTTCATGGCCACACCACGCACCTTAGGCCAGCAATTCCTCTTCACACGGTACTTGTGGTAGGCGTTACCAGCCTTCAGCATTGGCTTCTCAGTCCTGCCACCACCAGCGACCTGCCCAATCATGGCACGGCAGCTGCTGGGGACAATCTTCTTGGCACCAGAGGGTAGCTTAATCCTGTAGGAACATTGCAGAATTAGGCCCTCTTATTGGGGAATTAAGTATTCAGACACATAACAAAAGGTCACTTGGATAAACTGACAAACAAAAAACATTCAAGTAGGCAACAAAATGAGGACATTAAGGAGGCATTCAGGGTTTTTCAAGGTATTCAATTATAAAAACACTGCAACTGAAATTATATTCAGCCAGAAAATGTAATAAGGCTCACATCACAATATGAGAGACAGTCAACAATGTTATCAGGATATATAATGGAGATGTGTAAAGTAGCACAATAATAATCACAACATATACAATGTAGCCTTTGTGTAACCTACCAACCTAAGATGTTTATTTGATTAGCCGCACCACATTGCAACAAAAGCGTTACAACCTACATAAAAACTAGAAATATCTCAATACGAGACCACAAGTCCACAAGGACTTTCCTATCAATGTATTGAATCATCAGGCAAGTAATATCTACCATACTACTGCACAAATCGAACCATTTTAAATTATTGTTAAAAACTAAATCTAGCGTTCATTAGTACAAACCTTAAGAACAGAGCTAACTATTTTTTGAAGAATGCTACCAAGGATCCATAACATATGAGAATCAGTTCTAGGATTACACGCACAACCACATCAGATCTCACCATACGAATGAATCAAATGGAGAAAGGAGGGACGGTGATCATGATCAGACCTTGAGGTACCGTTGTCAGGGTTGTGGCTGATCACGATGGCGTAGTCGCCAGAGGCCCTGGCGAAGACACCACGGTCACCGACGTGGTGCTCGACGTTGCAGACGACGGCACCCTCAGGGATCCCGCGGAGCGGCAGGACGTTGCCGATGGAGAGCGTGGCGCGGCGTCCGCAGTAGACGAACTGGCCCGTGTACATGCCCTCGGCGGCGACGAAGAGCTCCTTCTGGTGCTTGTACCTGAAGGGGTGGCGGAAGGTGACCTTGGCGAGCGGCGCGCCGCGGCCGGGGTCGTGGATGACGTCGGTGACGACGCCCTTGAGGTACCCGTTGCGCTCGCCGAAGTCGAGGGAGCGGAACCGGGCGGGGCCCTTGCGGTGGTGGGTGTGGGACTTGAACACGGACCCCGCACCCTTACGCTGCGCGCGGATCACGCGACCCATCTTCTCCGGCGGCGGCGGCGGCGGCGGCGCGGCGGGAGTGGGGGAATGCGGAAATGAGCGCGCTGCGGCTAGGGTTGGACGACGGAGAAGAGAGAGCTTTATATAGTGAGTCGTGGGGGTTTGGGGAGGGTTACCCTAGGGCGGACGGTGGAGATGGGATTCACGGCTGGTTTGGACCGTCCGATGAGTGATGGGCCCGGAGTGTCAGTGTGATTGGAACGAATGAGAGACTGAGAGTGAGAGAGGCTGCGGGAGGAGTGGGCTGGTTCTCATGGGCCATCTAGGTGAAATTGGGCTCTGGAAGTAAGCAAAACAGCCCAAATTCAGTTCGGCGACCATTCGCCCCGGACCCACCGAACGTCCGTTCTCCTTTCACATTCCTGTACTAGGCTAGCTAGCTCGTGCTTTGTCTTTCTTTTTTTTCCTTCTCCTTTCTCTCTTTTGTTTGTTTTTAAGTTTTCTGTTCTTCTGATCTATTTGAATTGAATCTTATGTTCAAAAATCTCATGTGGATATATTTTGTTTCACAAGTCTTGTGCATAACTTTGTTCATAAATCTTTTGTTTGTTTCATTGTGCATAATTTTATTCACAAATATTATGTGTTTATTTCACAAATATCTATGTAATCAGTGTTTCGCAAGGCCCGGCCACCTAGGGCTGGTGCCTAGGCTCACCTGTTTAACATGTGCCAGCATGTTCTCTTTGGTAATTGGTCGGAGTTCGGTAGTCTGTAAAGTCACTCAACAAGCACAATAACTTTAGGCTGTGTTTAGATCCCAGTTGTAATTACAATTCTGCACTGTACTACGTTCGTTTGTATTTGATAACTTTTGTCCAATCATGGCCTAAATAGGCTTAAAAAATTCGTCTCGTGATGTACATACAAAAAGTACAAACATGTAAATATTTCGTTTACATTTAATGCTCCATACATGTGCCACAACGTTGATATGACTAGTTGCAATTACAATTTGCAGTGGATCTAAACAGGTATGCACATTCGATCTTATGTGCTGCTAGCCATGAGGCAAAATGTAACTATGTAAGCCAACTTTGGAACCACAGATTACATGAGACCTCACCAACGGAAGAAAATTGTTAGCCAATTTAACTGAATCTATTGAGACAAAAGAGCCATAGACCTTGCACTGAAATTATTATTTTTAATGCAGGACCTTAGATAGAATTTGGATCTATTTTAAGAATCTGGATTGAAAAAGTCCTATAATTTCATCCAAACAATTTAGAATTTGGATTATAACACAAAGACACAAAATTCAAGAAACACTAGAATCTAGATTTTTGGAATCCAATCCAAACAGAACATAATAGTGGTAGACGTCATGATCCACTACACTAGATAGTTAGGAGCATGGAAGAGCTGGAGCCCTTTTAACAGAGAAGCAAAGAAATGTGTTTTTTCTTAGCTCCTCCTCACAAACATAATGCAAATTATTTCTAAATTATCACTTGAATTGTTTTTTGCTAAATATTTTCCAAAAAAAGATTTAGTTTCCCAAAAAAGATATTTCACATGAGAAGCCAGGCCAAAGTCGAAGCCATTTTAGAGGAGCCAAAAACTTGCCAAACGGATCCTTAGTATTACATTTTGTCTTGCCCATGCTCTACAAATATCTTGGCTCCGCCACTATCAACAAATCTTATTACGCATAAGTCTATGTGCATAACATAATATGTTACATTAGTAGGGGCACAAGCCCCTTCCATCCTTTAAAAAAACATAATATCTTACATTCTTCGTTAGCATTTAGAATAAAATATAAATCATAAGCTTGTGCCACAAAAGTCACGCATAGAAGTATTACAGAAGTTATATGCTTCTCAAGAAAAGAGAAGTTACTGAAACAAAATTTTAAGAAAAAGAGAAGTTACAGAGGATGTCTCATCGTTTGATGGTTCTATTACCGACGAACGGTCACTGATTAGTGGAGTGAACAAAGCAACTATATTGACCATTCCTAAAGTTTTTGTGCAAATGGTGGGCTAGGTTTTCTATGTATTGCTCGTACAAGCACTTTTATTATTGTTTTGCTGCTCTTAACTGGACCTCCTTTTCATGGCAATTTGACATTGCAATCTAATGTTTAACCACTCTTTTTATGTGAATATTTGTACAAATAGCCAACAATATATGACACATTTAAAGCAATTTTGATAGCGGCGAATCCAACGAATTTTACTAGTGTCAATTATAAAAGTTAAAAACGTCAAATATTTTGAAACATTTTTTCCTCTTATTTAATCTTCACAGCAATTTATGACATTACTATTCTAATGTTTAACCATCTTTTATGTGAATATTTGCACAAATAGCCAACAATATATGACACATTTAAAATAATTTCAATAATGATGAATCAAATTTTGCCAAAGTGTCAATGATAAAAGTTAAAAACGTTAATTATTTGGAACATTTTTTCGAAAGGTCAACCATAGAAGTAATTTTCTTAATAAGACAAGTTATGAAGCAGTTTAGGAGAAGGCTTATGATAAGATGTCAATAATGTCAAACATAAAGTCCCAACAAAATATGTTACCCTCATCAAGGACATGTACAACAATACCGTGACTAGTATCTGAACTAATAATGGTAACATAGGTTACTCCACAGCTGAAATAGGACTTCATTAAGGGTCAGCATTGAGCCCGTATCTCTTTGCTTTGGTAATGGATGAATTGACAAGGGACATTCAAGGGGATATCCCTTGGTGTATGCTTTTTTCAGATGATGTAGTTCTAGTTGATAAAAACTAAGCAGGAGTAAGTAGGAAGCAGGAGTTGTGGTGGCAGACCCTTGAGTCCAAGAGTTTTAGAGTAAGTCGAACTAAAACATAGTACATGAGATGTAACTTCGACAAAGCTATATATGTGGAGGGATATGTGAGTTTGGAAGGTCAAGTGGTACCTAAGTAATATACCTTCCGCTATATAGGATCGATTATATAGAAGGATGAAGATATTGATGCAGACGTTTGCCATAAGATCAAAGTATGGTGGATGAAGTGGCGTAAAGCATCTGGCATCTACTGTGACAAGAGGGTACCACAAAAGCTTAAAGACAAGTTTCATAGAATGGCCATTATACCCACTGTGTTGTATGGAGCAGAATGTTGTCCTATAAAAAGATGATATGTTCAACAACTGAGTGTTACAAAAATGTATGTGTTGTGCTGGATTTATGGTCACATAAGGATGGACCGGGTTTGGGATGATGATATACGTGATCATCTAGAGATAGCACCAAATGAAGAAAAGCTTGTCTAAGAGCAACTCTGACAGACTCTTTAAATCCTTCCTAATTGGTAGGAATAGAGATTTTGGTGGAAAGAATACTCTCCACCAGACTTTTTAATTGGTTATCCAAATATAGATATCTCATATTCCGGATTTCTCGGTAACAAAGATAGATAACGAAAATGGTTCTCTAGAGTACGTAGTACGTAGAAGATATAGAAAAGCTATTAGAGAGTGATAACATATAAATGGCGAATTTTATGCAAATAGCTCTCTAAATAATAATTTAGAGAGTGAATTTTAGAGACTCTTGAAGATGCTTTGACATCGGTTGAGATGGTTTGGCCATATCCAAAGGAGACATTTAGAGACACCAGTGTATTGTGGAGTCCTTAGTCAAGATATCAATTAATCAATATGCGGAGAGCGAGAGGAAGACGAAAACTAATATGGTGGAGACAATAAAAAGAGATTTTAAATGCTGAAATATATATAGAGATCTTCGTTTGGATAGGAATGTTTAAGAATTAGTATTGACGTCTCTGAATTATGACTTGGGGCTTATTTTGAGTTTCAACTCTAGTCTACATTAACTTACTTTGGAAGCCTACCCTAAATTGCTTGGGACTAAAACGCTTTATTTTTTGTTGTATTTTTTTTTCCTCTCGATTAATCTTCCAGGAAATGAAATTTATCAGCGCACGGCAAATCCGACAGAAAAGGATGCTTCGAATTGGTGATATAGAATTGTAGATGTCGAAATGACAGCCATTAGATAGCAGGAGCTTCTTGACCACTATCATTTGAAACTCCAAACTCCAGTGCCTGAACCTCATCCCACACTATGAAGCCGACGATGGTATGCAGCGCAGCGGAAGACACAAGCAGTTCAATGTGATCCTCAACATGCAAGGTTCATGACCATTGTCAGCTGAAAGCGTCCCACCAAATGATTGCTCTCAAATTCACACACCCACTAGCGAAGCACAGAAACAACAATCATATATCAAAAATGTTCTTTCAAGCAAAAGTAACTTTCCTAGTTACAGGTCCTCCGAGTTAAGTCTGACAGAAACAGAAAGTAATAACCAACCAAAATTACAGGTCCACTTTTCTAACTGATGCTCACTTCGTTGCAGTTCATGGTGTGAGTGAGTAAATGTAAACAGCTCAGACTACCAAGAGTTCCTCCAGGCAAAACCACCAGCTAAACCGTCAACTGCAACCTATTAGTAGATCAGCGTCTCTTCTTGCTTGCTTTTGAGCCGCTCTTCGATGGGCTTGCGACGAGGTAGATAAACAGTCCAACAAATGAGACAACAGACACAAGTGACCCATATTTCGCCACAAGCCTCTGCACGTGGATGACAAATTTTTTTGTTAGTGTCCAGCTCAAATGAATACTTAAATCTACATGAGCAGCATATTTAGATGAACTAGGAAAATTGACAAAAGTAGAAGGAAAGAAACAAATACCTTAGCCTGAACATAATATGAGAACATATTTGGATTTCCATGCGGAGGTCGCACCAGAAACAGCATCGAAACATCAGTGATCAGTATCAGAAAGAAACATGAACTAGGATATGCAGGCAACTGCATGATTCCTTACCCATTCAAACTTCTTCTCTGGAGGTCTTTCAGCAAGAATATCCAGTGGGAAGATTGGAGTTGAGTAGGCCTCCTTCAACATATAAAACATTGATTTAGCTAAACACTAAGTCAAGCAGTAGCGATGTAGAAAATAAGAGGATAATACAAGATGTATAACATAAGGAACGCCACTGAATTATGTACAGTAGAGTTAAAGGGGCGAAACCTGGAGAGCTGTCTTTGTGGGAACTACGGTATGTAATAATAGCTGGTGAACCCTGGAACCTGCCCTGTGTTTTGGTCTCCAGGACATATGTGTGTGAAGCAGTGGCACCACTGAAAGAGCCAAAGGAATGAAATCATTTTCTGTACTGATGTACATGAACACGTAAAGCAAAGATATGCATTACAAAATGTACTCACGGGTCAAGCCTTTCCAATGTCTTCGATTTCTCTCCAGTGACAAGCTCAAACGCTTCCGTTGGCCAAGAGTCGTCATTAATGGACACATCATAGGCAGTCCTGCAATATGTTTTACAATAAGTTCATGCAAATGCTATGAGAACATATCTGGGGTTGATTTGCCATCATATGAAACAGAAAGGAACACATATACATCATGCAATGACTCCAAATCAAGAAAAAAACTGTAATGATCAAATTCGAGTACATAATTGTATTACTGGGACCGTGATACAAGGGACAGCGGTAGCACATGGTGATACCAACAATTGTTGTACCACAAAG
Source organism: Eremochloa ophiuroides (assembly GCA_038502445.1). Classification (NCBI taxonomy): domain Eukaryota; kingdom Viridiplantae; phylum Streptophyta; class Magnoliopsida; order Poales; family Poaceae; genus Eremochloa; species Eremochloa ophiuroides. The sequence continues at coordinate 60,773,610 of JAHLJS010000003.1, read as the reverse complement.
GGAGCACATCCGCTGCACATAGTCATAAGTAAAAATTACAGGTCAGTTTATTAGGCAATTTAATGTTTAACACAACCAACTAGTCCAACAGTCGTGTGCAGATATAAACTATAAATATGTGACACTACAGGACATATATTTGAACAAGAAAGATATCTTTAGGTAAGCAAAGCAACACAAATTGTGTTGTCCCATACAAATGACTACTGAAAATAGAATGCATGCAACTGCAATGGTACCAATTGCCTTAAACCCAAAGCAAACATGACACACAGTTCTGCAAATAAATAGAAAGTGCATTTCCTTTTGCAAGTGCATACCAAAGAGTGAACTGCATGGGAAGCTGACAGAGCATCAATTTGTGCATGAAATAAATTGCAAAGCTCTTTTCTATGAAAAAAAACAAATTAAGATACCATTAACCATCTGCATGTTGAGGCCACAAAAATTCTAGTAAGATGTAGCAGACAAAATAGACGATGCAATGTTCCACATGGACCCTATGAACATTTTCCTTTGTGACATAACTACGTCCACTCAAGTTAGGCCCAGCGCTTTGGATGCCAACTGAAATGTTAGCCTTACTTGTTGTGTAGCTAGATAACCATCAACATGCACCACATATGCAAGAGAATCATTGATTAGTTCGCAATTGAGGATAACAAGTTCTGATTGAGCAGTAAATTGAGAGCAAGGGCAGCACAGGGGATAATGGTCTGATCCCGTTTACATCAAGGGGTAGGAAGAATTGGGGAGTCCATAAAAGCAGTAGAGCACGAAGAGGTTGTAAATTATCAATTCTTCGCTTCTTATACACAATTAAGCAAATCTATAATTCGAATTTTGCGGACCTGCGATAAAAAGAAATTGGCAGCTAAACCACCACCCCACCCCCCCGCGCGCGCTAAGGTTTAAGAAGGAAGCCTCGCATCACTCGCTCACCGCACGATGCTGATCCAAGCAAGTGAAGGCGCGTTCAAATCTCCCAGAAAAGGAAGGCATAACCTGAGTCAGATCAGATCCCAGGAGCAAGCGAAACCACTTACAAGCAACAAACCAGATCGGCGATCCATGCAACAAACTGGATCGGCGGTGGGAGGCTGCGGGGGGAGCGGTGGTACTCACGCGGATCCCTGGTTGTAGAGGTCGAGGGAGACGGCGACGCGCTCGACGCCCGGCTTGGGGCGGGAGAGCGAAACCTTCTTGTGCGCGACGACGAAGGGCGCGTCGGCCGCGGCGGCGGAGGCGAGGCCGAGGAGGAGGAGGGCGACGAGCGCGAGGGACCGCGCCATGGCTGCTCTCTCGCCTCCGGCTTGCTGGCTAGGGTTCGGGCTACGAGTCAGTCAGCTGCAGTTGGGAATGGATCTCGTCTCGCTCTCCTCGTCGTCTGGTAATAGAGCCGAAGCAGCTCCCACCCGGTCCGTGGCCGTGACGCGGCTCGTGAGGCTGCACGTGGAGCCCACCACGCAGCCACCTCGCCACGTCAGCGCGCGTGAGTGGAGCGTTTTTTTTTTGCCACTTTGTAGACCTTTGCTTCTGCATTCTCTAACTTTTATTTCTTGATTTTTAAAAGAGTAATTCTGGTGGAGAATAAAGTAAAGATTAATCAATTCTAAAGTGATTCTTATGACAAATGAATAGAAAAGAGCGGGAAATGATAGAGAGCGGGTTTTTTTTGGGTAAATGAAGAAATGATTATCGTTTGCTTTCTATCAGTTACATCAGCCCGCAAAATAACCAGCCAGCCAGCCGAACAGAGTAAATAGAATCGCTTAAATTTTCTTTCGTTCCTCGTTATCTCTGATAGAAAGACGAAATCACTAGAGATCTCTCCCCATGTAAACTGAACCGGCAAAAGCCTTCAACCCTGTTCACTTCAACTTATAAGCATTTATTTTGACTTTTTTTAGCCATAAAACGGTATTTTTTCTCTCATAAGAAATTAGCATAAGCCATTATCAGCTTTGAATTTAGCTTTGTTTAGCATTACAACACATTCATTGTAAAAGTATTATCAAATTTTCCTTATCCTTTCATAAAAGTCTCCAAATTTTGCCACGGGCCCTGTATAGGCAAAACTGCCATTTCCACCACAGTAAATTTAACCATGGCAGACTAATGCGTAATATGCATTTGCACTATCAAATGGCAAATGAATTTGCAATACTACATAAGCATATTCAACTGGACACAACGAGCTTCAGCTCTAGATTTCACACGCTTGTGCTTTGATTAGTGGGCAACTGCAACCAGCTTCTTGAACAACCAAGCATCGGAGGTCGGGCAATGAAAACAGGCACGCCGGACCGAAAATATGTCTATCTACTTCAGAAGGGTCTCCCTGCAGCTTCCATCATCTCCTTTGCTCGGATCAGCTTCTCGATTTGTCTCACGATCTGGGAAGAAGTTAAATTTACGTGAGAATGTGTCTCCACTGTTTTTAAGTTGTATTCAGAAGTTACAAAGTGCTGTGCCTAACTGTCCAAGATAAAGACACATGTGGTCTGCAAAGAAATAAAATATCGCTGACTTACTTCAAGGACCATGTCCTCAAGCGTCACCGAGTCAACGCTGCTGTACCCTCGCTGGGATGCCACATCTGAAAGGCATCTCAGAAAAAGTTACACCCGATTCTAAATATCTACCATTTACTAATTGTAACTCAAATGAACAAAAGGCGGTTAGAGGATTTATCTTTACTTTGTACTGAAACAGTAATATCAGAAACTCCATAGCGCTCTTTCAGTTCATCATACTGCTGACGGAGCTTGCTCATCGCCTACACATGTAGATAGATAATGAGGCCAAGCTAAAAGATAAACATGCTAATAACTATCCAGAGAATGTGGCAGCATGTTTTATAAATAACAATTGAATTTCAGTCTCAGTCATCACATCGATAGAGAGCATCAAACAACTGGCTATAAAAAAAAATATAGGGTAACCTGAGAAAAAGAGTCTGGATCTGTAGTGGCTTGTGTTCCAGTGCTCTTCAACATGTCATTTGCTGCCATTTCAAGAGGAACATCAATCCAAATGGACACACCATGCCTCAGCAGCCCTCTGGAGGTTCATTTAAACAATAAACAGCAGCATTGGTAGACTTAGCTAATAACTTAACATGCGTGACAAAAATAATAGACAATAGAGATACATCCATACATACAGATTGGTTGAGTTCATAACAGCGCCATCTCCACAGCACAGCACAAGGCTACCCATGGATGTGAGCTGCTTTAACCCTTCGGTCTAGCAGCAAGACAGAAAATGGAAAATTGGTGCTAGGTAATGTAGGGCAGTAACATTTCGAGCAAGAAAGCTAGTAAGAAAATTTGAGGGAGGGAAAGAGAAAGAAGGAAAGCACCTCGACTTCAAGATAGCCCTTCTCATCAGATTCCTTGAAGGCTCTGAGGGCGTCCTTGCCACCAAGAACATCCTCAAGCAGTTCCTCACTGCAGAGGTAGCGGTATATTATGGAATTTGCGAGCAGCTTGGCAATGTTGCGCTTAGCTGTGCAATCTGTGCCTATGCATAAAGAAACAATCCAGTCAGTGTCTGCAGTTCTGCACCTTGCTGGCGTGGACTAGGCCTATTTGTTTTTCTCCCCAAAGTGACATAGAATATTAGAGTGAGATGTCATGGTTTTACCGTTTTAGTAAACTCAGAAGGGACAAATAAGTAAATAACATGGATCAGAATGAACACACTCTGTGACAAGGCACACTGGCGGACAAGGAACTGTACTGCTTTCACGCTAGTTAATGGTACCCAGGTTAAATTCTTCCATGAGCATGAAGACTGCAGGCCTGCAGCAGATTTAGAACAGCAGGCTGGACATGGTATTTTGAAACAAATTGCACAGGCAGTGTACAACTTGGCCTAGATGAAAACTTGGAAGGCTGCAGGCTTACAGCGGAGCTCTTCAGAACAGGACCTGGATGGAAAGGGCCATCCTGTCAACAATTGTAGCATTTTGCTAACCTTTGGTCCCCTATTCATGGCACAGATTTGACACATGAAGAGAAGACATCCTGGAGCTCATCTGCTCATGGAAACTACTCAGAAATCAGCTTGTGCGGCACAATTGTTTGTTTGGTTAACAAAAAAAGATTGGATTTCATAGGTTGAAAATACAAGATGCAAGTTTGAATACAACTGTGGCTACTGCAGAACAAAGCGGTCACAATGGACGACAAGCTATTGCCAAGGGTTGTAATGTTGATCAAATTTGAAAGTTCTGTAGGAACCAGGAAGAAACAGCCCTTCACCCCTTCCCCTCACAGTTATACCTTTTCTCTCAAATAGTTTGGCAGAAAATTGCAGGCCGGGTGTGGGACTACAGTTACAGGTGTGAGACTACAACTACTTAGCTAGATGACAACAAATCCCTATTATAGTGGTGACCAACCTAAACTGTGGGAACACCATGACAGCAGAAGGAATTAGACACTCAACTAGAAAATATTAGGCAATTTGTCTTCTGTCTTGTCCAGTGCAGACATCCATTTGCTATAAATTGTGGTAGTAGAAGAAACTGCTGAGATTTAGAATTCAATAATGTCCTCACACCCAATGTTTTCTGATCGGCTGATCGTTCCTGATCGATCTGGTACCGATCAGGACGATTAATCGACCTCTGATCGTCCATATAATCGTCCAGCAAATACTAGGACTCTATATCATATATGTATGGTATATATACCATATACTATATATTTATATAGTAGACATCGAACATCAAGAGTTCAAAACTATATTTCTAGTTAGTTGGTTACTTACGTGTGAGATTTGACTCCATATTCTTGCCCAGTAATTGAAGCAGCCCATTTGTCTATTTACTTCTGATCGACCTAGAGAACTAATCGGACGATTAATCGCGACTAATCGACGATTAATCGGACGATCAGGTTTATGATCGGTCTGGTCTGATCGAAGGGTCTAATCGAGTGCTAAGTACCGATCAGGACGATTAATCGTGATTAATCGCGATTAATCGGACGAATAGAAAACACTGCTTACACCAATGACAGTTGTTTTCTCTTGTGCTGTTTAGATGCATACTGACTTGACATTTGTACCTATGTTCCTTGTAAACACTATGTCCAATATAATTTATAATGACAAGGCAGATCACATCGGAGATATCCTCACCTTTGGGTTTCTAAGTGTAATGTCAGTTTGTTGTGTTAACAAATTTAAACTGTATCTAAATTTGATTGATGACTAACACCTGATTCAAAACAAATTCCAAAGGAAGCTAAGAAGCATACCAATAATATAGATTGGCGTTTTCCTGAAATCGCCGACGGCCTCCGCAGTTTTCCTCTGCATTAGATTGCAACCAAGAAAAAACAAGCAAAGTCCGTCCATAAGCAGGATAACCGATTGCTAAATAGATGGCAGGAAGAGGGATGGAGCCTACAAGTAGATCGACGGATGGGTTGAGTTCCTCTACAGGTATTTCCGAACCTGCAAAGAGAATGGAAAGAGGGGGTCGTATTTGTTCATTGAGAAATCGGAACACAGAAAGAAACAAACAGTGAAAAGGAAGGCAGCAGCACTGTACTTGGGAAGGCGCGGATACGATGTCGCTGGATGCAGCGCCCCTGTGGAGACTGACGCCGGTGGTGTGGCGAACGAGAAGCGCCTCGGGGAGGCGGAGAATGGAGAGAAGAAGCCTGTCGTCGCCGCCGCCGTAGCTGCTCGCATCGCCATGGTGCCGGTCCCGGTGGTCGCCTCGCCCTCCTCTCCCGTTATCCGCAAAGGCCTAGAGCCGAAGGAGGCGAAGGCGAGGCCTCGGCCTTTGATGTGAGAGTGGACGGTGCTTGATCGATACGCCTCGTGGGCCCCACGTTCCAGAGGGACACGTTCGATATTTCAGGACTAATTGCCACCAGATAAAAATCCAGCGCATACATTCTTTCTTATCTATTTTAAATTTTTTCCCTCTATTGGTCCCTCAAAATTATAAGACGTTTTAACTTAATAATGTCAAGCATACCCTTTTTTTTAAAAGAGGAATATATTAATATCCTAGTCTCTGCATCGAGCAATGCATTATTACAAGCCAAAGTACCGTTGTTTTTTTAAAAGGGAATATATTAATATCACAGCCTCTGCATCAATCGATGCATATATCCTTTAATTATTACAAAGAGTTCCTCGAACTCGAAAATTAAGCAACCCCAAACATAAAGTTTTGCGACAAGAGAAACTAACACATTTAAACGAGAAAGTTCAAACTAGATAACAATCCTATTGCCAAATCTCTAGCCGTGTGAAGCGAAAACCTCTATTACGGCTGTCTCAAGCATCGTGCACCCCCGTTTTAAAATCTTGGCGAGCCTCATCCTTCTGGAAAATCGCCCATGATCTGATCCAATACGTTGCTCTGAATAACACCTGTAAATATGAATATGACATGGTTTTATTACATATAACATCATTACGGTTCAACCAAAGTACCCAGCAAATCGTAGCCGCACCCTGAAAGGACCGAATCGATGCCTAGAGGGGGGGGGTGAATAGGCTCTTCAATAATTAGACAAAGGTTAGTACACAAACTGCACCCCGACAAAATCGGCTAGGCCGGCTCCTCAACCCGGCTTGGCCGGGTTTCACGACTTTGCTCAGTGGTTCCCCGGAACTTCCGGTATGAGCCGGAACTTCCGACCTGCATAGCTGAAAACGAGATTCGAACCGTTTCTTCTCTTCATAAGATTACAACTCGACTTGTAGAGCTTATGTGAGTGTATGGACAAATCCAATAACTTCCTGCAAACACAAACCATAACAACCGAGTAGCACAAGTGGAATATGCAAGTAAATGTGTGATGAATGAGCAAAGGGTGAGGCAAACCAAGAGAAGACACGAGGATTTGTTTGACCGAAGTTCGGCACACCCAAAGGTGTCCTACTCTCCATTGTGGAAGCCGGTGAGGACCCAACCAAGGTCAACTCGTGGCCGGACCCGAAACGGTCTCTTTCCACCTTCTTCACTAAGGAGCTTTCTTTCCTTTTTCAGCGGGGAAGCAACCCTTACAACAATGGCCACCAAGACAGCCTACAACACCCTATGGGTGCTCGTCGGTGATGCCTTGCCACCACGGAGTCGAAGCTCCAAGCGGAAGAACGCAATGAACTAGAGAATCTTCGACTTGCTCAAGTGCTCAAGAATGGGATTGCTCACACAAGCTCTTTAGATCACTCTTGCCACAAAGACAAATCTCTCAAGGATCAAGCTCACTCACTAATCATGGATTAGGAAGTTGTAATCTTTTCACTCACAAAGAGAGAGTAGAGAGAGCAAGAGGGCTTTTCTGGTCGTGGATGGGTATTGGGAGAATCAGCAACCTTGGAAGAGAGAGTGGGAGAGGTATTTATAGCCTTCTCTCCAAAACTAGCCGTTGGGGCTGAATCGTCAAACCCAGCCTAGCCGAGTTGGGCACCCGGCCTGGCCGGGTTCAACAGTTCAAACCTCAACTAGCCGTTGGAGGGGCGGCTTGGCCGGGTCACCTACCAGGCTTGGCCAGGGAAAGCCGGCCATGGCCGGTTTTGCTACCTGGCCTGGCCGGGTTAGGCTGCCCAGCCAGTTGCCTCTCTCACTTCCTCCCTTTTCTCTCAAGCTCTTTTCTCTTTGGTTTTTGTCCTTGAGCACTGTCACTTGTCTCTAATACTTTAGTGATGCGACTCTCCAAGAGGGGCAAACACAAATACAACTCACACAAATTTTGCTTTGTCCTTCACTTGAGTTGTTCTTGATCTTCAAATATTTTGCCGCTTTGAACTTTGAATTGTTGAGAGCTTCATCACTTTATCTTTATGATACCTTCGTCTTGAGCATGTGACTTGTGTCGAATCCAAGTCATTTTTGAACATTTGATTGATCTTTCACATTGACAATCACCACTTGCATGGCTAACTTCAAGTTGGCTTCTTCTTCACCCTAGCTAGGTCCCTCGGCCGCTAAGTCGTCACTTGCCCTTCACCTTTCACTTAGTCCCTCGAAGTTGCCCACTTGTCGTTAACACCACATCAAGATTTACGTGCATTGCCCATGCTTCACATCATGTTTTGAATACCATTTCAATTGTATAATTGTTGTCTTTTGCTTCAACTAGATTGTTTCCAATCATCAATATAAGCTAGACAACCGAAGATTTGCAATCTCATATGGATTTAGAATAGTTCAACCATCAATGTGCACCTGTAAATAAATACTTGCAAATCTCACAATGTTCATTAGTCCTTTAATCATGTTGTTATTAATCACCAAAACACTTAGGGATCTTAGATGCTCTTTCAATCTCCCCCTTTTTGGTGATTGATGACAACCCGATTAAAGCTTACAAATAATTATAAACAAAGGGGATTTGGATTCAAAAATTTGTGAGTGTCTCCCCCTCAACATGTGCATATGAATGGAATTCACAAAAGGCGACCTCATATGTCAATTTGCACATGTTAAGACAAGTGGGAGACTCCCCCTAAATCATTTCATCCAAATAACCACAAAGTATAGATACAAGAATAAAACATGATGCAACAAGATATATCACCCAACAAAAGAAATAACAACAATACACCATCACAAGAGAGGAACTACTAAAGGCAACAAGAGTGCTAACAATAATAAAAAGATAATGAAACCACATAGAGGCACTCATTACAAATATTCCCAAGTCCACGAAATAACTGAAGAGCTAGATTATACAATATGTCTCTCTCAAGATGATGTAACAATAATGCTCATAAGTCTTGATCACAAAGATCATACAAAGTGGTTATACAAAAGTGAACTCATCCAAATCATAGAGATATGCGCGGAAGCTTTAATCCACATCTTCTCTCCCTTTGTCATCACATCATCAAAAAACATGAGAAGAGATAGATACGATTTGGAGAAGACACAAGAGGGCTCACAAAGCACCAAACGAACCACTGCCACTGCCACCTGTGCTATCATAGAACTGACCACTGCTATCAAAGTAGCTGCTACTAGCTCTTGTCTGCTGCCACTGAGGTGGAATTGCGCCTGAGTATGTCTCTGAAGTGTATGGCGGAGCAAAAAAAAGGAAGTGCTGAGTCTATGTGCAACCTGCTCACTTTCAGACATATGGGGCTGCTCAAGAGGTCCTGAAGAGTAAGCTAGAACTGTGCTGTATCCTGCCTCTAATCCATATCCTGAACCTGTACCATATGCTGCACCACTGCCTGAGGCTGAACCTGGATACGGAATCCCTGAAGACGATCCAGCATGTGTGAAAGGTGGCAACGAGAAACCAAGACCTGTGGTCGGTGGAGGAGGAGCTGTCGACGTACCGACCTCCTGCTAATATCCATAGCCATGTAAAGATGAAGAACCGGGATCATAAATCTGAGAGTAGAAATCCTCACGCTCCCACTCCTCCTGGTAACTCTCAAGTGGCCGCGGAGCCAGAGGAAAAAGCTGCTAAACTGGCTCAGGAGGAATAGGTGCACCTGGTGCACGAGTCAACGTCTCTCACCCAAGTATTATGTGCCCTGGCCTCTGCTTGCTCACTGTAGGCTCTCCTATCAATGCGCTTGCACATTCCGAAAATCATGTTGAACATCTTTTTGATAGGAGAGGGTGGCTTGTCCCTACCATGTCCTCGGGAGTGCTGTCTGTGAGAGCCACCGTGCTACTGAGGAAGACTAGAGGTATCTCCTAGAGCTGTAGCAGTGGAAGTGGAAGCTCCAGGATCAGTGGGCACAATCGGTGTCTTGAGGCAAGCAATCCTTAGTGGTTTGTGCACCACTTCCTTCACAAATGTCAAACCCATCACATCCTCAATCATCTTCATAATGTATGGTCCATATGCTGCACTCTGCATGGGATACTCAGATATGCCCTTGATTTCGGCCCATATAAAGTGAAACACACTAAAGCGTGCTGCAGAAGGAGCCATCTTGGCAAGCAAGTTCTTTGTATAGAATGTGATATTCTCATTGTCTCCAGACTTAGGTGCAAGAGTGGCCCTGTACATCCTATTGAGATATCCATAAAAAGAGTAGATGCCCTTCACAGTGCTAAAGTAACCTTGAGAGTTTAGATAATACATGAATTTCATCTGTGCTCCCGGCAAATGCAACTCTGACTGAATCTTGTGCCTCTTCATATCACGCTCATCAAACCCATGTACTGTGCTGAACCTCTCATAGGTAACACTGTACCAAGCACCATCTGTCATCCAGCTCATGGTCCACAATCTCTGATCTACATTAGTCTCATCAACATAGAGTGTGGCATAAAATTGAGTAATCAATTCATCACTCCAGTTATACTGCAAACCCATGATATTCTTTACTTTCTTCCTCTCACACTCTCTAATGACATCATTAAAAATTGGATCATTTTTTCTCCTCATGTACTCCCAGTCAATCCACTGAGCCCTATGAATATTTCTAGGAAGAATAACTGACTCATAGAAATCCTGATGAAAGAGAGTGTGAAACCTGTAATCTGTAGCAGTGCGAGGAGCCAGCCTGGGATCAACCTTCCTTTCATTTCTGCAAGCCTCTGTCATACCTCTAGCCATGTAGTCAACTCTGGCTCTTCTCTGAGGACCTTGAGGGCGCTGCATCCTGAACATCTGATCTGGATCAAAAGAAGCTGAAGCACCTCTCTGACTGCCTCTGACTGGTTGCTGCTGCTGCTGTTGCTCATCTTCCTCATCATTTGCCTCATCAATATCATCATCATCATCATCATCATCATCATCATCATCATCATCATCATCATCATCATCATCAATTGAGGGATCTGCTGGACCTTTGTCTCTGTGCTCAACTCTGTATTCCTCTTCCTTATCATCATCACTAGAGGAGCCACTCTCCTGAATCTCCGACATAGATACCCTGGGCTGAGTACCTGAGGAAAGCCTGGTCTGAGGACGAGTCACACCTGAACCCTGTCCAACCTGTGTTTCATCCTGATCTCCTGCCCCTGATCCTTCTCCTTCATCTGACCCTCTTCTGACCCTTTTCCTTCTGACATATTGATGCATTGTCCCTGAGGCCACACACAAAGGATTTCCAATATAGCATAAGACCTCTGACAAGATATATCAAGATATGGCTTAGAGAGAATGTAAAATAGCATTAGAAGGACACTTATGTTGAAATCTAGTTGAGATGACCAACACAGTTTCCACATGAGTTTCTTTCTATTACTATCACACACGAAGATAAGGCGCAATGCTTTTGATTAATTTGCAAGATAGTATGGTGACATGCATTAAGTGGACTTCTTTAGGGAAATACATCACAATAAAGCTACAAAGGCTCAATGTGTTATATACATATTTCCAAAGAGATTTCTACTTAATGTGAACCATCATACGAAATATCTATACAAGTTAATCAACTTTGAAGTACCATAATAAAATCTATGCAAAGACATGATTTTAATTCCACTGAGCAAACCAGCAAGGCAGTGGATGGGGATCAGCCAGGGAGTCAAACCCGGCTGAGCCGCCACCCATACCCGGCTTGGCCGGGTAGCCGGCCTGGCCGGAAAGGATACTTGGCCTGGCTGGTTCGCCCAGTCGACCAAAAATCATTCCCCTGCACAAATCCACCATGGGACTTCCTCCAAACTTTGAGCATTGCATCTAGGCACTATATTCCATCATCCAACCAAAGGAAATCGAGAGAAGTCGCCTAGAAAAGGATATCGGGCACCATGAACATATAATACCTTGGGGAGAGAGGAAGAAGAGCTTGGAGAAGATTTGGGCTCCAAATCCCGGCTTAGCCGACCCAAGGGAGGCCCTAGCCGAGAGGAAACTTGAATCCTTGCCCTAGGGAGAGAGATCGGGAAGGGGCACCTTCACACCACCATGGGAGCACTTGAGAGAGAGAGCACGGGTGAACTGAGGTGAATGGCGTCGGTAGAAGAAGAGGAGGTCCCCCACTGTATAACCCATGACCCCTGACAGGTGGGGCCCTGCCCGCAATACCCGGCTTGGCCGGGTCTAGAACCCGGCTAGGCCAGTTTTGCCCACTCAGCCACAAAGGCTTTCCTTTCAGGCCCACACCAAATACTTGCTCCAAATTTACTTTTTCTTATTTTATCCAAGATTTTTTTCTGTCCATTTTTCAATGTTTGCATTCCATTCAAGCTATCTTTTATGAATGTCAAATTCATTCCAAATATCGAAACTTTCTTTTCCTTTTATGCTTGCACCAAACATATTCCAACTTATGTCCATGTTTCTTCACTTGACACTTTCCAAAAGAGAGAGATAAAGGTATAATCTAGATTGATATTCGTGGACTTAGGAAAGTCATATCTTGAGTGATTAGCTAAACAATCAATCATGATGAACAATAATCACTCTAGACATGACTAGGTCACAAAGACCAAGAATCAATCTTTTGCAAATAATCCTTCACAAGTTAAAACATCTAGTTGGGTTTTCGCAAAATCTACCCTATGTCATATAAATGCACACTCTAACAAGCAAGGATCCTAGATGGACTTTCAATACTTAAATTGCTTCAAATAAATCATACGTTGGTCTCTAGCATCCCATAAGTACTTTTAAGATTTATCATTTAAGCATGAGTACGGATAATACTTGAGAAACTTATTCTCAATGAGATTACAACAATTTTCTTAGCAAACTCATTAGTCTCATGAATTCTAGTCATAGAGTGAGCTCCCCTTGATATGTGCTTTTAAGTGATGTGAATAACTCTAACTAGCACTTGTATTCAATGAAGAATATGGGAAGTGACTCTATGTCTAGATCATGGCAAAAGAAATTTAACAAGATTGAACTTGTGCCAAAGAGATACTCACAAAGCTATTCTCAAGATCAATTGACATGAAGTATAGTTCTAGCTTGGAATAGATCTTCAAGTGGCATTTGATAGACAACGGAAAACATCCACTTGAAACATAATCCTCTCTAACTTGCATTCTATACATATGCTCTTTCAACAAGGTAAGTAACAAAGAGCTTAGATATATGATGAACTCCCCCTAAAGAAGTGCACTAGAGATCTTGAATTACTTATCAAGGGACTTTAGATAAATTTATATCTATAGGGATTCAACATATACCTATTCTCCATATAACATGTAAGGCATGAAAAGTTGGTTAGAAAGGTGATACTCACAGTCATTTTGTGCGTGAACCAGTTTAATATGTGAAAGATGATTATAGGAGAGAAAACACCACAGAAAAGAGGCATCCCTGCCTGCCTCGCAGAAAACGGCCTGGCCCGGTTTAGGACCTGGCTTGGCCGGCTTCCTGCCAGAACCGGCCTGGCCGGGTCGGAGACCCGGCTGAGCCGACTATGTCGGTAGTTCCGGTATTACTTCGTTACTATCGACTTTCGGTAGTACCGGTATTTTACCAGTGGTAGCAGTCCTGGGTGGTCTCTTTTGGTTCATTCCTTTTGCCTCATCACTTGTATGTCCCAAATTTGATTTTCTACAATATAGATAAGCATTGCTCCACTAGAGAGCCATTAAGAGCATCATATGGGACAAAATATAAATTTTGCACAAGGACTAGCCACTTTCATGAATATATATCTATACAAACCTTTTCAAGAGATGCACGTATATATATTCAATGTCTACACTAAGTAGGATGGCTAGCCAACATAAATTGAACTTGTTACCGAGATGCCATTGGATGAAGTAAGTATTGTGATAAAGTCTTGACTTGTATTGATTTTGATCTTTTCATGTCAAGGTCAAGCCTCCAATGCACCTCCATTTGCTTATTTGCCTATCAAGCTTGTTTTGGTATCCAACGTTTGTCGGATCCTTTTGAGTTAGTTGACAAGCACTTAGGTACCCAAATGGCATTGGCACTAGTTTTGGGTAAGCTCATCTCATTACTCGTACCAACTCCAATTGTGGTCTTCCTAAGCATATTACCATGATCAAATGTGTTTGGCTTAGGAATGTTACCTTTGGGACAATCCTTGGCTAGGTGTCCTTTACCTCTACAAGTGTAGTAAATGCGACCATTGTTTGCAATGCCCTTGTTTTGCTTGTTAGGACATTCACCAATGTAATGACCCTTCTCATTGCAACTATAGCATTTTCTTGTTTATTTTTGAGCTTGCTTTCTTTGCTCCCTATCTCTTAAGCCCAAGAAGTAACTCTTGATGGAATGGCCCTTCCTCTTGCACCTCATGCAAGCACTTGGACCATCATTCTTGGCTTGCTTTTGCAACTTGGTGGATGCTTTGGCTTCGGCCGCTTCACACTTGTCGGCCCAAGTCTTGTATGGACACATAGCACCTTCATGCCCATACAAGCCACAACAATAGCACATTCTTTTTCCATGTCTCTTGCTCTTGGTTGTGTTGCCATTGCTAGGAGTGTGATTCTTTTGTTGGGTTGTGGAGGAAGCAAGGTTTGATTCCTTCTTAAGCTTCTTCACCATGATAACATGGTTATCTTGAGAAGGTTGTGCTTCCTCTTTGCCCTTCAATCGAATCACATCCTTCTTTGATCTTTCAAGTTTATCTTTGATTTCTTTGTTTTCTATTGAATCATGCTCAATCAAGGATTAGCTTGTTTGAGAGACACACACATTAGCACAAGATATATTTAATTGAGAGGGTGCATGTGTGTGTGTGCATGTGTATGAGGTAGAATTGATTTTACCGATATAGTTACAACCTCATGAGCCATTTCAAGCATAGTGTGTGAGTCCACTAAAACATCATGTGAGCACTTGAGATGAACATAGTTTGCTTTAAGAATGTTATATTTGCTAGCAAGTTCATCTAGCCTTGTCTTGAGCTCTAAATTCTCCTTTTCTAGTTGAACAACACTAGAAGAAGATTTAGTAACCAAATCATGCTCAATTGACAATTTTTCATACCTTTCGGTCATTGCCTTTAGCTCTTGCAACTTGGAGATGGTGAATGCATATTTTCTTTCACGAAGTTGCTTTTGTTGCTCAATCGCCATCTCAAGCTTATCATTGTGATTGACAATCTTCATGAAGATATACTTGTCCTTGTCACTAAGATGATCAATCGAGTAATCATCTTCAATCACAATGCCCTCGCAATCTTCTTCTTCATTCTCCTTTTTCTCTTCCTCAACTTGCAATGACATTTGCTTAGCCATGAGGGAAGTCAGGTCAGAAAAACTGCTGAAGGAGGTGCTCTCTGCAGCTGGAAGAGGATCAGCTTCAACAAGCTGGGCTGCTGCTGAGTTGGCCAACCCGGCCTGGCTGGGTCCCATACCCGGCTTAGCCGGGTTTGCCTCTTCTGCAGCAAACTGGCCTGCGATGCTCCCTTCGTCTTCCTTCAACTCCTCACAGCAGGGTGATGCAGAGGTTATGGTGGCGGAGTTCTTCTCTTCTCCCATATGTTCGTCAAGGTTTGGTTGCCCAAACTTTTCGCAAAGTTTGATCCAAACAAAATGAGCATCCTCAAGATACTCACCATCACAAACTACACAATCATTGTAAACCTCTGCACACATAGTTCTTATAAACAAGAGTAAGGTATGAACGTTGAGTACCAAGCATGGAATGCTTGCTACTACAACACTCTCACAAATCGGATCCATAGCACGTAAAGCATTGAGAACATGTGATGACCAAGAAGAGAAGTTTGAGCCATCCTTATGGAGTAACTCAAACGGTACCTCACATGAAGAAGACATTGATCCTCACAAGCGGTTAAGTTTCAATCGTGAGACCAAGCTCCGATACCAATTGAAAAGACCGAATCGATGCCTAGAGGGAGGGTGAATATGCTCTTCAATAATTAGACAAAGGTTAGTACACAAACTGCACCCCGACAAAACCGGCTAGACCGGCTCCTCAACCCGGCTGGGCCAGTAACCCGGCTTGGCCGGTTTCACCACCCAGCTTGGCCGGGTTTCACGACTTTGCTCAGTGGTTCCCCGGAACTTTCGGGTTGCGTCGGAACTTCCAGTATGAGCCGGAACTTCCGACCTACACAGCTGAAAACGAGGTTCGAACCATTTCTTCTCTTCACTAAGTTTACAACTCGACTTGTAGAGCTTATGTAAGTGTATGGACAAATCCAAACACCTCCTGCAAACACAAACCACAACAACTGAGTAGCACAAGTGGAATATGCAAGTAAATGTGTGATGAATGAGCAAAGGGTGAGGCAAACCAAGAGAAGACATGAGGATTTGTTTGACCGAAGTTCGGCATACCCAAAGGTGTCCTACTCTCCGTTGTGGAAGCCGGTGAGGACCCAACCAAGGTCAACTCGTGGCCGAACCCGAAACGGTCTCTTTCCACCTTCTTCACTAAGGAGCTTTCTTTCCTTTTTCAGCGGGGAAGCGACCCTTACAACAATGGCCACCAAGGCATCCTACAACACTTCACGGGTGCTCGTCGGTGATGCCTTGCCACCACGGAGTCGAAGCTCCAAGCGGAAGAACGCAATGAACTAGAGAATCTTCGACTTGCTCAAGTGCTCAAGAATGGGATTGCTCACACAAGCTCTTTGGATCACTCTTGCCACAAAGATAAATCTCTCAAGGCTTAAGCTCACTCACTAATCATGGATTAGGAAGTTGTAATCTTTTCACTCACAAAGAGAGAGTAGAGAGAGCAAGAGGGCTTTTCTGGTCGTGGATGGGTATTGAGAGAATCAGCAACCTTGGAAGAGGGAGTGGGAGAGGTATTTATAACCTCCTCTCCAAAACTAGCTGTTGGGGCTGAATCGACAAACCTGGCCTGGCCGGGTTCAACAGTTCAAACCTCAACTAGCCGTTGGAGGGGCGGCTTGGCCGGGTCACCTACCAGGCTTGGCCAGGAAAGCTGGCCTGGCCGGTTTTGCTACCCGGCCTGGCCGGGTTAGGCTGCCCAGCCAGTTGCCTCTCTCACTTCCTCCCTTTTCTCTCAAGCTCTTTTCTCTCTGGTTTTTGTCCTTGAGCACTATCACTTGTCTCCAATACCTTAGTGATGCGAATCTCCAAGAGGGGCAAACACAAATACAACTCACATAAATTTTGCTTTGTCCTTCACTTGAGTTGTTCTTGATCTTCAAATATTTTGCCGCTTTGAACTTTGAATTGTTGAGAGCTTCATCTCTTTATCTTCATGATACCTTCGTCTTGAGCATGTGACTTGTGTCGAATCCAAGTCATTTTTGAACATTTGATTGATCTTCCACATTGACAATCACCACTTGCATGGCCAACTTCAAGTTGGCTTCTTCACCCTTGCTAGGTCCCTCGGCCGCCAAGTCGTCACTTGCCCTTCACCTTTCGCTTAGTCCCTCGAAGTTGCCCACTTGTCATTAACACCACATCAAGAATTATGTGCATTGCCCATACTTCACATCATGCTTTGAATACCATTTCAATTGTATAATTGTTGTCTTTTGCTTCAATTAGATTGTTTCCAATCATCAATATAAGCTAGATAACCGAAGATTTGCAATCTCATATGGATTTAGAATAGTTCAACCATCAATGTGCACCTGTAAATAAATACCTGCAAATCTCACAATGTTCATTAGTCCTTTAATCGTGTTGTTATTAATCACCAAAACACTTAGGGATCCTAGATGCTCTTTCACACCCACTAGTACTTTGGATCTTAGTGATTTGTCTACTTGTTGCAGCCAATCTATAAACAAACTATGAACATTATTCGAGAGACTCATATTATAAATAACATGAATAATTCTCCATAAAAATCTTGCAACATGACAATCAAAGAACAAATGTTGTATTAACTCATTGAACAACATGAGCCACACTTCAAATCACCTTGCCAATGCCTTTTAGCCAAATTATCCTTTGTTAAAATTACCCCCTTTATAAGCACCAAAGAAATATATTAATTTTGAGAGGTAATTTCAGTTTCCAAATGACCTTATTAAAGGGTAAAAACTGGGTATTTAACGACGCTTTATACATTGACTAAACTGAAAACAATCCGCTCCGTTGTAAACAAAGTTTACCAAATTACCGTGGTTGTTTAAGGAAACTCAAAAACAAAGTTTTGAGCCAACAATAATTTTTTTCTAACAGCTTCACAAGCCGCATCTAAAAACTGATTCTATTGGTAAATCTCCAACTAAGTCTTTGAAAACACCTCCATCAAAGTTGTTTCAATCTTCCTACAATCCATCTTCATTCTCTGTTGATTCTCCTCCCTGTGCAATAGAGACCAGGACCTAATCCAGTAGGTCCCCCTCAGGATAACCTGTAGATAAGATGGTGCTAAGATCTTGTCAAACACTATATTGTTTCTAGATAGGCATAATGCCCAACAAATTGCACTAGCTCTCACAAGTATCTGGAACTTCATATTCCTATTTAATCCTTGCAACCAACCTGTAAACATGTTATGAAAGCTATTTGGAGGAACCAAATTAAAGGAAACACGAACAATTCTCCACAAAAATTTAGCAAAATGGCAATCAAAGAATAAATGTTGTACTAGGTAGCGTGCCCGTACGTTGCTATGGGACGAAAATTTTAAACTAAAAACACATAGATCGCATGATAAGATACAATTAAATAACAACATTAAAGTGACATTTAATCTAAAATTAAAAATTATAAAATTAACACGGTCAAGGTAAGCGCGGCATTGCAGACTCATAAACTCTTCGGTATATCGTGACGGGGCTAAGATAATGTTTTGTGTTGACATGAAGAAATCTATGAATATTGGAACACACTGAACTGGTCACCTACCACCGCCAACTATCAGATTCCCCAACTGTCAAAATTGGCAAGAGAATACAAAGCAAAAAGTTCTTACAATTTAAATTGCACACTGGTTTTATAGTTCTTGAGACTGGTAAAAAAGAAATGTCAGTTGCTAGAGTAACATGAGAACAAACCTTTCATAGCATCAGGAATGTCTTGGATGTTGCAATCACAGAATTTAGCAGAACCCAAAAATGCATCTGACTCTCATAGCAGTAGCCAATTGCTTTGTTCATCCAACATAACCAGCAATAGCGAGGCTTCCAAACAACTATATCTGAGGAAATTATGAGGCATTAGGGAAAATGAAAATTACACCATATGTTTAGCCAGATAAGTATCAACAAGATGTATTTAGCAAAATAGTGCACCCATTAAAGCATTTCAAATTTGTAGGAGTATCTTGTGCACTGTTATTCTTAGCCTTTAAATTTGTATGAGTATCTTGTGCACCATTATTCTTAGCCTTTTCTCTTTCATATGGAATTTAGCTCATCATCGCAGAAGTATCTTCCTTTATTCTTCTTGGAAGCCGAAGGTCCCTTCCTCATTAATGACCTGAGTTTAGCATTGGGTACAAGCTGGTTCAACATCATCCAAAGATAAGCTCAGTTAATCATCTAAAGAAATTTCTCAGAAAAACAATCTATGCAAATGCGAAATGAAAGGTAAAATTCAGAATACTTGACCTGTTTCAGGGCTCCAATAACAGAATCAGACAAATGTCCATAGTAAAACACATGGTTTCCCTCTTTCATTGCCACTGGCAGTCATGTATCTTCACTATAGTATCAGGAATTATTTTAGACAACTGATCCCTGAAAGTATCTTGAATTCATCACCAACTCCATTTCTCTCCTGATGGGAGCTACAGGCATCAGTCCCACTGCCAAATTTATCATGGCAGATGCAGAAGAAACCACCTTCTTTGGAACATCTTATGAGAATAATATATCTTGGGGATTAACATCAAGTTACCAATCAAGAGTACAATACATGTTCAGGGTTAATCAAAACGAAGGTACCGATATAGCATTGTTGTTCTTTTCCCAAAATTTCTGCAAACCTACACCAGGCAATATTTCTAACATAATTAAATTACTCTAGAAAAATTTAATAAACATAGAAAAGGTCTATTGCACTATGAGAAAACGAAAGTCTAGATGTTGAAAGCTAAAACATTAGGGAGTATTAAAACCTCAAGACAAATATTTTGTCCCATTCCAAGTTCTAATTGATCTTAGTGTAATGCAGTGCTAACAGATGCATTCCGACACCTATGATGCAAGAACAAAGAAGACATTCCGAACAACAAAATAACCAATTTCAATGGAGGCCACAATCTTCCACCTTTAGATGTCTACCTACCTATCTCCAATTAATTAGAGCAATTCCTCAAAATAAATGAAAGGGAAAGAAGTTTTTTTTTATAGAAACCTTGTGACGAACAGATTGCAGGCATTCTCCATGGAAATGTCCTTGCAGGTATTGAGACCTTGGTGGAGCCAGCGGTGGCTGCCAAATTCAAATTCAGGCCAAAGACTGCATCTTTCACGCCAGCTCTAGGATGCTCCACACAGGCAGCGTGCCCTTCCAGCTCCATGGCTGCGAGCACGTGTCGATATTTGTGGCATCACGCTAGCTCGGGAATCGTTAGCCTATAGGAAGGAGAGACAGAGGAAAACACATCACCTGTTAGCAGATGGCATGGGGGGTGTTTAGATCCGTAAAGTTTTGGAATTTTGATACTGTAGCAGCGAGGAATCTTTTCTAATAAGTGTTCAATCAAGGCCCAAGTAGACTTAAAAGATTCGTCACGCGATTTACAGGCACACTGTGCAAACATGCAAAAATTTCATCTACATGTACTCCATGTATGTGCCGCAAAATTAATGTGACGGAAGTTTTGGGTTTTGGGAGGGAATCTAAACACCCCCATGGTCGATCTGGAGCTTGGAGCAGAAGATGCAGGGGAGCCCGGCAGCTGCACGTTGTGGCCTAGCGACACCCACGCGTTGCGATTTGGCGTCAGTTGGCAAACAGGAACAGGTACAGCACGGGACTGTTCAGCCATGCCGTTCCCTGCCATCAGCACTGGACGAGCAACACGGGATGAGTGAAGATGGTGCCGGCGCGGCGCTAGCTGTGGTGGTGGCGACCGCGGCTGCCAGCACAGCCGAGATTTCGCAGCGGCGCTTGGGCCTCGGCTCGCCGGCGGTGAAGGAAGAGGAGTGGCGGGGAGCGGGTGGGACGTGTGGGGCTGTAGTTGTGTGAGCGGATCTTGGGCGTGCGACCATGCGAGGGAAGGAGCGGATCTTGGGCTCATCCGCATCGTCCTCCCCCTCCTCGCTCCGCCCCGGCACCAGCACCCCGCTCGCCGTCTCCTCCATCCGCGTCACCAGCTCCTCTGCCGCCGCCACGTTATTCAGCGACGTATCGGCCTCCGCCGCCTCGGCACCCCACCTCGTGCGCCTCCTCTCCGTTCTCGCTCCCCCGTCCTCCTCCTCCTCCTCCTCCTCCTCATCATCCTCCCCTTCGCCGTCCCCATCCGCTGCGACCGCCTCGGCCTCCTCCGGGCCTGTGACGGTCTCGGCGCCTAGCGAGCGGCGGGGGAGTCGTGGTGGACCTGCCGTGCGAGATGGCGGTGGGGTCGCACCTCACGATGGTTGCGCGACTGTGGGCGGAGGTCGCAGGAGCGACGGACGGGGCCGTGTCGGTCATGTTGTCTGTGTCCGCACGGCCAACTGTTGCCATCACCGCATGCCCTGGCGAATCGTCTGCCACAGATGCGGCCCTGCAATCCCAGCACCCATGCCCCTCGGCGCCCACTTGCGCGGCCTTGAGCCTCGCACAGGAGAGGAAGGGGCGCACGCCTGACGCGGGATTGACGGCGCGGAGAGGAATCATATGCGTGATTGGCGACGCGAAGAAGGAGCGCGCGGGGAAGGGCGACTGGGCGAGGCAAAGCGAAAGCAGGAGGGAATCGCAGGCGGGGAAGGCAGAGTGACGACCGAAAACAAAAGTCACGCTAAAAATAGTCTTATCTTTAGTATTATTAGTTGTCTATTTATTGACGACCAGAAACTAAATTTTTTACTTAAAATACACGGATCGCATGATAAGATAATAACACTGAAGTTAAATACCAATATTAAAGTGACTTTTCATCCAAAAACAGTTTATCAACAATCACGGAGAGTGCGGCGTCACAGGCTCACCTACCCTACTATATAGACCTTTCCATAATGCGGTTAAGATAATATTTTATATCGGTAGGAAGAAATTTTCGTGAAGTTAACACATTTACGAAGAGCTCGGCGTTGCAGCCCTACTATATAGACCTTTGTATAATGCGGGTAAGACAATATTGTATATCGGTAGGAAGGAATCTCCGGTATCTATTTCTTTCATGCATTATATTATCAATCACACTTTGACATGCCTTTCGGAGGGATAAAATTGCAACCGCCAAAATGGCAAACGAATAAA
This sequence comes from Eremochloa ophiuroides, assembly GCA_038502445.1. Classification (NCBI taxonomy): domain Eukaryota; kingdom Viridiplantae; phylum Streptophyta; class Magnoliopsida; order Poales; family Poaceae; genus Eremochloa; species Eremochloa ophiuroides. Next base: position 60,751,406 of record JAHLJS010000003.1, on the reverse strand, counting down.
TAACAGTGCATGTGAAATCAAAATAAAATAAAAAGATCAAGATTTGATATTTCGCATCACAATACCTTGAAAGTGGAGCTGCAACAGGTTTGTCTACAAGCTGAGCAGAAAAGAACTGCACTTCCAGTTACATAGCTTGCTGGTAGAGCTTTGCCAATAATCTCAAGCTCCTCACCAGTTAATGAGACACCTAGTTTGTCTAGCATCAATTCATCTATTTGGAGTGCATTGTCCTATGGAAGAGAGGGTAAAACAAGAGATGATTCATCACATGAACCAATGGATGTAGGAGAAAGATGTAGGAGCACTGATGTATAGAAAGATGATAATCCTATACCTCCAAATCACCAGATACACGTGTTATATTTCATTTCTGGTATGGGTGATTTTCATCTACTGATAATTGTAGGACTGAACATCAATTAACATAACTCGGTAATCTTGTAACTTTTAGGCAAAATTTGCTATGGGACACTATTAAAACTTGTATTTTGCCACATGCCACTAAAAAAGAGTGTCTTTATTAGAAACCATTATAATTCAATAGACATTTGCTGAGCAACACTATACTTCATATAATATCATTTTTAACTCAAACAATCACAAAACACATAAATCTAGATAAAAATACCCCTGCCCTTCAGTTTTGTGACCCAAGCCCAGTCTCGCCGGTGTCCTGAAGCCAAAGCCTCGCCGCGACGCCCATTGGCCATACCCGGTGAGCGCTCGAAGGTCGTCTGTCCTCGCCGCCGAGGCGTACACCCATGCTCGTCGTGCCTCCACGGTGCCCGGCCACGTCCTTGCCCTGTTTGTCATGCCGCAGCCACGTTCGCCGCCGTGTCTACATGCGCGCCTCGTAGCCGCATCATTTGCCGCCCAGCCAAGTGCTTGCCATGCATCCTGAGCCCATACACACTGCTGCACCGATATTCCACCTAACCACACTCTCACGCTCACTGCTGCGCCGTCCCTTGATCGAGGTGTGCTGACGCGCGAATCCACTGCACCGGCCCTGCTGCTCGCTGCAGATGCACGCGCAGTGCTGGCCGATTGCAGCCACCGTGGACGGGCATCACTATGAATGCAGGGGATGGAGAAAGTGATTAGCACTATCGAGAGAGCACCGTTCGTGCTGGTTTTTTTTTTCTCTGGAGACAACGAACGAGTCAGGCTGAGCATGTTGATATTGATTCGGGAGTAGGCTAGGAAGGGCAAGGATGCATTTGTCAATTCTATTAGCTTTGTATTAAAATCAAATAGAATATGAATTTAGTGTCCTACAGCATAATAACACTTTATAATGTCTTCTGGCAAAGACACTTTTTTTAATGTCCTATGGCAAATGCCACGTTTTAACGGTGTCCGCCGGCCAATTTTGCCTAACTTTTTCCACCGATTATCTTTTAACAGTAAGGCATCATCCATATTATAATCAGTAGAAGCATCAGTTAATCTAGATATTTCCTAGGACCAGATATCAAACTAAAAATTTAGATTATTGTTGAAGCAAGCAAATAGTTAATGCAAATATGCAAAATAAAAAACATAACAAACAGAAATATTGTTATCTGAGTGGGAAAATGTATGTTTTAAAATAACTGTTTTATCTTTATTGTGTCATTCCTTGCTTCGTTTACTTTACTACTTCTAAAGTAAACAGTTATGCCAAAAGTAAACAATTGAATGCAATTTGAAGATAACTTACATTGGAAAGGTGCTTCTGTTGAATATGCACAGAAGAGAGGGCAGCAATAGCTTCATCAAAACCCATAAAGTAGCAACTAATGACCCCTTCCTCACAGTGACCTGAAAATCAGTAACAGTGGCTCCTAGACACACACATTAAAATAGTAAATGCAACTGCAGTCTGTAAACACCATGTATCAAGCACACATTGGCCTCGCTGGTGCAGACAGATCAATTGATCTTTAAGGCATAATCATTGTGGATTAAATAAAGCAGACCATGGATTCTTGTGAGATTGAACAAATCAAGTACTGTTTTTGTTTTGTCAAACCACATATATAGCTCTTGTCCATCAAACTTTGCAGATTCCTTTGAAGCAGTTATAGCACCTGATTAGGCTTACCCATTCAGATTACCACTACTGGCCCATCAATTCACATGAAACTGAATTAGCACTAACCACCAAATGCATCTGCACCAACACATGCAGAACTGCAGGCCACAAAAAAAATTGCTCGAGATGCTGTTCAGTCACTTTTGTTTTTCCTCCCTCCCTATGAGGCATGCCTATTTAGTTTCTTTTTTATAAGAAAGGAAGAAAGTTTAGTTTCTTTTTTGATTGGGTGAGGAGAGCAACTTAGCATGGTTAATGGAATTGGGATGGGCTCCCAAAGACTCCCAACTGACTTGAATACTGGTGGTTGGATGATGCAATCATTAACAGGAATCCAAATCATTTGCCCTCTAGATCCTGCTGCCATTTCTCTGTCCATACATCTGTCCATCACCGTATGTTTTACCTTTTACGACGTCCTTCCTCTTCTTACATCTCTAAACCATATGGATTGGTTAATGGATTTCACTTAGTTTTACTTGTAGAATCACACAACTAAATTTCTTCCCATTTTGATTTCATACGATGCAATCTATTTGCTGCAAATAAACACCAACATAACTAATGAAAGAACTAACATTGCTGGCACAAAGAATGGCATAGTTGAAGTAGAACCTGTTGGCGACCGCAGTGGAGCTGGATGCAGCCAAGGATGAAATAAAGTGAAAGAACCAAGTATCGTCAAGATGCCAGATCTCGTCCGTGAGGTGGTAAATGAGCACAACGACGTGAGGGGCTAGCTGTGGATTCCTCCATCTCGCTGCGAGAGGGAGAGAGGGTAAAGGGAGACTGAGACTTAAGACAGGATAGGGATAGAGGATGAAAGGCTTACCTCGCTGGTGTGGATGCCATTGGCCTTGAGCGCGATTCAACAGTCGTTGTGCCGCATCCTTTGGCATAGGGCGAGATCGGGCGTACACGTGTCCTCGGCGCCTCCGCCAGCTCCTCGACCTGCGCCACCCTCTCGACCTGCGCCAGCTCCTCTTTCGCGGGCAGGCGGTTCGCAGGCGCGTGGTGCCATGGTGGGCTTTTCCTCCATGGATAGCCTTGGCCCTAGGGCTGCTCCTCCGCGCGACGCCCTCAGCCGGAGGGCCGGTCCTGCACGCGGCACCGCATACAGAAGCCTCCGCTCGCCGCCGCTCTGCTGTGGCAAGTGGATCGATCTGCATCTGGCGGCGATGGAGCCACGAAGGTGGATAGGGATCGTCGGAGCAAAAGAGGGATAGGGAGGCGCCGCACCGGGGGCCGTGCTGCCAAGCCGGGGTGCTGGAGGGCAGAGGGCCGGCGTCGGCGCGGCCAGCTACCGAGGCAGGGCCGGCTGCCCTTGCCCTTGCCGAGCAGGTTTTTTCGATCGAACCCTGGCCGGGCGTGGGACTGTGGGACAGGGGCAGCAGCGCGCGTCCTATCGCAGGGAAGGCGGACGGACGACCCCAAACAATGTCGCACCAAAAAGTTGCCTTCTCTTTAGTCTTATTAATTGTAGAGATAGACTCATCTGAATAACAGAAACCACATTTCTTCCCCTTGCCATTGCCGTCTAATTAGATTGTCCTTTGTTAGGACTACTCCCTTATAAATGTACCACATAAAGACTTTGATTTTAAGAGGTAATTTCAGTTTCCAGATTAGAGTATTGTAAGGGACAGCTTCTGTTATCAAAAGTGCTCTGTACATGGATTTAACTGAAAACAATCCACTCTGATGTAGCCCCCACACAAAGCGATCTCTTTGGTTTGTTAATTGTACACTAGCAACCATCCCGACCACTTCAAGCCATGATTGTAAATTAACACCTACCAACGATCTCTAAAGGCTACATTTAAAGGTACGGAGGATAACACCATTCTTACAGATGCAATCTTTTTCCTAACAATATTATATAGTGCCTGGAAGATAAATTTTAGTGGACGCGTCCTTATCCATGCATCCTCCCAAAATCGCACTTGAGACCCGTCACCTAGATCAAACTTACCCATCGAGAGAAACTCCTCCTTGACCTTCATGATGCCAGCCCAAAACTGAGTCTCTGGACATGTATTGAACCTTAGCCAAAGTTTTATTCCTTAGATATTTATTCCTTAACAGCTGCTGCCAAATTCCATCTTCATTAACCAACTTAAAAAAACCATTTGCTTAGAAGACACTTATTATGTACTCCTAAATTTAAGATTCCCAAACCCCCTTGGTCTTTCGGCGTACACACTACCTCCCATTTAGTCAATCTGTGTTTCTTCTTGTGGCCATCACTCTGCCAAAAGAACCGGGACCTAAAGTAGTCTAGCTTTTTTCAGAACCCCTCGAGGTACCTCAAAAAAGGATAGCATGAACATGGGGAGGCTACTGAAAACCGAATTATTCAATACAAGCCGTCCTCCTACCGACAACATCTTACTCTTCCAACAATTCAACCTTTTTTGAAATCTCTCTTCGACATGTTTACAATCCTTATTCTATAGTTTTCTATGATGCATAGGAATTCCAAGATATCTAAATGGAAAGGACCCCATGTGACACCCAAAAATATGAGCATATTCATCTTGTCTATGTTTGGCTTCTCCGTAACAAAACATTTTGCTTTTATGGAAATTGATCCTGAGTCTTGACAGCTGCTCAAACGCACAAAGTAGAAGCTTCTTGTTTTTGGCCTTCTCTAGATCATCATCCATAAATATGACAGTGTCATCTGCATACTAAAGGATGGATATTCCGTCATCTATCAACTACTATAATAGCCAACATATCAACTACTATATTAAACAATATTGGAGATAACGGATCCCCCTGCCATACTTCTTTTCTAGTTTGAAAAAATGTCCTATATTATCATTGACCTTTACTGCAACACTCCCTTTAGACATGTCTTTTGAAATCCATTCACACCAGACCGGTGAGAATCCCTTCATTCTAAGAACCTGCTGCACAAAAGGCCACTTTAAATTATCATAGGCTTTCTCAAAATCTAATTTCAAAATGAGCCCATCTTGTTTTTTCCTATGCAACTCATGAATTGTTTCATGTAACATTACTACTCCTTCCATAATATAACGTCCCGGAATAAAGGCCGTCTGAGACGGTTCTGTTAACTTATCTGCAACTTTCAAAATTCTGTTGTTTAGAACTTTCGTGAAAATTTTGAAACTCACATTTAATAAGCATATAAGTCTGTACTGTTGTATCCGGGACGCATCAGCGGTCTTTGGTAACTAGGTAATTACCCCAAAATTAAGACTATGAATAGACAACCTCCACGCATGGAATTCATGAAAAAAGACTCATTAAATCCGGCTTCACTATTTCCCAGAAGCATTGATAAAATTCAGCTGGAAAACCATCCGGACCAGGAGCCTTGTTATGTTCCATGTCAAAAACTGCCATTTTAATCTCATCCTCGGTGAATGGAGCCGTCAATACCTCATTCTCCTCCTCCGACACTTGAGGTATGTCATCCCTCAAAGTTTCGTCCATTGAGAAAGAATTTTGTGTATGCGGTCCAAACAGTCCTTTATAGTATTCGGTTATATAATTTTTCAAGTTATCTTCCCCAACAATAGTTCCTTCTTCCTGTTCTAGCTGAACAATCTTTGTTTTCCTGTGTCTACCATTTGCCACTAGATGGAAATATTTAGTATTATCATCTCCTTGCAATAACTTTGTTGCTTTTGATCGTTGGAGCCAGTAAATCTCCTCCTCTCTTAGCAATCTAGTTAATTGTCCTTTGAGATGATGTCTAAGCTCCATCTCTTGGGGTGACAACAACGTTATCTCCGCCTTCTTGTCCAATCTACTATACCTAAATAGGGAGAACCCACTAGCATATTTCTCTACGATTTCGTGCAGCCACATCATCAGTGGACCCCACAACCACAAGTCAGCATGAAGTGCCGCCCCCTGCCTGATCCATTTCCACCAAGACATCCGAACTCCTTCGCCTCCGTGTTCTGTTTGCACCGTATCATTTGAAGCAAACTGAAGATATGAAGAGGCAACGTCGTTCTAATGAGAAACTGATATCTCCACCAAGCTGGCAGCAGATTACCCCACTGACGATCTTCCCAATTTATTCCTCGGTCACCACAAGAACCGTCACCGCTGAAACCACTACTTCCGGTTCTTAGATACGGAGGTAGCAGGCCCGGCGCTCACCAAGAAGGTGGCGCTCGCAGAGGACGGAGGTCCGTCCCCTCACGACCGTGGGCACTCACGGAAGCAGTAGCGCTGCCGGTGGTGTTAGCGTCCACTGAGTCTCCTCACCACCGCCGGCGCTCACGGAGGTCGCAACGGCAGTGGCGCTCGCTGCCGTGCTCCTCGCGTGCATTTTGCTCGAAGGGGGGCAGTAAGCGACCAACGGCATTTTGGCTGTGGCGCTCACGAAGGTCGCTGCCAGTGGCGCTCACGGAGGTCCCTCGCAGCCGGAGGTGTTCGTGGCCCACGGTGCTTTGGACCGGCTACTTGCATAGGTCGCGATAGCAGCAGCACCCGTGGTCGAGGCGTGCTCCATGAATGCGCTGTGCCGGTGGCGTACACGTAATGAAACTCCTTGCTGCCAATGGTGCTCGCAGGTGCTGGCGGAGGTCGCGATGCCACTGGCGCTCGCAGACGTGCTCCACTGCTCTCGTGTGCGCTCTGCTGGGCCTATTCCTCACTCACTGTCGACCTTTGCATTTGTTCAAATTAACTCTCTCATACCGGACAAGAGCACGGCTGGATCAAATTCAAGGCTGGCACAACCTACTCGACCGATCCACGATGAACACGACACAGGGACTAAAAGTCCCCTTTCTGTACCAGTTGGCGGGCCAGGGACTAAAGAGCAGGCCTTTAGTTTCAGATGCGTAGTCCTGGTTGGAAAACCAGGACTAGAGTGTGTTTCCCAACCGGGACTACAACCCAGTCCTGCACTAGTGTAGGCTGATGTGTGGTGGCCAATCACTGTCCCAGGCTACACCAGAGCGGCCTCACTACCGGTTGGAGCCGGCTAACTCTCTTCCAGCAACAAGGAGGGGGTTTCTATACCTCTGAGCGCTTGGGATGGGCCGGCCATGGAAGATCCACCTCTCTTGGCTCACAGCGATGACTGTGGCAACTAGAGCTTGTTAGAGACATCCGCGGTTGTCATGGTCAGCCAACTTTCATTGCTTGAGTGAGGCCTTAGAATCGGGCTTGACATGGAGGGAGGGCAATAGGACCAGGACAACCTGAGCAACATAGAAAGGCAGCAGCAAGGCACATGGCAGCGATAGCAGCGGTATGGAGGTTGAAGGCGGAAACAACAACTGAATAGGCTTTGAGCAATTAGGGTTTCTAAATCATAATCGCAGAGCCTTTTAAGCGTGGTGCGGGTGCAGGCTCCCTCTTGAGCCAAATTGGTGGCCTAGGCACAGGATGGGAACTGCCGACCTAGGTACCTTGCCCCTTGTTGAGTTTTTGGGCTCTATGTTGCTGCTATGGGCCAAAAACTTGTTTATTTTGGCCCAATAGGAATAGTTAGTGTGAGCGAATAATCTTGTTGTAATATACAAGTTCTTGTTTAATTTGTTTCATTTTGAATTATGGTTGTACAGTAGTAGCATATAATACATAAGGAAAACTATTTGAAATGGAAATGAATTCAATAGATAAGAAACCATAAAAGAAAAGAAAAGAAAAGAAAAAGAAAAAGAGCCATGGAAGATCCACCTCTCTTGGCTCACAACGATGACTGTGGCATCTAGAGCTTGTCAAAGACATCCGCGGTTGTCATGGTCGGCCAAATTTCATTGCTTGAGTGAGGCCTTAGAATCGGGCTTGACATGGAGGGAGGGCAATAGGACAAGGACAACCTGAGCAACATAGAAAGGCGGCAGCAAGGCTCATGGCAGCGACAGCGATGGTATGAAGGTTGAAGGCAGCAACAACAGCTGAAGGTTGAAGGCAGCAACAACAGCTGAATCAGCTTGACCAGTTAGGGTTTCTAAATCATAATCGTAGACCCTTTTAAGCGTGGTGTGGGTGCAGGCTCCCTCTTGAGCCAAATTGGTAGCCCAGGCACAGATTGGGAACTGCCGGCCTAGGCACCTTGTCCCTTGTTGGGTTTTTGGGCGCAATGTTGCTGCTATGGCCCAAAAACTTGTTTATTTTGGCCCAATAGGAATAGTTATCCTTCATTATTTAATTTCGTGCAACAAAGTTAATTTAGCTTAGGATTCGTAGCTAGATCGAGTTTAATTCCTGCATTAGTATTTATGTATAATTATTAAATGTTTTAGTATCTGCTATTTATGTATTTTGTACATATGTGTTGATGAAATACAATACAATACATTTGCGATTCTATTATAGAACGTTAAGTAAGTTTTGCACACAAACCCCTTTTTGCACAAGTTAGGTAATTTTATGCTCGATTTTAATATAACAGAAAAAATATTTACAAGACGTGGTCTAGCCTCCACCTTTCATCCGCTCTCTTCTAGATTGGAAAACAGAAGTAAAAGGCCGTCACTTCTCTCTACTACTGATCTCCTAAGTAGTTTAAACCTTGGCTAGCCTAACCAAATGATTTAGGTGGGAAGAGATGGCTGTCTTGGGCAGCCTCTATTCTTATTTACAAGGCTATTATATATATTCCAGATTTCCCCTTTCATGTACCATTTAATCATAGGGGCGAAATAGTCTAAATTGAGTTCCTTGCATGGGACGAACATGATCTCTTCATGAGAAAGTTTTGTCTCAATGCAAACTCTATGATGATGATGCCATGTAGCGTTCCAATATCCTCCTCTGAGTTTGAGGCCCAAATTGCTGCCCGCGATTTTATGGCTGAAACCGCCAAACCTAGCTGGAGCCACCGTTAGCTCGTCATCGACCGTGGGATCACCAAGTTCTTTCATGCTTGCATTGACTTGGTTAATTGCTGTCTTGACTTGGTGAACACCGTTTACGCCGTCTCCACATGTGCTTGTTGATGTCGCCAAGTGCTAGTCGTTCATGGTCCATCCTCCAGCCCTCTATCGCTCCTAGTCCATTGGAACTCGCTTGGTCTTCTCCATTGCCATCGATCATCTCAATGCTCAACACTTGCACATCACAATACATGAGATATGCTGCACACATGACACCACACCATAGTTGTGTATTCGCAATCTAACAACTGGAGGTTAGCACCAAACATGATGCGATTAAGTTCGGAGATTGAACAATAATGAAGGATAACTGGAGGTTACAACCACAATAGCGAACAATAATGAAGGATAACTGGAGGTTACCACCACAAAAGCGATGATTAAGTTCAATCTCCGAGCTTCAACGCGTACAATGCAAGAATTAATATATTTAGCACCGAGAGTATTTCTATGCATCAAGAACGAAATGTTTGATGCTTGGAGATTAGACGTGTGGATTAGCCGCCCACATGCTGAAGAGAATCTTTATACGTAGGTTGACATCTAAAACAATGCTAATTTCAAATACACCCACTTGCATTGTCGGCATATTGACATTTGGTTCTTTAATTTTATTCCCCATCCAATAATTCATCACTCATTTGCTCACACATCTATATACTCTTACCCTCCTTGTAATTCCCCATGCACACACAGACGTCAAGGAGCTCATATCTACACAACATAAAAATGGCGAGAACTTTGCTCTGGCTCATGCTCTTGTGTGCCACCCTGGCGTTTTCCACCTGCGTGGCAGGCCTCCGGCTGGAGCTCACCCACGTCGACGCCAAGGAGAACTGCACCACCGAGCAGCGCATGCGCCGTGCCACCGAGCGCACCCACCGCCGCCTGGCGTCCATGGGTGTAATACCTCTAGAATTACTGCCTAATTAATTTGCCATGTCATCATGTTTATTATTAATCATCTGCATATGATTGTGCTTAGGGTTCCTAGAGTGCCTTGATGATGATTGAGCAATTAAACCTTTAATTGAAAATAAAAGAATGTAATTTAAAGAAAATTTGAATTAATCCCTAATTAGCCTCAAAAACCTAATTTAAAAATTATAAGGAATATGAATGTGATGCCTTAATAAAATTTGTAGGTCTTTTAAAATGGAATAACTTTTGTTTTTAGAGATTTTGAAGTTATATTATAGAAATTCAAATTAAACTTTAATTACTATATTGAAATTCAAATTTGAAACTTCAATTTCAAAAATATGTTGAATCTTCCAAAACTCCCTTAATAGAAGTTGTCAAGCTCACTGAGTAGAACAACTTTCATGTTGACAATTTTTCAAGTTGTAGAGAAAATTTAAAAGTAATTTTAAAATTTCAGTTGCAATTCAAACCCTAATTCTACCCCTTTTTTGTAATTTGAAATTTTGACCGAATTTGAATTTGTTGTCAAAAGCAATAGTGATCTACATAAAATTCTCTACAACTTTCGTATTCAACACTTCCTCGAATTCTGGCTGGATCAGATCGAATCAAATCAAAATGGGTTTTGACCTTGAGCTGGTCTACTGTAGCTAGGGGGGTCCCCCCTGTTCATCTTCCTTTGCCATACGCGCGTGCCGCGCGCGGCGCCGGGCGTCGTCCGGCCGGCGTGGGCGGGAAGCGACGTTGTCGAGTAGCCGAGAGGGGGGCCCCGGACCGAGCCTGACCTTATCCCCTCGTCCTCCGACCGTTTAAAAGCCGACGAGCGCCCCGGGTCCATTTTCTCTCCCGCTCGGCCTCCGGCGACCGCCCGTCGTTCTCGGCAAAATTCATCGCCGCCAAGCCACCACAGCCAAATTCGCCGTGTAGACAACTCCTTGACTCCATTGCGCGTTGTTTGAGCCCCTGTTCTCGAGCTTTGGTGAAGAAGGGTCACCGGAACGCGCGTAGGCGTTCTCGGGTTTCCGCCGGAGCGCCGCCGGTCGTCGGTAGTGCTGTTTCGGGAGGTTCGGGTGAGCTCTAGCCCTGGGCTCGTGTGTTGCAGTCCGTGTGTGCCATATGTGTGCTCATGCGTGCAGCGTTTTCTCGTTTGGTGCTCTAGGGTCACCGGAACGGGAGGGTCCTCGCCGGTGCACATCGTCGCGGGTCGGCACGTCGTCAAGCCCACTCCTCTGTCCAGTCTCCATCCCAACCAACTGCTGGTTTAGGGTCGTGGTGAGTCCCTGACCCGTTCTCCACCTTTCGTTTTGTCTCTATCGCCTTGTGCTCGCCGGCGTGTAGCCTGCCGCCGCCGCTGAGCCGCCATGGTCCGCGACGAGCTCGTCGCCGGTCGGGTCTGGTCGTTTAGGGTCCCTAGAGTAGTGTCCTAGGACCCTGCTCGTCGTTTGGTGGTGCCTCCCTCGCCGGAGCCGGGAATGAAGAAGAGGGAGCGAGGGAGAGAGACTGACGGATGGGGACGCCCCGTTAGCGGCTCTGTGGAGGCGCGGGTGGGCGCACGGGCGCTTGTGGGCCGCGCTAGGCCGGCTTGGCTTAGTGGGCTACCTGGGCTGATTTGCGTTTTTGATTTTCTGATGAATTCGAATAAGCTTTTCTATTTATATTTTAAATAAATAGTAGTGCAGTTTGTAAATTTTATAGGAATTAATTTGCTATCCCAAAAATTATAAAAAAATTGTGGGTGTCCTTTGCAGTATGTATTATTTTATAAAAATATTAGATATAGGTTTTGAACACTTTCTGTAGTAGTTAAAATTTTGAAGATTAAATAATAAAAGCAACTTTGATGAATTTTAATTAAATCTCTGTTGATCCAAAAATCATGAAAATTTATTTGGTACTGTTTTAGGCCTAGAGCTATCTGTTGGTGAAGTTTAGTGTCAAATGGAAATGATTTATTTGTTTATTAATTATATGAATGATTTAATTGATTAATAAAAGGAATTAGAAATGGAGATAAACATTAAGAGTGTGATTTTGGATTGATTGAAGTTCTAGGTCAAACCCCTTTATGACCTAGGGCATGTTGAGTTAGAATAATCATGTTCAGCTGAGGAAGGGTCTTGTACACATGTGTGTTTTATCTATTATTAAATTTCATCTGTCATTTCATGTGCATTGTATTCATGCATTCATTATTGCACATGTGTAGTGACCGAGAATACTGAGGTGAAGCCTGAGGTGACAGTTGAGGAGCCTACTGCTGAGTTTGTGCCAGGGTTTGATATCTGCGGCACCGACCCCGATCCGACTCTTTTTGCAATCCAAGGCAAGCCCCGGTGCATTTGCCCTTCCTTGTATTTAAAATGTTTTATCACTTGAGTTACTCTACTGCATTAGGTTAATAGGAATTGAGTGTTAACCTATTGATACATTACCATTCCTTGACCACTGATTATCCTTGATAACTTGGCTATTTAAAATATTTAAAAAAGCTTAGTCCTGCTTAATTGGTTTAGATTTGCATAAAATGCTATTTTGAAATATGATGATATGCAAACTAATAATCATTACTTGGGAATGGTATTGTTCTCGTTATTGGCGGTGCACTTGGCCAGTCCATTGTCATCAACGGGGATGGGTTTCCGGGTGGTGGCCGTATGATTGGGTTAGAGTCCCAACTTATAGTCACCAGCGGAAAAGGGATGTGAAAACCGGGTGGTCACCAGTGTACTTGGGTTAGAGTCCCAATGCATGGTTTCCAACGGAAAAGTTTTAGGGACCGTTCGTTGTCGGCCTGCTGGATCGAGACTTTGCAACTAGCCACATACTATGGAAAGCCTTATCTCCGGTGGCTCTATTGCTTGAACCGACAACCACGCACTGGGAGTGGAGAGATGGCGAGAGTAGCGTGTACCCTCGTGGCCGTTGTGTCTGGAGATGAGAGGAGTACTGTGCTTTCGGGTGGCGCAGGATCGGTTCAGGGATAGAAAAGCCGTGGTAGATGAAGTTGGTATATACAAGCTTAGGTGCTACATATGCAGTGTGGATAGGGATCTCCAGCTGGGTACTAATCGATTCGAATCGTCGTTGCTCCTCGGTTATGGAGACTTGATCCACTGACTTACATCGAATAGTGGTTCGGAACTAGAATATTTTTGAATGGATAAAGCAAATGAAAAAATATTGATATATGAGAAAGTACTTGGAGATATGGATAGTGATTAATAATATTATTGAAATAAAATATTAAAATAGGACTAGTACTGCTTTTCTGCAAAACTCTTGAACTCTTGCTAAAGCCTTACCTTGACTCCTCTCAGCCTGCATTCCTGAGTCTAATTTTACACTCTTAGTCGGGTAAGTCTTGCGGAGTACCCCATGTACTCAGGGTTTGTTAACCCCGTTGCAGGAGGTCAGCAGGAGCCTGAAGTCTGTCTTGCTCCGTGCTGTGTCACTATCGTCCAGGAGAGCGAGGAAGAATAAAGTTGAACCCGTGGGCAGGGTTCGTGTACTACTTATCTATCTTGTTGTACTATTGTTCTACCGCTAATGCTACCCCTTTAAATTATAGTCTGTAATAACTGCACCTAATTTCTATTTGAACATCGCTTTGTAATATTAAGTACTATTTAATCTTCCGCACTTTTACTCTGATGTATTTTGTTATGAAATGTTGTAACCCTGTAATGGCTCCGCAATGGGATCCTGTCTGAGATAACGGGTGCTTATGTAGCCCGGCAGAGCCTGCCTAGGTCATGTGGAACACGGGCCCGGCTGTCAGATGTCATTTGTGGTGATGATAGGTGCCTGTGAGCCATGTGATTTAGGCGGTTCTGTTACAGCTGGTATCAGAGAGTTCCATTGCTAAATCATTGCAGGTTACTTTTCAAAAACTTCAAAATGTTTTGGATCATGAAAACGTAAACTGTTATTTTGAGTCCAAACTGCTTACATTCTTATCTTATTCAGTAGTCTTATCTTGTTCTGTAATTTATCATATCTTATTATGGTTATGGTAGCGGGTGGAACAATATTATTAATATTAGCCCTATGTTCAAATTATTTATGCTTTGATTTAATTGCATGATTTAAACTTCGTAGGTACGTGCATGTATCATGATAATCACACATTTTAATAACTTCCTCCTTAAAGTGGATATATGGGTTAGGATTTATCACACCTATTCTTGCTAGACTATTATATCCTCACTAATCCAAACTTAGCTTTCCAGCTGGCACGTTGTAAGTTGACCGCACGCAAGATGATTGGACCCCGTGGAGTTCCGCGCCACCAGTTGGCACCGCGCGACGGTGAGGTGTCTGGCAGCCGCCCTCCCTGCCATAGTCGTAAGGAGTTGAAGAAGGAGATCAAGGAGCTGCACAGGGAGATGAGTCTCATGCGGGAGGACTTCCGCGTGGTCCGGGCTGATCACTATCGGGATGTGAGGACCAACCGGGACCTACGTCGGGAGATCGACCGTCTGACTCAGCAGAGGGATCAGGCCTTGGAGCAGGAGGGCATGGCCCGTGAGAGGGTCGAGGAGCTAGAGGGGTATGTGGAGAACCTTGAGTGGAACAATGGTATGCTGCACGAGGTGGTGCATAGGCCGAATGATCAGCTTAACCCGATTCTGGTTCCACGTGAGGAGGAGCCCGAGGAAGGTGTTGTTGTGGGACCACATGAGGAGGAGTATGACAGTGAGGCCACTGAGTGTCACAGAACCGACCAATTTATACGAGAACAAGTACGACGATCGCCAATTTAGTAGCAATCAAGTCACACTTGAGCCAATATAAACCCGGTAGTCCGGAAATCTCGAAGGATTTCTAACATTTTAAACAGAACATACCCTTAGAATCTTACAAATTCAGCAACAACCCATCAAATGATACATAAGGTTACAACCGAATTAAAAACATCAGAGTACAACATAGTCTTTTACATAAACGTAACAGTAGCGGAAGACAACATAGTTCTGAAACAACATAGCTTACATACGAGTACCACCAGCTGACCGTGTCACAGCATCTTACAAAAGCTAAAGATGGATAACGACCTTGCCCCAGGTCTAATCTTCTTCGCCCGCAGGGGTGAAGCAGTTCTTGCAATAAGCATAGTAGACTACTCCATCTGCAACAATGGGAATAAAATCCTGAGTACTCAATTATACTCAGATAGACTTACCCGACAGGAAGTAAATAAAAAGACTCTCAAGGATATACAGGCTTATTTGGTGGAGCTCAGAGGATAGCAACATTTTGCATAGAAAACATTACTACAGTAGTTCCTCAGCTTATAAATTTTAGATATGGTTTAGCTTCCATTTCAGTTAAGCTATTAAGCTAAGGTTTGCAACTATACTAAACAATCACTTGATATTATAGCAGACAATACAACCATATGATTTCCGATATTCACAGATATCAACCTCATCTCACCATAATCAATATGTTCAAGTTATTAGCCTCTACCTCACTAGAAGATCAGTTCAGTTTCTCACTAACCAGGAGAGATGGCGATTCGAATCGATTGTACCAGCTGGCAAATATGGCAATCACAAACCCTATCAGCCTGATCAGTGGCTTCTTGGGTCACCGTTAGTTCTTTCTGAGTCATATTATATCGCGAGCTTGGCAGGGGCCATATTCTCGGAGACAAACCCACTCACAGGAAGTGCAGGTCCCTAACCTAACTATGGCAAAATGGTGTCTCCGCACATCCATCCTTCCTTCAGAATATGTCTATCCATGTCACACCAATTCTCGGCTCAGAAGGAACTACTCGGCTTCGCGGTCAGAACGACTTATCTGGCCAGCTATGTGATGACGTCCTTCAATCTCAACTGATGTCTGGTGGCCTCGGTCCTAGTCGGCTGCAAGCAGTACCGAAGACAGCATGACCTCAACCATGTCACGCGGCTCCCCGCTACCTAGACTTGATTCTCTCATTATCATGTGGCATGGTGGCACATATAGTCAACCATGTAAAATCTATCCCCATCAGCAATAGTCACCACCTATGCTCGCGAAGGACAGGAAATCCCTCGACTTCTACCGGTCTAAGCATGGCTAAGCATAAGATCGTACCCATCGCTTGTCTAGTAATAGTACCAGGATAGTAGACAAGTGTACAAGGTATAAATGCAGCAACGGTATCAATTCAACTCCTATACTTAAGTGCACCATCATACGATTTAATAAAAACCAGTGCATTTATATAAAAAGAGATAGGTGGAGGCTTAGAGATGCTGTGGGGCTTGCCTTTCACAAAGTTAGATGGCTGATGGTCAGTGCACTCTGGCAGTTCAGTTTCCTCCTCGGCCTCGGGAGCTTCCGGCACCTCGATCTCCGGGGGAACTCCTTCCTCCGGTGGGTCGAATTGTAGCAGCGTCACTCCTCCCGGCGATCCTGTATGCATGATATGCATATATGAGAACTGAGAATGCACATGTAATGCAAGGTAGAGATGCACAACTTAAACCATGAGATGCAATCAGTTTAACAATCCACACTCGTTTACTGAGTACGTGCATATTTCTTCTCTAGACAACCAACCCATACTCACCCTTCTTAAGCAAAGCATAGAACAATTTTTCGTCCCGGGTAAGAGGTCTGCAACCTGCACTAACCATTAATTTGAATCAAACTTACCTAACGACACTTACTAGTAAGGAAACAAGCATGAACAAGCACCTGCACAAAGAATATTAATCTTGCTGCCTTTATACATAAATCAAGTCAGCAACACAAATGTCCAGCAAGGTTGTTGAACTAAAACATCTCAGAATTGCATGAAAATTACTTGCTAACAACTCATTATTCGATTAAAAGCAATTAATTCAACCCTAGCTTATAACTGGACCCTTTATTTGCTGTACCCAGAAAATTCTAGAAAACTTACAGTAGATAAAGTATATCTGGATTAGTCTACTAACAAAATTTCAAGTCATTTGGATAAGTATAATAGTCTACACAAAAATAACAAACAACCAGCCTTTTGAGCAATGGAAAAATACTTAACACAGTGAAAAATATCAAACAACAGACTTCCCATTTTTCTTAGTTTCTTCACAACATAACAGGGCTCAGGAAAATATTCATGACCATATCCTTAACACTTTAAGCATGGTGATTTTTGCAAGATTAAAGCATAAAAGACACATTGTACATGACATCAAATAAATAACAGTGCAACACCAGCAAGCATATTTTTTCCAGATTCTAATTCCCTAAACAAGATTAATACAAGAGGAATCACATTTTTAGCACATTCCTAGAATTACTTATGCATTTATAAATTTTGCAAGCAATTAACAAATTAAATGTAACTGCACAGAAAAGTTATCCAAAAAGCACATTTTATATTTTTCATACATAGAGCTCAGCAAGACAAGCACAACAAAATTGGTTTCACCCAATTTGGACACTCCTAGCTCCAAATATGAATTTTGGAAGATTTTACAAATTTTCTGAAAATCAATTTCATTAATCATTTTAAATGAACCCGGCTTAAACTGCTATGCACACCCGATTCAGTGAACCAGAGGCGCGCCAGAGCGGATGACCCGCGGGCCCCTGGGTCAACCCGACCCCACATGTCAGAGGAAGAAACAGAGCCGCCGGCGCTGACCGGCGAGAGCTCGCCGACGGCGAGGTCTCCTGCGGCACCGAGACGAGCTACCGACTCGTGGCAACGAGGCGAACTTGATGCACCCACTTCCGACACCTAACCGTCACCGGAGCATGCTCAACGGCGACCATGGCGGACGGCGGCGGTCCGGCGAGCATGCGCCGGCCGATTCCGGCCTTCACCGACGAAACCAACCCACGTTCCGCACTCCTTAGACCCTAACGGAGCTCCGTGCTCGATGAATCGAACAGCGGTGCACGACAGCTTGCTCTAACCGCGTGCATGGCGACGCGGTGGCGGGCGGAACTCCGACGAGCTCGGGTTCCGGCAAAACTACGGCGAGATCGACCCATCCAGCGACCTAGGCTAGATCTACGACTCACGAGGACGCCACGACGAGCAAGAACTAGAAGGAACGGCCCCGGCATTGCTCTCGTCGCGGCAAACCGAGAGCTCGGTGGCGCTCCGACGAGTTCACGACGGCGGAGAGGTAAAAAACGCTATACCTTAGCTTGGCTGAGGCTAGCAACGGGTCGAGGAGATAGAGTGGAGCAAGGCGAAGCTTGTGCGGAGATGGAGTGGTCGGAGACGGCGTGGTGGCGGCGGATTTCACCGAGGCGACGGCGCGGCGGCCATGGCGTCGGCAGAGAAGAAAAGGGAAGAGCAGAGAGCGACGAGCGAGGGAGAGAGCGAGCGAATGAGCCAGGGGACAGAGTGGAGTGCCACTTTTGCATTCCCCACCGGCGCGGGGCCAACGGCGGCGTACGGCGCCACCTGGCGTCGTTCTTCTGACGACGGCGCCAGCTGTTCGGCAATTTGCCGATTTGAATCGACTCGATTCAGTTCCGGCGACCGACTGAAACTCGGTTTTTGATCGATCTCTAGCTCGTGATCCAAACCGTTTCAGAGAAAACTTCACTAATAGAGATGGAAGAACTACACGAGTACTTCAATCTATATTAGGACAACTCGAGCTAGATTGGCATGGATAGAGAGATACAGATCGAAGAACAGGGGTACAATGAAACTGAAATGCAGTTTAGACTTAGAGAAAAATTTGAAACCTCAAAACAGCTCCAAATCTGCACTAATTCAACTTTTTGACCACCTTCCACCCATTTCATGAGTTGACCCAAAAATAAAGTTTGTTGCTTATAAAATTCTACACAACTTTGATTAAGGGTGCTCTGACATGCAAAGTCTCTAAATTAAATGTCTTGTTTGGTCAAACAAAATAGGTTTAGGAGGGCTTTCTAGTCAACTATGAGCTAGAGGGGTATTTTGGGGATTTCACCAACATGAACATTGTTCCAAATGTTAACCCAAACATGTTTAAGTCATCTAGAATAGTAAACAAGCATCACATTTGCATGCTAACACATCTATGGCATTGTAAGCATATAAACCAACATATAACTTATAAAGGAATTTAATTCAATTCAAATGGTGACGATGCATGAAATGACATGATCAATGCTTGATGGCATGCAAATGCAAATGTGAAAGTAGTAACTAACACTATGGTGTTACACTGAGGACGGTTACTTTGAGGCAGTTGACCTGATGGAGGATGTGGTCGTTGAGGAGGACGACGAGGAGGAGATTGTCGTCATCGACTAGGCTAGTCTTAGAACTAGTGACTTTAGTCTTCTGCTATCCAAGTGTTGCAATTGTCGTGCCTTCAACCTTAGTCTGGGGCGGAACTTGTTATGATCGAGTGTGTTAAACCTTGTTATGTTTAATGTTTTAAGTGGTAATTCTACCATGTTTTAATTATGCAATGTAAGTCCTAAGCTGGTTGTCCTAAAAACAGATGGTCAACACCCGCTCGACTGGTGCCGGTACTTCCGATGAAGGAGCTGCTTCCTACCCACCACCCATTCCACCAACCTTAGCCGATGCCATCGCAGCCCTTGCTAATGCAGCCAATGCTATGGCCCAAAACCGGAAGAATCGTGGCGGGCGTAGGGGCCGCCGCGAAGATGAGGAAACTACCTATGTGGACTTCACGGAAACATGACCCCAGTATTCACAAAAGTCGATGAACCCTTGGAGGCCGATGATTGGCTCCGTACTATGGAGCAGAAGTTCAGCTTGATCCGCTGCACAGAAATCCAAAATCCACTGTTCGCGGCTCAGCAGCTGCGTGGTCCGGCCAGTGCCTGGTATGCCAACTTGTTGTCTGCACAGCCCGAGGGACATCAGCTGACTTGGGCAGAATTTCGCGATGCCTTCCGAGCACATTACATCCCTGCAGGTGTAATGAAGATGAAGCTGGATCAGTTCCTAGCTCTGCAACAGAAGGAATCTCCTGTTATGCAATATGTGAATCAGTTCAACCATCTAGCCTAATATGCTCCTGAACATACGAACACCGACCAAAAGAAGAAAGATTGCTTTGTCAGGGGCCCAAACTTCAAGATCCAGCACAGCCTATCTAACAACCTTAATTGCTCATATCATGAAGCAGTCAACAGCGCCATTGCTTACGAAGAAAGTGATCGTAAGCATCAGGATGAAAAGAAGAAGAAGTCAGGCTTTTCTGGCGGTCAAAAACGCCAGAAGATCATCTATCATCCTACTCCCTACAACCGTCCAGCTTACCCCCAGCAGCAAGTCGTGGTACGCACCACGGCTACCTCCCATACCTCAAACCAACAGAACACTACTCAGCCGAATGCCCCAGGCGTTCGTATTAATACCCCTCAGGCCACTTACAATCATCCCTGCTACAATTGTGGCAAAATAGGGCATTGGGCCCGCAACTGCCCCTACCCCAAACAGTACAATCAAAATGTCCAGAAAGGTCCTGGACAGTAGCAGCAGCAGTATCAGAATCAGCACCGTGGCCAGCAGCACCAGGCTCAGAAGGTCAAAATTGTCAAGAAGGCAGGACATGTCTATTATACTCATGTGGATGACATCCCTGCAGGAGAGCCCGTCATGATGGGTAGGTTTCCTATCGCCAGTCACATCTTCCGGTACTCGCAAACATTTCTTGAGTTGCGATACATGAAAGACATTGAAAATAGTGTACATGTGTGGTGGCAGCCGTAACTTGTATGCTACTTTCCCACTTCTTTCCAGAAATTGAAAAGGACCTACAAACCTTGGAGCTAACTTTCGTTTCACTCCGAAACGTTGTACGCCCTTCATGGGTGACACCTTCAAGTACACATAGTCACCAACTTGAAATTCCAACGGTCTTCGACGCTTGTCCGCATAACTCTTTTGACGAGTTTGTGCGGCTTTGAGATGTTGCTGAATGGTATGCACTCGTTCTTCGGCCTCTTTCACAAAGTCAATTCCGTAGTACCTCCTTTCTCCTGGTTCAACCCAGTTAAGAGGAGTTCTACATTTGCGCCCATAGAAAACTTCAAAAGGAGCCATCTGAATACTCTCTTGATAGCTATTGTTGTATGAGAACTCTGCTAATGGTAACCATTCTTCCCACGAACCTTTGGACGAAATGACACAGGCTCTCAACATATCTTCCAATCTTTGATTTACTCTTTCAGTCTGACCCGAAGTCTGAGGATGATAAGCTGAACTGCGAACCAAATTGGTTCCCAAACACTTGTGTAGATGCTCCCAGAAGCGTGCAATAAATTGCGGGCCTCTGTCGGAAACTATCGTCCTCGGCACCCTGTGTAACCGAAGTATCTATGCAAAGTAGAGCTGTGCCAGCTGATGAGGACGATCCGTAGTTCAAATTGGTAAGAAATGTGCAATCTTAGTCAGTCGATCTACAATCACCCAAATAGAATCATGGCCTTTTTGCCTTTTTGCGTTGAGGCAAAGAAGCCCGTTATCTCATCCCACTTCCAGCCAGGAACTGGCAAAGGCTGTAATAAACCGGCTAGCTTAAGGTGAATAGCTTTCACACGACAGCAGGTATCACACCTAGCCACATAAGTTGCAATCTCTTTCTTCATTTTTGTCCACCAAAATCTAGGCTTCAAATCTTGATACATTTTACTGCTACTAGGATGAATAGATAACTTGAAAAGATGAGCCTCATCCATAATCTAATTCCTCAGCCCACGATCTTTTGGTACTACTAATCGGTCTTTGAACCATAATATACCTCTTTCATCTACCCGGAAGTGAAGTGTTTCATGCTCTTGCATCTTTCTCTTGATGTGATATATGCCCGGATCTGTTTTCTGACCTTCAATGATTTTGCTTTCCAAAGTACAACTGAGAGTAATATTATTCAATACCACTGGATGCATAAGGTTAAACCCGTCCGCTAGCAACGGCTGCAATGCATTGCAATGAGACTTTCGACTCAAAGCATCAGCAACTACATTAGCCTTGCCCGGATGGTAATGTACCTCCAAATCATAATCTTTGATCAACTTCAACCACCTTCTTTGCCTCATGTTCAACTCAGGTTGAGTAAAAATGTACTTAAGACTCTTGTGATCAGAATAGATATGACATTTATGGCCCATCAAGTAGTGACGCCAAATCTTCAGTGCGTGTACTACTACAGCAAGCTCCAAATCATGGGTAGGATAATTTTGCTCGTGTTTTCTCAATTGACGCGAGGCATAAGCAATGACTCGGCCTTCTTGCATGAGCACACAACCTAACCCAGTGCCACAGGCATAACAGTACACATCAAAAGGCTTCTCAATATCAGGTTGTGCAAGAACTGGAGCAGTGGTCAGCAACGTCCGCAAGGTGCGAAAAGCTGCTTCACACTCCTCACTCCAAACAAACTTGGTATCTTTATGCAACAATTTGGTCATAGGTTGAGCTATCTTGGAGAAATATTGAATGAAACGACGATAATACCTAGCTAACCCCAAGAAACTACGAACCTCTGACACATTGGTGGGCGATTTCCAATCCAACACCTGCTGAACTTTTGAGGGATCCACAGAAATACCCTCAGCAGACAAGATATGGCCCAGAAAAGGTACTTTGGTTAGCCAAAACTCACACTTGCTAAACTTAGCATATAGCTTATGCTCTCTGAGTCTAGTCAAAACTACCCTCAAATGTTCAGCCTGATACTCCATGTTTTTTGAATAAATCAGAATGTCATCAATAAAGACTACCACAAACTTATCCAACTCTGGCATGAACACTGAATTCATTAAGTAAATGAAATGTGCAGGAGCATTGGTTAACCCAAAAGACATAACCAAATACTCGTACAGTCCATACCGAGTGGAGAAAGCCGTCTTGGGAATATCTTATGGCCTAATCTTAATTTGATGATACCCAGATCTCAGATCAATCTTGGAGAAAACCTTAGCCTTGGACAATTGATCAAACAAGATATCAATACGAGGTAAAGGATACTTGTTCTTAATCGTCACAGCATTAAGTGGCCTGTAGTCCACACACATACGCAAAGTTTCATCTTTCTTCTTCACAAAGATAGCAGGACAGCCCCACGGAGAAGAACTAGGGCGAATGAACCCCTTGTCCAATAACTCCTGGAGTTGTTTCTTAAGCTCAGCTAACTCATGTGGTGGCATTCTGTATGGCCTCCGAGAGATAGGTGTTGTTCCGAGAATAAGTTCTATCGCAAACTCCACATCCCGGTCAGGAGGAAGTCCAGGAAGATCATCCGGAAAGACATCAGAAAATTCACACACTACAGGGATATCATGAAGGGTTGCAGCATCCGCCGCAAAACAGAGACTAAAAAGATCTCCCCTACGGGGCAAATAAACCTGAAAGGTGCCTTCACCCTGTGGTTCCCTTAATGTCAACATCTGGTTGGGAATATTTATAACCACATCCCACTGTTTCATCCAACACACCCCCAGAATAACATCCAGCCCTAACCCAGGTAACACAATGAGACTGCTGACAAATACCCAGCCACCAATCTCAATGGCCACACTTTCGACACACTGACGAGTACAAATCTCAGCCCCACCTGAAGTTATCCAGAAACTACAGTTCAATTCACTAATTGGAAATGCATGCTTTTGTGCAAATGCTTGACTCACAAAAGAATGTGATGATCCTGAGTCGAACAATACAATAGCAGGATGTTGATTTACAGAAAACATACCCGCAGTGACTGGTTCACCTTCAGGAATTTCTTCAGCAGCAGTGTGGTGTACACGGCCCTGCCTTGGCTGAGGACAATAGCGAGCGAGATGCCCCTGTTGACCACAATTAAAACACGGCCCCAACCCTTGGTTGGCTTTTACCTGAACAGTATTGCCTGGAGGAGCATTGTTCTTGTTCAAAAGTACAGTGAAACCCCTCTTGTAGCATTGTGGTGCTGGCTGCTTCTTTGGAGGAGGTCTGAACTTTGCTCCAGGAACAGCCGGACGATAAGCAGGGTGATTTGCCACAGCACAACCTACTGCTGGAACCCTTGGCTGAGAAGAGCCTCCTTCCAAAGGCCTCTTGCCTCCCTTGAAAGCAGTGTGCAGATTGTTCTGCTTCTCTTGAATGAAAGTGTCACTGAGAAACTCGTGGAAAGTTGTACGAGTGTTGTTAGCCAAAGTCTTCATGAGCTTGGTGCTAAGGCCTCTCTTGAAAGTTTCAATCTTCTTTTCATCGGTGTCCACCGTCCAAGGAGCATACCTTGACAGATTGTTGAAAGCATGGTGGTACTGAGTAAGGGTCTTGGTACCCTGGGTAAGCTGCATGAATTCATTAACCTTCATCTTGATCAACCCAGCTGGAATGAAATGACCCCTGAAATCCTTAATAAACCGCTCCCAGGTGATATCGGCAACCACAGGATAGGCGGTCTTGCGATTTGCCCACCATATCCCTGCGGGTCCTTGCAGCAAGAGGGCAGCAAAACTAGCCTTCATGGTCTCGGTCAACCTCAGCACTGAGAATGACTGCTCGATTGTGTTCAATCACTCATCTGCCTCCAATGGTTCAACAGCCTGCTTGAACAATGGTGGCTTGGTGTCTAAGAAGTCCTTGTAATCACTGTACTGGTCTTCATCATTTCCACGACGCCCACCTCGATTGCGATTGTTGTTATTGTTGTTGTTGGCAACCATCTGCTGCAGAATAGTCTGCTGAATATCCAGGAACTGAGCAAACATCTGCTCTTGCGTGCGTGGTGGAGGCGGCGGTAACTCCTCATCCTCGCGCTCATTTGCACCACCACTACCCGACCCATGACGGCGGGTTTGAGGTGCCATCTGCAGTAAACACAACAACCATTGTTGAGTGTTAGTCATGCAAACGATAACCGAAAAATCATGCCCAGAGGATATCAATGATTATTTTTGATAACATATAATTGGCACAATAATTCAATAACCATCTCACAACCACACAATAACAAGGCGCAACAAAGAAAAATTCTTCGCGAACTGCACGATGATCATTACTTAATTAAAAGTCTGATGGTTCAAGCCTTGAACATACAAGGTTTTAAACATTACAAGTCCAACCCAACCATTAGGGTACATCAAAGTATTTCATTACAAAAGAGTGCCAACATGGCAAGCGCACTAGAAAGAGCTACTCATCGTGGTCACTGTCCATACCGGACACGTTACCACCAAAGTCATCACTCTCGTCGATAGGCACTATCTCCTCAGGGTCTTCTTCTTCTTCTTCCGAACTTGCCTCACCATCATCAGCTGCTATGAAGATCTCAGGACCGATCTCTGCTGCACCTGGATGGTGAAATGGGTCAACACGGTTGTTCAGACGATGAACATCATGCTGCAACTCCCAGACCTGCTGCTGACTCGCACGCAACTCGCGCAAAAAGTCATCTCGCTGACGTGCCAGGTTCATATTGCGATTACCAAGCTGATGACGAAGGTCCGCATTCTGCCTTTCAAGCTCAGTAACACGGCGATCAGCTGCCATCAAAGCACCAGTGCATCGTAGCAACTCATCGCGACAGGCGGTAAGAGCTGCCATCTGATCATCTGCACTGCGACGAGCAATGCGTGCAAACTCTTCCGCTTCCAACCTCTTCTCAACAGCATCATGCAGGGCGTTAATACACTGCATCCAACCATCCCTAGTGGCAAAGTGCATCTTCAGGACAGCAAACATAACACTCATAGGAGCCCCAGTGCTATGAGCACGCTCATCTCTGCCTCGCACCAAAGGAGCTTGGCTAGACTGAGCCCACTCATCCTGTGAAGCATCTGCCCTTGGGAACACATTGGCTGGCCCCAAATCAGCCCTCTTGTTAAACCTGGTGCAAATCTCCATCAACATCTCGAAGGCTGCAAACTGGGCACCCATGGCGTCTTCATATCTACCTCGACTTTGAGCTCAAGTAAAGAGCAATCCCCTTCAAGAGCAGGAATTGCTACCCAAACATCAAACCAAGGCTGCACCATGGTCTCTGCTGGCTTCCAGAAATACAGTGGCGGCTCTGGATACCCCACTAACTCCAACAACCTCCACAGCACAGTGGGTGTGCCAAACTGCTCTAGAAACTGACCACTCTGCGGCGCACCTTCAGCTACCATCTGGTACAATGCAATATCTTGCAGCATTAGAATAAGATAGGATAGCACCAATTTATTACAGGGAAGGGAACAATACAGAAATTTTAAATTAATTTCATGATCATGATGCATGCACGTGCCAACGACCTCACACATTATCATTTAATTGACTAACGCTATAGTCGGTGGCATACCACGTGCTCTCATATACGTAACTGGTCGTACTACACGTTTTGCGGGGTTAGTGTACCTGCAGAAGATTCATTTCAGCCCTTTCCCCAATGTATGCATGACAATAAGAAGCACTTTTTGCCGAAAATGCTCCCGTGAGCACTTGCGACCCCGAAAGTAATTACTCCCCAATGCTTTCATAAGTACACATATGACTCATATGTACTTACTTCCGTAATCATAAACACTCCCCATAGATCGACGGTTGTTCGATCGTACACTCACATCTCACCTTACCTCATCCAAAGTGGCCGGTATAAATCATCAGCCCAAGAAGCAATAAGAAGCCGCAATGTCACAGATATTTGCGCAATAAAGCCAAATGAAACACAAATAGAAACATGACGCAATTCCTTAGTTAGTACTTACATAAGCCACCTAATTACCACATATATATAGGGCTATAGGACTTGGTCATTGGTACTCGTAATTTTTGCAAACACTCAGTTTGAATCACCTACACCCAACTAATAATTGTCAAATAATTTTTAAAACTCCAAAACCATTTTTGTTTTCAAATAGTCAAGTGATGGTGTATGCTGAATTATGCTTTGGTACCAGCTGTCACAGAAGCGACCAATTTATACGAGCACAAGTACGACGATCGCCAATTTAGTAGCAATCAAGTCACACTTGAGCCAATATAAACCCGGTAGTCCGAAAATCTTGAAGGATTTCTAACATTTTAAACAGAACATATCCCAAGGATCTTACAAATTCAGCAACAACCCATCAAATGATACATAAGGTTACAACCGAATTAAAAACATCAGAGTACAACATAGTCTTTTACATAAACGAAACAGTAGCGGAAGACAACATAGTTTTGAAACAACATAGCTTACATACGAGTACCACCAGCTGACCGTGTCACAGCATCTTACAAAAGCTAAAGATGGATAACGACCTTGCCCCAGGTCTAATCTTCTTCGCCCGCAGGGGTGAAGCAGTTCTTGCAATAAGCATAGTAGACTACTCCTTCTGCAACAATGGGAATAAAACCCTGAGTACTCAATTGTACTCAGCTAGACTTACCCGACAGGAAGTAAATAAAAAGACTCTCAAGGATATGCAGGCTTATTTGGTGGAGCTCAGAGGATAGCAACATTTTGCATAAAAAGCATTACTACAGTAGTTCCTCAACTTATAAATTTTAGATATGGTTTAGCTTCCATTTCAGTTAAGCTATTAAGCTAAGGTTTGCAACTATACTAAACAATCACTTGATATTATAGCAGACAATACAACCATATGATTTCCGATATCCACAGATATCAACCTCATCTCACCATAATTAATATGTTCAAGTTATCAGCCTCTACCTCACCAGAAGATCAGTTCAGTTTCTCACTAACCAGGAGAGATGGCAATTCGAATCGATTGTACCAGCTGGCAAATATGCCAATCACAAACCCTGTCAGCCTGATCAGTGGCTTCTTGGGTCACTGTTAGATCTTTCCGAGTCATATTATATCGCGAGCTTGGCGGGGGCCATATTCTCGGAGACAAACCCACTCACAGGAAGTGCAGGTCCCTGACCTGACTATGGCAAAATGGTGCCTCCGCACATCCTTCCTTCCTCCAGAATATGTCTATCCATGTCACACCAATTCTCGGCTCAGAAGGAACTACTCGGCTTCGCGGTCAGAACGACTTATCTTGCCAGCTATGTGATGACGTCCTTCAATCTCAACTGATGTCTGGTGGCCTCGGTCCTAGTCGGCCACAAGCAGCACCGAAGACAGCATGACCTCAACCATATCACGCGGCTCCCCGCTACCTAGCCTTGATTCTCTCATTATCATGTGGCATGGTGGCACATATAGTCAACCATGTAAAATCCATCCCCATCAGCAATAGTCACCACCTATGCTCGCGAAGGACAGGAAATCCCTCGACCTCTATCGGTCTAAGCATGGATAAGCATAAGATCGAACCCATCCCTTGTCTAGTAATAGTACCAGGATAGTAGACAAGTGTACAAGGTATAAATGCAGCAACGGTATCAATTTAACTCCTATACTTAAGTGCACAATCATACGATTTAATAAAGACCAGTGCATTTATATAAAAAGAGATAGGTGGAGGCTTAGGGATGCTCCGGGGCTTGCCTTTCACAAAGTTAGATGGCTGATGGTCAGTGCACTCTGGCAGTTCAGTTTCCTCCTCGGCCTCGGGAGCTTCCGGCAAATCGATCTCCGGGGGAACTCCTTCCTCCGGTGGGTCGAATTGCAGCAGCGTTACTCCTCCCGGCGATCCTGTATGCATGATATGCATATATAAGAACTGAGAATGCACATGTAATGCAAGGTAGAGATGCACAACTTAAACCATGAGATGCAATCAGTTTAACAATCCACACTCGTTTACTGAGTACGTGCATATTTCTTCTCTAGACAACCAACCCATACTCACCCTTCTTAAGCAAAGCATAGAACAATTTTTCATCCCGGGTAAGAGGTCTGCAACCTGCATTAACCATTAATTTGAATCAAACTTACCTAACTACACTTACTGGTAAGGAAACAAGCATGAACAAGCACCTGCACAAAGAATATTAATCTTGCTGCCTTTATACATAAATCAAGTCAGCAACACAAATGTCCAGCAAGGTTGTTGAACTAAAACATCTTAGAATTGCATGAAAATTACTTGCTAACAACTCATTATTCGATTAAAAGCAATTAATTCAACCCTAGCTTATAACTGGACCCTTTATTTGCTGTACCCAGAAAATTCTAGAAAACTTACAGTAGATAAAGTATCTCTGGATTAGTTTACTGACAAAATTTCAAGTCATTTGGATAGTATAACAGTCTACACAAAAATAACAAACAACTAGCCTTTTAAGTAATGGAAAAATACTTAACACAGTGAAAAATATCAAACAACAGACTTCCCATTTTTTTTAGTTTCTTCACAACATAACAGGGCTCAGGAAAAATATTCATGACCATATCCTTAACACTTTAAGCATGTTGATTTTTGCAAGATTAAAGCATAAAAGGCACATTGTACATGACATCATATAAATAACAGTGCAACACCAGCAAGCATATTTTTCCCAGATTCTAATTCCCTAAACAAGATTAATACAAGAGGAATCACATTTTTAGCACATTCCTAGAATTACTTATGCATTTATCAATTTTACAAGCAATTAACAAATTAAATGTAACTGCACAGAAAAGTTATCCACAAAGCACATTTTATATTTTTCATACATAGAGCTCAGCAAGACAAGCACAACAAAATTGGTTTCACCCAATTTGGACACTCCTAACTCCAAATATGAATTTTGGAAGATTTTACACATTTTCTGAAAATCAATTTCATTAATCATTTTAAATGAAACCGGCTTAAACTGCTATGCACACCCGATTCAGTGAACCAGAGGCGCGCCAGAGCGGCTGACCCGCGGGCCCCTGGGTCAACCCGACCCCACATGTCAGAGGAAGAAACAGAGCCGCCGGCGCTGACCGGCGAGAGCTCGCCGACGGCGAGGTCTCCTGCGGCACCGAGACGACCTACCGACTCGTGGCAATGAGGTGAACTCGATGCACCCACTTCTGACACCTAACCGTCATCGGAGCACGCTCAACGGCGACCATGGCGGACGGCGGCGGTCCGGCGAGCATGCGCCGGCCGATTCCGGCCTTCACCGACGAAACTAACCCACGTTCCGCACTCCCTAGACCCTAACGGAGCTCCGTGCTCGATGAATCGAACAGCGGTGCACGACAGCTTGCTCTAACCGCGTGCATGGCGACGCGGTGGCGGGCGGAACTCCGGCGAGATCGGGTTCCGGCAAAACTACGGCGAGATTGACCCAACCAGCGACCTAGGCTAGATCTACGACTCACGAGGACGCCACGACGAGCAAGAACTACAAGGAACGGCCCCGGCATTGCTCTCGTCGCGGCAAACCGAGAGCTCGGTGGCGCTCCGACGAGTTCACGACGGTGGAGAGGTCAAAAACGCTATACCTTAGCTCGGCTGAGGCTAGCAACGGGTCGAGGAGATAGAGTAGAGCAAGGCAAAGCTTGTGCGGAGATGGAGTGGTCGGAGACGGTGTGGCGGCGGTGGATTTCACCGAGGCGACGGCACGGCGGCCATGGCGTCGGCAGAGAAGAAAAGGGAAGAGCAGAGAGCGACGAGCGAGGGAGAGAGCGAGCGAATGAGCCAGGGGACAGAGTGGAGTGCCACTTTTGCATTCCCCACCGGCGCGTGGCCAACGGCGGCGTACGGCGCCACCTGGCGTCGTTCTTCTGACGACGGTGCCAGCTGTTCGGCAATTTGCCGATTTGAATCGACTCGATTCAGTTCCGGCGACCGACTGAAACTCGGTTTTGGATCGATCTCTAGCTCGTGATCCAAACCGTTTCAGAGAAAACTTCACTAATAGAGATGGAAGAACTACACGATTACTTCAATCTACATTAGGACAACTCGAGCTAGATTGGCATGGATAGAGAGATATAGATCGAAGAACAGGGGTACAATGAAACTGAAATGCAGTTTAGACTTAGAGAAAAATTTGAAACCTCAAAACAGCTCTAAATCTGCACTAATTCAACTTTTTGACCACCTTCCACCCATTTTTATGAGTTGACCCAAAAATAAAGTTTGTTGCTTATAAAATTCTACACAACTTTGATTAAGGGTGCTCTGACATGCAAAGTCTCTAAATTAACTTTCTTGTTTGGTCAAACAAAATAGGTTTAGGAGGGCTTTCTAGTCGACTATGATCTAGAGGGGTATTTTGGGGATTTCACCAACATGAACATTGTTCCAAATGTTAACCCAAACATGTTTAAGTCATCTAGAACAGTAAACAAGCATCACATTTGCATGCTAACACATCTATGGCATTGTAAGCATATAAACCAACATATAACTTATAAAGGAATTTAATTCAATTCAAATGGTGACGATGCATGAAATGACATGATCAATGCTTGATGGCATGCAAATGCAAATGTGAAAGTAGTAACTAACACTATGGTGTTACACTGAGGACGGTTACTTTGAGGCAGTTGACCTGATGGAGGACGTGGTCGTTGAGGAGGACGACGAGGAGGAGATTGTCGTCATCGACTAGGCTAGTCTTAGAACTAGTGACTTTAGTCTTCTGCTATCCAAGTGTTGTAATCGTCGTGCCTAGAACCTTAGTCTGGGGTGGAACTTGTTATGTTCGAGTGTGTTGAACCTTGTTATGTTTAATGTTTTAAGTTGTAATTCTACCATGTTTTAATTATGCAATGTAAGTCCTAAGCTGGTTGTCCTAAAAACAGATGGTCAACACCCACTCGACTGGTGCCGGTACTTCCGATGAAGGAGCTGCTTCCTACCCATCACCCATTCCACCAACCTTAGCCGATGCCATCGCAGCCCTTGCTAATGCAGCCAATGCTATGGCCTAAAACCGGAAGAATCGTGGCGGGCGTAGGGGCCGCCGTGAAGATGAGGAAACTACCTATGTGGACTTCACAGAAACATGACCCCAGTATTCACAAAAGCCGATGAACCTTTGGAGGCTGATGATTGGCTCCGTACTATGGTGCAGAAGTTCAGCTTGATCCGCTGCACAGAAATCTAAAATCCACTGTTCGCGGCTCAGCAGCTGCGTGGTCCGGCCAGTGCCTGGTATGCCAACTTGTTGTCAGCACAGCCCGAGGGACATCAGCTGACTTGGGCAGAATTTCGCGAAGCCTTCCGAGCACATTACATTCCTGCAGGTGTAATGAAGATGAAGCTGGATCAGTTCCTAGCTCTGCAACAGAAGGAATCTCTTGTTATGCAATATGTGAATCAGTTCAACCATCTAGCCTAATATGCTCCTGAACATACGAACACCGACCAAAAGAAGAAAGATTGCTTTTTCAGGGGCCCAAACTTCAAGATCCAGCACAGTCTATCTAACAACCTTAATTGCTCATATCACGAAGCAGTCAACAGCGCCATTGCTTACGAAGAAAGTGATCGTAAGCATCAGAATGAAAAGAAGAAGAAGAAGTCAGGCTTTTCTGGCGGTCAAAAACGCCAGAAGATCATCTATCATCCTACTCCCCACAACCGTCCAGCTTACCCCCAGCAGCAAGTTGTGGTACGCACCACGGCTACCTCCCATACCTCAAACCAACAGAACACTACTCAGCCGAATGCCCCAGGCGTTCGTATCAATACCCCTCAGGCCACTTACAATCATCCCTGCTACAATTGTGGCAAAATAGGGCATTGGGCCCGCAACTGCCCCTACCCCAAATAGTACAATCAAAATGTCCAGAAAGGTCCTGGACAGCAGCAGCAGCAGCATCAGAATCAGCACCGTGGCCAGCAGCACCAGGCTCAGAAGGTCAAAATTGTCAAGAAGGCAGGACATGTCTATTATACTCATGTGGATGACATCCCTGCAGGAGAGCCCGTCATGATGGTAGGTTTCCTATCGCCAGTCACCCTGCTATTACACTTTTTGATTCTGGTGCATCACATTCATTCATCAATCGTACATTTGTTGTCAAGCATGAGATTCCAATTGGGGAAATAAAGGAAAACTTCCTTATACATTCGCCCGGAGGGCGTATAAATACTAAGGAGGTAGTGCATCGAGTACCTATCGGGTTGGGCGGGCATATATTCCCAACCACCATGATAGTGCTCAAGGATCAGGACATAGATGTCATATTAGGTATGAATTAGATGTATCAGCACAAGGCTCTGATCGATGTGCTGAATAGGACCATAAAAGTTAGCATACCTGGTAGTCAATCTTAGCTTCTTATCCAGCTACCACTACCCGTGAAAATGGTTGAAAAGTCTGTGCAGGGACTGTGTGCCACCTCAATCTAAGAAATCCAAAATATTCCGGTAGTCTGTGAATTTCCAGATGTATTTCTTGATGATCTACCTGGTCTGCCACCTGACCGTGATGTTGAGTTTGCTATTGAGTTAAAGCCTGGGACTGCACCTATATCTCGTAGGGCCTATAGGATGCCTCCCAAAGAATTGTCAGAGCTTAAGGTACAGTTGCAAGATCTTTTGGACAAAGGTTTCATTCGACCTAGTTCCTCACCTTGGGGTTGCCCTGCCATTTTTGTGAAAAAGAAAGACAAGTCTCTTCGACTCTGTGTCGATTACCGTCCACTCAATGAAGTCACCATAAAAAATAAATATCCTTTACCTCGCATTGACCTACTCTTTGACCAGTTAGCTGGAGCCAAGGTCTTTTCCAAAATTGACCTTAGGTCTGGTTACCACCAAATAAAGATCCGTCCCGAAGACATCCCCAAAACAGCATTCACCACCAGATACGGCATTTATGAGTATCTGGTCATGTCTTTTGGCCTAACTAATGCACCTGCTTATTTCATGTACCTAGTGAACTCAGTCTTCATGCCCGAACTCGACAAATTTGTGGTCGTGTTCATCGATGACATCCTTGTTTATTCCAAAACCCTTGATGAACATGCCAACCACCTTCGTATCCTAACCCGTTTGAGAGAACACCAACTATATGCCAAGTTTAGCAAATGTGAGTTTTGGCTAGATCGAGTTCCTTTTCTCGGTCATATTTTGTCAGCCGAAGGTGTATCCGTGGACTCGAGCAAGGTAGAAGAGATCTTGAATTGGAAGCCACCAACCACAGTTCATCAAGTCCGCAGTTTTATGGGAATGGCGGGGTATTACCGTCGTTTTATTCCGGACTTCTCAAGAATAGCCAAGCCCATTACCAACCTGTTAAAAAAATCAAGTCAAATTTGTCTGGTCACCAGAATGTGAGAAGGTATTTCAAACTTTGAAAAAGTTATTGACTACTACACCAGTACTAGCTCAACTAGACATTGAAAAGCCATTTGATGTGTACTGCGATGCGTCTGGCACAGGATTGGGATGTGTCTTAATGCAAGAAGGTAGAGTCATTGCCTATGCTTCACGGCAACTCAAGCGTCATGAAGAGAATTATCCCACTCATGATTTAGAGTTCGCAGTTGTAGTACATACCTTGAAGATTTGGCGTCATTATCTGCTAGGCAGTACTTGCAATGTGTATACGGACCACAAGAGTTTAAAGTACATCTTTACTCAAGAAGAGTTGAACATGAGGCAAAGAAGATGGCTCGACTTGATCAAGGATTATGATATTGAGGTGCATTATCACCCTGGTAAGGTGAATGTCGTCACCGATGCACTTAGTCGCAAGATTCACTGCAATTGTCTGACAGTGAAACCTCGAGATCTTTCCTTGTGCTGTGAGCTGGAAAAATTGGGCATTGAAATAGTCCCACAGGGCAGTCTGGCCAACATCAGCATTGAAACACCTATCCGAGATGAGATTATTGCTGCTCAGAAAGGAAGCAAAGGAATCAAGCACATCAAGGAGAAGGTTCAAGCTGGAAAGGCAGATTGTTTCAGGATTGATGATGAAGGTGTTGTGTGGTTCAAGGATCGTCCGGTAGTCCCAAAGATACCTGAGTTGCGTCAAAAGATCCTCGATGAAGCACATTTAACAAGATTCTCCATTCATCCAGGAAGCAACAAGATGTATAAGAACTTGAGGCAGAAATTCTGGTGGACAAAGATGAAGATTGAGATTGTTCGGTATGTTGCCAGGTGCGATACCTGTCAAAAGGTAAAAGCTGTGCATATGAAGCCCGGGGGAGAGTTGCAACCATTGTCTGTCCCTGCATGGAAGTGGGAGGATATCAGCATGGATTTCATCGTAGGTCTGCCCAAGACATCCAGAGGTTTTTATTCCATCTGGGTCATTGTGGACCGTCTCACCAAGTAAGCTCACTTCATTTCTGTGAAGACTGCATATACTGCTGCAACCTATGCGAAGCTATACATGAAAAATCTGATGAAGCTGCATGGAGTGCCTAAGACCATTGTCTCTGATTGAGGTACCCAGTTTGTCTCTAATTTCTGGAAAGCCTTTCATAAGTCATTAGGGACGAAGCTTTTGCACAGCACAGCGTATCATCCACAAACTGACGGACAGACTGAATGAGTCAACCAAGTACTTAAAGACATGTTGAGGGCTTGTGCACTCACTTACACTCACACGTGGGACGAGTGTCTAGCTTTGGCAGAGTTCTCATACAACAACAGCTATCAAGAAAGCATCAAGATGGCCCCATTTGAAGCAGTCTACGGTCGTAGGTGTCGCACTCCGTTGAATTGGTCTGAACCAGGAGAAAGATGGTTCTACGGAGTTGACTTGGTTAATGAAGCTGAAGAGAAGGTCCGATTGATCCAAGAGAATTTGAAAGTGGCACAGTCGCGTCAGAAAAGCTATGCCGATCAAAGGCGTCGACCGTTGGCATTCAAGTCTGGAGACTATGTCTATCTGAAAGTGTCGCCAATGAAGGGGATTAGCCGCTTCGGAGTCAAAGGCAAATTAGCCCCACGTTACATAGGACCATTTCAGATTATAGAACGTGTGGGAAAAATGGCTTACAGACTGCAATTACCAGAGCACCTCTCTAATGTGCATAATGTGTTCCACGTGTCGCAATTGAAGAAGTGCCTTCGGGTGCCCGACCAAGTTGTTGAGGTTGAAGGAGTGGAATTCGAACCGGATTTAACATGTTCTGAGTATCCAATTCGAGTCTTGGATCGAAAGGATCGAGTCACCCGAAGAACTACAACCAGGTGGTACAAGATCCAATGGAGTCAACATTCCGAAGATGAGGCCACTTGGGAATCGAAAGACTACCTCGCAGAAAATTTCCCCGAATTCTTTGCTACCTTGTAGATGTAAACTTCCTAGCCTTGAAATATGTAAACGTTCCCCGCTTTTACGGATAGTTTTGAACTAGAGTTACTTGTGACATTTTCTTTTGCATTATTTTGTTTCAAGTTTTGTTTTCTATATCTATATCAAATCTCGGGACGAGATTTCTTTTAGGGGGGAAGGCTGTAATACCTCTGGTATTACTGCTTAATTAATTTGCCATGTCATCATATTTATTATTAATCATCTGCATATGATTGTGCTTAGGGTTTCTAGAGTGCCTTGATGATGATTGAGTAATTAAACCTTTAATTGAAAATAAAAGAATGTAATTTAAAGAAAATTTGAATTAAGCCCTAATTAGCCTCAAAAACCTAATTTAAAACTATAAGGAATCTGAATGTGATGCCTTAATAAAATTTGTAGGTCTTTTAAAATGGAACAACTTTTATTTTTGAAGATTTTGAAGTTGTATTAAAGAAATTCAAATTAAACACAAATTACTATATTAAAATTCAAATTTGAAACTTCAATTTCAAAAATATGTTGTATCTTCCAAAACTCCCTTAATAGAAGTTGTCAAGCTCACTGAATAGAACAACTTTCATGTTGACTATTTTTCAAGTTGTTGAGAAAATTTAAAAGTAATTTTAAAATTTCAGTTGCAATTCAAACCCTAATTCTACCCCCTTTTCTGTAATTTGAAATTTTGACTGAATTTGAATTTGTTGTCAAAAGCAAAAGTGATCTACACAAAATTTTCTACAACTTTCGTATTCAACACTTCCTTGGATTCTGGCTGGATCAGAATGAATCAAATCAAAATAGGTTTTGACCTTGAGGTGGTCTACTGTAGCTAGGAGGGTCCCCCTGTTCATCTTCCTCCGCCGTACGCACGTGCCACGCGCGGTGCCGGGCGTTGTCCGGCTGGCATGGGCGGGAAGCGACGTTGTCGAGCAGCCGAGAGGGGCCCCAGACCGAGCCCGACCTTATCCACTCGTCCTCCGTCCGTTTAAAAGCCGACGAGCGCCCCGGGTCCATTTTCTCTCCCGCTCGGCCTCCGGCGACCGCCCGTCGTTCTCGGCAAAATTCATCGCCGCCAAGCCACCACAGCCAAATTCACCGTGTAGAAAACTCCTTGACTCCATCGCGCGTTGTTTGAGCCCCTGTTCTCGAGCTTTGGTGAAGAAGGGTCACCGGAACGCGCGTAGGCGTTCTCGGGTTTCCGCCGGAGCGCCGCCGGTCGTCGGTTGTGCTGTTCCAGGAGGTTCGGGTGAGCTCTAGCCCTGGGCTCATGTGTTGCAATCCGTGTGTGCCATATGTGTGCTCATGCGCGCGGCGTTTTCTCGTTTGGTGCTCTAGGGTCACCGGAACGGGAGGGTCCTCGCCGGTGCACATCGTCGCGGGTCGGCATGTCGTCAAGCCCACTCCTCCGTCTTGTCTCCGTCCCAACCAACTGTTGGTTTAGGGTCGTGGTGAGTCCCTGACCCGTTCTCCACCTTTCGTTTTGTCTCTATCGCCTTGTGCTCGCCGGCGTGTAGCCTGCCGCCGCCGCCGAGCCGCCATGGTTCGCGACGAGCTCGTCGCCGATCAGGTCTGGTCGTTTAGGGTCCTTAGAGTAGTGTCCTAGGACCCTGCTCGTCGTTTGGTGGTGCCTCCCTCACCGGAGGAGCCGCCGGCGGCGAGCCGCCGTGCTCGCACGCGTGCGGGAGCCGAGAATGAAGAAGGGGAGCGAGGGAGAGAGACCGATGGGTGGGGACGCCCCGTCAGCGGCTCTGTGGAGGCTCGGGCGCTTGTGGGCCGCGCTGGGCCGGCCTGGCTTAGTGGGCTGCTTGGACTGATTTGCGTTTTTGATTTTCTGATGAATTCGAATAAGCTTTTCTATTTATATTTTAAATAAATAGTAGTGCAGTTTGTAAATTTCATAGGAATTAATTTGCTATCCCAAAAATTATAAAAAATTGTGGGTGTCCTCTGCAGTATGTATTATTTTATAAAAATATTAGATATAGGTTTTGAACACTTTCTGCAGTAGCTAAAATTTTGAAGATTAAATGATAAAAGCAACTTTGATGAATTTTAATTAAATCTCTGTTGATCCAAAAATAATGAAAATTTATTTGGTACTGTTTTAGGCTTAGAGCTATCTGTTGGTGAAGTTTAGTATCAAATGGAAATGGTTTATTTGTTTATTAATTATATGAATGATTTAATTGATTAATAAAAGGAATTGGAAATGGAGATAAACGTTAAGAGTGTGATTTTGGATTGATTGAAGTTCTAGGCCAAACCCCTTTATGACCTAGGGCATGTTGAGTTAGAATAATCATGTTTAGCTGAGGAACGGTCCTGTGCACATGTGTGTTTTATCTATTATTAAATTTTATCTGTCATTTCATGTGCATTGTATTCATGCATTCATTATTGCACACGTGTAGTGACCGAGAATACTGAGGTGAAGCCTGAGGTGACAGTTGAGGAGCCTACTGCTGAGTTTGTGCCAGGGTTTGATATCTGCGGCACCGACCCCGATCCAACTCTTTTTGCAATCCAAGGCAAGCCCCGGTGCATTTGCCCTTCCTTGTATTTAAAATGTTTTATCACTTGAGTTACTCTACTGCATTAGGTTAATAGGAATTGAGTGTTAACCTATTGATGCATTATCATTCCTTGACCACTGATTATTCTTGATAACCTGGCTATTTAAAATAGTTAAAAATGCTTAGTCCTGCTTAATTGGTTTAGATTTGCATAAAATGCTATTTTGAAATATGATGATATGCAAACTAAGAATCATTACTTGGGAATGATATTGTTCTCGTTGTTGGCGGTGCACTTGGCCAGTCCATTGTCATCAACGGGGATGGGTTTCCGGGTGGTGGCCGTATGATTGGGTTAGAGTCCCAACTTATAGTCACCAGCGGAAAAGAGATGTGAAAACCGGGTGGTCACCAGTGTACTTGGGTTAGAGTCCCAATGCACGATTTCCAACGGAAAAGTTTTAGGGACCGTTCGTTGTCGGCCTGCTGGATCGAGACTTTGCAACTAGCCACATACTACGGAAAGCCTTATCTTCGGTGGCTCTATTGCTTGAACCGATAACCACGCACTGGGAGTAGAGAGATGGCGAGAGTAGCGTGTACCCTCGTGGCCGTCGTGCCTGGAGATGAGAGGAGTACTGTGCTTTCGGGTGGCGCAGGACCGGTTCAGGGATAGAAAAGCCGTGGTAGACGGAGTTGGCATATGCAAGCTTAGGTACTACATATGCAGTGTGGATAGGGATCCCTAGCTGGGTACTAATCGATTCGAATCGTCGTTGCTCCTTGGTTATAGAGACTTGATCCACTGACTTACATCGAATAGTGGTTCGGAACTAGAATGTTTTTGAATGGATAAAGCAAATGAAAGAATATTGATATATGAGAAAGTACTTGGAGATATGGATAATGATTAATAATATTATTGAAATAAAATATTGAAATATGACTAGTACTGGTTTTTCGCAAAACTCTTGAACTCTTGGTAAAGTCTTACCTTGACTTCCCTCAGCCTGCATTCCTGAGTCTAATTTTACACTCTTAGTCGGGTAAGTCTTGCGGAGTACCCCATGTACTCAGGATTTGTTAACCCCTTTGCAAGAGATCAGCAGGAGCCTGAAGTCTGTCTTACTCCGTGCTGTGTCCAGGAGAGCGAGGAAGAATAAAGTTGAGCCCGTGGGCAGGGTTCGTGTACTACTTATCTATCTTGTTGTACTATTGTTCTACCGCTACTGCTACCCCTTTAAATTATGGTCTGTAATAACTGCACCTAATTTCTATTTGAACACCGGTTTGTAATATTATGTACTATTTAATCTTCCGTACTTTTACTCTGATGTATTTTGTTATGAAATGTTGTAACCCTGTAATGGCTTCGCAATGGGATCCTGTCGGAGATAACGGGTGCTTATGTAGCCCGGCAGAGCCCGCCTAGGTCGTCTGGAACACGAGTCCGGCTATCAGATGTCATTTGTGGCGATGACAGGTGCCTGTGGGCCATGTGATTTAGTCGGTTCTGTTAGAATGGGCGGTGGCGAGGCGACCGTGCGCGTCCACTGGAGCGTGTCACAGTACATCGCCGAGTACCTGATCGGTGACCCGCCGCAGCAGGCTGAGGCCATCATCGACACCGGCAGCAACCACATCTGGACGCAGTGCTCAACCTGCAGCGCGGCCGGCTGCTTCAGCCATGACCTCACCTTATACACGACACCACGTGCGCGCTCGGCTACGAGACCCAGTGCGCGCCCGGCAACAAGTGGTGTGCCGTGCTCACCGCCTACAGCGCCGGGGTCATCGCCGGGGTGCTCGGCACCGAGGTGTTCACGTTCCAGTCGGAGTCATCGTTGGAGAACGTGAGCCTCGCCTTCGGCTGCGTCACCGTGTCTAGGCTCACGCCGTGGTCTCTGGACGGCGCGTCCGGCATCATCGGGCTGGGCAGGGGCAAGCTGTCGCTGCCGTCGCAGCTCGGCGACAACAGATTCTCCTACTGCCTCACGCCCTACTTCAGCGATGTCGCGAACACGAGCTCCCTGTTCGTTGGCACATCCGCCGGCCTGAGCGCCGGCGCGCCAGCGATGTCCGTGCCATTCCTCAAGAACCCTGACGTGGCCCCGTTCAGCACGTTCTACTTCCTTCCTCTCGTTGGGATCACGGTGGGGGAAACCAAGCTCGACGTCCCCGCGGCCGCGTTCGATCTCCGGGAGGTCGTGCCGGGGCAGTGGGCGGGCACGCTCATTGACTCGGGCACCCCGTTCATGGGCCTCGTCGACGTGGCGTACCAGGCATTGAGAGCTGAGCTCGTTCGGCAGCTGGGCACCAGCATAGTGCCGCCGCCGGCCGAGGTGGAAGGGCTAGGGCTTGACTTGTGCGTGGGCGTGGCGCAGGGGGACGGCAGCAAGCTGGTACCCCCGCTGGTCCTGCACTTCGGAAGCGGCAACAGCAGCGGCTGCTGCGACGTCGTGGTGCCGCCAGAGAACTACTGGGGTCCCGTGGACGACAGCACGGCGTGCATGGTGGTATTCAGCACGGGAGGGCCGAACAGCACCCTGCCGCTGAACGAGACGACCATCATCGGCAACTACATGCAGCAGGACATGCACCTGCTCTACGACCTCGAACAAGGCGTGCTCTCCTTCCAGCCGGCGGACTGCAGCTCCATGTGATAATGCCATGCCACCGGCCGGTCTTAGCTAGAGTACACCTGCTGGTACAAGCGCTCACCATCTGTCGTGTGTAGGGTGCATGGTGACTATATGCCTATTTGTTTTGTTGTATATGATAGCATGATTCTAAACTATTTCTGATATGTTCGTCCGTTACCATACATTAACATTATTCATAAAAAATTCGAGGCACTCTGTTATTATATACGTCATCTAGTAGTATAGTACTATAGATTCAAACATCATTATTGGCCATCACTGCCAGATTTTTAAAAACTTACAGTGGTAGTACTTCTCGACACATCACTGCCGGTTTTATCCACGGACCGATAGTGATAGGATAAACCGGCAGTGAAATTCGGATCTCACTACCGGTTCACATCACTGTCAATTTTAGCCATAAACTGCCACTGAAAATAGACATCATTGCCGGTTCTAGCCATAAAATGCCACTGATACTATCTCTGTCGGTTCTGACAGCTGCACGAAAAATTCATAACTTTCTGTGTCGGATGAAGACGAACTTTATATCAAAGTTATAGT
This sequence comes from Eremochloa ophiuroides, assembly GCA_038502445.1. Taxonomy (NCBI): domain Eukaryota; kingdom Viridiplantae; phylum Streptophyta; class Magnoliopsida; order Poales; family Poaceae; genus Eremochloa; species Eremochloa ophiuroides. Next base: position 60,709,767 of record JAHLJS010000003.1, on the reverse strand, counting down.
AGTTTTTGAGATTTACAAATTTTTAGTTGACAACTGTTTCTTTTGAAACCATCTATCCAATGAAAATTATGTTTATTTTAAAAATTTTAAAATTTGAATATTTCAAATGACCTCGGATGGAGAAACTACCCAAATAGAAGTTGTAGATCTTGAAAAGTTATGAAACGTTGTAGTTTACAACTTTTTCATTTGAAATCATTTATCCTATGACAATTATGGCCGAATTTCCTCATATTTGAAATTCAAAATTTTTAAATGACCTCGGATGGAGTAACCACCAAAATAAAAGTTGTATATCTTGAAAAGTTATGTAACTCTGTAGTTGACAACTTTTCCATTTGAATTCGTTTAGGATCCCAAATACTCTATTTAAAAACCGAATGAAGATAAAATGAGGCGGACGAATAGCTCAATTGGACACAAGTGTTTTACAGTTGCAGTGGTTAGAGAAGAAATGCACGGAGTAGGAGGTTGTGGGTTCAAGCGTTGGTGGCCGCAAAGTGCACGTTTTTCACACGAAAAAACGCTTGACTTGTGACTTGCGAGCGTGTACCTAGCTAGTAGGGCCTCTTCTGGTATTAAAAAAATATTTTTGTTACTTTTGGGGCCATTTTATGGATTTTCTGGTGGTCTTATCAATGCCCGTTTAGAGGCACTCATTACTGCCAACTTGGTTGTCTCGGCTCAAAAACCGCAGTGAAGGAGGTTTTTGAATCGGCAATGATATGTGAACCTGACGTAGTGACATGTTATCCACTAACATCTATTTATTTATCTACGTCAGTATATAATACAGTACACTATCCATATCAGCAGGACATGTCATCCACTAACATGCATTTATTTGTCTACGTATGCATACCACACAATATACTGAAATTTATCCATGTTTTTCGTAGCAACGCACGGGGTATGCTTTGTCTCCTCCACCATGTGCGCTCTTCTTCCTCCTATGAAAATATGTGAATGAATTGTAGAGGGTCACACTAAAAGGATCTAACATAGCTAGATGGGTGGTGAATAACATATTAATTAAATTCCTTGAGTACAAAACTAGACACAATTGATTAGCATTAAAGATAGCCCTAATAGCAACTATAAGGCTAGTCTAATGCACCACAACAAAAGTAACAAGGACTAATACTGTAGTTAACATACACAAACTACATGAGGTTAGCTACTAAACTAATTGTGCTACACAAGTAAAGCAACTAAGCGAATTACACTACTTAGCTAACAGAGATACAACTACAGTTACAATAGAACAAGAATAATAATGTAAATGCAAGTGTAGAGAGGGAAACCAACAAGGGCAAGTGACACCAGATATTCTCCAAGGTTTGGTTGCTTGCCAGCAAGATATGTCCCCATTAAAATGAGTCCTTTAATTGTTGCTTTACAAGCTAACAAAGCCCTCAAGCTTGACCCTCAATGTGGGTGCTTTCAAGATGCCAACCTATCAAGGCACTCTACCTCCCTCAAGATATACACTAGAGTCGCCCTAGCTTGACCCTCAATGTGGGTGCTCGCAAGAAGCCGATTAATCAAGGCACTCTAACTACCTTGAGATATACACTAGAGTTGCCCTTCACGATCTCCTTCAGGGGAACACAAAAAAACCCTCACACTCACTTTAATTAAGCCATCACTTAACAATCACCAACATGGTGCTCAACAATATAACCAGCTCCAAGCTGTCTAGGTGGTGCCACAAGATGCAATCCAACTAAACACTACACTAGACCACTACTTAATCTCACTTAACTGCAATCATAAGCAAGCCTTAGTGAGTGGAGTTTGTTCTTGAGCACTATGAGTGTGCAAGTATAATCCAAGGGTGCTAAGAGACCAAAAATAGTTAGTCACTCTTTAAGCCACTAAAAGAAACTAGCCCTTATGGTCTTGGTGGGCATTCTACGGGATCACTGGAAATCTCCAATCATTGTTGGTTCATTTGAGACGCAAATAGATAAATCCACAAGTGTGCACGAATACCGTTGTAGCTTATTTTTTTAAGAAAAACCATGGAGCAAAGCTTCCTAGCAGTATATTAAGCAAACAGGAAAGTTATAGGGGGTTGTTAGCCGGCAGCTAACAAAAGGGGAAGAAGGAACTCACCTAGTCTCTAGGTACAGACGAGAGCAAAAAAACCTGCCAAAATTACAGAGAAGTGACCCAATTCATGATTACAAGTCTATGGGAAGGTGGAAGCCTACAGAACTGAAGTTTAACTTTGAGCTTAAATGAAATCTTCCAGGTTCTAAGCGAAGGAAGCTTGCTATTGAAGACATAATCATTCCTTTTCTTCCAAATACACCAAGCTACAATCATAAATAGATCCATAAAGTAAGGCCCCATAAAATTGTCATGATGGTGCTCAATCATCTGCACAATGCTTCCCTGATTATTCCACTGCATACCAATGGCAAACTACTGCGATACCGCTGAAGTGCAACCACAAAGAAGAGATGTTGTGCCGTTTCATCCGTGGTGTCAAAACACATATCAAAATGGTACCCTTCATCTAAGTGCATATGTCTTCTCCTGTGAATATCCCTTGTATTTAGTCTATCAGACAGCAAGAGCCAACTGAAAAATTTGATTTTCGGCATACATTTGCTTTTCCAGATCCATCAAAAAGGTCTTGGAGGGATCAATGCTGTAAAGTGCGCGAGGTAGAATTGCCTTGAACTATGTACCCCATTATTCCATTAATAAACCCAAATGTCATGCTCCCCATCTTCTCGTAGGAAATCAACATCAGTTTGGAAGATAAGAAACTCATTGTATGCAGCTCTAGACATTGGCAGGTTAAACAAGTCAAGCAAATTATTAGCCTCCAGGGCAGATTTGATTGAGGGTTTTCTGTTTGCTACGTAAAGATAAAGATTAGGGAACTTGAGAGAATGGGGCAGATGCTGTATATTATCTTGAGAGAATGGGGCAGATGCTGTATATTATCTTCCCAAATACTCATTGTGTCCCCTAACCCTGGCAAACAATGGGCAATACCTCTAAAATGAACATGAAGCTTTAAGATATCTCGCCACCAAAAAGAGCCTTTTGGAGGAGCAAGATGAGGCATCTTATGCCTATAGTATGGATCCCAAACAAGGTGAACCTAGTGAACTTCTGCTATGTTGTAGAACTTATGAAGGTGCTTGAGTAACAATGCATCGTTTTGTAAATAAAGGTTTAGTATGCCCAATCCCCCCTTATCCTTTGGAATTGTGACCATATTCCAAGAAGCTAAATTATAAACTTTAGCATTGATATCTGAACCTCGCCACTAACAGTTCTTTCGAAGTTTATCAATTACCTACACCACCGATTTTGGCAATCTAAGAGTACACATGTAATATGTTGTGATAGAAGAGATGACTGAGTTGATAAGTTGCAGCCTTTTTGAGTATGACAAGAACACTGGGCTAGCTGAGAGCTTTCTTTCTATTCTACAGATGAGTGGTGCATAATCTTTAACCAAAGGTTTGGTGGTACCTAGAGGGATGCCCAGATAAGTGAAAGAAAATTAGCCTTCAATACATCCTAACACACCTATCAGTAAAGGAACATTTTCCCTTGGGTCATTTATAGGCACTAAGCAGGATTTGTGGAAATTAACTTTCAAACCAGTTGATGTAGCAAAACTGTTCAGAAGGGCTTTGAGGTAGAACACTTGTCTGGCATCTACTTGCATGAATAGTAAAGTGTCATCTGCATATTGCACAATTGGAAAATGTTCCACTTCTCTATTTGGATTTGGAAGACTGAATAATCCACCTTGATAAGCTTTATTGACTATGCTTTGTAGTAGGTCTGCTGCAAAGACAAATAACAAAGGGGAAAGGGGGTCACATTGTCTGACCCCTCTCTTGCAATGAAAATCTTTACCAGGAACTCCATTAAGCAAAATGGAAGAAGTTGTTGAGCTAAGAATCTCAGCAATCCAATTGCACCATTTTGGTGGGAAGGCTTTAGCGTGCAAGATGCTTATATTGGTAGAGTGCTCAACAGTGTCAAAGGCTTTTTCAAAGTCTAGCTTAAGGATAATGAGCTCTCTTTTGGAGGTATGACATTGATGTAGATACTTAAAGGCCTAGTCATGACTATCTTGGATTGTTCCCCTATGTAGAAAACCATATTGATTTCAGTGCAGTAGTCTTAAAACCACTTTTTGAAGCCTGTTAGAGAGGATTTTTGTAATGAACTTCATAGATGAGTTCAATAAATATATAGGCCTAGCTAAAATCTGAGACCTTCTCTGGGTTGGTCTTCTTTGGCACTAGTGTTATATAAGAATAATTAATAGACTTAAGATCTGCATTGTGATCATAGAACTGATTACAAAGTCTATACACATCATATTTGAGCATATGCCAGGCTTTTCTTAAAAAATAGCCATTGAAACCATCTGGGATAGGTGCCCTATCTATTGGTAAGTCCTTAGCTACTGCATCGATTTCCTCATTGCTGAAGGGGAGAATTAGATCATCGAGATCATGTTGCACTACTAGCTAACTTAAATCAAAGAGCATAGTTGGTGCAGCTGAGATTCCCATTCTGTTTTTAAATTCTTGCCAACAAAGGGCTGCCTTTTCTGCATGATCTCTTACTAACCTTCCATCATTAGCTGAAATTTGGGCAATTACATCGTGCCTATATCTTCCCGTTGCTCGAGCATGAAAAACTTGGTGTTTTCATCCCCCCATTTGACCAATTTCTCCGTGTATCTTTGCTTCCAATAGATTTATTGACAGTGCAGAAGATTCTACAGGTTCTTCTGAATAATATTTCTAAAATTTCTTTCTAGCAGATTTGAAGGCCAGATTTCTTGAACATAGTCTAGGAATGAGATGACAATATTACAATGGTGTATGAGGATTTTGTGGTTAAAGCGGGTACCATTCCAACGCTTAAGTGAGGATCTAATAGCTTTTATCTTTGCTGATATACTTCTAGCAGCATCCAAATGTGAGCATGAGAACCATGCAGTGGACACTATCTTTAGGAAGTTAGGCATCATGAACCAATAGTTCTCAAATCTGAAAAGCGTTGCTTTCGGTATGGAAGTACTGATCTGAACTTTGCAAGGGGTGTGATCTAAAACACTTCGAGCTAAAGGCAGTACTACCGTATTAGGATAGGCCATTGTCCAAGAGGGTGGTGTAAAGAACAAATCGAGTTGTTGAAGCAGCGACTTCTCTTGCATGTTGCTCCAAGTGTAACTTCTGCCCGTTAGTGGTAATTCTATTAGACCCAAATGATGAATGATGTCATTAAAGACAAAAATATCACTCAAATTACCCCTTGGATGATTTCTATTAGCCATAGGTCTATAGAAAACGTGTAAGGCTAACTACAATCTAACTTAAACCGAAGTAGCAACAAGACTTAAGAAAGTCAAGAGTATAGAGGAGATCACTAAGGTTTTCTAGTTCTAATCTCGGTAAACTATGTCTTCTATTGTTCTATCTAGGGACATTACTTAACGAAAGACACCAACAAAAGATGCTTTCCTTAGCAACTAGGTTCTACTTGGCCCACAAGCATAAGGTGGACTACGGATGATTCAATGAGGCTATAATAGTCACCCGCGTGAGCTACCACCAATCCAGAAAGTAGGGTGCATCTACGAGTTACTTGAGCCTAAGCACGACGCTTACACTATGAATAATACTTTAACCTAGGGCCATAAATTAAAATACGCGTTGCTTACTTAAATAAGAAAATTACTAGAGAAATCTCAGATATAGCTTGACTTCCGCTACGGTAGATGCCATATAGGGAGCATCGACAGACTAACAACTTCTCCATCTCTTCCCTCTCTCTACCTCTCTATTTCTAAAGACTAGATCCTAATGAGGACTAATCCTCTGTTGAATGCTGGCGTTGAGAGGTTGATCCTTTCATGGGACACCTCTCAATTGATCATGACTAGGAGGATATTAATTATGGTTTTGGTTGCCTTTGCCTCAGGGGTTCTGGCTGGTTTATATAGGCTGGACCATCAATCCTGATCCCTTGGATCAATGCAACCTTGAGTACCGATTAATATTGGATCTCAATGGCGGTAGGGAAGTGGCATTCGAAGTGGACTACGAATGGGCTTCGACGTGGTGTCTTCTCAAATCTTCTACAGTTCTCTTTCATATTTTTTTTTGCATGTTGAATCACTTGTTATCATCAGTTTGCTTGTTTGGAGTGTATGAAATTGGTCCCGAGAGCTATTTCCTGAAGAAATCCTCCTATATACAAATATTCACCAAAGCTCATGAAATTCATTGGTTGAAACCTCTATACTTATGTTTGGTAATGGAATTAAGTATAAATGTAGGATATGTTGACGGTTTGTCATTGGTGTTAGTGACCACCAGCAACGGTCATCCAATGGCTATATTCAAATGGTCAAACTAGCTATTTGGGTGTTATTTACTCTGGTGCTTCTTCGTCACTAGCACTGCATATATATATGTGGTGGCCTTTCAAGCTCTATAGATTATTGAACATAGAAGAACAATGCATCGAAGCATCCTCGTGTGCTACCAGGGATACCATGGTAAGAAATTCGGTGTAGCCCCAGTCCATGTGGGAAAGTGTGACTTGTGGGTCACTACTAGCAAGAGGACCGACGATAACCTTGGAGCTTGTCTCAACGGAGGACGTAGCTTGTGGCGACAAGTGAACCTCCAGGAAAAAAATCACCGTCAACATCTTCCCATCCTTCGCGGTAGTTTGCTCCCTTCTACACAAGTCATTTACTTTATACATTACTTTTACTTGTGTAGTTGTTGTTGCTCTTGTGAGACCGGTTAGCTTGTGTAGCTTGCCACTCACGTTCTTAGCTTGTGTAGCCTATAACTAGTGTCTTGCTTAGTTTGTGTAGCTAAGCAAGTTACACTCCTTGATTAGGATTGTGTATCCTTGTCATTTAGCATTTAGTGAGCTTAGGTGCTTAGTGCTCTTTTACTTGCTAGTTGGTAGGAGTTTTCCCTGTGCTTAAAATACTAGCACTTAGGTTTGTGTGATTTTACGCTAGAACGGTTTAGGGAAGCTCAATCTAGGCTAGCACTTTTGTTTCTTGCACAGGATCTTTTCTTAGAGTCTAGTTAGAGGGCTGAATCGTTGCTAGGACTGAATAGGTTTTATTCCGCTGCGATTAATTGTTCAAAAGGACTATTCACCCCATCTAGTCCGCCATCTCAACCCTAGAACTATGCTAACTTTCAAACTTACCTTTATTACCGTCAACCATGGAGCTTATAGCTTTCTCTTGGGTCTTGGGAAATTGAAGGATAAAATGCCTAAGTTAGCCCTATGTCTCAAGTTTTGTTGTTCAACTCTTATCCTGGAGTCTTTGTAAGTTTTCAAAATAAAACTAAGAGATTCCTTTGTATGTCCTTCGCAAGTCTCTCAATATGTGGTATTTGTTGATCCTTACTAAGGCATTAGTGATGCATGCCTTCTCTCTCTCACCCTATAACTAAAGGCTTATGTGAAGCTCATGGGTAAGGAGATAGCTCATACGTAAATGCAAGGCATATATTGTAAAGTCAAACAATGGATTCAGAGGAACAAGTCATACAATCAAATCAAGATGTGCATGTGTGAGGTGATAGGTGTATATGGTGGCCAATGCTAATTCTACTCTTGCTCCATGAAAACATTTCTCTCTTTTTCAAATACTGGGAATAGTGCTGTAGGATAACATGAGCTATCTTTCTTTTCTTTCTCTTCTCTTTTTTTTTCAGGCGGGCTTTAGAGTACCCATTATTTTGATAATTCAGACACTTGTCTATTTTTACCTCTCAGGCGGACATCTTTGTACCCATTGTTTTCTCTTGTCTCACACTTTTGCATAGCCACATGCCTCTTCTCTGTAACAACACTTCTCTTTTCTTTTTCTTTTTCTTTTGAGAGATATCAACAGAATCTTTGGAGCATTTATTTGGGGTAACCTAGGGGTATATTTTTTGTGTGTTTCCTCCTAGTGTAGGAGTAAAATATTTTCAGGTGGAATGGGTGGAATGTGGATGCGCCTACTCAGATATGAGTAGTGCATTATGGGCGGTGTGCATGTGATCTTGATTTTAAAAACATGATAAGTTTCTAAGGTATCAACAAAGCTTGACCAAACTCAATGTAAAGCATGTAGCCTATAATGTGTGTGTTTTCCTAATCTACCATGTGTGGCTGTATTAGAGATGTAAACCCCTTTCTTGGACAAGTTAGGTAATTTTATGCCCGATTTTAATATAACAAAAAAATTTATTTGCAGGACGCAGTCTAGCACCTTTCATCCGCCCTCTTCTAGATTGAAAAATAGAAGTAAAAGGCCATCACTTCTCACTACTACAGATCTCCTAAGCAGTTGAAACCTTGGCTAGCCAAACCAAATGATTTAGGTGGGAAGACAAGGCTGTCTTGGCACTACTACACAATCTTTTAGGAGGCATTTTGATTTTTTTTCGGAGACGAGCAGCACTGTAAACCACCTCAGTTAATGACTAGATTAACCGAGGCGATCATTTTTTTATTAACCAAGGCATTTACAAGGCCTTAGTTAATTGATTTACCGAGGCGGTTATCCTTAACATACCCGCCACGATAAATACATATTAACCGAGCGGCAGCCTCGGACCTGTGACCTGCTGCGGAGCAGGGCCTCGCGGGCGCAACGTGCTCGGCTACAACTCTTTCGGATCTGGTGAGGACGTGCTCGGGCGGTGACGGATCCGGCGAGCAGGCGATGGCGGTGGCGGCAGCGGATCTAGCTAGTGGTGGTACGGATGGGCTCACCGGGCTTATCCACTGTCACTAGTACATAAAAGATTTTTGGGAACGTCTCCTTTTTCTATCAGAGGCGGTTAAACTAGCAGACCGCCTTTAACGTTTCCCAAGAGCACTGTAGCTCCATAACCACTGCTAAAAATTGATTTTTAGGGGCGGTTTCGTTAAGAAATCCGCCTAGTGATTTTTAGAGACGGTTTTCTTAAGTCAACCGCATCCGAAAATCAATTTTCAGGGGCGGTTCCGTTAAGAAATCTGCCTCTAAAAATGAGTGATTTTTAGAGACGGTTTTCTGAAGTCAACTGCCTCTGAAAATCGATTTTCAGATGCGGTTGACTAAGTCAACCGCCCTTAAAAATAACTACAGCACAAATAAATTCATATCTTTTTAAATTGAAGTCGGATGAAGACAAATTTTATATCAAAATTGTATAACTCGACGAGATCTAAAACTTTGTAATTGATTAATTTTTTGTTTAAGACCATTTAGGGTTCCAAATATATAAATTAAGTCTCAGATTTTAAATTTTAAAATTTTAAATTTTTCAAACGACCATGGATGGAGAAATGTTCTGTATCAAAGTTGTAGTGCTCGATGAGATCTAAAACTTTGTAGTTGAAAGTTTTCTCATTTAAGATTATTTATATGAGTTACTTTATTAATAATAAGATTCGTAATTATAAGTAGAAATAGACAACATGCTAGAGTTAGGCATAAGTGAATGTGTGGTGTAGTGGTAGGGGAGGTACTGCACGAGGGAGAGGTTGTGAGTTCAAGTCTTGGTCTCGGCACTTAATCAAAATGAACGAAAAATAAATCTAGCGAGTTATGGTTTGTCCTAGGTCTTCTCGGCTATAATAAAAATATTATTTTCTTATTTTTATTACACTCTAAATATATTTTTTTTAAAAGTTAAAATTATTTTTAGGGACGGTTGACTTAAGTCAACCGCCTCTGAAAATCGATTTTCAAAGACGGTTGACTAAAGAAAACCGTCTTTGAAAATCTATTTTTTGAGGCGATTTTAAAACCGACTCTGAAAATTACTTATTTTTAAAATCGCTAGAATAGTGGTAGGTTTTTTTAACCGTGTTTGAAGATCACTTTTTACCGCCCCTAAAGAGCTTTTCTGTACTAGTGTGTTTTTCTTTTCCTTTTGTTTTTTTATTATATTAACCGAGGCGGGCATCAAACCGCCTCAGAAAAAGTCACATTTATCGTGACTTTTTGTCCGAGGCAGTTGTGATAACCGCCTCGATAAATCAAATCTGCCCACCACCGTTAAGTTTTGTGTAGTAGCATGGGCAGCCTCTATTCTTATTTACAAGCATATTACATATTGCAAGATTTCCCCTTTCATGTACCATTTTGTGTAGTAGTGTAAATTGAGTTTCTTGCTTGGGACGACCATGGTCCCATCATGAGAAAGTTTCGCCTCAACGCAAGCTCTATGATGATGGCATGCAACGTTCCAAGATCCTTCCCTGAGTTTGAGGCCCAAACTGCTGCCCACGGTTTTTAACCCAGCTAGAGCCACCGCTAGCACTGCGGGATCACCAAGTGCTTTCATACTCGCATTCACTTGGTTAATTGCTATCTTGACTTGGTCAACACCGTTTACGCCGTCTTGACCTGTGCTTGTTGATGTCGCCCAGTGCTAGTCATTCATGGTCCATCCTACTGCCCTCCATTGCTCCTAGTCCATTGGAACTCGCTTGGTCTTCTCCATTGCCGTCGACCGTCTCAATGCTCAACACTTGCACATCACAAGACATGAGATATGCTGCGCATATCACACCCACACCATAGTTAATCTCAACACTAAGTCAAAGCTCGATCATCTTTTGACAATCACTCGTCATCGATGCAACCTACCGCGCATTCGCAATCTAACAACTGGAGGTAAGCACCGAACATGATGCCACCTGATTGTCCTCTAGGAGAGAGGGAGTGCCAAAAGAACTCTTTACTACCACAAAAGAGATTATGTTCAATCTCCGAGCTTCAACGAGTACAATGCAAGAATTAATATATTTAGCACCGAGTATTTCTATGCATCAAGAACGAAATGTTTGACGCTTGGAGATTAGACGTGGATTTGCCGCCCACTTGCGGACGAGAATCTTTGTATGTAGGTTGATTTGGATGGCCAGACCAAGTCAGTGAGACAGACATCTAAAACAATGCTACCTACTCATTGATAGCATCGCCCAATACGTAATTTTGTCATTGGTTGTTGCCTTTCTGTTGCTAGACGTGAATTCCAACGTAAACATCACTGTCCTGCATGCTCTAAAAGAATACGTGATCTTAATTGTTCCATTTAAACATATTAACTTAGAAACATGCATATAGATGCATGGATGAAGTCCAGTCAACTTGATAATCCGCGTGACAAGATAAACTTCGTATATATAAAACCTGCTTGTGTACTTTTTTCGAATTTACAAAAAATGCTAATTTCAAATATATATAATTCCCCATCCAATATATAATTCCTCACTCATTTGCTTGCATGCATATATACTCTTACCCTCCTTGTACTTCACCATGCACACACAGACGCCCAGGAGCTCAGTACATGCATAACATAAAAATGGCGAGACCTTTGCTCTGGCTCACGCTCTTGAGCGCCGCCCTGGCGTTTTCCACCTGCGCGGCAGGCCTCCGGCTGGAGCTCACCCACGTCGACGCCAAGGAGAACTGCACTACCAAGGAGCGCATGCGCCGAGCCACCGAGCGCACCCACCGCCGGCTGGCGTCCATGGGCGGCGGCGAGGCGACCGCGCCCGTCCACTGGAGCGAGTCACAGTACATCGCCGAGTACCTCATCGGCGACCCGCCGCAGCAGGCTGAGGCCATCATCGACACTGGCAGCAACCTCATCTGGACGCAGTGCTCAACCTGCAGCGCGGACGGCTGCTTCAGCCAGAACCTCACCTTGTATGACCCGTCCCGATCGCGCACGGCCAAGCCCGTGGCGTGCAACGACACCGCGTGCGCGCTCGGCTTTGAGACCCGGTGTGCGCTCGGCAACAAGGGGTGCGCCGTGCTCACCGCCTACGGCGCCGGGGTCATCACCGGGGTGCTCGGCACCGAGGTGTTCACGTTCCAGTCGGAGTCGTCGGAGAACGTGAGCCTCGCCTTTGGGTGCATCACCGCGTCGAGGCTCACGCCGGGGTCCCTGGACGGCGCGTCTGGCATCATCGGGCTGGGCAGGGGTAAGCTGTCGCTGCCGTCGCAGCTCGGTGACAACAAGTTCTCCTACTGCCTCACGCCCTACTTCAGCGACGCCGCGAACACGAGCCGTCTGTTCGTCGGCGCGTCCGCCGGCCTGAGCGCCGGCGCGCCGGCGACGTCCGTGCCATTCCTCAAGAACCCTGACGTGGCCCCATTCAACACGTTCTACTTCCTTCCTCTCGCTGGGATCACAGTGGGGGAAACCAAGCTCGACGTCCCCGTGGCCGCGTTCGATCTCCGGGAGGTCGCGCCGGGGCAGTGGGCGGGCACACTCATCGACTCGGGCACCCCGTTCACGGGCCTCGTCGACGTGGCGTACCAGGCATTGAGAGCTGAGCTCGTTCGGCAGCTGGGCACCAGCATAGTGCCGCCGCCGGCCGAGGTGGAAGGGCTTGACCTGTGCGTGGGCGTGGCGCAGGGGGACGCCAGCAAGCTGGTACCCCCGCTGGTCCTGCACTTCGGAAGCGGCAACAGCAGCAGCGGCAGCGGCAGCGGGGACGTCGTGGTGCCGCCAGAGAACTACTGGGGTCCCGTGGACGACACCACGGCGTGCATGGTGGTGTTCAGCACGGGAGGGCCGAACAGCACGCTGCCGCAGAATGAGACAACCATCATCGGCAACTACATGCAGCAGGACATGCACCTGCTCTACGACCTCGGACAAGGCGTGCTCTCCTTCCAGCCGGCGGACTGCAGCTCCATGTGATAATGCCATGCCACCGGCCGGTCTTACCTAGAGTACACCCTGTTGGTACAAGCGCTCACCATATGTCTTATGCAGGGTGCATATGGTGGTTATATGCCTATTTGTTTTGTAGTATATGATAGCATGATTCTGTATTTCTTATATGCTCAACTGTTACCATACATTCAAAAACAATTTGAGGCGCTCCGTTATTATCTACGTCGGCTAGACACGTCATCTACTGACATCCATTTATTTATCTACCTTAGCATATCACACCAGCACGAAACGTCATCCACTAACATGTATTTATTTGTCTACGTATGCATACCACATAGTATACTGAAAATTATCCGTGTTTTCCATAGCAACACACGAGGTATGCTTTGTCTCTCCTCCACCATGGCCTCCTCCATCAATGCGCCCTTCTTCCTCCTATGAAGACCTATGAGTGAATTGTAGGGGGTCACACTAAATGGATCTAAGATGGCTAGAGGGGTGGTGAATAACATATTAATTAAAATTCCTTCAAGTACAAAACTAGACACAATTTGATAAGTAGAAAATATAGCCCTAATAGCAACTATATAAGCCTAGACTAATGCACCACAACAAAGCCTCCTAATTAGCAAATTAGTAGCAAGGACTAATTAATACTGCAGTTAACATACACAAACTACATGAGGCTAGCTACTCAACTAATTGTGCTACATAAGTAAAGCAACTAAGCGAATTACACTACTTGGCTAAAAGATCTACACCTACAATTACAATAGGACAAGAATAATAATGTAAATGCAAGTGTAGAGAGGGAAACCAACAAGGGCAAGCGACACTAGATATTCCCCAAGGTTCGGTTCCTTACTACCAAGATATGTCCCCATTAAAGCGAGTCCTTTAATTGTTGCTTCACAAGCTTTTTGTTTTTTGACGGAATCAGCAGGGGCGCCCCTACCTGTTTTTTCTATATTAAATGAAAGAATGGAGGTTATGTACAAATTACAAGGCTTTCAAGCCCAAACAAAAGGAATAAAGAAGAAGCTATGCTGTGAAGCTATCTCGCCAGGCTGTAAGAAGTTGTTGCTTAACTGACCCTGCCATAGAACAGGCTTGGTCGAATTCAGCCCTGAAATTTCTGATCCAGCTGTTAATGTCAACTCGGGCATTGTCAAAAATGACAGCATTTCTTGATGTCCATATTACCCAACAGGCAGTTAACAAGACTTCTCTGAAGATTAGGCTGTCAAACTTGGACCCGGCGTCAATGATCATGTCCAGGGGAGGTAAGTTTAAATTCTAGTAAATTGAGATAGTTTTCCAACATTCCTTACTGAAACTGCAATCAAAGAAAAGGTAGAAACTCGCTTCCTCAGTACCAACATCATAGAGAACACAGGAATAGTCATCAAGCTCCATGTTTTTCCTTCTCAACAGATTCCTTGTGTTGAGTCTATCCCTAATGAGGAGCCAAAAAAAGAATTTATGTTTGCCAAGATTACTTGCACCCCATAACCAAGGGAAAAGAGGGGAAGCATCTGAATTACCAATGAGGACTTTGTATGCTGGTCTGCTGCTATATCTCGGGCTTCCCCAGGAATATGACCAGTTGTCATGAATGTTGGTATTCCAAATTCTAGATTGAAGAGTGTGATCTATCTCTTCAAGTTGACCAGCAGCTACCTGAGAGAGAGATACATAGAAGATTCTTTGGGCCTCTCGTTCAAGAAAGTAGCTAATTGTGCATTTTGGTTTCTGGATGAAGGAGAACAACTGACCTGTCCTTAAGAATTCCCCACTCCAGTTGTCTAACCAGAAGCTCACTGAATTTCCTTTATTTGGAGAGCAAGAAGAAAATTTCCTGTAGTTATCAAAGAGCTTGATGATGTCTTTCCACCAAAAGGACCCAATTGGGCTTCTAACATGAGGGGCAGTCCGAGTATTGGAGTAAAATTTTCCCCAAGTTAAGTTTACCCAAGGAAGTTCTGCTTTGTTGTAGAATTTGTCTAAGAACTTCATCAACAGAGCTGTGTTATGTTTGTCAATGTCTATAATACCCAGCCCTCCTTGATCTTTAGGCTTGCAAGCTATATCCTAGGCAACTTGACATGAACCTTTTCTATTGATATCCCCTTTGCTCTAGAGACAATGTTTCCTGTAAATATCTATTTGCTTGATAATTTGAGGAGAAGTTTTAGACTATACATGAGAAGGTTGGGAGGGCACTAATCACTGAGTTTGATAAGAATTTACTTATCCCACTGAGCCTTTTTTCAATTCTAGTTAGGAGAGGTGAGAATTCCTGAATGGTGGGTTTGGTGGTTCCAAGAGGTGAGCCTAGATAGGTAAAAGGCATACCACCAATTTGACATCCAAAAGTGCTTGCAAGGTGAGCTGCTCTCGAGTCATCCATATTAATGGGAGTTAGACTAGATTTGCTAAAATTGACCTATAACCCAATTGAGTCTGCAAAGCTTCTCAAGAGGCACTTGAGGTTGAATAGGGTTCTTGCCTCATCAGGGAGGATAAGGATGGTATGATCTGCATATTGGACAATGGAATAAAATCCACCAAAATTTTCACTTACAGGGTGACTAAGAATGCCATTTTGCTAGGCTCTGTTCACAATACTTGGGAGGAGATCAATTGTAAGAACAAAAGAAGAGGAGATAAGAGATCTCCTTGTCTGGCACCTCTGTTGGAAGCAAATGTCTTGCCCAGAACACCATTCAGAATGACTGAGGATGAGCCAGTGCATAGAATATTTTCAATCCAGTTCAACCATTTGTCAAGAAATCCTTTCTTCCTTAGGACTCCAAGAATAACATGGTGTTCTAGTTTATCAAAGTCTTTCTCAAAGTCTAATTTGAGGATTACAATTTTCTTTTTGGATTTGTGACAGATATGAAGAAACTGAAAAGCCCAAGCAAGGCAATCTTGGATGGTTCTACCTTTGATGAAGCCATATTGATTTGGATGAATCAAGTTCATGATGACACTATGCAATCTGACTGAGAGGACTTTAGTAATACACTTTAACTTGTAGTTCATGAGAGATATTGGACTAAAGTCATTCACAGTTTCTGGATTGTCCTTCTTAGGAATCAAAGCAATGAACTATGAATTAATGCTACTTAGATTAGTGTCGAACCTGCTGAAATTCCTAAGCAGTCTAATTGTTGACGGTGGATATACCCTAAAATTCCACATTTAAACACCGTCAACAGGCATCGGATTCAAGGGAAGATAAACATATCATGAGCATATTTTATCAATAACGAGTTCCACTTGTACTCTTATCTTGTGATTGCAGGGAACACCAAATCAGTGCAAAAGTGAGCAGCTAGGGGCTAACTACATGGTTCGGCCGAACCATGTCATGTTGCCCTGGGCCACTAACTTTCAATATGGTGCATACAACATCAAATGGAAGAGATCAGAGCCAAGGGTGGGCCCACCCATGGGTCGGCCGAACTGCCCATGGGGCCCTCCTGGCTCTGGTGACGTGGTAGGATCCGTGTGACACTCCAACCAAGTCATTTCGTCCATCGGATCAACTTCTGCTTTCATTCAATGGTGGAGATCAAAGGCACACGGATTGAGGCGTGAAACAAAGCAAACGAGACATAACAAAGACCAGGCGAGTCTCTATGACAGGTGAGGACCACGGTGGTGGGCCCAGGCCACCTACACCATCACTGACTGGTGGGGACTCCTTCTAGAAGCTCCTGGCTAGGCCTACCAGTCATAAGGGGGTCGGCCGAACCCCTCCTGGTGCCCATCCAGGTCGGTTGGCCTCCACCGACTCCAAGCATGTTTCCCATGTGCTCAAATCACCGAAGCCGTCCATCTTGAGGCAGTTACAAGGCGGTGGATCCAAGGGTGGAGAGGCAAGGAGCACGCGGATCACTGACGTGGCACCCCCTCATCCTCCACTATAAATAGAGGCTGCCCACTCCTCTTCAAGACACACCACACAACACAAGAAGCAAGCTAGAGTGAAGTTCGACTCTTTAGTAGTAGTATTAGTCTAGTGTGGGAGTTAGAGTCGAGTCGAGCTACGCTCGGAGTCTCCGGAGTCGTCTACTGGAGAGTCTGGTATAGCTCTTGTACCTTTCCTTCTGTAAGACTTTATCTTTATTAATATATTATCTTTACTTTACTTCACCAAGTTCTTACTTAGTCTTTACTATTCATTATAGTATTATTGTGTCTTTTCTTATTCTATAGTTGTTTTATACTTGATAGTGATCTTGTTCCAACTCAACGTGTGTTAGTTCATCGCCTGTCGTAGGGTGTTCTAGTTGTTGGTACGCAGCTAGAATAGTGAGACTTAGTGTAAGCGTGGTGCTTAGACTAGATTTTGCCTTTGATTACCGCTTGTCGCACGGATTGTTTGTGGGTGCTAGCAGGTGGTGACAGCCCTGTCTAGTCTTAGTATCCCTCCACGTGTTTTAGGCAAGTTCTCAAAAGGTAGGCTCCCATAAGAGTGTAGGCGCTTTGGGTAGAGGTTTTGTCCTCTATTGTCTCGCACTACCCCCTGCACAACGGTAGTAAGGTAACTATCTTAGTATAAGTCATCTATTTGATAGGGCAAGTCACAAGAGTAAAGTAAGTGTCATAGGAGTCTTATACTTACTCGTTGTCCTCCCACCTAGCTATACTCTACTAGTTATCTTTTAGTTATCTTAATACTTGTTGTGTGTTGGTGTCATTACCTTCTCCTCTACCTATCGATTTACCCCCCTACCACTAGCTGGTACTAAATTGGTATAGACTTAAGGATCTCCCTTTCTTTTTATTAATTATTCCTAGCAACCGCTTTCCCTTGGGATAAAATAAATAACGATACCTTGAAATACTCCCGGGTGAAGTACTACAGCGGTATATTCTGTGCGCTTGCGAAATTATCCAATAGACATAAGAAATACCCTCAGGCACTTCTGGCGCCGTTATCAGAGATAGCCTAACACCCTGTCTCTGGTGGTTGCGCTAAGAAGTGTCAACACTAATGAAGTCTGTTTTGATGATATTCCAACAATTTTTAAGAACAAGCCATTGAAGTCGTCTGGACCAGGGGCATGTGAGCTAGGCAAATTTTAATTAACTAGATCAATCTCAATCTGAGAGAAATCATCTGCAAGATGGTTCAACTCATGCTGCTCCAGTAGAACATCCAAATCATATTCCATGGACTGAAATTATTTAACCCCTAATCTTGCTTTGAAGGCTGTGTAAAGCAGGTTGGCTTTCTGATCGTTGTCAGTTAATACTAAACCCTCTTGATCCACAAGATTGATAATTTGATTCTGCTTATGACTAATGGAAGCCATGGTGTGAAAGAAGTAGTATTTTCATCTGCTAGATTAATCCATCTAACTATGTTACGTTGTTTCCAATAGATTCTTTTAGACTCCAGAAGGTTTCCTAGGTGATCTTTCACAAGTTGTATAAAAGCAGATTCAAGATCAGAGAGAGGTCTTTGGTCCTCTAAACCATCAAGAAGAGATAAAACCCATTTGCTGTTGTGAATCAATTTACCCAAATTAGATAAATTCTTGCTCCATTTTTCAGGCCTAGTCTGACTTGCTTTAGTCTGATTGTCAAGTTTTTGGCTGCATCTGCAAAAAAAGGGAGCAGTGCCAGTGTAGGTCCACAGTCTTGGTAAAATCAGGATGATCAGTCCAAAAATTCTCGAATCTAAATATATTTGACCTGGGAATGCAGCTGCCAATGATGAAAGAGTAGGGTATGTGATCAGAAATAGGTCTAGAATGAGGTTGAGCATAAGTGGCAGGGTAGGAAAGGTTCCGATTGGGCGAGGTGAAAACCCAATCGAGCTTGATTAAGAGGGAATCAGCCTGCATGTTACTCCAAGTGTAGTTTTTGCCACTAAATGGAATTTCCAATAAGTCCAAATCTGAGATCAATTCATTAAACATCTTCATTTTAGCAAGATCACCTCCTGGCTTATTTCTTTTTTCTATATTTCTGTTGAGGTTGAAATCGCATCCAATGATCTAGTGTTCAAAGGTATCAGTGTCCAAGTTCATTAGCCAGGTAATAAAACCCAGTTTGTCAGGAGAGTGAGAAGGACCATAAATATTCGTAACATGGAAGTTCTTGCTATCTAATTTGCTGGTGAAGTTTAGTGTGACTGCATAGGAGTTAGACTGCACCGAAACACCATAAAAAGGTTTATTATTCCAAAAAGTTAGAAGCCCACCAGAGGCACCCATCGATGGGGAAAAAACAAAACTATCCAGGTGCTTAGGACAGAATTTTCTGATGTAAAAGTGATCAAAAGTCTCTCTTTTTGTTTCTTGAATACACAGGATTTGACAAGCACTTTCATTAATTTTGTCCATTAGAGCGCCCTATTTCTCCTGCGAATTGATGCCTCTTAGATTTCAAAAAGTATCTTAGTATGTCTACTGCTATTCACCAAAACATAATGAGAGCCAAACCGAGTGTTTGAGAATAACATTCTCAAACCCAACCAAGTAGTGATAATAAGACAAGTTGGATAGGGTGATCATATAAATAAGGCACAAAAGCGAGAAAGGAAATGTGGGGGACTGCACCTCAACAAAAAGATCTGAGGAGCTCGAATCGGAATGAAAAAAGGCCAACCTACGAGGAGGTTGAGAACAAGTGAAGATAACAGAACAGGTTAACATAGTCACACAACCCAAAATAAAGTACGATAACAATTTAAAAAGTGTTTGGAACATGAATTTCTAGTGGTGCATGGACACCTGATACAAATCAAGATCTTATTAAACCAATGCGCAGACTGGGGGTAGGACTTGCAGACAAAAATGTGCTAATGTACTTCACAAGAGAACTGTACATTGCACCAAGGTACTAGGTGATCACTTGCCATGAACATTATCCTTCTTCAAAGGGGCAGTCGAGATAGTCTCCAGCTATATCAGCAGGAACCCAGTGGCAATTCCCTTGAGAACTTCACTTGGGAGATAAGGAGCAGCTTGGTTCCTTAATGGAGGGATGACTGCCAGAGACATCACTCATTCATCCACTTCTTCAATAACAATCCTTTTTCCTTCTTTGACACTTTCAGCATTCTTGTGACCATCAAATTTCTTAGCCAGTCTCCTACTATGCCTCAGGAAGCTATCATCAAGTCTTTCCTTGATTTTGACCGCCTTTTTTCTGTGGGGTCTTGAAAATAGCCGGGGCCACCTCCAGAATCTCCAATTCTTCCTCAATCTCATGACTCTGTTCCTCGCCATAGTCTAGGGCAATCTTTACTAGAGCCTTGTTACCAAGCTGGGGATGGAGGATGAAAGCCAAATGAACCAGGAGGGGATAATCATTAAAGTAGGTAGGGATGCTCGTATTGTAATCAATAACAAGCATGGAAATAAACTTAAAGGGGTGGATCGAGGGTGAGGAGTGGATAAAATTGAGTACCTTTACCATGAGGGAGGGGATAACAGGGATAACAGGATCAGAGGGCACTGAAGGGCCAAAGACCACTGACCTAAGGAGACCTTTAGGAGTAGCAGTAGTGATAAAGGTAGGAACATTAGTAGGTTCCAAACCTTGTGTAACACCCCAGAATCCAAAACAACTCAAATCCACTCTGCACGCTGAGCGAACCACATCTACCACCATACCCTCGCTTTGCGTAAAAGAGTTAACTCGGAGATGGTAGGATGGACTCTAGAAGCCTTATATGTTGGTCTAAACCACCTTTACCAACCAAGGTGGGACTAAGCCCCCCACAATATCTCATTACTTGCATATGGGTCACAACAGGCCAAATTCTAAACTAGGCCGAATGTCACATACACCCTCCCTCAAAGGGCCCGATGTCCTCGTCAGCACAACACACCCACAACCGGGCAAAAAATAACCAGGAACATTCCCTTCTTAGCACACGCGACCGTGTGCCAGTGCCGGCACAGATACCATTTTATAACGTCCCGCCTCTTCTAGGACAGGCCCGCTTACATCAGGAAACAGACTGCCCTCATAGACGAACACCCTGCACACTTTGTCCTCACTCATGCGCATCCGGGAAGGACTTCCCGGTCGGTCACCCATCGACCTAGGCCAAGCTCGCTTAACCTCAGAGTTTTTTGGAGATGGGCTTCCGAAAAAGAAGTTACAACTTGTTTGTATGAGTATCCTATTAATTCTATTAAACCCTAAGCTAGGATGTTACATCCTCACCCCCTTAGGAGACCGACGTCCTCGTCGGTCAACCCCAGGCCAAGAACATCCCCTCTTGGCCACATCCGTGTGTCCAGTGCAAGTGCATGTGCCATGTTGTGTGACCACTCCGGGCCCACTGTTGACAGTTACTAACGCTATCAAAAGAAGGTAGCCAAATCTATCCTCGAGCAGTGGTAACAATACTTCTCAACGCAATCACGGGGGTTGTCAATCCCTATGCTCAAAGTATGTGGTTGTTGACACTTCTAACGTAGCTACTAGGAATAAAGGTATTTCTAGCAACGGCGCCAAAAATGCTATGGGTAGCTCTAAAGGATAGGTGATGGGATTCTGCAAGCGCACAGAACTATCGTGTAGCACTTTACCTGGGAGTACCAGGTGTCGAATTTATATTTTCCTAAAGGATGGCGGGGTCTGTGATTCCAAGGATATGATATTCAAGGATCTAGATATGGATAAATAGGATAATAACCTTAGTAAAGATAAATCAATGAAGTATAACTAAGGTGGAAACACGCACTAGGTAGCTCTGGAGTTTTGGGGGAGAACTCTATCTCAATAAAAGATCAAATGATTGTTATACCAAAGAGACTGCTATACTTGGGACACACAAAGTCCTAAACTCGCCGGGGTTCGACTGATTAGGCACCGTACGTCCCGAATTCCTACGCTTATACCGAATACTAGGCCGAACGTGGTGGAATACAGAGGATCCTAGGGCTGTCACCACATAGCACCTACCAGTACTATCTGTGGGCCTAGCGGCACTCAAGGGTAAGCTATAGCCTAAGCACCACACTTAATCTATAAAACTTACTACTCTAACTCTGGCCAAGGAATTAGAGCACTCTAACCAAGCAATGAGCAAGTATAGAGCTACTTAATGTAAAACAATAGTAAATGAAGAAGGGGATCTTTATTATCGATAAGAGTGAAGAACACCGCAGAGGAGGTCACAGACAAGCCCGCCTGCACCGCAGACTTCCTCCTCCCGACTTCTCTCCAACACTCTACTCTTCTCTAGCTAGCACTATTCCTAGGAGCAGAGCTTCGCTAGAGAGAGAGGAGCTAATGGACTGAATCTCAAGTGTATTCTCTAGTGTTTCTTGTGTGCTCCTAAGTGTTGCTTCGTGTTTCTCCCTACAAGTGAGGATCCTAGCCCTATTTACAGTGTAGGAGTGCACCAGGGGTACTGGTAGGCGTGCTGCAAGGCGGTGGCGTGAAGTGGCAGGGCGGGCGCCCCCTAGGGGGGCGGGCGCCCGGTTGGATGCACCGCCTTGCATCCAACGGCCCTCCTTCCTCCCCTATGGCGGTTGCATGGTCGGTTTGTGCCTCGGAAATGCAGTTTGCAACCCCTGGTAGGATGACATGTGGGCCTTTCAATCCATGACACTTCACTTGATCACCGTTGGATGAAAACCGACTTCAATTGATGGTGTAGATGGCTCTTGGACACCTTTCCACGGATTGTGGACGTGGCACTCAACTTTGACAGGACGGGCGCCCTGTTCATAGGGCCACTGGATCCTCGTGCCTTATATCTGAGCCGTTGATGATGTTTCAACGTGCCATAGACCATTTGGGAGGATGGCACATGGATCAGTGAGGTGGCAAGTGCCATTTGGCACTTTGGACTGGGCGGGCGCCCCTCTCTGGCTCCCATGTGGGAGCTGAGGAGGTGGGTTCTTTGCTTTTCATGTGGTTTTACCTTGATTATGGGTGAAATGTTGATGGTAAAATAGGGTGTTAGCAACCGTCAACACCCACACCAGCCATGCGCACCATGCCTGCGCAACTGCGACACACGCGCCCATGAAACCACGAGGGTCGGCTCTGATACCATTTGTAACACCCCAGCATCCAAAACGACTCAGATCCACTCTGCACGCTGAGCGAACCACACCTGCCACCATCCCACTTACGCTTTCGTCCTCGCTTCGCGTAAAAGAGTTAACTAGGGGATGGTAGGATGGACTCTAGAAGACTTATATGTTGGTCTAAAGCACCTTTACCAACCAAGGTGGGACTAAACCCCTCACAATATCTCACTACTTGCACATGGCCCACAACGGACCAAATTCTAAACTGGGCCAGATGTCACACCTTGATTCATTTTCACTTCTTGAATCGGATAACCATCATCAGGAGTGTCAAACTATTCCCATCGATCATGTCCAGAAGCATCCCCTTCAGCACCACCACCATCGACATTCATGGCAGAACCAACATTAGATCCTGCTGGGGTACCCAAACCAGAGAAACGTGGCATCTGACCAGCCCAATGATGTGGAGTAGGAGGGTACGGGTGCAAAGGGCCTTCCACCACATAAGCTTCTTCAACGGGCATTTCAGGAATGCTATTCCTTTTGAGCACAAAGCGGGGGACGGTCCAGGATCTACCTTTCTGAGGAATACCCGCATTGAGCTTTACCGAATCAGGGATTTTACAATCATCATTGAGATAAACTTTTGCTACCACACGAGCAAGATTATTGGTGTCATGCTGGTAAACGTAAACACCAAAACCAGACACTACTTTAGTAATAGCCACAACATTTTTTAGATCCTCAGGGAAGCCCACAAGCATGATCCAAACTTCACAATCTAAATCAAAGCATCTGGCATTGTCAGCTTCATCATGTTTAACCACTAACAAGGAATACTTTCCAAACTGAAAGACAGGACCCAAGAAGCGTTCCCTTTCAAGGGGGCATTTGAACCGAATGAAAGCATCACCTAGGGGGCAAGGCTGAACTTCCAGGAGCCTGACTTGGTGGATTTCCTAGAAAAAGAAGCGAAGAGTTGCCTCGAGGCTGATGAAGTTGTCCTTGTGAACAGACGAGCAGAGCTCATCGATCGTGAAGTCTTCATTGTGCTGAGAGAAGCACCCTGCCTGGCAGAGAGGAGGACGCAAAAGCGGTTCTTGGAGGGCGAACCCCTTCAGAACATAGGGGCGAGGATCACAGGGCCAGTTCGCCATTGGTGGTGGAGAGGGGTTTTCTAACAAAGCCCTCGAGCTTGACCCTCAATGTGGGTGCTCGCGAGAAGCCAACTCCAAGCCGTCTAGGTGGTGGCAACTACCAAGAGTAACAAGAAAACCATAGTCACCACGCATCTCTTATGCCACAAGATGCAATCCAACTAAATACTGCACTAGACCACTCCTTAATCTCACTCAAATGCGATCCATAGTGAGTGGAGTGTGTTCTTGGGTGTTATGAGTATGCAAGTATAATCCAAGGGTGCCAAGAGACGAAAAATGATTAGTCTGTTGATATCTACTAACATCGCCAAATATAACTATATAATTTTTAATACTAGAGACGAGATTAGAGATGCATGGTAATTAATTAACCAGTCATTAGCAACAAGCCACTTTATCTAATATTTTACCAATATTCTTAGGCAAGAACTAGGTTGTCATCCCTAATTATATATGCTAAAAATAAATAAGGGTTTCATATATTATTTAATGTGACTAGGCAGAAATATATAAATATAAACTAAGAACAATTCTGCAAGCGGACAGATAATTATACCATTGTAGCATTTTATCTAGAGTACTACCAGGTTGTCGATTTATATTTATACCACTGGGAAGGACAAGATAAACTATAATCTATTATATTGATAACAACTATATACAATGAATAAGTGGTGTTACTGATGTCATTTACTCTACTCATAACAGGTAGAGGTCACAAGATAATAAAGATAAGTACCGGTCATAAATATGATCAAGCATCATTAATAATGGATTAACATCAGAGCACTTTCTAGTCGTAGTAATAGCTAGCCAATGGATAAACTAAGGAATTAATATCTAAGGTAATTCTATAACTACGTTAATGAATAACTCTAACTAGTGCAATTACATCTAGCAATCATTGTTAGATTAGTCTTACATCATGATCACATGTAAAGGGCATCATCTTGGAAGGATGTGAAACAGAGTCATCATCCAACTTCGTGACCGTGCCTGCTTGCCTATATACGGGGGGTGGACTACAGAGAAATCAACGTAGCTGTCACCTACGTGAACTACCACACAACCCGGCACATCAGGGTGCACTCGCAGATAAACAGAATATCTAGACATCACGTCTACACATTGTTCATCATCTACCCAACGATCGTTTGGATAAACGCTATACGAGCAATTACATGAATTCAATAAAATCAAACCAACTATACTAGACATATAATCAAAGTAGACAATGACTAATGCAATTAAGAACATATGAACTATTCAGAACAATGTTTCCCTAATCATAATGAAGAATACAATAATAGAGAAAAAACTAGAACTATACCGAACTCTGCGCTCTAGACAGACGCCGGGGGCTCAGATCCCGCCGAAGAACTCGATCTCCTCTACTTCTAATCTAACTAGACTAAAACTATGAACTAGAAGGCTCTTGATGAACTAGAGCGCTCTTGATGGCTTGAAGACTTGATGCCTTGGATGAATGATTGATTGATTGCCTCTAGGGAGGGGGGTCTGCCCCTTTATTTATAGTCCGGTGGGATGAACGTGCGCCGTAGGATCAAACCGACTTAACCAAGGGCTGAGATGACTCCTCAAAGGCGGTGGAAGAAGACTCCAGAAGACGGAGGGCAAACCCTAGGGGGGCACTGCCCGGCCCCCCTAGGCACCAGCCGGCCCCACCTGTAAGGTGGTGGGGCCCCGGTTGCTTCGGGTGTGTTCCAGATGCTTCTAGTGTCCTGATGACAATGTTGCCTTCGCGGTTATGTTTTACGATTTTATGCACTTTAATCCCTCTTTTATGCTTTTCTGGAATAACCCCTGGAAAATATAGAACATGTAAAACTCCTAGAAATTGTCAGTTAAAACCCTAAACTAGTGTATATCCGTGTATCCTTTTGTGTCTAAAGTTCTAATAAAAGTTGACGTTATCCACTGTGAACAACTCCCCCAAGCTTACCTTTTGCCAGTCCCTTGGCAAACAAACTAAGCCTACTTACTAATGTATTTGGATCAGGAGTTGCTACAATGTTTTCATACTTTCCAAGTACACATGCTTTCATATAGAGATTCCCCTCCGGATTAGACAATAACTGCTCTAACCTTCAGACTTACCCATTTTACCTTTAACTATGGAGCTTTACAGCTCTCGCATGAGTCTTGAGCAATCGAAAGATAGAACAATCAAATCAAGCACTATGTCTCAAATTCTTCACAGTACCAATATTCTGGAGTTTTTATAAGTTTCTAAAATAAAACTCAGAGCTTAATTGGTATTTATGGATCTCACTTAAGGCATTACTGATGTTATGCCTCCCTATAGCTAAGAATATATAGTGGAGCTCATAGGAGTAGTCATAACAAGGATAAACATACTTGTAATTCATATGTTATAAAGTCAAACAATGGATCCACAGAGAATCGAGGCATACAATCAAACCAAAATGTGCATGCATATGGAATATGGTGGATAGGTGTGTATGTGGTATTTAGTAGCTAATTCTAATTCTACTTATGCTCTTTTGAAACGATTCGCTCTCCTTTGGAACTTAGAACTTTGCGGGAAAACATGGGCTATCTTTATTCTTTCTTCTCTTTCTCTTTTTTTTAATCAAGGAGGCGGGCATCTAGTACCTATTGTTTTAATTGCTGGGACACTTGTCCATCTTTTACTCCCTTTTCTTTTTCATACTTTTGCATAGCCACATGCATCCAATAAATGATTTGGAGAGATAACACTGGTAAAAATTTAGAGCATCTATAACAGGGCTGTCCTATAGGGTATATTTTTGGTGTTTACTCCCAATGTAGGAGAAAACATTTTTATGATGAACATAGATGGAAGTGGAAATGGTTGCGATTACTTCCAGAGTAGGAATAATGCATATGTAGCTGGTGAGTGTAAGTGATCTTGGTTTTAAAAGCATGACAAGACTCTCATATGGTATACAACAAAGGTTGACTGAACTCAATGCAAAGCAAGCAGCATAAATGTGCAAAAGGTTTCCTATCTAAATATATCATATATGGCTTTGGTAGGAATTCACATTTTGTCATACAAGAGCTCATCATGTAGATAAATAGTAGCTCAACCTTCATGAACCATATCAATCAATCACCTAGATTTAGCTCAAGCATATGCCTCCACAAGTTTCAGGTTTAGAGTAAGTTTTCAAATTAAAACAGCAATATTCAAAACTCAGGAGAATTTAAGGTTGACAACTAGGTACTTGAAAGGAATGGCAACAGAGCAACTATTCATCATCTCCAAGACAAAATTTTAGCGTTCATCATTTTTAATTGATTCTAGCCTAGACTAACTCCAAACATATTCTAATATTTAGCTAAGTGTTTATTTGGTTTTTATAAATATTTTTAGTTATTTTTGATTGGACTCAAAAAGAATCTATGACTTGTGGACCTTCATGTGCCCATAAATTTTTGGTATTTTTAGATTTTCCTATGATACTATGGAGAACCTTCATGTGCTCACATATTTTTGGTATTTTATGACTATATAAAATAGACTCAATAATCGCATAGGTATAATTACCTGATAACTAGGGGATGCTCCTCCACCAAGCTAGACGTTTGCAATGTTTGGTGTTGAGTGATCTTCAGAGTGAGCCAACCAGTAGTAGTCCTAGTGGGTACTACTGATAGACTCTCTCCTTAGTCATAATATTGTTCCTGCATAATTATACTCCAACAAGAGAACCAAAACTCGAGGCTTGAATTTAATAAGGGGTTAGCGGTCAGCCAATGAGCAATTGATTATTCTTTATGAGTTGATTTTCACAGATCTTGGCAGGATTTCATGTTTCTCTATCTTTTTAAATTTTTTGATTTTATAAAACACGAAATAAATCACCACAGCAAATTCTCCTACGGGTTTACCATAAGTTCATTCATATGGGGCTTTAGTATTTATGATGCAATAAATAAAGTAGTAAATATTTTTGTTGTTTTATATTTAAGATGCAAAAATGATTATACTGATAAATGCGTTAAAATAAAATTTCTAATGAATGCTAACTTAATTAGATAACTACCATTCTAACCTTATGGCTAGAGTACGGAATTTAAAGTCTACCGACAGGACTTAGATAGAGGAGGGTACTTACTCAGTAGGTTCATCTTCTGAGGTTACCTCAGTCAATTCCCCATTTTGCGGTGGTGTAGTAGGTGCTTCTTCTCTCTCCATCCATCTTATTTCTGTCTCTTCTGCTTCTTTCTTTTCTAGCTCCAGCTCTTCCTTGTCACACTCCCTTAGGTATGCTTCTCTTAATTCTTCATCTTTTTTTATGCATTCTTCTACTTGTGCGTGGATCTCTTCTTTCTCTGCCTTAGCAATCTAGTCCATCATTTCAGCTTCCGCTTTCCACTCACTCCAGCGTGGTGCGTGTACGGCTTCTTCTTGCTCCTTGTAGCAGTCTTCATACTTCACAATCTTGCCAGGGAATTCTTCCCAATCACAGTGAGGCTGGGCAGCCTGACGGCGGGCTTGGCGTCTTCTCCTGTTGCGTTGCTTCCTGTTCTGCTCATGGTTAACAAGTGTTCTAAATTGACAGCGTACCTTTCCTGTGGGTAGGTTGAAGTGGATCTGTCCAGACCCGATGTAGATAATAGCATTGGCAGTGTAGAGGAACGGTCTTCCCAAAAGAATAGGTGATTCATCTTCTCCCTGCATGTCAAGGACTAGAAAATCTGCGGGTATATATTTATCTTGAATTCTTACCAGTGATTGTCTGTCATCTGCAACTGAATATATGTTGGGCATAGAGGTAAATCATTAAATAAATCATCGTATACCTTTTTGGACATTACGTTGACGCCTTCCAGTGTCGCAGATGGTGTCAGTAAAAGTGGTGTCTCTGATTGTACATTCAATGATTGGTATACCTGGGTCACCTCTCTTTGTCGGGAACGGTTGAGGAAGCACATGATCATTTTCTGTGTTGAGAGCAGTGATTAGTTGAGCAGTTTCTTCATGTGCATGCTGGGGCTTGTTCTTCCTCCATCTTCTATTGTTCTTCTTCTTGGGCATTACTGGTTGTTGTTGCTTTTCTTGTTGATGGAATTGCTTCGGGACTGCAGGAGTCTTTAAGATGCGGTTCTTGAACGAAAATCTCTCTTTCTTGTCCTTGATGGAGAGGACAATCTTGGCATGCTCCGCATAGATGATGGCTTTGGTTGTGCATAAGAATGGTCGTCCCAAGATAATGGGTGCCTTCTCATCTCCTCCGGTCTCTATGATCACGAAGTCAACTGGGACATATGATTGCCGCACTCTGATAATAGCTTCTTCTAGTACTCCCTCGGGGTAGCAAATGGACTGATCTGCAAGCTGCAAACGCATATATGTGTACAACAAAGAATGACCTAATATTTTCCCATAAATTATGTTGGGCATTATGTTGACAGTTGCACCGAAATCGCAGATAGCTTCTGGAAAGCTATGGCATCCTATGGAGATAGGAATGACAGGTCTTCCAGGGTCTCCCATCTTTTCAGGTAGTGAGTGATCAATCCACTGTATATCTTGGTTGTTACCTCGGTAGTTACCTTGTCGAGGTTGCTGATTCCATCCTTGGTTTGGCTGGTTCCATCCTTGACCTTGCTGAGGACGATAATAGGTGTTATTGTTGATGAAGTTCACATCCTCTTGCAGCGTAGGGCAGTTAACAGCTGAATGCCCGTAATCTCCACATTCTTCACAGGTCATGCGAGAATCATCAATATGCATGACTTCCTTCTTCTCTATATCGAGCTTCTTCATGATGAGGTCTAGTTTGGCAGTGACCATGTCAGTTTCCTTGAGATGATGGATGCCTCCTCCTCTCTTGCGAGGTTGAGCACGTTCTTCATTATAGCTTGAATTTGAGGCCATCTTCTCAACAAGTGCTTGAGCTTCTGGAAGCTTAAGTGACAGGAAAGCTCCTCTAGCTACAGTATCAATGGACTCACGAGTGCTAGAGATAAGCCCGTGGTAGAAGGTCTGCATCAATAGCCAATCCTCTATCCCATGATGAGGACAGTATTCAATATAATCTTCAAATCTTTCCCATGCTTTAGTAAATGATTCATCATGTTGCTGTTGAAAGCTTGAAATTTTCCCACGTAGAGCATTCGTCTTGCCTGTAGGAAAGAACTTTGCCAGGAAAACAGTTGAGCACCGGTCCCATGTAGTGTCCTTCTCTTTGTTGGTGTAGAACCACTGCTTAGCTTTCCTCAAAAGTGAAAATGGGAAAAGACGAAGTAAAATAGCATCTCTTGGTACTCCTCTAATCGTGAAGGTGCTACAGATCTCTAGAAAGTGTTGTAAGTGTGCACTTGCATCTTCATGAGCTTTTCCACAAAATTGGCTAGCTTGAACCATGGTGATAAGAGTAGATTTGAGCTCGAATCCATTCTCCCCAGTATTGACTGATGGTCCAGTCCGGATGTTTTCTGTTGTTGGGGTAGAGAACTCGCGCGGTGTCTTCTCAGCTATGTCTTCAAACGCAGAAGCTAAATATTCTCCTAAGTGTTCTTCTTCCAATGTTGGAGCTGGCTCCTCTGATGAACTAGTTTAAGCAGCGATGGGTGTTCTTGATAGTGACTCAAAATTTTCCCTTGCGTCTACAAACTTCTTCCTTCTAAGGAGTTTCTCTGGATTGTCAGTGAAGTTATTTGGAAGAGAAAAAGCATTCATTCATTACCCTGCATAAGATAAGCAAATGATAAAAAAACAAGGGTGTGCCTGTTTGAGTTAGAGACTAATCGGTAATACAATCTTATCCATCATGTATATGTGTTATCAACATTTCCTAAGTTTAATGTGCCTTCCCCAGCAACGGCGACAAAAATGTTTGTTGACATCTACTAACGTCGCCAAATATAACTATATAACTTTTAATACTAGAGACGAGATTAGAGATGCATGGTAATTAATTAACCAGTCATTAGCAACTAGCCACTTTATCTATTACCAATATTCTTAGGCAAGAACTAGGTTGTCATCCCTAATTATATATGCTAAGAATAAATAAGGGTTTCATATACTATTTAATGTGACTAGGCAGAAATATATAAATATAAACTAAGAACTATTCTGCAAGCGGACAGATAATTATATCATTGTAGCATTTTACCTAGAGTACTACCAAGTTGTCGATTTATATTTATACCACTGGAAAGGACTAGATAAACTATAATCTATTATATTGATAACAACTATATACAATGAATAAGTGGTGTTACCGATGCCATTTACTCTACTCATAACAGGTAGAGGTAACAAGATAATAAAGATAAGTACAGGTGTATAAATACGATCAAGTACCATTAATAATGGATAAACATCAGAGCACTTTCTAGTCATAGTAATAGCTATCCAATGGATAAACTAAGGAATTAATATCTAAGGTAATTCTATAACTACGTCAATGAATAACTCTAACTAGTGCAATTATATCTAGCAATCATTGTTAGATTAGTCTTACATCATGATCACATGTAAAGGGCATCTGTTGGTATTTATTAACGCACACAGATTAATCCGCAAGCGCATGGATACCACTGTAGCTTTCACCTAAGAGTATTCCAAGGTATCGATTTTTCACGGGGAACGCGAAGTGAACTAGAAACAAATCAAGAACGTCTAAGGATAGGTGAGATATATATTTTTGGTGGGTAGAGAGGGGTTATCTAAAGTCAACTAGATGAAAAAGGATCAGACCTACTATACTAAGCCTACTTTGGAGCAACAGTACCTTTCCAACTCTTGAAAAAATGAGAAAGAAGTAGCTGGGTAAGGCTGCCAAAAAGCTCTACGAAACACCAACTCCGACATGGTGGAATACGAAGACTGACAGAGCTGTCACCTCTGGGGCTACCACAACTAACCGTAAGAATTGGGTGCAAACTCAGGTAAACACTAGCCTAAACACCACGTCTACACCAATGAATACGGCTCTAATCATGTACATTAACTAGAGCACTCAATACGAGCGGAGATCCCATAAGCAAAGTAAAGAAAGAATTTAATTTCATTAAATAAAAAACTTAGAATTACTGACTGAAGAACCTGAAGATGAATCGATGAAGAATTGTCTCCGTAGAGGTACAAAATTGAGGAAGATCTGATAGGCCGGCTCCTCCTCAGATCTCTCTCCTCTCCTCTCTCCCTATTTTCTAATTACAACTAGATGAACTAGAACTAGAACTAGAAGTAGAGGAACTAGAACTAGATCAACTAGAGGGACCCTACTAGCCCTAATTTATGTAGAGAATATGAAGCTTCGGGGTGTAGAATGCCTCTAGAAGGGGCCTTGGGGCATCCTTATATAGGACGAGGTGGAGTAGAGGGCAAGGAACCGCCACGTCATCGATCCGCGTCTCATGTTATGTGCACTGTCGGATCAAACCGACCTTAGATGGGCGTCGGGATACTTTGCTTAGGTGCCAAGGAAGCGTGAGAGGAAGTTTCCAGAAGCTGGAGGCGAGACAGCACAGTGAAGGGCCACCCGGCATGGGCCTTCGGCCGGCCGGCGCTGCCCCGGGCCCAAACGGGCTCCGCTTCGCCGACATGTCTTCTTCGGTCTCCCGCTGTCCAATGGTGTATGTTAGGTCGTAGATTTTGATTCCGAACTCCGAATATAGTAAATGATAGGTCCATTTCGATCGTCTCGATGAGCCCGTCGCAATGGTGTAGTCCAATTCCTTATTTGGAATACTTTTATTTTATGCAAAATTAAATATACCTGCAAAACATCGGGAGAAAGCAAAACTCGTGGAACTTGTTAGTCTTAAACCCTACAACTATTGTTTATAATTTATTTTAGGTCTTTTCATGCAATAGTTGATGGTTATATTTAGTTTTTAATGACCATCAACAGTATCATCTAGGAAGGATGTGAAACAGATTCATCATCCAACCTCATGACCGTGCCTGCTTGCCTACATACGGGGGGTGGACTACAGAGGAATCAACGTAGCTGTCACCTACGCGAACTACCACATGACCCATCATATCAGGATGCACTCACAGATAAATAGAATATCTAGACACCACATCTACACATTGTTCATCATTTACCCAACGATCGTTTGGATAAACTCTGTACGAGCAATTACATGAATTCAATAAGATCAAACCAACTATACTAGACATATAATCAAAGTAGACAATGACTAATGCAATTAAGAACATGTGAACTATTAAGAGCAATGTTTCCCTAATCAAAATGAAGAACACAATAATAGAGAAAGAACTAGAACTATACCGAACTCCGCGCTCCAGACAGACGCCGGGGGCTCAGATCCCCCTGAAGAACTAGATCTCCTCTACTTCTAGTCTAACTAGACTAAAACTATGAACTAGAAGGCTCTTTATGAACTAGAAGGCTCTTGATGGCTTGAAGACTTGATGCCTTCGATGAATGATTGATTGATTGCCTCCAGGGAGGAGGGTCGGCCCCTTTATTTATAGTCCGGTGGGATGAACGTGCGCCGTAGGATCAAACCGACTTAACGAAGGGCCGAGATGACTCCTCAAAGGCGGTGGAAGAAGACTCCAGAAGACAGAGGGCAAACCCTAGGGGAGGCACCGCCAGGCCCCCCAGGCGTCGACCGGCCCCACCTGTAAGGTGATAGGGCCCCGGTTGCTTTGGGTGTGTTCCAGAGGCTTCTAGTGTCCTGATGATGATGTTGCCTTCGCGGTTATGTTTCGTGATTTTTATGCACTTTAATCCATCTTTTATGCTTTTCTGGAATAACCCCTGGAAAATACAGAACATGCAAAACTCGTGGAAATTGTCAGTTAAAACCCTAGACTAGTGTGTATTCGTGTATCCTTTTGTGTCTAAAGTTCTAATAAAAGTTGACGTTATCCACCGTCAACATAGTCACCCTTTAAGCCACTAAAAGATACTAGACCTTATGCTCTTGGTGGGCATTCTACGGGATCACTGCAAAGCTCCAATGGTTGTTGGTATATTTGAGACGCACACATATAAATCCGCAAGTGCACAGATACCATTGTAGCTTTCACCCATAGTATTCTAAGTATCGTATCCATAGGGAAACGTGTAACACTAACTACAATCTAACTTAACTAGAAGTAGAAACAAGACTTAAGAATGTTGAGAGTGTAGAGCAGATCGCTAAGGTTTTCTAATTCTAACTCGGTAAGCTATGCCTTCTATTGTTCTATTTGGGGATATTACTTAAGGAAAGACACAAATAGAGGATGCTTTCCTTAGCAACCAAGTCTGCACATGCATCAGATTGTCTATGGAAGGGCGTCAAATGAGACTCTGCAACTCATAGCGTTTGATGCTTTTAAAATGATTCCAATGAGGTACATGGGTGTCAGACCTTGTCCGAGGATGGGCGTCAGATTATCTGATGCTTAGGCCCACTTGTCAGTGAGGTGGGTGAAGGAAATGGACAACAATAGCAATGGTCGACTACAATGAGTAGTCATGGGAGTGGGGGCATCGTATTGTCCAACGATCACCATCAGACAGTCTAACGGTCATCAGATTTGCGGTGAGTTCCCAACAACTATTTTGAGTTGGGGAGGCTATAAATAAGCCCTCAACCAGCCCAAGGAGAGGTGTGAGAGCTAAGGAAAGATACTAGAGTGTTGCTACACCACTTTGATGCTCTCCACATGCATGGTGCTTAGTGAAACACTTGGGATTAGTGTAGGTGTTTTGCGAAGTGCTTAGGCAAGTTAGATCATGATTATACACTTACACCAGGCTTAGCTTTAGTGTTTAATGTGGTTATCATGACACTTCTCAAGAAGGTGTTTGCGCACACCGTGTTTGTACTTGGCAGCGCTTATAATATTGTAAGACTCCAACCGTGTTTGTGGTGTGGCTTCTATCATGTACTAGAACTAGGCCCGCGACATCTCGATCAGAAGCTTTATAATGAAGACGACAGGGAGCGGTCCAGGAGAGGCTTGATGGAAGGCACATCAGAGCCCCACAAGCATGTGGGGAAGGTCTGAGGTTATCCATAGAGTTACCCGACCAAGAGCTGGACCATTCCGAGGGCTCCAACAGGGACTAGGGGGAAGCTTGAGCACTTCTCGATATAGTAATAGAAATATCAGAGTCATCTAGGGAGTTTGCATCTCTATAGCTCTTTACACTTCCACATTTACATTATGTACCTTGTTGTGTGCTTCAATTTATATTTGTAGCTTAATTGATATGCTAGTTAATAGGTTTGAAACCTATATTGCATAACTCCTTGCAACACACCTAGTAAAGCTTAGTTGCACATTTACATAATTTATTTTTTCCATAGGTTTTGCTTAGGTTGAAATTATATACCTTAGTTGGAAGTAGATTACAAGTTGCCTAATTCACCCCCTATCTATTAGGTATCACGGTCCCTTACACATTTGAAATTTTCGGTGCTAACTTCGCAGGAGCACTTGCTGGCCAGGGGCACCGGAGAAAATCCAGTGACTTGTTGTACATCACACTAAGTCAAGGAAGTCAGAGGCTGAGGGGCTGAACGCTTGCCCCGTTGCTCCCTAGGACTAGGAATTGTGTAAATCTAGTGACATACCAAATGCTTATAACAACTCTCTCTTGAGCAAGTTTTTTTAAATGTGCCAATTGCCCTCTCAATTTTAGATGCAGTTTCACCCCCTATCTATTAGGTGTCATCGTCCCTTACACATTTGAAATTTTCGGTGCTAACTTCGCAGGAGCACTTGCTGGCCAAGGGCACCAGAGAAAATCCATTGACTCGTTGCACATCACACTAAGTCAAGGAAGTCAGAGGCTGAGGGGCTGAATGTTTGCCCCGTTGCTCCCTAGGACTAGGAATTGTGTAAATCTTGTGACCTACCAAATGCTTATAACAACTCTCTCTTGAGCAAGTTTTTTTAATGTGCCAATTGCCCTCTCAATTTTAGATGCAGTTTCACCCCTATCTATTAGGTGTCACGGTCCCTTACACATTTGAAATTTTCGGTGCTAACTTCGTAGGAGCACTTGCTGGCCAAGGGCACTGGAGAAAATCCAGTGACTCGCTGCACATCACACTAAGTCAAGGAAGTCAGAGGCTGTGGGGTTGAACGCTTGCCCCATTGCTCCCTAGGACTAGGAATTTTGTAAATCTGGTGACCTACCAAATGCTTATAACAACTTTCTTGAGCAAGTTTTTTTATATGTGCCAATTGCCCTCTCAATTTTAGATGCAGTTCTAGAGGCGACAGAGAAAAATACAGACAGAGGGAGAGAGAGAGAGAGAGAGAGAGAGAGAGAGAGAGAGAGAGAGAGAGAGAGAATAGTCGGGGGGGCTTATTATAGCTAGGGCTTCGAATGGACCAGGATGACTGGGCCTTAGACGTGCTTCTTAAGGGATGCACCTCTAAGGTGGACATCATAGAAGACTTGCCTCTGCTAATGGTTGTTTAGAGGTGATAGATTACTTTGTCTCCTTAAATAATTGTAACACCCCAGAGTGCAAACGACTCAGAACCACTTTACACGTTGAACGAACCACATCGACTACCATCTCACTTATACTTTCGTCCTCACTTCGTGTAAAAGGATTAACTCGGGAATGGTGGGATGGACTTTAAAAGTCTTATATGTTAGTCTAACCCACTTTTAACAACTAAGGTGGGACTAAACCCCCATAATATTATACCCCCTCAAAGGGCTCGACGTCCTCGTTGGCCCAACACACCCACAACTGGTGGGACTAAACCCCCACAATATACCACCCTCAAAGGACTCGACGTCCTCATCGGCCCAACATACCCACAATTGGGCAAGTGATGACCAACAATGTTCCCTTTTAGCACACGCGACCGTGCATCTAGTGCTAGCACATGTGCCATGCCGTGCGCCCTGCAGGGCCTACACACGCAATGGACCCCATGTCTGCGCCCCTGACCCACACGTGCCCGTGGCCGTGAAGGTCGACTCTAATACCATTTAATTTGTAACACCTTTCATCATCAAACTCTTGAACTGTTTTTGTACTCACAACTTTATTTACTCCTAAATTAATAAAAACGCATTGATTTGAATATGTATATATCTGCATACAACTGCAGCACATATATTTGGGATATAAGTAGATTAATTGTTCCTGAGCACATATATTTACGTACTCAGAACCGAGCAATGCTTCATTGCTTTGACATTTGGAGGTAAATATGGAATTGCCATCCATTCGTTTAAGAATTTGATACGTGAGTTTGATGGACCCGTACTAACTACTAAAATGTTACCTACTCTTTGAAAGCAATGTCCAATTGCACAATTTTGTTTATACAAGGTAGACTTTTGTTCATATAAGGTAGGCCTGAATTCAGGTTAACAACATAGACATCAGTGTCATATATGACATCTGCTCTAAAAGAATACAAAATCTGAATCGCTCCAGTTATGCCACATTTATCTGTGTATAGATAGCTTTATGTCTGGTCAACTTGATTCCGCGTGCTAAGATCAAATCAGTCAATAACGTAACTGGATACTTCATCCATAGCATAAAGTCCTATCTGATCCACAATTTTTTTTTTTTGAATTTACAGAAATGTTAAACTCAAATATAAGCCCACTTGCACATTGAAATGTCGAAATGAGATATTAAATTAGACAATCCCATCCAATAATTTCACTCATTTGCGCGCTATATATACCCTCCCTGCACTTTCTCATGCATCCATAGTCTCCAAGGAGAATTGATTCACATAATATAACACACAGAATGGCAAGGTCCTTGCTCTGCCTCGCGCTCTTGTGCGCTTCGTTGGCATTCACCACAACCTGTGCCGGCATCCGCCTGGAGCTCATCCACGTTGACGCCAAAGAGAACTGCACCGTGGAGGAGCGCATGCGCCGTGCCACCGAGCGCACCCACCGCCGCCTGGCGTCCATGGGCGGGGTGACCGCGCCCATCCACTGGGGTGGCCAGACGCAGTACATCGCCGAGTACCTCATCGGCGACCCGCCGCAGCGTGCCGAGGCCATCATCGACACCGGCAGCAACCTCATTTGGACGCAGTGCTCGGCATGCCGACCGACCTGCTTCAGACAGAACCTCCCCTATTACGAGCCCTCCCGGTCGCGCACCGACGTTGCCGTGGGCTGCAACGACGCTTCGTGCGCTCTGGGGTCCGAGACCCAGTGCTTGAGCGACAACGAGACGTGCGCCGTCGCCACCGGCTACGGAGCCGGGAACATCGCCGGCGTCCTAGGCACCGAGAACTTCACGTTCCAGTCAGAGACGGCGCGCCTCGTCTTCGGGTGCATCGTCGTGACCAAGCTCTCGCCGGGGACCCTGAACGGCGCGTCCGGCATCATCGGGCTCGGCAGGGGCAAGCTGTCGCTGCCCTCCCAGCTCGGCGACACCAGGTTCTCTTACTGCCTCACGCCGTACTTCAACGACACCGTAGAGCCGAGCCACATGATCGTCGGCGCGTCGGCCGGCCTCGTCAACGGCAGCGCGTCGACGCCGGTGACATCCGTGGCGTTCGTCAAGAGCCCCAGCGATGACCCTTTCAACACGTTCTACTACCTGCCACTCACCGGGATCACAGTGGGAAAGGCCAAGCTCGCCGTGCCCTCAGCGGCGTTCGACCTCCGGCAGGTCGCGCCGGGGATGTGGACGGGCACGTTCATCGACTCCGGCTCCCCGTTGACGAGCCTCGTCGACGTGGCTTACCAGGCGCTGAGGGCGGAGCTGGCGCGGCAGCTGGGCACCGGCGTCGTGCTGCCACCGGCCGGGACGGCAGCGTCGTTCGACCTGTGCGTGGCACTGCAAGACGCCGACAGGTTGGTGCCGCCGCTGGTGCTGCACTTCGGCGGCGGCGCGGACTTGGTCGTGCCGCCGGTGAACTACTGGGCGCCCGTGGACACGGCCACGGCGTGCATGGTGGTCGTCAGCTCGGTCGCCCAGAAGTCGCTGCCGATGAACGAGACGAGCGTCATCGGCAACTACATGCAGCAGAACATGCACGTGCTTTACGACCTCGCCGGAGGAGTGCTCTCCTTCCAGTCGGCGGACTGCAGCTCCATATGAACTTGCGTATATAATACATATAGTTTGCCGTGTACATCTTCCGTACTGGAGTATTTGTGTGTCTATCCGCGCGCGTGATGTATGTATATGTCACTCTCCAAATTGCTCATGCAGCTGCATCGACAGACGCTTGTATATATATTTATAATACAACAATATATTATGGCTGTGTACACATATATTGGGTTGTGTATCGGACACACTAAATAAAATAAATGATTTCAATTTTGATATAAAATTTTTCAAGTTTAGTTGAGTAAGCGTCAATTCAGATATAGAAAAAAAACATGATTTTTTTAAAAAAATTGTTCTAAATTAAATTGATGGGCTTTGTTGAATGTGATGTTTGTTGGTTGCTTGACTTTGTGTGTTGTCTGCGGTAAAGATTTTAAAACACATATAGTAAGTCGTTTATCTTTTGTCCAGAGTTTCTTGTCGTTCTCTGAGATTAAATTTACAATTTCCTGTCTTAACTCATTCGTTTGGACTTTTCCAAATTCATTTTCTTCTACTCCAAATCACTGCTCGATGCTCTCCATTCATCAACTTATCTCTAAAACCTTCCCGGAAATCTTTCCACCTTTTTCTGGAAATTTTCCTATTTTTGTGTGAGCAAAATATAATTTTTCGATGCACCAAAATATCTTCTCATGATCTCTAAATGCTTTATTTGGGTTCATCATGTTCCAAAATGTCTCCTGAAATTTTCCCATAATTTTTGAAGCCTTCGGGGTATTTGTCACAGACTAAATGCTAATTCTAGACTTTTCTAGAATTATTTTATTCATGAAATTATTTAATTCCGAAAATAATAAAATCTTTCATTTTTTCCCGGTCCACAAAGCCCACGTGCAATTATCCTAATAAACCTCTTCAGCCCATGCATTATTTACTAACGAGTTTTAATAATTAATTAGGCATATTAGTAAAGGTGGAGGGTGTCACCCCAATTAATACCATATTGATAATTGATGTTGAAGAGAGAAATTCTCCTCCCTATATATATCAACCAAATCTTTAGGCAAATAAAAAAAACCATCTCAAGAAATGCCCGTAGTATGGAAATCCAGTAGTAATATGCCGTCGCGACGTCTTATCTGCGTCGCTATCGTCTTAAGGTTCGCCTCCTTGTTCTCTATATACTCCTCCGTCTTAAAATAATAGTCGTTTTGAGTTTTCGTGCCACAAGTTTGACTCGATTTGTAGATAATATGTGCAATATTTTCATCTCCAAATAAATTTGATAAAAAAATAGATTCAAAGATCTTTTCAATGATATTAATTATGTACCATAAATATTAATATTATTTAAGATATATTTAGTCAAAGAGTTTTCTTGGAAAGCGAAAATAAAAGTTATTTTGAAACGGATGGATTACATGTATCATGTCCTTTACATCAATTCATCACCGATTATTTCCTTTCGTTTCCTAATACTCGGCTAGCTTGTTCCTTGATGTCGCTCGTCGGCCATGTGTCTCGCTGCGCTGCTACGTGCCCTGCCAACGGCGCGCGTGTGTGTTGTGCAATAGCGAGCGCGCGTGTGTTGTGCACAATAGCTACCCATCTCGACCTGACCAGCCCTGCTCCTCCTCGACAGCTCTGCCGTTTGTCTGTTTTAATTCTGTTTTACTTCGTTTAAGTTGCATTAAATTTCTACTGATGCGGTCCACGTGCTAGTGTCGTTGTTTTTCATGATAAATGTTTTTCTATAAATAGTTAAATATTAAATCAATTAATATATGTGCATCCTTTCTATAATTAAAAGCAATACATGTAAGTATAGATCTTCCGTAAATAAATATTAATTTGATTACTGTTAACATCAGTGTTTAAATTATAAATTTGGTTAATTTAACTCACCTTTTTATAATAAAATGTGATTCTATGTAACAAGAATGAACATGCTTCTTGTTGCTGAATTAAAATAAAATAAGCATGTAGGATTTCTATTCTTTATAATATAAAACTCGTAGTTAGCATTTGTTTTAACCGTAGCTCTGTTATCGTCAATTCTTGTGAGGTTATGTTCATGCCAACTAAACTTACGTGTTAGGAATAACTAATATCAAGTCACATATTTTGGGAAATTAAATGTTAACTTGATTACTTACACATACCTAGTTTTCTATTTTAAAAGCAATATAGGTGTCGCACTTCAGTATTTTATACAGAAATATTAATATGATTAGTTACTAACTTAACTGTATTTCTAAATTATGTTTTGTTTAGTTTAAACACCAAACACATGATGATTCGATAGTTGCTCTTGCTTATTCTATGTTTTCTACACTATTAATTTTTAACTGAAATAAAGATACCTGATCTTTTGTAAATAAAATATGATGACATATAACTTAAATTTCTGAATTAAACATGATTTGATTAATCTAAATTAATACTATTCACATAGTTTTCTTAATTAACATGAATCAAACTCGTAGTTGTTGCTTTATAATAACGTAAACTTCTGTCTAGTCACTTTTTCCGATGGTAGCTCCATTTTCAACGTTTCTTGCATTCTTAGCATCGAGCTCTTTTCTTTTTAGTACGTTGCTTTTGTCTTGATTGGTGTATTATTCTAATATAGTCATTTGTATGTGATGCATGTATGTGTTTGGATGCTTGTGTGGTGTTCTATAATCATGTCTAGACGGTGAGCTTTGCGTTGGCAATTCCGAAGAAGTTGGAGATCAAGAAGCAGTTCTACAAAGGTTTGGACAAGAAGGCTCCGAATCTGAGGCAAGTATAGCTTGGTTTTCTTTCTATGATCATGATCATGTAACTTGATTAATGTTTTAGCAACAAATGATAAAAAGGGTCATTTTAGCAACTTAAGGATTTGTCTATAAGAGAATATCCGGTATTGACAGTACCACTGTGAGGGTTATATGGCTCTGGTTTTAGCTCAGTATTAGGACCTTTTCTAACTTGTTAGAGGTTACCCTTATGGCGCAAATGGGGTTAAGCAGACTGTGGATTACTAGGACTAGTTGTATCATACAGACTGACTGATGAAACCTAGCAGCCCTAACTTGTTAGACAAACCTTTGAAAGGCTTCATAGTGAACCCTGTCGGCCTTCCTCGGTAGTGGGCTAAGAGGCTGATCACCTCGGGCGAAAGGGTAAATCACGGCTCATAGTGAAACTGTATATCTCTATGCAGAGTTTATTAAACTGGTATACTAGCCTTGCTCAAGGACACGAGCGGCCTTTGACTCCTTACATTTAAGATGGTGACTTTTGATTGCTAACATGCTCATTTTTACCGTTTTATGCTCTACATTATTTATGTTACATTGATCATGAGTTTATGGGATCTATACTACCTTGTTGCTATACTTGCCGATTTCGACATGGACACACCCTTGCTATTCCCCCCACACCTCAGGTAGTTAACAGATTTCTAGAGTTTGGAGGTGTTAGGCTTGTGATTAACCAGTTAGCTGTGTCCCTGTGAAGTTGGGCATCTACACCTGAAGATCGGAGTGTCTTTCCGCTGTTTGTTACTTAAGGTTAAATTCTTTATATTATTACGTTATATATTTAAGCATTGTCTTTTGATATTATCTCTTATTTTTAGCAATATGTGGGATTTGACTTTCTGGGCTCACATATGATGTGCATCTGGTTTTATCCTTAAAACTAGGTGTGACAGCGTTTGACTTCCAGCGCAATTTGAACGCTGCAAAGAGGCTTTTGAATTCCTGAGACACTTATCCCACATTGTGCAACCTTTTGCCATGGGATGTAGCCTTTGCCAACAAACTCTTGGAAAAGCTGGCACCACAGGTACTCGGTTATATGCACCCCCATGTCCTTGTTTCGGCTCCCATACACGTTATTTACATTTAATTTTATCACGTTCATATAATCTAATTCCAGGGGGTAACTACATCCTTGGATGTCGTGCATATGTGTCTACTCATTTGGTTTCAAAGCAGAAACCTTCTGGGGGTGTGTATTTGCCTCTGCTTGTTCAACCAAGGCCCTCACAAATGCTAACAAGTGGATACACAGTGGCGACCAATATGCACATGCTACCATGGCAGAAGTAGAGAGCATGAGCGACCCACGCTCCCAGTGCAGCATGGAGGCAGGTCTCAATACTTCATTTGGGAATCCTGTACCCCAGGGCGGTGCTGTGAAGACAACCAACTCTATGGCGCGAATATACATGTCTCTTCACAATTCATCTGCTTCATGTTCCGAAGATATTGAAACTCTGCAAATTACCACTGATAGTACGCCTACTCGTAACAATGCATGCAATCCACCTGTCACCTTGTCGTCCCCATGGAATTTGCTTGGCTCCTATCGTTTGGATCTCTCTATGGCTAAATAGATATACCACAATATACAAATTTAGGATGCTGAAGAGTAAGTACGTTGATGGGACCTCATACCTGTCACACCCCCTCCCCTGCCCCCTAATTCCTTACGTAGATTGTACTGGTCATTCACTTTTTCGGCCTTTTATGTTTGATGTTTCCTGCTGTAGAGTTTGTGATTTACAACCTTCCCAGTTCTTACAAGTATTCCCCCCTTTTCTGGTGCAGGCCTTGGATTGTCCATTTCTGTCCCAAGTACCTGGAGGTCCTGACCAGGTCCATTAAGCACAATTCTTAGCGAAAGTCGAGATGGAGAAGGAACTTGTTGACGCTCTATGTAGATGTTTTAGGCAGATTGACGATAATTTGTACGAGGATCAAGCCCCTTTGAGATGGCAGCACTTCATATAGACTGATTTTATGGTAAGTCTATGTCAGGAGACAATCTTTTTCTCACAGCCATCAATCTATTTTGAATCTGAGTGAGGTATATCAACATTGTTGTATACGTCTTATCCCTAGGCATCCTTGATTTCTGGCTCATTCAATATCTGCGACCCTCTAGCGCTATCTCACTTTTGTGGCCGGCACCTTCATTATGATGTTACCTCTTGTCAAATTGTGAGTTCTCCCCCCTCCCCCCCTCACCGACTTTTTATTGTTCAACTGGTTTACTCGTGTTTTATTGGTTACTCTGCTTATGCTCTCTTTTTTGTCATTTCAATATAACCTCTACTTTATATTTGCAGTTATTTTTCCCTTTGCTTATCCAGCTCCGTTGGGTTTTTTTTTTTTGCGTGGCGGATGGTTGACAACACCATCACTGTCTTTGATGCCTGCGCCATGTTTTCTTCTAGTTCCAAGTCAACTTATTTATAA
The DNA here is from genome assembly GCA_038502445.1 of Eremochloa ophiuroides. Lineage (NCBI taxonomy): Eukaryota > Viridiplantae > Streptophyta > Magnoliopsida > Poales > Poaceae > Eremochloa > Eremochloa ophiuroides. Next base: position 60,665,608 of record JAHLJS010000003.1, on the reverse strand, counting down.
CAGCCCTTGCAAATCTTTTGAAATATGCAATGATTATGGTCTCTGACTCATTACCAAAACGTTGGCGCACCGATTGGCTCGACATTCCACTTCACAGGGATTTCCCTTTGCTCATCATTTTTTCCCTTTGCTCATCATTTTTTTTCTAACTCTATTAATCAATGCCCGTCCTGAATTTCTTGGCAGCTGCAAACGCACTGGTGTCATGTGTCTATATTTCTGTAGATTTTTCAACGGTGAAAGGTTGGAGCCCCCGCTGAACATTGTAAGCATACCAGCTCTGTTAGTCCTGTTGTTCCTATCAACTTCAAGGATGGCTAAGCGTGTTTGCTTCCTATTCTTATAGACTCTTTCTACTTTTAAAATTTTTCTTGGTGAGGCACAACTCGACGACATTCCAGCTGCATTCTTTAATAAAGTTTCTTCCATCGCTGGCAACCTTGGATCTGCAGTTGTGCCACTGCCTATTACTGAAGTCTTGCACTCGTCTTCCCGGAGCACTGGTTGCTCACAATAGAAGCTGTAGCCATTGTTTTGCCTACTTTAGTACTTTTTTGATGGGTTACTCTTGGCCGCCTTCTTTTTACTTGCTGTTTTGCCACCACAGCCCCCCTATTTAGCTCCATGACGGTGGTCTTCTAATGCATTCATTCATATGCCACTACGTTGAAAATGTACTCCGGTGGACATGGATGCTTTTCCATCTAGATTGCCCCTACTGCATCTCCAATCCTTTGCCTTTGTTTGTGTGACATGATCACAAGCATTAATTTGTTATTGGCCTTCGTTGTTCTTGGTTGCTTTTTTGATTTATGAGAATGCTACACTACTATATAGTAGGCTTTCCCTAAAAAAATACTATATAGTAGGCTATTTTATCGTTCCAGCTTTCATTTGAAGCTTGCCATACACTTGTGCGACATTCATTACAGCTCTTCAAGTGGGGAAACGCTCAGCGTGCTCCCATAGCCATTAAAGATCCGCCTTTCTGCTACATGCATGCAGTTGTGCAATGTCCCATGAGGTGCGCTACAGTTTTGGGTAACGTGCGTCTTCATGAGTCATCTGCCATCTTGTAGTGCGTCTAATCGATTGTGTTGTACACAATTACATTGTTGAGAATAACCCTGGCCACACGTCGCAATATAACGCGTTGTGATTTAGTCCATTCCACTTTTCAGATATAGTACAAACCCTGAGTCAGTGTAACGTTACCTTAGTGTGGCCGAGTCCATATCCAGTGTCTCAAGTATGTAATTTTCTGTGACACCATCTTCTTTTGCCCTACGTACACAAAAGTCAAACTGGGTCTATGGTTAGGTTGTCCACCGCAGTTACTCCCTGGCTAGTCCGTAGTTAGGTTGTCACATTATCTGACCTAACGGTTTTGCTTGAAAGTAGTTTTATCACCCCCTCTCATTTGATGTCCACCATCACATTCCTCCCAATGTTGGCCTTCTCGCTTCGTTCCCGAATTCGTTGTGTCAGTCGCAAGTGCTAGTTTATTACGCCTAAGAAGTGTTCAGTGATTGCATTGTGGTCAGAGATTTCCCTGTCAGCAAATTTGTTATCCATGGTCGTCAATTCGAAATCCCCATATTAAGGTGGTCAGAAGCACTCATCGTACATACGTACTTGGACATTTTCATGAAACTATGTTGCTCACCTTGCGTGGAGAACGTCAATCCGTAGGCTGGAGTCAACCCTCGTCAAGGTACCAGCCATCTTGTAGTAACTGTGTATCCTGTGTTATCATAGCCAAAGTTAGCATCCGTCGCGGGTGCATAACAAGCGCATGGGCAAATTCGTACTGGCTCATGCTCTACTCCGCACACACACTGTCTCTCTCCTTGACCTCCAAAGATCGGTTTTTGCTCCAGCCTAGGTCACCCTGGCAAATTCTCCTTCTTTAGCCCTCTTAAAATGAATGATTAAATAATGTCGGCGACGACATTGAAACCAACAGCCAGCACATGATCTATTGAACTCATCATACACGGCCTTCTAAACTCCTCGTGTCATCGTAAATAGTGAAATATGTGTACCACTCATTCTGATCTACCTTCTTCAGCATGCCGCATATCTAGACCTAAACCAGGCACGAAACCTTAGTGTTGGTATGCTTAACCGAGGAAACATTACACATCTGATAAGTAACAATTAGTATACAAGCCCCCGTCTCACTGTGTACACCTGGCTATGGTTGATCACCAACCTCCCCTGGTCCCTCGGCTTGATGGGTGCATCTCCGATCATCCTATCCGTTACCTGCATCATGTTCGGATCCCTGAATGGAGCCATGGTGAAAGATCCTAAATGGCTAGAGGGGGGTGAACAGCCTATAAAAAGTCTACAAACAACACTTAAAGTAAAGAGGTTAGACAATTAAGCGGCGAAGCGAATTTTGCGCTAGCCTACTAAACGGTGCAAACCACCTAACCGTTCTAGGCTATTGTCTCTAGTTTTTACACCAACAAGACTAAGTCACTAAGTTACTCTACTCTAAAGTGAGCAAGCTACACAAGAGTAATTTTACTAAAAGTAAGTACAAGAAAGTAAAGAGAAAGAGTGATGACTTTTATACCATCGGTGAAGAGAAGATGAATACCAATGTAATTAATCACAATAGACAAGAGAGAGATCCTCGGTAGAGAGGTGACACAAAAATTTTTACCGAGGTTCACTTACTTGCCGGCAAACTACTCCTCATTGTAGTGATACACCCACTTGGAGGTTCACGCGCTAATTGGCATCACACGACAAACTCTTATCAAGGGTACCACACAACCAACACAAGATAAGGATCCACCAAGTTACGAGCAATCCACTAGAGTAGCCAATTCGCGATCTCCCGCAGGGAAGGCTCAAGACTTTCTTACAACTTCACCGATCGGAGGCGGAGACAATCACCAACTCTCCTCAACGATCCTCGCAGCTCCAAGCCGTCTAGGAGTCGGCAAACTCCAAGAGTAACAAGAGATTCCGCTGCGAAATCCAATCACCAAGTGTCTCTAAATGAACACACTAATGCAATGCACTTGATGCTCTCCAATCTCACTAAATAATGATCTCAATCAAGTGGAATGTGTGAGAGAGGAGTGGAGAAGCTCATTAGCTTGTAGAATCAATGGAAATGTACAAGAGCTACCTCACAAGCCGGCCACTCCACTACTTATATCCCCCACTCAAAATCCAAACGTTACTCACTATTTTCGGAGGCACCAGACGCTCTTTTAGTTCACACCGGACACGTCCGATGGTTGTCCGGTGTATCGCTCGACGACACGTGTACTAGCCGTTTGAATTTGCCCGCTGCGCGTGCTCACACCGGACGCGGAGCCGTCACACCGGACGCTCCGACGCCCGTGTCCGGTGTCCATGCAGAGAGCATCCAGAGAGCTCATTTGCTCACCGGACGTGTCCGATGCAAGGTCACCGGACGCTCCTCGACGTCCGACGCTCCAACGGCTAACTGCTGCTTGCTCTGTTAGTTACACTGAACGCTGGAACAGTGTTCCCAGTGCGTCCGGTGATAAAATTCGCGCGTCCGGTGAAAAACTTCACCGAACCGACTCGAGAGCACGGGGTTCAGACCGGATGCGTCAGTTGCTACCCCACGGGACGCTCCCAGTGTCTGGTGCACATGGTTTTGCACCTTCACAAAGAGTTAGCCACCGGACAACTTTGGCAAGTTTCCGATGCACTTTTTCACTAAGTGAAATCACCAACAAGCGCTGGATCCAAACCCTCTCTAACCCTTAAACTTCACCCCGTTTGTAAATACGCTAACACTCCAAAGTTGTTCTCACTTTAGTGCACGTGTGTTAGCATTTTTCAAAGAGTAACAATGACCAACTCTCCTCAATGATCCTCGCAGCTCCAAGCCATCTAGGAGTCAGCAAACTCCAAGAGTAACAAGCGAATCCGCTGCAAAATCCAATCACCAAGTGCCTCTAGATGAACACACTCATGCAATGCACTTGATGCTCTCCAATCTCACCAAATGTTGATCACAATCAAGTGGAATATGTGAGAGGAGTGGAGAGGCTCACTAGCTTGTAGAGTCAATGAAAATGTGCAAGAGAGATCTCACAGGCCAGCCACTCCACCTTTTATAGCCCCCAACACAAAATCCAAAAGTTACTCACAGTTTTCGGGGGCACCGAACGCGCAGTTAGTTCACACCGGACGCGTCCGGTGTATCACCCAGCGACACGTGTACTAGCCTTTTGAATTCGCCCATTGCGCACGCTCACACCAGACGCGTCCGCTGTCACACCGGAAGTTCAGACGCTAGTGTCCGGTGCGATTCCAAAGAGGTTCCAGAGAGCACATTTGATCACCAAACGCGTCTGGTGTGGGGGCACCGAATGCTCCTCAATGTGCGCCATTCCAACGGGTCTCTGTTGCGTGCTCAGTCAGCTGCACCGGACATGTGAACAGTGTTCACCGTACATCCGGTGATAAAATTTCCGCGTCCGGTGAAACACTTCACCGAACCAACCCGAGAGCACGGGGTTTACACCGGACATGTCCGGTGCACCCCCACCGGACACTCTCAGCGTCCGGTGCACTCTACACAGCGCACTATCAGCTAGAGTTAGCCACTGGACACCCAAGCCAGCGTTCGGTGCTCACGGCTCAGCGTCCGGTGCATGTTTCTCCAAAGAGACAGCACCAAAAATCGTTGAATCCTGCCGCGCAAGCTCGGTATGAGGAAGAAAGGACCCAAACCCTCTGTAACCCTCAAACTTCACCCCGTTTCCAAATGTGCTAACACTCCAAAGTGTCTCTCACTTTAGTGCATGTGTATTTGTATTTTACAAAGAGTTTTCCACGGGTTTTGTTAGTACTCACTAGCATTCTTGTCCAGTCGCACCGAGTAAGACTTATCTAAATGCATATGCACTAAGTATGAACATCTAGTGGCACTTTGACAACGTATTTCATGAACGAGTTTTCCCCTCTTAATAGTATAGCTGTCTATCCTAAACGTGATCACTCTCTCTATAGAGTCTTGATTACCAAAAGCAAAAGAGCTTCTATTGGTTATACCTTTGCCTTGAGCTCCTAGCTTTCCTCGATCTTCCTTATCTTCTCTTGATGAAGCTTGTGGACACCTTATGATGATGGAATTACACCATTTGTATAGATGCCATCATTAGGGATTTCTCCTTTTGTTGATGGACTTACATCATTTGCATGGACGCCGTCAATGCCCTGCACTTGTATGGATTTGAAAAGTTGGGTGAGCTACTACTACCAAATGATGCTAAGGTATAAAGAATAGACCTTTGACGTGTGATACCATCGGAGTTGCAGAAAAACGTTCCCGCCGACTGTGAACAGTGCTCCCGCCACGTAAATTTCCCCTGTCCTTGTTACTCCGTCGTTCTGACGCCTTCTCCTAAGCGGGAATTCCTCTACTTTATTCATAACGTTCCCTCCCTGACCCACCCTTTCCCGCCTATCACACACGCATACCCCCTTTCTGGTTTTTACACTACTGCGTGCCCTCTCCTGCCTGGCCTTGCATTTTTTCACCTCTCATTCCCTCCGTTGTCAGATAATTGGCAAACACATCCTTGCCCATCATATTTTTTGTACGTTAAACGAGATCAATGGAACTGCCAAAGGCACTCATGCGTCTATAAATAGAGGCATCTTTTGCTCGTCTCGACCGGCACCCTACATTCCTCCCATCAGCTCCTCACGCTCTGATAGCGCCAAATAGGTTGTGTCGATCGCCCCTATCCTTCGATCACCCTCCTTAACCGGTCGCCCACACTCAATAGCTCCTCATTTCCCTAGAATGGAGCCAGTATCCCATGATGGTGACTCCCCCGACATCCTCGGTGACGTTCCACAAGTGGAAGCTTCACCCAAGCACCCCCTTGAAGGGAGCCCTCGCATCGTTAGACCTAGTGACAAAGAGACTCCACCATCGGATGATGCCGGCGCTTACCTGGATGCCTTGGTGATGGACGAGCCAACTGATCCGCGTGGACCTGCCCAAGCTCTGCAGCTCGTAGCACCTCCTATGGAATAGGTTTGCAATGCTGTCCTTTCCTTTTCTCTCACGTGTTTCGGTGCCGCAGCCACGCGGGGGCGAGTTGTCACACCCCAAAATTTTCATTTTGGGATGTGAATAGAACACACCAAATAAAATAAATGATTTGATCATTTTCCTAAAATTATCTAAGATTTAGTAGGTTTGTTATCTAATTTTGACAAATAAAAATGGTTTTACAAATGTTTCTAAGTTAATTTTTCCAAAGGGTGTTGCATTCATTCTGGTTGCATTAATTTATTTGGGTGAAAAATGAGTTTACAAAATTCGATTAAACCTTGAATAGATTTATCCCTATTTATTCAAAATTATTAAGTTTGAAATTGTGTTTCCAAAAGAATTTAAAATGAGTTTTAGTTTTAAAAGTCTTCGAAAATGTAATTTGAATATATTTCAATTTCTATTTGAAATGGGTCTACAAAGCATATTTCAACAACAAGCTTAAATATATTTTTTTGCAAATCATAGTTGAGAAACTTCTAAATTTCATTATTTGGGTTTTCAAAAGTGGCTTCAAAATAAATTTAGTTTAAATGGTTTGTAAAATGATATTTTGAAGAGAAATCTTCAAAAATATATTTGTTGTCAAATCCACTACTACAGAAAATCTTTTGGGAGACACTTCTGAAATTTTAACCGTGGCGGTCAGCCCAGCAAACCGCCTCAGTTAAGACGGGCCGGCCGAAGGCTGGGCTGGCCGCCCCCCAACCGCCTCGGTTAATGCCTTTTTCGAGGCGGTTATCGTAACAAAACCGCCACAGCGGTTGACTTATGATAACCGCCTCGGTAAATCCATTAACCGAGACGGTTGTTGTAACTCAACCGCCACTGTTAATTACTGATTAACCGTAGCGGTTTATTTAAGAAAACCACCTGCAGTAACTCTGGGCCTATAAAACAGCAGCCCTCCCCTTCTTCCTCCCCGCGACCTCTCCTTCATTTTTGGGTGTTTTGAGCTCAAAACCCTAAAAATAGCCATTTCAAGGGGAGAGGTTTTGCCCTTGGATTTGGTGAAGGTTGGCACCGTAAGAGGTTGATTCTTACCCTCCAAATCTTGTTTTCCTCTCTTTTTCATTATTTAGGTGTTTTTCCAAATGGTTTAGATCTAGATCTAAATGGATGAGAGGGAATAAGGAATTTATCCTTGGATTTAGTGAAGGGTGGCACCGTTAGAGGTTGATTCTTACTCTCCAAATCTGCTTTTCCTCTCTTTTCCATGATTTATAGGAGTTTTTTCGAAATGTGACCGGTTTAAATCTAGATCAAAAAGATGAGAGAGAGTAAGTGAATCTAGAGTTGGATTTTATGAAGGGTGGCACTTGGGAGTATTTAGATACTTTTTTGATACTTTCAATTAGTTATAGAGTTGGATTTACCACTCGTCTAATACGACTTCATTTCAATTTTTTGTGTTTGTATATAAGGTGAGGGTCATGGAGAACAGGGAGAATTGGATGTACAACACATCAAGGCTGGATCTGTCTTTCCTAGACAATGTGAGGAAGAAGTTCATTCCTTTTGCGCAGAAAAATTGTCTGAGTTTGGGCCGAGATCGCATGATTTGTCTGTGCAATGACTGCAAGAGTCGGCTTGCTCAGGAAGACAACGTTGTGCAATTACACTTGGTACGGTATGGGTTCATCAAGGACCCAAAGTACACTGTGTGGAAGTATCACGGCGAAAAAGATCCGAGTGTCACAGATGCACAAGCAGAAAGCTCCTCGTCGGTGAAAGTTACATGTCTGTTGAATTCCATGACATGCATAGGATGTTGCGGCGCAAGGATCTCGGCGTCGTCCAAGTGACTATTTTTGCCATGTAAGTTATATCGTATCTTTGAATCGCTATAGGTATGTTAATTGAAGACGATCAAACTAACAATGTCATAACGACAACTTATGTCTTTAGGATACAAGCATATGTATGCAAGGAACTAGGCAAACTTATTTTATACCTATCTTCTATGCATATTAGCCAGAGGGCCATAATTGGCTACGGAATACCGGACACGCATTCTGAACTCGTGAACTTGGAAGGGTTGCAGAAAAAGGAAGTCCGTGCGAGATTGATAGGAGAGATCAAGTACAGAAAGGGACAGTACCTCTTACATGTCATGAAGAAGGTCCCAGAGAATGGGTGTATCTTTGCCGCCCACTAGTTCGGGTATGTCAAACTGATACGTACAATAACTTATGGGTCAAAAGTACTAAAACTTATGGGTGTATCTTTTTACATTGATTCAATTGTGTAGCTTGAGAGTCAGCGGCCACTGGATTTTATTTGTCATCTATCCTCATGATGGAAAGGCCGTCATATTTGATTCCTTGCGGAACCCGAACGACAAAGAAGGGTATACGAATTTCGAGCACTGTCTGCGATAGTAAGTGACAACAACACACGCTTGTATTACTAGTGTTTGTCATATAAGTTAACACCAGTATTTTGCCATATATATAGCGCATAAAGGATGTACGTGGAAGACCCCACCACCTATGATCGGAGGTCCGAGAGACAGAAGAAGAAGTTTGGCACACACTTGGCCGTGAGGAGAGAATTCCCTGTGCGAGTACTTACCATGCAGTGCTACCCGCCACGGATAATATCCTGTATCTTACATTACTTATATTTTCCATGCAGTGTGCCAAGCAACCACTTGGCTCAGTCCTGTGTAGATACTATGTTTGCGAGTTCCTCAGGGCTTGCGGAAGTTACCACCAGGGCTAGCGTCAGCTTAGAAAATCAATAAAAAATGGAAAAAGAAAAAATTGGATGATAGAAATATCAAGCAAACAATAGCTGACATTTGCAAGTGTGTCACGGACGATTGTTGTCATGTGGGGGGTAAGTTCTTCGGTCCTACAAGCGAGCTCGCGACAGTGGAGAAGTACGAGAACCTACGCAACTGGAGAACCAGTGGTCTAAACATGAATGACTACAATTTGTCAGACATCTTTGATTAGCTTAATTATGCCGTGCTGAAACTATAATGTCATGTCCTTATTTAGAAATAAACGTTTTGTAATATTGACGGTGATATACGGGGATGTACATACGGACGACATAAAACTAAATATGATTTACGTGTTTATAATCTGTACGTGCATTTTTCTACTTTGAATGTATGTGAATATCAGAAATTTCGGTTTCAAATCCAAATTCAAATATTGCAAAAAAAATTATTCCTGAAAAATAATAACGGTGGCGGTTATATTAAGATAACCGTCTCGGTTAATTTTATTATATATGGCGGTTATTTTAAAATAACCGTCTCGGTTAATATGATTAACCGTGACCTTAGATCAAAGGCGGTTGTAAAAACCGCCGCGGTTAATCATTTCTGACCGTCACCGTTTAAAATTTTTATAGTGATCCATGTCCATCCATCATATCTTTCTCATATTTTATCACGTCATCACTTTTCGTCCTTTAAATAAACAGTGTCGTAAACTCAATTCTCTTCCTCCATTTATCTCATTTATGTTTTCTTTGTCTACATACTTAACCCTTTGCACGCCATTTATTCTCAAATATGCAAGAACCACCAGGCCACTCACACTCTTTACGACAAGAAGCTCGGCGGTGCACATGAACCTCATCTGCACCCACGTGCCATTAAGCAAAGTTTAATCGACCACTCACCCCTCCAAATCTTATTTTCCATCCATCCATTTAATTTTCTCCCTCTCTACTTTGTGGTGTGGCTTAAACGTGAGTTGCCCAATAAACAATTCAATAATGTCACCAAGTGCTACTAATCCCTCTTTAGCATTTTGACGTGCACGTGAGACAATTCAAGAGAGAGAGAGAGAGACCCAATCCTGGCCTTCTACTTTCTACCACTAATTAATTATTTGGTTTGCTTAATTTTTGCATCGGAGGCCTAAAGCCAAGCCACACATATGCATGCACACGCACCCAACGTACCCAGCATGCTTACACATCTGCATGCTCCTTTGGTTGGTTCACATGTCCATTCTCCTCCCTAATCATTACCATTTACCAATAATCCTTGAGTTCATGCAAGTGGGCACCGATCAAATCAAAGCGACGTCAATTGTCAAGCAACACCAATCATGTATCAGCTCAGTTACCTGCAGCCAGTTGCCCTCCCGCCTGCATTAATGGCACGAGCGTGCTGCTTTACTCACGTTCGCCTTAAAATCACCCATCAATCAAAGGCACCCACCGTTCTCCCTGTTCATTTCTTTTCAGAGCCGGAATGAAGCCCTAATGGCATTAGGCCATTAACCGACGACCTGCATTGATGCAGTGAACATGAGATCCTTTTCCGTCCGAATTCATCAGCCCTCACCCTATAAAATCCAAGCTGCTATCTCGCGTGCTTCTTTTGACACCACTCTGCTCGCTCCTGACCCCTCTGTTCTCCCCGTGCAGCCATTGCCTAACATTGCTTGCCGTTGTCGATCTTCCGGGTTAGGACATCTCAGGACCCTCTATTCCTGTCGTTGGATGCAGAAAAGCACAGCACGCATGCTATGGTATGCCGTTGCAGGATTTTGGCGCTTCTTTGGCTTTCCCCGAGCACGTCGGAGCTCTCTGCCGCCGTCGTCCACTTCTCGTCTGTGTCCGCGACCTCCACGCTGGACCAATGACGAGGTCAGCTTTGCTGTGTGCGCGGTGAGCCCTCTCCTCTTCGCGCTGGTTTTGCCTGTGTCCGCCGTGTCTTGTAGCTCGAGTTCCGAGCAGCGCCGGAGAGTAAGCTTTGGCATCGCCTGTCTTCTTTCCTGACGACGTGGCCGAGATACTGGGGGTCCCCGGCGGACAAACCCCGGTGAGGAAGACGCTCACTGCCCCTAGTGTCGGCGTGCCTACCGGAGTCCAACCGGACCCCGTCGTCCAAGCGAACAACATCCCTGGCGCAGTCCACAAGGCGCGGACTACGCTCGTCCATCTGGCTAGGGAGGAGATGGATGCCGAGCAGGAGCTAACGTTCCGCTCCTCCGTGGTCATCTGCGCGTTCGTACGTCCTCGCCGGCCTGAGGGAGGGAGCGTTCTGCCTCATGGAGCAGCTGATGCGGGGCTGCCCCGGGGGGGGGGGGGGGGGGGGGGGGGGATCCATCTCAACGGGAGCACCACATTCCTGCCGAATGCCTCCCATCTCTCGATGCCTTGGTCATCTTGAAACTTAGAGCTAGTAAAGCATCCTGGTGAGTTCCCCTACGGAACCGCCGGCGTGGCCATGCCACACCGCCCTCCCTCGCTCACCCTCCCTCACCCCCCATACACCTCAACATATATACTCATAAAGGACATAGATTGTCCTGCAGGCATCATCCATTAGTAACGACAACTAAGATAGTATAATAAATGTATAGCACTTCCAACCTTACTAAAAATAGTAAAACACCACCGACTTACTTTCTGGCAAACCGTGTGATATGTATGTGTTTGTGATTTGCGAACACGGATTAGTCTTTAATCTGTGAAGTTACTGTTTGTTAGTGTTCATGATTCTGGGAATATATAATCGACAATTACAATTGCATGCACACATAACCGCGGCCGTGACCACCCACTTGCCAAGAACTAGGCAACGAAATCGATACTTAGGTGTCCTTTGCACGATCCAAATCGAGCACGCCGGCAGTCGTGGGATGTGTACCATGGAAGGTCTTGAACCATAAGCTGTCCATCACGCATGCGGGCCGTCGCTGTGCTTTTCAATATAAACGCAGAGCCCATGAAAACGCCCAATAACTAGAGCCCACCAGCCCAATATTTGGGTTGCGCCGAGCCCATCCGGGAATCCGTCATCCTGACGCCGAACCCCCCAACACACACGCAATCCCTCTTCCTCACCCACCATACGCATCATAAGCAATCCTGTAAGTTCATCCATCGCGCCTGGGCATGCCATCCCAACCCCGCCTCCCCCACCCCTCCCCTCTTGCGACACCCCAACGAACTCTCTGTACCACATACTCGACCGCCGCATCGGCGTGGTCCTCGCCGGCTACCCATCCAGCGCATCAGTACCACGAGAGGCCATTGCGATATACTCATCGACATGAGGCGGCAATAGATAGACCAATAATTTGATAGGCCGACCCACATTGCTAGAATACGATGAGCATAGTCGTGCATTACCACCGAACTGTAATTCATATAATGGATGCATCATTAATCATGCCATCCCAAACCGGTATATGTGTACAGGTTTTCTACTACAAAAGGCTCCGGAAGACACATCTCCACAATCGCAACCATATGATCACCGAAGAAAACCGATCGCCTTTGATAGGGTGTACACTGCGGCGGACTTCAAGATCCTGGAGAAATCCGACAGGGCGAGACTGTATGACTCACACAGTTGGAAGGTCATCGAAAACCTGCCTGAGGTAATAAAACCCCACTTACACCTGACGAACATAAAAACACCCCGCTAGCATCAAACCAAAATGTTGTCGTATAACAAACATATGCTACCTAGCGGACTTAAGACGTCACGTATATAATATCATTTGAATGCTCACCTAATGCTGACATTGAGCTAAAACACAACTGGGCGTGGTCCATATCCCGCCAAAAGGAAAGATAAGTGCATGACAGATTAATGTGAATAACATGATATTCATGACACCTAACCACCCACACGCGCGCATACTGCTGTGATTTTATGACCTGCCTTTCTGCCTCTAAAGAGCGATATGCGCTGCTTAATGTTAGGACATATACATACATGGACACTGCATCCCACTTCCCCATCATGCACTACAACCCCATAATCATTGCACGCGTGGGATTCAACCCCGTACCTATGTATTACATCGTAATATACATTAGGAAGAGAAGAAAGAGAAAAAACGTTGCTGACAGTTTAGTCATATCATTGTATACAGGCGGCGTCCAGGATCATGGTGTCCAGGATCACTGCATAGAACTATCGCCAGATACTAAGTAGGCTCACGACTCCAGAACATGAGGCTTTGGTAGTTGATCCTAAGGTACTATGACTGATCTAAGCAAATAATCCGAATCATGGCACGAAAGAGCCATAAAAAATTACCATCCTAATAACAATGTTCCACCCGTAGGTCCCCGCGGCGGATGCTGCAGCTGTTGAAACCAATAAAGAGGTACATGCGACCTGCACGCACGCGAACATGTTCGCACTGATATGACATGCCCCTTCTACTACTGATGTTGCAAAATCATCCACCCCCCCCCCCCCCCCATGCTTTCACATTGCAGGCGCATAGGGTACCAGTCGCCCCCCAAGGACCGGAGACATCATGCCGCTTCAATCTGGACGGCAGGCCTAGCCTCAGTGAATCACAGAAGGTGAGCGCATCATATATCGCACAGGCAAACCAATTTTAAGAATGAGAACTAATACATAAGGATGCATGATGGCCCGAACACATGCAAAATAAAACACTTAGGTTATCGTCCCTAGGGTCCATACGGATCCTGACCCTATAACTATGAACAAATATATCTAAATGTCAATTGCAGAATGACCTATACACATGCGCAATGCACATCGCTGTGTGCACGCTCAAGGATGTGCTGGCGCCCCTCTTCATGAAGTACAATGTTGATGTAAACACTGGCACCAACGAGCAGGTATATTCCCCCCTTGTGAAATGCATACGACTGCATTCGTACCCTCATCAGAGCTGCACATCCCCCCACCACTGACATCGGACATATGATATTGGACACCAGGTGATACAAGATCCGACACTTCTTGAGCTTCTCAATGCAGCCCCCGCAGCTGAGCTGAGAAAGCACATCCAAACATGGCTGCTGGGCGCAACCCCAGAACGTAAGGATGCAACGGGCGGCGACACGTCCACAGCTCGCTCAGTAAAGCGGCAACTATTCGTCGAACTGCAACCCACGATTGGCGTATCATCGACCGGAGGTAAATAAACATCACCCATATATCCTGGCAATTGACAATATACATACTACCCCCCCCCCCCCCCCCCCCCCCCCAGTACGCGTTTGTAACCTAACCTCCGTTAACAATGAGCTACTTGCTGAACACAAATATGATGTATCAATCTTCAATGGCAGGAGACAATACAGAACCAACACAAGGGAACGCCAAGGTTATGAGGACAGTGACTTGTGATGGTCCCATATTCGACGAGTACGGAACCCCTAAAGGTTGGTAATACTGTATGAGAAATGAAACCTGACCGCATGAGAAATGAGCACCGCATACAACGCGCAGCCCACGAATGAACCCCAACTGATAATAAACAAGTGAATATAGACACGTCGCAAAATAAGCAATGGCAACCCTGTCACCTGTGTGAAACTTCCTGAATACCACGTCACAACGTAACTTGTGACCTTGTCCCTTGATTGCAGGTGCATTCAGCGGCATCAACCTACTTGCTGCGGCTGCCACCATAACAGCCAGCGGTCCCACCTTGAGCGGCAAAGCCAAGGTCCCGGAGTGCCATGTAGGAGTCCAAGTTACGCTACTTAACCCGTTCGACGGAGGCATTGACACACTGCTGCCAACTGGACCACGAGAAGACACCATCGATCATCTGTTGCACAGCACCCCCATCAGTCGTTCAACGCTGGACCGGTATGCATCACCTAAATGTGTCTACAAAAATAACACCCATGCAATACACAATTACTAATCCACGCTTCCCCACCTACAACTGTGTGCATCACTGCAGAGTTTGGATCCAGTTCAATTGCCCCAAACCATCAAACTCACCGGTGAGGATGTGATGCGGCACTATGTAAGTATGCGTCCCTACACTGTGGATGTCATGGGTGCCATAATGGCAGCGTTCAATCAGCTAGATGAGAACCTCGGCATAAATGGAAATGTGGCCTGTTGGAGGATGTTCATTGACCGGTACACACAGAAACCCATCCAATGCCCTATACATGAGCTTACACTACAGCTTGACAACTAAACTTACACCTGTAACACCTCTGGTGTTATGGTTAATTAAAACATGCCATGTCATCATATTAGCTGCAAATCATCCCGCATTAAACCCTGACACTTTGCATTTCTAGAATAATTTTATTACCTGCATGAGATTGTGCTTAGGACCTGTAGAATGTGTTGATTGTGAATGATCATGATTGTGCAATTAATTCCATAATTGAAAGTTCAAAATTAAAATCTAAATAAAAAAATCAATTATAAACTCTAAAGCGGACCTGAAATCCTAAATCAAAAACTAAACATAATTAGGGATTTAACCTTAAACAAAAGTTGTAAAGCATCTTAAATGGAACAACTTTCATTTTTGGAAATTTTGAAGTTATACAGTGGAAATTCAAATTAACCTCAAATCAATACTTTGAAATTTGAATTTGAAATTCTATTTCAAAAATTATCAAGAATCTGACCAAACTCTATTAATGAAAGTTGTAGATCTTGACAAATAGAACAACTTCTATTTTTGCCGATTTTCGTGTTATTGAATTTTTTTTTTTAGAATTTGATTGAATTGCAAATAAAATTCAAATTCAAGTTTTACCCTTTTTGAATAATTTTAAAACCGTGCAGAATTTGAACTTGGCTCAAAAAGAAAAAATGTTCTACACAAAATTCTTCACAACTTTTATTTTTGGAGTTTCCCTGGTTGCCATTTGGATTTGGGAGATAAGGATCAAATAGGCTTTGACTTGGAATGCATAGCTACAGTACAGGGGGGGTCCGGTTCCCTCCTACGCGGGTGCAGGCGCGTGCGCGCGACGGACGCCGGCGACGCCCGGGGTCCGGCCAGCCTGCCGCCTCCTGCGGTCGTCGTGGGGGTCCCGGCCACGCTCTGAGCACACCCTCAGTCCTATAAAAACCCCACCGTCGTTGTTTCTCCTTCCCTCTCCCTCTCTTCACTGTCCAAGTGGAGGAGCCGCCATGACCACCGGAGCAAAGCTCCATAGCCACCGTCCAATCTTCGTCCTCCATTCATCCCGCGGCCAAATCAATTGAAGCACCTCGTTCCTCGCTTCACGCCGCCTCCCCCGCGCTCCTCCCTCGGCTCCGCCGCGTCCTGTAGCGCCGCCGCCGCCTGCCGCTGGTCGCCGGGCCGCCTGGCGTCGTGGCACGGGCCGCGCCGTGCCAAGCTGCAGGCACCGGCAGGTCCGCCAGCTGCCGGGCCAGCACAGGCCTCACTCCGCCACCCTCCGGCCAGCCGGGGCCAAGCCGGCTCTCTCCTCCCCGACGCCCGATCCCCCACGACTCTGCTCTGTTCGTCAAACCAAGGAAGAAGAAGAACAGCACGAGCTCCTCTCTGTTTTCTCTTGTGTGCAAATGACATGTGGGCCCACTTGATTCCAATACTACACTAAGGTGTTCAGATTTCTTGTTGATGTTCAAAAATTCATATTTCCAGTTTGGTAGCTCAAAAATAGTGAAACAAGTTTTGTTAGTTCTCTTGTTAAATACTCTGCATGTTAGATCCATAAAATGTATTGTGTTGTTTATATTTTTGTGCTGTAGAAATTAATTAGGAAAAGTGGTTTAGGAGATTTATTAACTTGCTTTTGGCTATATTTTGAGAAATATAAGTCCAACAACTATGATTCTAATTTTGTTAGTCCTCTAATAAAATACACTAGCCAATAGGGATATAAAACATGAAGGTTGTTTACTATTTTAAAGGTGTTTTACTTTAATCTTTTTAAATAGGAAATAATGATTGTTTTGCTTGTTATTTTTGTACCTAGAGTTGTATTGCTCCAAATGACATGCAAATTTAGTGGCAGACTCTCTGGGTGATGTGTGATGTCTGGTTAAACTTTCATGATTTATGGTGCATGTATGGTTGAGTTATTGATTTAACTTGTTTGATGCCTAATAAGTAGATTTAAATGCATTATAAATAATATATGTGTAAAAATTGGGAATGGTGCTCCACTGCCTTTTTATGATGTTGTGGTAGTCTGGGAATCAATAATATGGCTATGTTATTTTAGAAAATGTTGAGTTTCACATTTATCTTGTTTTTCCAATGTATTGTTGCATTATAAACTTGTTATTTTGCAGTAATTAATTTATAAAACCTGAGCATGTGAAATTTGTACCTTAGTCATGATTTATAATCACCTAACTCTCATTAAAATTTGGGATTCATTTGAGATGTTTACCATATAACTTAAATAATCAAATAATAAACTTTTATGTGATATTTAGTGAAAGTTTTGGGGTAAACAGGCACATGTATATTGTTTTTGACTTCTTGCCATGTATTAATCTAAGGTGAATGTTTTATGTTTGTGTTATGATGTTTCGAGCTCTTTAACTAGCTCGCATAGGAGTTTCTTGGTTGGAAAACAAGTGAGCAAATTAATTGTATTCCCTGTAAAATATTGTGTGACTTTTGGTTTGTGTGGTGGCCCTGGATCATCAACCCAATATGATCCTTGGCACTTAACGGAATGGTTCGTGATTAACTTGATGATAGGAAAGGTTAATAATGATTAATATAGTTAATAAAAATATTAACTAGACTTTCTACGACCGTTAAAGTGGTCAATAAATTAATTATGAAATCACCACCTTACTTAGTGAAGTTGATTTACAACTTTATCATGAAGGAGAGTTGTACTCAACTTTCTAAACTAAGTTTACTTTCTAATAATTCACAATTTAGTGCATCTCCTGCATCATGGCATACATGTCATCATGTTAAGTGTTGCATTATTATTTCGTGTAGAGAACACACGGTGATTATTACCTGAAGCTTGTACCGAGTAGGGTCTTCACTCAGTGGACGTGGATCCTTCTCGGTGATTGACTTCAGGGTTCCGTCTATTTCAAGCAACAGGCAAGCCCCGGTGCATTTAGCCCCTCTCCTTGTGATTTGAAAAATGTTTATAACTTGAGTTAATGTATTGCATTAAGTTGATAGCAGTTGATTGTTAACCCTATTGATGCATTACCAACCTTGACCACTGAAATATCCGGAAACCATTTTAAAATAAAATTTTTGAAAATACTTAGCCCTGCTTGAATAATTTAGATTTGCACGAAAGACTATTTTTGAGCTATTGTGAAATGCTATTGATTAAATTCATGAAGAAGGGAATTGGTAATGTTCTCGTTCGGTGACTGTGCACCTGATCAGTCCATTGTCCACGACAGGAATGGGTTTTCCATTTGGTTGGCCATTTGTTTGGGTTAGAGTCTCAACTATCGTCGCCATCGGAAAAGAGATGCGAAAACTGGGTTGTCACCAGTGTACTTGGGTTAGAGTCCCAATGCATGGTTTCCAACGGAAAAATATTTAGGGACCATTCGTTGTCGGCCTGCTGTGATCAAGACCTTTCAACTAGCCACATACTACGGAAAGCCTCTGACTCCGGTGGCCCTACTGCTTGAACCGACAACCACGCACTGGGAGTGGAGAGATGGCGAGAGTAGCGTGTACCCTCGTGGCCGGCGTGCCTGGAGACTAGAGGAGTACTGTGCTCTCGGGTGGCGCAGGGACCGGTTCAGGGGTAGGATAAGCCGTGGTAGGCGGGGTTGGTATATGCAAGCTTAAGTGCTATATATACAGTGTGGATAGGGATCCCCAGCTGGGTACTAATCGATTCGAATCATCGTGCTCCTCGGTTATGGAGACTTGATCCTCATACTTACAGCGAAGAGTGGTTCGGAACTAGGATGTTTTTGAGAATGAATAAGCAATTGGAATTGAAAGGATATATGTGAAAGAATTGAGAACTATTGATCTTGATTATAATAATATTAATTAAAATGCTTAATATAGGGTTAGTATTGCTTTTCTGCAAAAATACTTTGACTCTTACTAAAGCCTTACCTTGACTCCCCTCAGCCTGTATTTCTGAGTCTCATTACTTTTTCTTAGTCGGGTAAGTCTTACGGAGTACCCCAGTACTCAGGGTTTGTTAACCCCTATTGCAGATGAATTAAGTGTACAGTTCTACGTGGGATCGTGCCGGTCGACGGATCGTGCATGGACGGAGGTGTAAATGATATAACCCTTGGGCAGGGTGTCTAGTTGTTCGATGCTACTCCACTACTAAACTCTGGTTTGGGATAATGCAATTTATATTTGTAATCTATGTTTATGTAATACTTCCGCACCTTATATTCTGATTTAAATTAGTTGTGTAAACTGTTGTAATACTTGCAAGGTCTTTACAATGAGATCCTCGGGTAAATTAGGGTTTCCGAGGAAATCCGGTAGGCCAACTAGGTCAAGAGGAACTTGTGCGGATTGGTCGTGAGTCCTTAGGGACGATGATAATGCACATGAATCCTATGATTAAGGCGGTTCTGTCACGACACCTGCCTGAATTCGCGCGCGTACATAACTATGTCGTGATGCCAATACCCTACTAATCGACCGCACGTTGCACATGCAGGGTGGCTGCCTTGGAACTGATGTCAACCTTGACGCCATCGCCATGTCATTGGGGTACGATATCAGCGATATCAGCCAGTTATGCGTGGACGCGGCTACCTGCCAACTGGTAATCCCAGCGCCAAACCTACCATCATTGAAAATGGTCAACCCATTATAATCCGTACACTCCCCACCTGCACATCATCTTGCCTGCATTGGTTGACGCTGGGTGTGTTTCGCTGTAACGCTACCTGCACGTCGCACAATGTCATTCCAGCCAGTCTGTCAGGACAGTATCCGGCACCTGGGACAGGCCAAACTGCGAGACATGGCGTGCAGGGTCCTGAGGGCTCTAATGCCACTGCTCCCCACCGTTGATGGGGCGAGACCTACGGATCCAGAACACTGGGAGCTGGTCGCGCTGCCATGGACTGCCCCCAGACATCAGTGTACGTTAGACACTGAGAACCCCTCCCCACTTCCCTGATACATTAAAATGACGCTGATAATGGCATAAATTGAAGTGCTGACCGTTGATACTCACTACGGGAGAGGCAAAATTTGCCGAGTGCCATATGCTTTGCCGAGAGCCAAAAATCGGGCACTCGGCAAAGCCACGCTTGCACTCGGTAAAGACTGACTTTGCCGAGTGCCAGAGAGGTCACGGCACCCGGCAAAGAGAGGCACTCGGCAAAGGCTCTCTTTGCCGAGTACAACACTCGGTAAAGGGTGAGACTCGGCAAAAAAAACGTTCCTAACGGCCGAGAACGTCCACGCCATCAAAATTAAAAAAATATAGTTTGCCAAGTGGCTTACATCGGCACTCAGCAAAGAAGGTCCTTGCCGAGAGCCAGGAAGAGGCACTCGGCAAAGGGGCCTGCTTTGCCGAGAGCCAGCACCTGGCACTCGGTAAACTATTTTTTTTCTTGTTTTTTTACCCAATTTTTTCTTAGGCCTTCCCACATTATTTAAAAATCCATGTTCAAAGTTGGGACAATTTTGAGTTTTTTCAAAATATTTCGTTTCATTTAATTTTTTGGAATTTTTCCAATTTGAACTGTAGGTGCATGAAATAATCGAATTTGATCGTTCAAAAAATGATATTCATGATATTTGGTGTATTTGGAGACCGTATCCAGGAACTCACATGAAATGTCGATCATCTTGTTGACGTAACATGACGAGGTACTTGCGAAAAACGTGTTTTTAAATTATATAAAATCCAAACAAAGTCCAAAAATCATGAAACTTGTTGAGACGTCATGTTATCGCATGTAGAGGCTATGATAAAAATTCGAGAAGGTTTCGAGTAAGTTGTCTTGTCGGATGCCTAAAACTCAGACATCTCCACATGTGATCACAGGTGATAACATGCGGAAGTGTTAGGGTTTTGGACATTCGACATTGTAACTTACTTGAAAACTTTCTAATTTTTTATCATAACCTCTACATGTGATAACATGACTCCTCGACAGGTTTTGTGATTTTCGAACTTCATTTGCATTTTATATAATTTAAAAACACTCCGATCACAAGCGGGTGTCCATGTTTCGTGAACAAGGCGATTAAATTTTTGGGTGAGTTCATGAATATAGCCTCAAAATACACTCTGCACAATGAATACTGTTTTTTGAATGGCCACATTTCATTATTTTATGCACATGCTATTCAAATTTACTTTTTCAGAAAAAATGCAAGTAAACAATATTAATTCATGAAATATAGAAAAAAGTCAAAAAATTATCTCAAATTCAAACCTATGCTTCTATACAATATATAAGGACCATAGAAAAAATTTAAAATCAAAATTCAAAAAAAAAGTTTTGCCGTTTTTGTCACTCGGCAAAGGATGCCTTTGCCGAGTGTCAGGGTCCGGCACTCGGCAAAGATGGTTCCTTTGCCGAGTGTCAGGCATGGGCTCTCGGCAAAGATATTTCCAAAAAAAAAGGTAAATGAAATTAAAATACCCACCCACCTAACCCTAAACCGAGCCCAGCCCAATTTGCCCGCCACATCGTCGCTTGCCACCCCGCCGCCACCACCCCGCCACACCGCTGGAGCGCCGCCGGCGCCGCCGTCCCGGACGCCCGCGGTGGCCCCGCGGGCCCGCCCCGCCCCCCGCGCCTGCTTCACCCCCCCCCCCCCGCGCCAGGTGCGCAGTCCCCGGTGCCCAGCGCCCGCCGGCGCCGCCACCCTGCCACACCGCCGGAGCGCCGCCGTCCCGGCCGCCCGCGGCGGCCCCGCAGGCCAGCCCCGCGCCCCGGCGCCTGCTTCGCCCGGCCCCCCGCGGCAGGTCTGCAGTCCCCGGCGCCCAGCGCCCGTCGGCGCCACCGCCGTGGCCGCCCCGCCACCGCGGCCTGCCCAGCCGGTCGGGCTCGCTCCGACCCGGCCGCCAGCTCTGCCCCGACTCGGCCGTGCCCGCCCCGGGCTCGCGCGGCCGCCTGTCCACCCCAGCATCCGGCGCCTGCCCTACCCGCCGCGGCCGCCCCGGCCGGCCGTGCCCGCCCCCGATGCAGGTGCCAGCGCCCTCTGCTGCTGCCCACGGTCCGCCGCGGCCGCCTCAGCCGCCCCGGCCGTGCCCGCCCCGTCCTCGCGTGGCCGTCCCCGCCCCGTTCTGCCCCGGCCCTGATCTGCCCCGACCGTGCTCATCCCGGCCCGTTGTGCCCCGTCCGCGGCCCCCGCCCAAGGGGTTGTAGGAGGAAGAGGAGGGAGGAAGGAGGAAGAAGAAGAAGGAGACGCAAAGGAAAAAGAAGAAGAAGGAGAAGAAGGAAGAAGAAGGAGAAGGGAGGAGGAGGAAGAAGTAGGAGAAGGGAGTTCGGTCCACCGTTCTTTGACGTCGTTCGTCCCCGCCCCTCGCCGGAGAAGAAGATAAAGCCCCACGGTTGTCGGCGGTCGTGCCAAGTCGTTGACAGCCTTCGTACCGGGTTTGTGGATGTGTGAGCCATCGTGCCAAAAATGTGGTTGTCGGCCTTCGTGCCAACGTTTTTTCTTGCAGGTTTTGAAACCTCCCTATACAAGGGAGTGCTGCCAAATTTTTTAACTTATGGTGATGTGTTTCTTCTTTTGCAGAGCAGGACCTGTCGGAGGGGACCCAAGCACCTAGGCGACCCTGATCGTCTTCGTCGGCGCTGCGGTCCTGCCTACACAGCGGCGACTCGCCACTGCACCGACTCGCCACTGCGCCGCTAGCTTGTCTCCACCGCCACCCTAGGTATAATTAATCTCTCTTCCTTACAGCTGTCGTGCATAGCCCAATTAGGCGTCTCCCGTCCGAAACAGATACGGTTGGAGGTATGCGTATCTTTGCATATGTATGACCGTATCTGTTTCGGATTGTCCACGTTGTTTGGACAACCTACGGATGCGTAGATGGGTTAGTTTCCATGTTCTGCTCGGATCCGAGACGGAGTTTCGGCACCACCTCCCTGTTGTTCTCCGGATACACATTATCCCTTGCAGGACGCGTATCGAGAGAACAGCGGGGAGGTGCTGCCGAAATTTTATCTCGGATCGGAGTAGAGCATGGAAACTAACCTCATCTACGCATCCGCGGGTGGGCTCTCGGCAAAGAGGCCCTTTACCGTGAAGCCCTTTGACGGTAGGTCTTTGCCGAGTGCATTATTGCCTTTGCCGAGTGCAATCGGCACTCGGCAAACCGCCCAGTTCCTGTAGTGACTACGTCATCCCCAACAGAGCCGAAGAAGGGGACCTGATCGTGAAGTTCGGGTACTACTTCCATGGTACCGAGGTCGTTAGGGATATCCTGGAGGCCTCCTCCGAGCTGCAGGTGAACGCCCCCCACCTGACATGGTTGCTATCCCCCACACGCACAGATCAAAACTGTATACACCCCCGGGTGTCATTATTACTAACCCACACGGTTCGTGATTAACAGGAAAATGAGACGTCGTTCAAAAAGACCATATGGACGCTGCTGCTTGACTGGCCGGAGAACCTGATCGCGCCGCTGGAGCTCGCACTGGTGCCCTGACACTGCCTGCCTGATCTTTACTATCGGGACTTCTGACCAACCCCACCCTTCGCCTCAAGCAGTGCACCGCTCAGTTATAAGTAACTTGGATCACCGGATACATCGCCGTAGACTATACCGGTACCTTTTGCGCATACCACTTGTTGGTGGCCTCTTCCGTGACGTCCGTCCTATAGTAATATATGTATAAACCACCCTTTAGCTTCCCTAAGGAAACGTGTCGAAGAGTATGCGAATCTACCCCACCAATGGTATTGTAACTATAGCCCAACCGCACTATGAAACTAATGGGGGACTACCAGATGAGTCTAAAACCTATATTGTAAGCCTGAACTCCAGGGGTGCGGCGATCGCTGTGGTCTAAAAACATGTTCCTTCGCGATCGTTGTGGTCACGAACTGATACACCATAGCAACAATCCAAAAGTTCTCGCTGTCCGTCCCACACACACATATATGGCATCACGACTCCGCTGCCACAATAAACATGCGGGTCCACGGAGGCCCGAACACACCCAAATAATAACAAAACACTGCACGACCCGATCGAAGTCAGTACCATGAATCTATAAGGCCGTGCACACGCTCCGCAAATAGACTACGGAATAGCTAGCAGACAACAGACCCCAGCTTACACGTCATTCGCATAACAAAGCCTGTTCACAACACATGTCCGTAACAAGCAACTGAATGATTAGGCGTACCGAAACTCCGACACACAGCCTAAACATAGCAAAGTGGTCCATCTACTGCCCCAATATATAGAAAATAACAGCACTAGTTTTCGCGTCTGTTTTCACAATGCCGTATGTTTTGAATTATGCCCCAAAATCAATCGTTTCCCTTTAAACCACTATGTTCTTGGTTCCTCAAGTTCATGGATCGCCGCGATCCAATGTCCCAAGTGCACTTGATCCGCTGCACCTTCACCGTACCCATGCGTTTATCAAGCAGTTTTCTCCAGCTTCAGCAATCGCATTGTCTGTATCACTAAAACTTCTGTACATCTTTGTTTCCATGCCGTGCCAATCTATTATATTCTTTTAACCGGCTTCTTTTACCCGTTTGTCTCAATCGCACATTGGCCAGGCACTGCCCATCCTTTTGCGCATCAATTTTGCTCTGAGTTGGGAGGGTCTGTCCATATCCTTGGCGATTCGATGTTCCCATTGCAGGTTTCCGTGGTTGAGGACCATGGTCGCGTGTTCCTGTCCGAAGGATGGAGCCAATTCGCTGCGGCCGAGCGAATATCGTCGCACGACATAGGTCTCTTTGTCCTTGTGAGGCCGTTTAGGCTCGTTATGCGGCTGTACGGGATGAACGGCATTGAAAAGCCTATGTCGCTTCGGCCACTGCCCGGCGACCCCACGCTTGTCGATCCCCCCAGCCACTCCAGATTCTGTGCATGCAAATCTTGGGGAACAAGCAAACGGTGACGAACCCACCATTGCCATTGGCGTTGGCGCTCCGCTGCCCTCGCCTGTCCCTGCACCCCCACAGCAGAACGCCTAGCACAATGGTGATGCGCACGTTCAAGGTAGCATAATCATAAACCTTGCCCTTTATTTTTTTAATTACTCCCATTCCCATGCCGCTACTTATCTGCCGTTATGTGTTTGTTTTCTTATCTTTTGTGATCTGCAGTGCCTCCGAACTTGCTTGGCATGCAGTACGTCCTTGGGCCTAGGGTCACAACGAACACCCAACATCATGCAGATGTTGGCCAATGTATGGGCTAATCGCCTGACCTCGTTCCCACTTTATGTTTGTCAAGCTTGTGAGGACCCATGTCTACGCGGGGTTTTTTTGTAAGTATATTGCAATAACCGTATGGACCGGCATTGCAACCCATTATCTATAATGCTTTTATATGTGCTAACATTAACAACCACCTTGTTCTATTTTAATAGTACTTTGGCACGTACTTCTTCTCACTGCTCCCCCAAGGCGTGCTGGTGTCGTTGCACTATGCTAATGACGATGACAGCGTGTACCATGCTACACTGACTCGTGCATACATTGGTGATCAAGTAGCCCGCGTCGTCACTGCTCGGTGGTTCGACTTCGTGCACATGAACGGTTTCAGGCCCGGAGACATCTTCGTCGTCAAGATCTGTGAAATGCCTGGTCACCTCCGTATGAGGTTGTTCCCAGCGGATGAATAGCCACTGGCTTCACTTCATTGATCCTCCTAAGGCGCTACGCTAGCTGCCCTGTACCTGAAGCATGTATCTTTCCTTGCCTAATGTCATTTCATCTCATTGCTTAGTGGTTAAATTGTTGTTCCGTGTCCTCCTAGTTAAAGAATATCCCGGTAAAGTACGAAATGTATTGACTCGTAGTTAGGGAACTGCATGCACCTGCTTTGTTACATGTATTACTTTTTCTTCCTGCTCCTTGCAGAGCTCCTGGAACTCAATGAACTCGTTGACGAACATGTGCATTGGTGCGGAAAGCCAGATGAATTGCCTTAGCATGTGGTTCACACTTTCTCTCATGTGTTTCGGTGCCTTAGCCACACGGGGCTGACTCGACTGTATTACACTTGTTTCGATACCATTGTTTGCAATATGCATGCAGGTGAGCACACCTGGTACGCCTCCAGTCTACGAAGTCATGATTTTCTAGCGTGTCGACGTCGATGGATCTCATGTGACTCTTTCTGGAACGGGCTCTCCTAGCCACCCACCTCTCACTACCCCCGCTTGTACGTCGGAGAGACTAAATTGCGAACGTTCTTTGGATTCAATATGAGTGATCAATTTTCAGACATCTAAACTTTCCTTTTATAGTAAAAAAATTCCATATTTTCTATTTTTAGCAAGCACTGCCCACTTCTCCAGACGCGTGGTTGGCTTCCCTTCCATGCTCCCTGTCTGATGTCAGTGTTGGCACAAGCTAAGAAAAAACAAAGTATTTACTTTAAATTGCTATAAATGTTGAACGGTGTAACCATTTTTAATTCCGTTTATACCAGTATGTTCTACACGATGAGACGAACAAAACTATATCCCACTTGCATAGGTTTCAAAATATTTTTTTACTAACAAATTATGTATATAACTTGTAACACATAACTTATAATGTATAACTTTTACAAATACTTGACAATTTAAGAGTTATGAAACACAACTTATTTTAAAATGTTATTAAACACAAAAAGAACAAATTAGCTTTTAACTTATGTCAAAACTTGCAAAAGCATGTTATTAACACATAATGGAACACATTTAACTATAACTTATACTAAACTTACAAACACAAAAGTTATGAACACACAAAGAAACAGATTATTATAATTTATACCAAAGCTTAGGAACACACAAAATTATGAAACACAATTTATGTATAAGTTGTCAAACATATGTACATAAGTTAGTTAATATAACTCGTGTGCATAAGTTGTAAGTTCTAAATTATATATTGTGAGTTAATACACAAAAATTATTATTAGAAAAAATCAAAATATATGTAAGTGGGATCTAGTTTTATTCGTCTCATTTTATAGAGCGCACTGGTGCAGAAGGAATTAAAAATAAATACACTAATAGGCAGATACATCATTTTGAAATAACCGTTGGCTATGTCATCGTCCACACTAGCACAAAAGGA
Source organism: Eremochloa ophiuroides (assembly GCA_038502445.1). Classification (NCBI taxonomy): domain Eukaryota; kingdom Viridiplantae; phylum Streptophyta; class Magnoliopsida; order Poales; family Poaceae; genus Eremochloa; species Eremochloa ophiuroides. Next base: position 60,638,611 of record JAHLJS010000003.1, on the reverse strand, counting down.
GTGGAGAGGGGACCACATATTTGTTGTGATATGCATCACAGGTGGAGGGGACCACAGCCACCAAGGCCATCGTGATCCGAGAAAAAAGACCGCAAGCATCGTTCGCTCTATTTGAGGTCAGGTGAACGCTCGCTGAACAGTCTTTTGGCTTGTACGCTTCGGTCCACCCACCTCCCCCGTGCTCCCATCCAAACGCACCAGCAGGTGAGCACACACACTTCATTGTTTCGCGCCTGTTATCACAATGCCGTATGTTTTGAATTATGCCCCAAAATCAATCGTTTCCCTTTAAACCGCTATGTTATTGGTTCCTCAAGTTCATGGATCGCCGCGATCCAATCTCCCAAGTGCACTTGATCCGCTGCACCTACACCGTACCCATGCGTTTATCAAGCAGTTCTCTCCAGCTTCAGCAATCGCATTGCCTGTATCACTAAAACTTTTGTACATCTTTGTTTCCATGCCGTGCCAATCTATTATATTCTTTTAACCGGCTTCTTTTACCCGTTTGTCTCAATCGCACATTGGCCAGGCACTGCCCCATCCTTTTGCGCATCAATTTTGCTCTGAGTTGGGAGGGTCTGTCCATATCCTTGGTGTTCGATGTGGGCCCACCACTGTCTACTGGACATACCTGCCGCAGCTCTCGAACGGATGTGTTAGGCCTTGTTTAGGGGCTATTTAGTTGGCGAGAAATTTTGGATTCTGGTATTGTAGCATTTTTGTTTATATTTGACAAATTTTTGTTCAACCATACCCTAAGTATGTTCAAAAGATTCGTTTCGACATGTACAAACAAACTGTGCAATGCACCACGGATGATGCCTCCGAACGCTGGGATGGTGGTGCAGCAACCACTACGTCGACGCAACGGTGAGCGCCGAAGCGTCCTCCCTGCAGACAACCCCGAAACCTCGGGTGGAGGCCATGGCGTTCACCAATGACCTCATGGAGGTCTTCGATGAGACCCCGTTGGATCTGATGATGCGCGAAGTTGACACCCATCGTCATGACACGTTGGTATGCCATCACCACTAGTTGGAGGAGAAGGGAGGCACGGGGAACAATGGGGTGAGACGCCATTGATTACCTTGATACCTCTCTTTGATTGTCTTCCTAAGATCGTAAGATCAACGCGCTAATTGGGCATGGGAAGGGGAATGGGGAGCAAGATGTTGATAATGTGTTGTGAGTAATCGCGAGTAATGAAAAAGAGACAGAGAGATAGTGAATAGTAATGAACTGCTTCATTCTTTCATTGATCATAGTCAGTATTTATACAGTGGGAAGGAGGGAGGAAACTCCCCAGTCAAATAACCACGGCGCACATGTCGCACACCCGGGGAGATCTTCAGGAGGTCCCCCCGCACGTAAATATGAGGAGATATCCCGGGTATGGGAAGTGGGAGATATTTCTGGTACGATAGTTACCGTGGGGGAGAATCCCATGGCAACGGTTGTTAGGATGAGATCATCTCAAAATATCTATCAAGATATTTGTAACAGAATTCACACATAAGAGCATCTACAAGAGACTAGCCAAATCATTTTGTAAAGCTAAATAAAGCTAGTATTAGAATAAAAACTATCTTCAAGATACTAGGCAAATGACTGCAAATTTAGTAGGCATCTATATCAACAAGTTCACTCTCTATTATTGGATAGCCACCACGCTCTCTATCTTAGTAAAATATGGAGTCCCAATCTTACAGTCTGTTGGAGTACTCTCTGTCTTAATATTGACTATCCAAATTACCAAAGACGAAGATGGTGAAGGCACAGCAGCACTAGGCACCCAAGTAACGCTGGATAGGTGGTAGAGTCTCCTCCCCACGCGACCCGTGGAAGTGTAGCCTGCGAACGAACCATTGGGATGTAGGGTAGAGCAACAGAACGATGAATCCAACAAAAGATCCAACAGAGGTTGGGTTTGGCCACCCGAAGCAACATGGCCCACCATGGGGGTGGGAACAATGGCGGCACATGCGGTGGAGCACGTGAGGAAGGAGAAAAAGGATAAAACAATGTATTAAAGAAACAAAAACAGAGTTGGAAGTTGGTGTATATAGGTGGACTGCCTCTGAAGTAGAAGCCTCACAACCCGGACAAAAGAAGAGGAAAAGCGATGGAACAGAATGAGAAATAGTTGGATCGGCTTCCGACCGAAGCCGCTCCAAACATCTATAGCCACAAGATCGAAGATCCGATGGCCACAAACAATTGGGGCGACGTGGGTGGTGATTCTAGGCAGAAGCCCCACAGGTATTAGAGAGAAGAACACCCCAGATACCGATAGTGTGGTCCATATATATGACACCCTAGGGCAAAATAACATTCTACACCTTTAGTAACATTTAATAGTCGGTAACACACAATACTGACCGCAACTAAACTGTGTTTAGTATTATTCAAATATTTAATGATCAGTGTTAACTACTAGGTGTAGAATATTATTCTACCATAAGGTGTAGAGTGTAAAATATTATTCTACCTCTGAATCTAAGAGGCATGTGTCATAGTCAATTCTATGGCTGCAGCCTAGCAATGCACCTATTTATTCACACTCCATATGCAAGATAAAAATAATCCTTTTATTTCTGCCTCAAGGGTCAATAAAATGCATAATTGTATTACACGCGGCACTCAAATGTGGAATGGGTTGGACCTATCTAAGTTTTAATTTAAGGGTTAGGTTGAGGGTTGGAATCATTCCAAATTTTTGTTTGGTGTGAGGAATATAGTGGGCTAAGGGATGAGGTCATAGCAACACCGTTAGCTGCTATATCATGAGAATATTCCCTATGCACGATAAGCCCAACTAACTGTGAGCCAAACACTCTAGAAAAATGGGTCTAGCCTATCTCAACCTACTTAAACCTTTGAGCTAAACATACGGAAAATGAATCAGAGATACCGTACCGTTTTCCAATAGAAAAACACAAACATACCCTTTTGCCACGCCTGCTTTTGTCTAGGAAGGGTCATCCACATCATGCCAGATCCACAGCTCCAGCCTCTGGTGGGTTACGCTGACAGAAAAGGACTAGCTAAAATCGAGATTTCAGATTTGCAACAACACGGGCACAGCACAGATCAACGGACAGGGCTAAGAGGAATATGCATTAGAATGAGAAATTAGATTAAAAAAGAGATGTTTTATGCTAGCATATCACCCATGGATCGACGAAGAGAAATATACCATTTACCATCAGACACATACCATTTACCATCAGACGGAGTATAGACACGTACACTGGCCTCGTTCGTTTCTACACTAAACAAAGAGGATTGAAGAGAATTTTGACTTGTATAAAGGATTAAATACCCCTCAATGTCCTCTAACCCTATTGGTTTGAGGTACAAACTAACAGGCCCTTTAGGGGCCTGGGTCACTCATATACACAATACTAAGATCGTCATCTAGAAAGGGACCTTGCATCTAGATTTGCATGGAGATTAAAATTACAAATGTATCAAAATATTGCACTGAAGTTTTAACACGTGATTGCAAGTCATGTATGAATGAAATAAGAAAAAAGTTCTAGTCTGCCAAAATGGGTATATAGGTGGCATGCCCAACCCAACAGATCCGGCGTTTGGGTGGTGCTCTGCTTTGTTGGTGAGGAACGCATGAGTCTCAGTCTGTCTAGCTACCCGCTATGGAACAGGGAAACATTCATGTATAATTAACCTACTATAGAACTACACAATTGTGGATCGGAGATGTCAAACCTGGTGATCATCGGAGGAAACGTCGTCGATGGTGCGGAGAGCGCAGCCACTGCCGATAAGGGGAGGAGGCGCCGCCGATGGGAGGACGGAGGGGCTGTTGAATCCATGCCACCGTTGTAGTTGCAGCGCATGCTTGCGTGAGATCTGAATCATATATATATAAGAGGTGTGACAAATAAATTAAAGAGAGATTAGAGCATCTCGTAGGTACAGGCCTCGGTCTATCTAACCACCGTGGAGACCGGTTTACCGAGCTTGTGAGCCAAAAGATCGCGTCAACAGAGATTGCTGCTGCGGTGCTGCCTGCCTATCGCGTTTTCCTTTTTACTCCAGCCGTCCGTCTATCGCGTATCCGTCATTATCGGTCGCCATATTTTCCGGTCCGCAGGTGTTCGCGATATCCGTGCCGCGTGAACGAACCGGCAGTGGTGAAGGCAGAGAGCATGAATCTAAAAACAAGAGATCCGCAGGAGCGGACGCGGCCTCACAGTAAACACGTTATCGGATTGATTTTCGGCCGTTGGATGGGCGATGGAGGGCTTTGGCGTCGTTGACCTGTGTACGACCAGTTGTGCCAGAGCGCCCGGTTAGTTGGCTCGTCGGCTCTGCTGCTGCGACGTGGCGGACGGTGTGGGCCAAGGTCGTGCTGGCTCCAGTTCTGGCAGGTCGTTATCCATCAGGGGATTGGTGGCTTGGGGCGCAGCGGGCCCAGAGGCATCCTCATCTTGGACGCGGATTGGCGGACGTCCTGCGCATGGAGCCCCATGCAAAGACCTGGGGGAGCAGAAGTTGGAGAGCCTCGGCTTCTCTTGTACCCACACAGCCACACCCCATTCTTTCCCACCCGTCTCTCTCTTCCTCGGTAAGAGCGGAGGCGACCGTGACCCCGGCCTGCTCGGTGCTCGCAAGACGCCGGGAGGAGGCCCCCCATTGCCGCTGGCAGAGGCAAGCAGCACCGCCAACACAAAGCGCCGGCGTGGAGGGTGCCTATTCCTCCAGCGAGGCGTGCTTGGCCACCGGCGCGGCGACAACGCAGACCCCGGCTCGAGGCACTGGCGCGGCACTGGTGTGGCGGCCTCCGGTGCGGCGGCCTGGGTGTGCACGTCGTGCTTGTCCACCGGCGCGGGCGACGACGCAGACCCTGGCTCGGGAGCGCGGGACGCCCAGGCGCAGCAGCCGGCGTGGCGGCCTCCGGTGCGGCGGCCTGGGTGTGCGCGTCCTCGGTCCATGGCCAAAGGTGAATATGCGGTCTATTTCACACCCCCTTTACATCACTCTTGTCTCATCTCTTGCTGTGCCATGGGCTGCTCGCCACCAATCACGGCAGAATCCGCTCCGGCGACGCTGCGTCCAGATCTGATGAACCTGAGGCTGGATCCGTTCGCCTCGCTAGAAAACTTTTTTTCCCAGTGCGTATCTCCTTGCTGCGTTGATATTGGAGGAGCCCTACTACAGTAGTACAGTGGCGCATCTGCACCCTTCTTGGCCCCACCCTGATTTCTTGCGTGATGTGCTTTCGGAGTTTCAGTTCTTGAGCTGTGTACTATTTGGTTTGCATTTGTTGTTGCCATGGTCTCCAAGGTGTTCGATTCTGGAAATTGGCTGCATCTAAGATCCTTATTTTCCTATTGGTGTCTTTTGAGTTCCAGATTTTTTTTATTATGGAATGTTTGAACAGTCCAGGTGCCCACCAGCTTAGATGCTTAGAGTATGCCTGGTAGATCTCAAGGCCGAAGTCGTTAGTGGAGGGCTTCATGGTGCTACAGAGATGTTTATCTGGAAGCAACTGGAGGTAAATCGTTCTATTTTCTATACTGAGTGCTATTTTTTCCAAGATTCACTAATGCTTGGGACATCATTTGTTAATTTGAGGATCTACCAATTAACATTTGGTAATATATTCTGCTTCACACTTTTAACACAAAAATATGCATTTTAGTTTAGGATCTACCAAATAACATTGGCACCTTCCCCTTTTGTTTTCTTTGTGGTGTTTGGTTCTTGAAAAGTAAAGAAAAAAGAAAAAAACAGTGTTTGCTGCCAATTTTTAGTCACATTTTGTTGATTGTCAGAAAAGTGGTTGGTGTACAGAATGTTTACAGACGAGATATAGGTTGGACAGTATGTCTACAGAAGGAGATATCCTGATTTGTTGTAGTATTTGTAGAAATAAATCTAAAAATTACAACAGTCCTAGCTTTATATAAGAATGGCTACATAATCAGGGCCAATAAATAGCTTCAAACATCCAATTTTAGTATTTTTCCAAATTAACTCAGGCCAAAAATTACGTTCAAATATCCAAATTACTCAGGGCCAAACTCACCCAAAGCATCCAACTTTTTCTACAGTTTGTTTTTGTATGGTCAGTTGTTGGTTTTAGTTGTCCTTGCTAAGCCTGATCTTATTTATTTTGTAATGCAGAAGAAACATCTGAGGATGCAACCCAGCTAGCTTCAAAAGATGCATTCTGTTACCTGCTAATTCTATGGCGCAACAACGATACACTTCCTTGAGCTTTGCAACTACCATGCTGGGTACCTAACGAAATGTGTATCTAAAGAGTTGCATTGTGCTCCAGTTCATCAGGTATATTCATGCTTTCATCTCAACCATTTCTTTTTCCTTTCTCCATTATCTCTGTTTTGTGCTACTATAAATTTCTCAAGAAATTTATTGGTTAAAAAGGAAAACAGTGCGGTCGATAGCAATCGGATAAGGAGAAGAAAATGATATTCTCGCATGGATTGCATCTCTTTAGATGGCCAGAGGCCGGTCATTTTAATCTTAGAAGCATATCTCTTCCATTCTTTCTTCTGTAAGAAGAAAGGCAACCTTCCAGGATCAAAAAATAATCTTAGAAGCATATGTCTGTGACTCATATTAACAACTCTACTGAATTTTTTTAAAAAGATAGTGACTGGTCAATATAAAACAGTTCCAAAGCACCGACAATAGGTTGCTCATGCCTTATCTCAGGTTGATTATTCATTTGAATTCCATGGTGCCTCAATTTTGACATTTCTTATTCTACCGATGCTCCAAACTATACTAAACTACATGCTCAAGGCAGTGCTGTCACCCAATGAACAATATTGTCTAGACTCTGCTCTTATAGGGGACTAAAGTGCTATACCAGTGCTCCATGATTCTCCGATAGTAGATGAACATTCTCAGATCTAGGTGACTTACAAAAATAACGTTGCTGTTGCTGTTTACGACGCTTGGTCTATATATGTTCATAATTTTAATGATTGGTCTTGCTTCTTTACAGGTGCCTCATGCTGCTCCTTTTGCTTGGATGGACTCACTGTCTTTTGCCATCCAGAGAAGACTTCTGCCTGTATTTGCTGGTGCCCTATCATGCTGGAACATGGCACATGATGATGTAGGCTCGAGTCGCATATTGGCGTTTAGTCATGAAGAACTTAGTTTAGAAAATCCTGTTGTTTCAGCTTGTATACATACTATGCGCGTCTTAGTGCATCGAGGTTGACCAGCAGCGATGGCAACTCCATGGCCAGCGATGGCAACTCCATGTGGATGCTATCTTTTAAGTGTTCTGAACCATACGTTTTTGTTGGTCAGACTATCGCTGAGTATTTTATTTTTCATGAAAAATATCTATATATTTCAAAAACAAGAAACCACAGGTGCGTCCATGCTTACTATAACACACGTTATTCCATTTGCAATGTTACTCCATTTGCCAGATAGAACCATGGCCTTAACTCGTGCGCCAGCGCGCATGGGCGCGCGCAAGTCACTAGTCATGTATGATGGTGGTTAGGCTTGTGGTGGGTTGGTTGTCCCCTTGCGTCTGTGTCGTCGCACACGGCGATCTGTCGGATGGCGGAACAAGTAAAACCAGATTTAAAAATCCTATTAAGATATGCACAAACATGTAGGTGACGTGGCAGTCGTTTTTAAAAATAGACAACGGGTACTAAAAATAATAAGTATAATAATACAAAAATGTGTGGGAAAAGCTTACTTTAGATAACCGTTCTCCTTAGGGAATATTTCATAGATCTAAGATTTGGACGATGCTAGAATACACTCTTTACTTCCTACGAGGTAATATCTCAAACAGATCTGAACCATTGAATTTTTTAGATTTTTTGAATCAATTATTTATTTAATTTAGAAATAAAAAAGGAAATATATTAAATCCAGTCGTTATGGGGACAGAAAAGAGAGCGGGCCTCCCTTTCTTTCCTTTAAACATACATCTTTCCTCTCCAAGTTTTTCATACGTGTTCAAGTTTTAATTTTAAATATCCATTTTTTAATAAATAGCTAACTATTGTTTGTGCTTTAGATTTGGTTCTTTGACGTCAAGTATTTTTATCCAAATAAAATAATCGATAAACCATCTATACCAAAGAAAATTCAAAGTATTTATTTCTAATAAAATTTTATGTGTATCGAACATCTTTTTTATAATATGTAACACGGACGTACACAAATTCAGGTGTGCCCAATCCAATGTGCTACACGGTTACTAACATAAAAAAAGTAGTTTGTACCGATTGAGCACAAGGGTCTTGCATAAAAAGTAGTCTATACCAATTAAATTACCTTAGATCCAAAATTGCAAAAATTAAAAGATTTACCACATACAATAGATCATTTATGCATTAACTAAATCAAAAAAAAGAATTTTATATCTAAAAATTTCCTTATTTATCTGATTCTATAAAATAAATAAATAAATATTTCACATATTACCTCTTAGGAGGTAATAGATAATTTTAACCATCCGATCTAATTAAATGAACGACTCAGTTATTTAAGGGTGCCACAACAAAGCCCTTTGTGCAATTAGTCAATTGATTTAACAGCTCAATATATAACATGATGAATACAATATCCTGATGCATCTCTTTGACTTATTCTTTGAGTTCTTGAACCATATAACCATACAATTCAAAAGATTGGTCTCATCGTGGCGCAGGACCTATTTGAGTTTCTGATATACTGCCGACCTGTTCCAACTCAAGCATAGTTTCCTGTCTTGCAGCACTTGCTTCACTTGCTTGTGCATCACTCTGCAAGTCAACACTAGTTGCACTGAGATTGACTGTGCTGCAAGGCTCTGAGCTGTAATATCCCATTCCATGTAGGCCTGGGGCATCCAGCTCTAAGGTCTCCTTGAGCTCCATCACAACATGAGTCATTGTTGGCCGTTCCCGCGATGGTCGCTCTTTGCACTGCAGAGCCAATTCTGCAACTTTCCAGACAGAGTTGACGTCATACTCTCCTCCGATCCTTGGGTCAACAATGCTCTCAATGTTACCCATCGATAGCTTCTGACGCACCCAAAGTGAAATGTGGATGCTATCGGTGCTAGTGATAGGGACTGCTGGTGGCTGGCCTGTGATGAGCTCAAGTAGCACAACTCCAAAGCTGTACACGTCACTCTTCTCACTGAGCCAGGATGTGTTAAAGTATTCAGGGTCCAGATACCCTAGGGTACCTGCTGGTTGGGTTGTGATGTGGGTATTGAAATCATCTGCAAACACCTTTGTGAGCCCGAAGTCTGATATCTTCGCTTCTAGATCAGCAGACAGCAGAATATTTGTGGTCTTCACATCCCTATGGATCAGTGGTGGTTGGCATACCTTATGTAGATACTCCAATCCTGCATTTGGTTAAGCATTTAGTAAATTTGAATAAGCTAGCTTAATTTGTTATTGAAGCATCCCAGATTTAACTGAGATAATTAGCTGGATAGTACATGCATTTAAGTTCAATCTACCATGATACAGGATGTATCTCTTATTACTAATTTACTATGTTAACATACTTCAGGTGCGTACAGGCTTACAAACCATGGGCAGAGTCTAGAGCAATCTTCAGACGTTGATGCCAAGTGAGGGGTGTAACAGCAGAGGCCTGGCCTGTGATATGTATGATCACAACAAATTAGTTACAGAAAGGTTTGTTCAGAATCATGATAATAATAGCATGTGGTTCATTGGTAAAATTAGACAGTAGTGTAAGTTAATCGATTCTTATTTCTCACGACAAAACACATAATGTGCCATTGCAAAAGAACTAGGGCCCCTAACTACACAATGATGGTACTGGTAGCAATAGATAAGTAAACTGGTCTCACTGAATTGAGTGTGTTCGAAACCATTACCATCCAAATATCCTCATTGCCATAACACCCTCCCCCCCCCCCCCCCCCCCGTGTCGCTCTCGTATAGGGCGACTCAGGGGCGACGTCGCCGCCACCGAGCAACCGCTGCTAGCGGCGGCGGCGGCGGCCACCTCCCGCTGCTCCCTTCCTTCCTCTCCCCCCCATCCCCCTCCTCTCCTCTCGTTCTTCCCACCTCGGAGCTGCAGGTATTGGGGTGTAGCGGCCCTGTCGTCAGCGACCTGGTGGCTGCGGATCCGGCATCCCTTGGCCCGGATCCGGCCTTTCCTGCCTCGGATCTGCTGCGTCCTCTGGGAGGCGGCCGTCTGCCACGCCACGACGCGCTGCTGGCGCTGAGCTCCGCCGCAGCGGCAGTCACGGCGGCCGAGGGCTTCCTCCGGTGGCGGTCCGCCATGTCCGCGGCGGGGAGGGGTGCTGCGGCCCCTGCCGCTCAGTCTTGTGGCGCGACGGCCCCCGCTGGCGCTCTCCTCTCCCCTAGATCTGGGGCGCGGTGGGTGCTAGGTCGGCTAGGCCCCCGGGCTCCGGCGGCCAGCCACGGCTGGCCTCGGCCGGCCACGACTGGCCACTGCAGGTGGGCGGTGGTGGTGTGGGGTGGGAGATCATGGCGAAAGCTTGGACGGCGGCGTCCGCAGATGTCGCTTTTCTCCTTGGACACGTCCTTCTTGCATCTCCTCTCCCTATCCGTTGGTTGGATTTGCAGGTGAAAACCTTCCCTTGCGGGCTTGCGATGTCGGCGGCTTCGGCGTCCTTCTTGAAGGCGTTATGAGGCTTTTCCTTTTCTCTTCCTTTTTTCTCCTTCTAAAAAATAAAAAAATAGAAAAAAAATATTTGGTTTCAGCTGGGCAGAGGGAGTGGAGGCCTAGGTCGATGTCCTAGTCCGACCTAGGCAGCGGATTATGCTGTGTCTGTGGAGGTTTTTCTGTTTTGCGGCAGTGGAGATTCCAACAGTGGCACGATAGAGGGGAGGTTGCGGAGTTGCTCAACCTTTTTGTCACCCTAGGCACCGGTTGAGGTGTAAGTAGTGGTTTTAGAGTTGTGTTTCAGTTTGGTATATAGTTGAGTTGTGTGTGGCGTTGTGCTCTCACTTTGTATTCGGCGGATGCGCCTGGGTTGTGCGAGATGAGCGTTGCTCTCTCCACGATTGTAATGGTTTTTGGGCCAGGTTTCTATTAAAAAAACTGGGCCGCCCCTTTGTTTTATTTTTCTTCGTCTAATAGAAATCGCGGCAAAGCTTTTGCCGTCCCTTCTAAAAAATATATGTTTTGAAAGTTTGAAAGTGTGTTTGAAAAAGCTATCTGAAACTCCGTTGTGAGTTCAAGATGTGCTACCATACCTCTTAGACGCTTCTCTAGGTTTCCACCTTGCATATATTCATAGACAAGGGCTAGATGTTTCTTTTCTTTGCAGTATCCAATCAAGGAAACAAGGTTTCTGTGATGAACTCTAGTCAAGTGTTGAGCCTGAAACACGTAATAAGGTCATTTATTTCAGTTTTCAAGTGCACACAGAAGGTAAGTTCAACTGAATGTCATACCTCAGCTGAAAATTCTTTATCTCCTTGATATTTTTTGAACACATCTTGATAGCAACCGGACTTCCATTCTCCAAATATCCTAGGAACACAGCACCAAATCCTCCTCGCCCTATTTCTTCTTTGAAGTTAGCTGTCATGAGCTTTAACTCTTTGTAGGTGAACTGTCTATTTCCAAACGCAGTCAACCTTTCTTGAGGGCTAGGAAGCCTTGAGTTCTTTTCTGTCCATGTAACTATTAGAGGCAAACCTTATCTTACATGTATAACCTTCAATGAATACAGACTTTGTGGTTTCGTTTAAGGAATGTTACCTTGTTTATGTTTCAGTCTATGAAGGATAAGAAGTGCCGCCACAAATAGTCCGGTCGCTGCTGCTATTGGGACAACTATTGCGATGATTAGTATTCTCTTGCCATTCTTGTTCTCCAGTTCACAGGCAGAATGTAACACCCGGAAATTTTCAATTTTTGAAATAGAAATTTAATTTAATTTATTTATGCAATTGATTGAGCATTTAATATATAGAATAATATTTTTTGTGAATTAAAATAAACCCTAGGGCATAGAAACATGTTATGTTGCATACATGCCGCTGCACATATTTATTTTCTGAGATTTGATTGGATTTTGCAAGGGTACAAAACTTAGTTTGAAAAGCCATTTGGAAAATAAATTTGAAAATGAGTTGAAAAAAAAGGAAAACAGAAACCCCACCCCTCCTCTCTTTCGGCCCAGTCGAGGGCCAACTCCTTTGCGCTGCAGCCCAGCTCGGAGCCCATTTCCTCCTCCTCCTCCTTTCTCTCCCGCTTGGGCCAGGGCCCAAACTTGGCGAGCCAGCCGCGCAGCGCCATCTCTCTCCGTCTGTGACGACACGCGGGGCCCACAAGTCATCTTCCTCCTCCTCCTGCTCGTGTTCGAAGCGGACACAGCCGCGC